>CM038680.1:452271845-452871845 GCA_021605205.1 Aegilops longissima | reverse complement strand
CAAGCCATCCGTGATATGGCAGGACGAGAGCGGAGACGCCAGTACGGACGTGATCACGCGCCCAGCAGCCGAACACAAAACAGATATCATCAGGGGTTCGGATGCCGAAATAACACCCTCTGCTCATGAGATCATGGACGTTATTGCTCCATGGACCGAACCCTTCCTGGCCTACCTTAGAGCATCTCCAGCCGCGCCCCCAACAGGCCCCCCAGGAAACTTTTTCCGTGTCGGGGCCGAAAAACGCCCCAGTCGCGCCCCCAGGACGCCGAAATCCGCCGGCTCAGCCCGTTTTTGGGCACGACGATCGCAGGCCGAACCCGCCGCACTTGGAGTGCGCTCGGGGGCTCCGGCGCAAGGGAAAAGCACGCCTGGCCCACACCGTCAGGCAAAAAGTCAAGCCTATCATCCAGATTCGCCTCCCCCCCCCCCCGCGCACGCACTCGGCCGCCACCCAGCTGATCTCGGCGTCGTCCACCGCCCACTGATACGTCTCCAACGTATCTATAATTTATGCTGTATTCATGGTATTATATTATCCATCTTGGACGTTTATGGGCTTTATTATGCACTTTTATATTACATTTGGGACTAACCTATTGACCCAGAGCCCAGTGCCAGTTCCTGTTTTTTCCCCTTGTTTCAGTGTTTCGAAGAAAAGGAATATCAAATGGGTCGAAGCGGAATGAAACCTTCTGGAGAAGTTATTTTTGGAAGGAAAGCAACCAGATAGACTTGGAGTGCACGTCCGGAAAGAAACGAGGGAGCCACGAGGTAGGGGGGTGCGCCCACCCCCCTAGGGCGCGCCCTCCACCCTCGTGGGCCCCTCGTGGCTCCCCTGACGCACTTCTTCCTCCTATATATACCCATATACCCTAAAACGATCGGGGAAGAGAATAGATCGGGAGTTCCACCGCCGCAAGCCTCTGTAGCCACCAAAAGTCAATCGGGACCCTGTTCCAGCACCCTGCCGGAGGGGGGAACCCTCACCGGTGGACATCTTCATCATCCCGGCGCTCTCCATGACGAGGAGGGAGTAGTTCACCCTCGGGGCTGAGGGTATGTACCAGTAGCTATGTGTTTGATCTCTCTCTCTCTCGTGTTCTTGATTTGGCACGATCTTGATGTATCGCGAGCTTTGCTATTATAGTTGGATCTTACGTTGCTTCTCCCCCTCTACTCTCTTGTAATGGATTGAGTTTTCCCTTTGAGTTATCTTATCGGATTGAGTCTTTAAAGATTTGAGAACACTTGATGTATGTCTTGCCGTGCGTATATGTGGTGACAATGGGATATCACGTGATTCACTTGATGTATGTTTTGGTGATCAACTTGCGGGTTCCGCCCATGAACTTATGCATAGGGGTTGGCACATGTTTTCGTCGTGATTCTCCGGTAGAAACTTTGGGGGCACTCTTTGAGGTTCTATGTGTTGGTTGAATAGATATATCTGAGATTATGTGATGCATATCGTATAATCATACCCACGGATACTTGAGGTGACATTGGAGTATCTAGGTGACATTAGGGTTTTGGTTGATTTGTGTCTTAAGGTGTTATTCTAGTATGAACTCTAGGACTGTTTGTGGCACTTATAGGAATAGCCCAACGGATTGATTGGAAAGAATAACTTTGAGGTGGTTTCGTACCCTACCATAATCTCTTCGTTTGTTCTCCGCTATTAGTGACTTTGGAGTGACTCTTTGTTGCATGTTGAGGGATAGTTATATGATCCAATTATGTTATTATTGTTGAGAGAACTTGCACTAGTGAAAGTATGAACCCTATGCCTTGTTTCCTAGCATTGCAATACCGTCTGTGCTCACTTTTTTCATTAGTTACCTTGCTGTTTTTATATTTTCAGATTACAAAAACCTATATCTACCATCCATATTGCACTTGTATCACCATCTCTTCGCTGAACTAGTGCACCTATACAATTTACCATTGTATTGGGTGTGTTGGGGACACAAGAGACTCTTTGTTATTTGGTTGCAGGGTTGCTTGAGAGAGACCATCTTCATCCTACGCCTCCCACGGATTGATAAACCTTAGGTCATCCACTTGAGGGAAATTTGCTACTGTCCTACAAACCTCTGCACTTGGAGGCCCAACAACGTACATAAGAAGAAGGTTGCGTAGTAGACATCAAGCTCTTTTCTGGCGCCGTTGCCGGGGTGGTGAGTGCTTGAAGGTATATCTTTAGATCTTGCAATCGAATATTTTTGTTTCTTGTTTTAGCACCAGTTTAGTTTATAAAATAAAACTACAAAAAAATGGAATTGAATTTGTCTCATACGCTTCATCTTTTTAATATCTTTTTCGTGAGTATGATGGAAAGGAAAATTGTGCCAAAGTGTTAGAAGAAGAATGCATTAAAATGTTTGGCACTAAATCTTTGAATGATGAGCATGATTGCAATGTTGTTAGTATGAACTCCTTGAATATCCATGATACTAATGATGATTGCACTAGTTATGATGAAAATGTCTCCTATAAACATGTTAATTTTTGTGGAGTGCATTGGGTTTGCAAGTACACACCAAATAGGGAAGATAGATATTGCAAGAGGCATAAGTACGTAGAAACTAAATTGTTGCAAGAAAGGCTAGATGATTGTGCTGAAAATTTAAATTTTCTTGGCCGTACTTGTGGACTTTGCAATGAAAGTGGTCATTTAGCTATCTGATGCAAATTGCTTCACGATCTAATCGTGTCCTAAAATTGTGATGAGTTGATTTCCCTTGCAAATTATAATGAACTTAGCTTGCTTATGGGTTATGAAGAAATGAAACGTTTAACTAATGATCTTCCAGAATTTGCCCGTTACAAACTTCTTGGCTTTGATCTAGAAGAAATTTATATGTATTGTGCGGTGAATTGCATTGAAAATCCTTATATTGCGAAATACATAAAGAAAAGAAAACAAATAGAGGATGAAGATAATACTAACGAAAGGGAAGAGACTTCCCAATATCCTCCTATTATTTCTTATGATGAATCAGGTAACGAGGAGGATACTTCTATTCAACCAATCTCATTAATAAGGAGCTCCAAAAAGAGGATTGAACCCACACATGATGTGGTGAAGAAGAAGAAGAAAAGGAAAAGTAAAAGAGGTAAAAAGGTATCCCTCCCAAATAATGTTGCTCCAATTATTGTTGTGCCTCACGAAAATGAATCAAAAATAATTGTGGAAGATGATGCACTTGATGATGATCTCGTTATGCCTGTTGCTTGTTGTGATGATTATGATTGGGAAGATGATAATACTTCTTATGATCTTGAAAATCTTTTTGGTACTTGCTTGGAATATGACAATTGCTATACTATTGGTGCTATCCATACTATTAATGATGAGAGTGATTATGCTTATGATATGAAAAGGCCCAAGCTTGGGGATGCTATGTTTGATGAAGATGATGTTTTTGAGAATATATTTGCTGCAATTAATGTTTGTCCCAGGCTTGGGGATGCTATGTCTAATGAAGATGATATTTTTAGCCTCTCAAGTTCTGATATGCAAAGTTGTTATGATGATAGCATGCCTTCTACCTATGATGATTACATTGATGAAAGTGGGCTTGGAAGAGTGTCAACTTTAGGAAGTAATGATCCCACTATTTTGGAGGATGTTCAATTTCATAATATTTATGAAAGTGGATTTGGAGAGGTCATGACTTTATTTAGTGATGCATCCACTATTTCGGAAGAGGTTTCAATCGATTGTGATGAGATCAAAGTTGCTACTTATGATGATTATTGTGATGAAACTTATGCTATAAAAAGTAGTGATGATTATATTTATAAAACTTGTCATGATTATGATTACCCTTTTTCCGAACATTACTCTTTTAATGTGGAAACAATTTATAGTATTCAAGTCTCTTATGAAACTCCCACTATTCCGAATGAGAAGAACTTTGCTTATGTGGAGAGTAGTAAATTTTCTATGCTAGTAGATCAGGAAAAGAATGATTTATGTGCTGGTTATATTGTTGAATTCATTCATGATGCTACTGAAAATCATTATGAGGGAGGAACATATGCTTGTAGGAATTGCAATAATATCAAGTTTCCTCTCTATGTGCTTAAAGTTTTGAAGTTATGCTTGTTTTGCCTTCCTATGCTAGATGTTTATTGTTCCCATAAATTGTTTGGTCACAAGATCCCTATGCATAGGAAGTGGGTTAGACTTAAATGTGCTAGTCATATTCTTCACGATGCTCCCTTTATGTTTCAATTCTTATCTTTTATGTGAGCATCATTGAAATCAACATGCCTAGCTAAGGGCGTTAAACGATAGCGCTTGTTGGGAGGCAACCCAATTTTATTTTAGTTTCTTGATTTTTGGTTCTGTTTAGTAATAAATAATCCATCTAGATTCTGTTTAGATGTGGTTTCATGTTTTTATTAGTGCTTGTTCCAAGTAGAACCTTTGGGAAGACTTGGGTGAAGTCTTTATGATCATGCTGTAAAAAACAGAAACTTTAGCGCTCACGAGATTAGCTTCAACTTTTACTGGAGAGTGCTATTTAGTTGATTATTTTTGCAGATGATTACTAGAATTCCTCAGGTCCCCCAATTTATTTTAGAATTTTTGGAGTTCCAGAAGTTTGCGTTAGTTACAGATTACTACAGACTGTTCTGTTTTTGACAGATTCTGTTTTTCGTGTGTTGTTTGCTTATTTTGATGAATCTATGGCTAGTAAAATAGTTTATAAACCATAGAGAAGTTAGAATACAGTATATTTAACACCAATATAAATAAAGAATGAGTTCATTACAGTACCTTGAAGTGGTGTTTTGTTTTCTTTCGCTAACGGAGCTTACGAGTTTTCTGTTAAGTTTTGTGTTGTGAAGTTTTCAAGTTTTGGGTAAATATTCGATGGACTATGGAATAAGGAGTTGCAAGAGCCTAAGCTTGGGGATGCCCAAGGCACCCCAAGGTAATATTCAAGGACAACCAAGAGCCTAAGCTTGGGGATGCCCCGGGTGGCATCCCCTCTTTCGTCTACCTCCATCGGTAACTTTACTTGGAGCTATATTTTTATTCACCACATGCTATGTGTTTTGCTTGGAGCGTCATTTTATTCTCTTTAGCTTTGCTTGCTGTTTGAATAAAATACCAAGATCTGAAATTCATAAATGATAGAGTCTTCACATAGCTACATAATTATTTAACTACTCATTGATCTTCACTTATATCTTTTTGGATTAGTTTGTCATTTACTCGTGTGCCTCACTTATATCCTATGAGTAAATGGTTGAATGATTTGAATGTCATAAATCTGAAATTATATATGTTTCACATGCCTTTCCCATGGGGAGTCATGCCTTCACATATAATAAGTGGAGGTGGTAAATTTATTGAAGGTTAGCAAACATTGTATTGGTCACTTGAACAATTCATGAAAGAATATTGAAGGAAGGGAGGTTCCACATATAAATATACTATCTTGGACATCTTCTATGATTGTGATCCCCATTAATTATTTTCAAACCTGAGCAAATTAGTTGAAGTTGGACAAGGAAGACAACATAATGAGTTATGCTTGGGTATATTTGTATAAGTCATATTGTTTTGGATCCTCTAACATGTGGTGCTTGCTATTTAGAATCCTTTGCTAGCCAAAATTTCTGTACTAAGCGGGAATACTGCTTGTGCATCCAAATTCCTTGAACCAAGTTTCTTCCATGAGTGTCCACCATATCTACCTATATACGGTATTTACCTGCCCTTCCAAGTAAATTTGCATGTGCCAAACTCTAAACTTTCAAATAATAATCTGTTTTGTATGCCCGAATCGCTCATGTAGTGACTACTGGTTAGCAGCATCTTCCATGCTAGGTGGGTTATTCTCACAATGAGTGGACTCCGCTCATCATTCACGAGAAAATGGCTGGTAACTGGGATGCCTAGTCCCATGATAAAAAGATCAAAATCAAATCAAAAATAATTGCAAACAACCCCCCCCCCCCCAGGTTTGATGTAAGTTGGAGGAACCCGTTATTTCGGGCAAGCCATGGATTGATGATTGTTGGTGGAGGGGGGAGTAAAAATCTTTACCTTTCTGTTTGGGAACCGCCTATAATGTATGTAGTATGGAAGATATTGGGAACTCTTGGTCGTTATGTTGACAATCAAAGCATACCTCCCAAAATTATTTTCATCTCTGTTTTAGCTTCGAGCTCTGGCACCTCTTCAAATCCCTGCTTCCCTCTGTGAAGGGCCTATCTTTTACTTTTACGCAAGAGTCAGTAGTATTCCTTCTCATTCCAACCTACTCTTTAGTTGGCAAGCATCATGTGATGGAAAGATCTAAGCATATATGGCCATTCAAATATATTTGATCATGAATTATTATTGTTGACATTACCCTTGAGGTAAAAGGTTGGGAGGCGAAACATTAAGCCCCTATCTTTCTCTGTGTTCGATGAATACTATTTGGTCTAAAAATATGCTTTGAGTGGTAGCAATCATGGAAGACTAAATGATAGTTGAGTATGTGAAGTTTGCTGAATCAAAAGCTCTGACATAGACTCTTCCTGAAAATAAGATGAATTGCAATTGTTTGATGACTGAGAACATAGGTTGTTAGTTTCCAAGAAAGTTTACGATCTATACTTTAACATGTGAATAATTTGTTACTTGATCATGAAAAGTTCTATGAGTTGAGCTACTGTTTTGATATATAATGATGCTAGAAAAGGTGATTGAAATTATCATTGATGAAACTTATGCACCTGCTAGCATTCACACTTCATAAATTATTTCTTTTATCATTTACCTACTCGAGGACGAGCAGGAATTAAGCTTGGGGATGCTGATACGTCTCCAACGTATCTATAATTTATGAAGTATTCATGCTATTATATTATCCATCTTGGAGGTTTATGGGCTTTATTATGCACTTTTATATTACTTTTGGGACTAACCTATTGACCCCGAGCCCAGTGCCAATTCCTGTTTTTTCCCTTGTTTCAGTGTTTCGAAGAAAAGGAATATCAAACGGAGTCGAAATGGAATGAAACCTTCTGGAGAAGTTATTTTTGGAAGGAAAGCAACCAGATAGACTTGGAGTGCACGTCAGGAAAGAAACGAGGGAGCCACGAGGTAGGGGGGCGTGCCCACCCCCCTAGGGCGCGCCCTCCACCCTCGTGGGCCCCTCGTGGCTCCCCTGACGTACTTCTTCCTCCTATATATACACATATACCCTAAAACGATCGGGGAAGAGAATAGATCGGGAGTTCCGCCACATAAACTTCAGAGCCACCAAAAGTCAATCGGGACCTGTTCAAGACCTGCTGGAAGGGAACCTCACCGTGGCCATCTTCATCATCCCGACGCTCTCCATGATGAGGAGGGAGTAGTTCACCCTCGGGGCTGAGGGTATGTACCAGTAGCTATGTGTTTGATCTCTCTCTCTCTCTCTCTCTCTCTCTCTCTCTCTCTCTCTCTCTCTCTCTCTCTCTCTGTGTTCTTGATTTGGCACGATCTTGATGTATCGCGAGCTTTGCTATTATAGTTGGATCTTATGTTGCTTCTCCCCCTCTACTCTCTTGTAATGGATTGAGTTTCCCCTTTGAGTTATCTTATCGGATTGAGTCTTTAAAGATTTGAGAACACTTGATGTATGTCTTGCCGTGCGTATCTGTGGTGACAATGGGATATCACGTGATTCACTTGATGTATGTTTTGGTGATCAACTTGCGGGTTCCGCCCATGAACTTATGCATAGGGGTTGGCACACATTTTCGTCGTGATTCTCCGGTAGAAACTTTGGGGCACTCTTTGAGGTTCTATGTGTTGGTTGAATAGATGAATCTGAGATTGTGTGATGCATATCGTATAATCATACCCACGGATACTTGAGGTGACATTGGAGTATCTAGGTGACATTAGGGTTTTGGTTGATTTGTGTCTTAAGGTGTTATTCTAGTATGAACTCTAGGCTGTTTGTGGCCCTTATAGGAATAGCCCAACGGATTGATTGGAAAGAATAACTTTGAGGTGGTTTCGTACCCTACCATAATCTCTTCGTTTGTTCTCCGCTATTAGTGACTTTGGAGTGACTCTTTGTTGCATGTTTGAGGGATAGTTATATGATCCAATTATGTTATTATTGTTGAGAGAACTTGCACTAGTGAAAGTATGAACCCTATGCCTTGTTTCCTAGCATTGCAATACCGTTTGTGCTCACTTTTGTCATTAGTTACCTTGCTTTTTTTTATTTTCAGATTACAAAAACCTATATCTACCATCCATATTGCACTTGTATCCACATCTCTTCGCCGAACTAGTGCACCTATACAATTTACCATTGCATTGGGTGTGTTGGGGACACAAGAGACTCTTTGTTATTTGGTTGCAGGGTTGCTTGAGAGAGACCATCTTCATCCTACCCCTCCCACGGATTGATAAACCTTAGGTCATCCACTTGAGGGAAATTTTCTACTGTCCTACAAACCTCTGCACTTGGAGGCCCAACAACGTATATAAGAAGAAGGTTGTGTAGTAGACATCACCCACCATCGCTAGATAGACCATTCCCCACAGAAAAAAGAGTAGAGGTTTCGCCGTCACAACTTCTCCACCACCGTTTGGGCGATATTTCCGGCGTTCCGGCCGCGGAGGGGCAGTGTACCGGCGGGTGTGCACCCACCGCGCCCGCAAGGTGTTCACCGGTTTGCCTGCCTCGGCAATGGACTTGGACAATGAGGAGGCGCTCGCCTCTCTGCTGGAGGAGGAAGCCGAAGCTGACGTTTAGGAAGAGGAACATCTCATGGTCCTCGCCGCCCTCGCCGACCTGCTGGCGAGCAATGAAAAGCCACGACGAGGTTGCTCAGTGCCGGGGCGGATGAAAGCAAAGAACTGGCATTGTCTCGAAGGCTAATGCATGCTCTACTCCGACTACTTCGCCGATGCTCCACTGCACGGCGACAAAATATTTCGGCGCCGTTATTGGATGAGCCGAAATCTTTTCCTCGGTATTGTGAATTCCATCTGGGAGTTCGACAGCTACTTCAAGTGCAAGATGGATTGCACCGGCAAACTTGGATTCACCTCAATCCAGAAGTGCACGATAGTGGTGAGGATGCTTGCATACGGAGCTCCCGGTGATTCACTCGACGACTATGGGCGATTAGCCGAGTCCACCACCATTGAGTGTTTCTACAAGTTCTGCAGGGCAGTGGTGGTAGTGTTTGGACCGCAATACTTGCGAACACCCAATGCGGAAGACACTGCTCGGATCCTAGCACAGAATGCAGCAAGAGGATTTCCTGGGTTTACGGTTTAGACGTTGTTCCTGGAGGCAAGAAGTCCCACTTTGCCAAGGTGCAGGAGGCTTGCAGGAAGGATGTTGAGCGGGCATTTGGTGTGCTCCAATCTCGATTTGCTGTTATCCGGTACCCTGCTCACACTTGGTCAAAAGATCAAATGTGGGAGATCATGACTTGCTGTGTCATCTTGCACAACATGATCATCGAGAGCGAGCAGGAAGAACCAGTGTTTGACACTGAACCATACTACAGGCAGGGTCCTCTAGCCGAAGTTGATCACCAGCTACCGGCAACCTGGATTGTCTACCTCAATATGCGTTAGGAGATCCGAGACCCATAGGTGCATCAACAACTACAGCAGGATCTGGTGGAGCACCTATGGAGAATCAAGGGCGACGCCTAGCTGGACGTGTGATGAAATATGAGTTTTTATTGAACTATTTCTTGTTGTACTATTTGTTGAACTATTTTGATTTCTATTGATTTGATGTGATGAACATGTGACACAAAAACCACGCTGAACCACGCCGAATATGGGCCTGTTCGCGCCGATATCAGGCCATTTTCCGCTGAAAGTGTGCCGAAAGGCGGCCAGGAATGGGCCGATACCAGCGCCTAGGGGTGACGACTGGATGCCCAACCGCCCCTAGAGCCAATTCTACCGCCGGCTCGCCCCCAGGCGGCTATTTTTATGCCTCCTCGGGAGCCAACGGCTGGAGATGCTCTTAATAGGCAGGAACTTCCTGATGATCAAAATGAGGCCCGTCACATAGTTCGGCGTTCTAAAGCCTACAAAGTTCACGAAGGTGAGCTGTACAAGAAAAGCACTACCGGAGTTCTCCAAAGGTGCATCTCCGAAGAGGAGGGACGACAACTCTTGGCTGAAATACATGCTGGACTAGGTGGCCATCACGCCGCAGCTCGGACCCTCGTAAGCAAAGCCTTCCGGATATGTTTTTTCTGGCCAATGGCCCGAGCAGACGCACAAGCCCTTGTCCAACATTGTGTGGGTTGTTATATTTTCGCCAATCAAAGTCATATGCCTCCCACTGCCTTAAGAACAATCCCCATCACTTGGTCCTTTGTGGTCTGGGGGCTCGATATGGTCGGACCCCTTAAAGGGGGAAGCCACAAAAAGAAATATTTACTGGTTATGGTGGATAAATTCACTAAGTGGATAGAGGCTAAACCAGTAAAAACAGCTGAAGCAGGGCCAGTACTTTATATCCGGTGTGGTACAAGATCATCACTGATATGGCTCCAATTTTATAGTTGATGAGGTGAAAACTGGTGTGCTAACTTAGGCATTAAACTCGACTATGCATCCGTCTACCACCCTCAAACAAACGGTCAGGTTGAACGGGCCAATGGCCTGATAATGAGCGGCATTAAACCCAGACTGGTGCGCTCCCTACGGGAGTCAGATAAGCACTGGGTCGAGGAACTCAATTCCGTACTCTGGGGGCTGCGGACTACGCCTAATCGAACGACCGGATACACACCTTTCTTCATGGTGTACGATGCAGAAGCTATCCTGCCGTGTGACATTATTCATGACTCACCATGAGTGCGCATATACAAAGAGCGAGGAGCTGAGCTCGATCGACAGGATGACCTAGACGGCCTTGAAGAGGAGCGCGATATTGCACAAGCCCGTTCTGCATTTTATCAACAGCAGGCCAGACGATACCAAAGCAGAGAAGTGCGGGCCAAGACATATAACGTCGGCGACCTCGTCTTGCGTCTCCCGGAGAACAAGAAAGATAAGCTCAAACCAAAATGGGAGGGGCCCTTCATCATAAATGAAGTTCTCACAGGAGGAGCATATTGCCTTCGTAATGCATGGGATAATCGCCTTGAGCCGAATCCATGGAACGCTGCTAGGCTCCGAAGATTCTACGGATAGCTCGGTCGCACTCTTTTTATTTCTACTTTGACTAGGTTCCTCTTTCTCTTTTCCTTCTTATTTTTTTCCTTTTTATATCCTGGGGTATGTTCGGATCTACTGAACTGTTAGGGGTACACATCTTTAAATGTATACACCCCACTATAACTGGGGGCTTCTTTGACGAAGCCTATTATTATAGGCTTGTTGCCTCCATTGTTTCTGTCGTTTGTTCTATACATCTTTCGCCATTATATGCACCTCTATGACTTAAGTTTTTGCCAAGCTGGGTTGCCTTGTGATGACCCACAAGTATAGGGGATCTATCGTAGTCCTTTCGATAAGTAAGAGTGTCGAACCCAACGAGGAGCAGAAGGAAATGATAAGCGGTTTTCAGCAAGCTATTCTCTGCAAGTACTGGAATAAGTGCTAACAGATAGTTTTGTAATAGGATAATCTGTAACGAGCAACAAGTAACAAAAGTAAATAAAGTGCAGCAAGGTGTCCCAATCCTTTTTGTAGCAAAGGACAAGCTTGGACAAACTCTTATATAAAGAAAAGCGCTCCTGAGGACACATGGGAATATCGTCAAGCTAGTTTTCATCACGTTCATATGATTCGCGTTCGGTACTTTGATAATTTGATATGTGGGTAGACCGGTGCTTGGGTGCTGTTCTTACTTGAACACGCATCCCACTTACGATTAACCTCTATTGCAAGCATCCGCAACTACAACAAAAGTATTAAGGTAAACCTAACCATAGCATGAAACATATGGATCCAAATCAGCCCCTTACGAAGCAACGCATAAACTAGGGTTTAAGGTTCTGTCACTCTAGCAACCCATCATCTACTTATTACTTCCCAATGCCTTCCTCTAGGCCCAAATAATGGTGAAGTGTTATGTAGTCGACGTTCACATAACACCACTAGAGGCTAGACAACATACATCTCATCCAAATATCGAACAAATGCCAAATTCACATGACTACTAATAGCAAGACTTCTCCCGTCTCCTCGGGAACAAACGTAAATACTCACAAAGCATATTCATGTTCATAATCATAGGGGTATAAATATGCATATAGGATCTGAACATATGATCTTCCACCAAATAAACCAACTAGCATCAACTACAAGGAGTAATTAACACTACTAGCAACCTACTAGTACCAATCCCGGACTTGGAGACAAGAATTGGATACAAGAGATGAACTAGGGTTTTGAGAGGAGATGGTGCTGGTGAAGATGTTGATGGAGATTGCCCTCTCCCAATGAGAGGAGCGTTGGTGATGACGATGGCGATGATTTCCCCCTCCCGGAGGGATGTGTCCCCGGCAGAACAGCTCTGCCGGAGCCCTAGATTGGTTCCGCCAAGGTTCTGCCTCGTGGCGGCGGAGTCTCACCCCGAAAGGTTGCTTATGATTTTTCCCTTGACGAAAGACTTCATATAGCAGAAGATGGCCAACGGAGAGCCAACAGGGGGCCCACAAGGCAGGGGGCGCGCCCAGGGGGGTAGGGCGCGCCCTCCACCCTCGCGGCCAAGTCGGGCCCTCTCTAACGTACTTCTTTCGCTCAATATTTTTTATTATTTCCAAAAATAACTTTCGTGGAGTTTCAGGACTTTTGGAGTTGTGCAGAATAGTCTCTAATATTTGCTCCTTTTCCAGCCCAGAATTCCAGCTGCCGGCATTCTCCCTCCTTGTGTAAACCTTGTAAAATAAGAGAGAATAGGCATAAGTATTGTGACATAACGTGTAATAACAGCCCATAATGCAATAAATATCGATATAAAAGCATGATGCAAAATGGACGTATCAACTCCCCCAAGCTTAGACCTCGCTTGTCCTCAAGCGGAAGCCGATAACGATAAATATGTCCACATGTTTAGAGGTAGAGGTGTCGATAAAATAAAATACGGACATGAAGGCATCATGTTTATTTTCATAACAGCAACATATATAGATATTGCCATATGATTTCTTATGCTCAAGTAATAATCTATTCATAATGCAAAAGTATGAATCATAAACTTTATTGAGAACCAACAAACTATAATCTCAGTCATTGAAGCAATTGCAATTTATCATAACATCAGAAAGAGTCTATGTCAGAGCTTTCTAGCAAGTCCACATACTCAACTATCATTTAGTCTTTCATAATTTCTAACACTCACGCAATACTTGTGGTTACGGAGTTTTAGTCAGACACAGAGAAAGATAGGGGCTTATAGTTTCGCCTCCCAACCTTTTACCTCAAGGGTAATGTCAACAATAATAACTCATGCTCCCCTACATCCAATTAGATATATCTATCAGGATCTTTCCAACACCCTGTGCTTGCCAAAGGATAAAATGTAAAAAGGAAAGGTGAATATCACCATGACTCTTGCATAAGGTAGAAGATAATAGTAACAGATAGGCCCTTCGCAGAGGGAAGCAGAGGTTGCCATGCTCTTTTATGGTTGGAAGCACAAAATCTTAATGCGGAAGAACGTCACTTTATATTGCCCCTTGTGATATGAACCTTTATTATGCAGTCCGTCGCTTTTATTTCTTCCACATCACAAGATCGTATAAAGCTTATTTTCTCCCACACTAATAAGTCATATATATTTAGAGAGCATTTTTTATTGCTTGCACCGATGACAACTTACTTGAAGGATCTTACTCAATCCATAGGTAGGTATGGTGGACTCTCATGGCAAAACTGGTTTAAGGGTTTTTGGAAGCACAAGTAGTATTGTCGGTTCAATATCCGGCATATCTCGTAGTAGGGGTCCTAAGCTAGGCGTCTTGGAGTGATGGTAGCATGGACACGGGGTTTTACCCAGCTTCGGGCTCTCTTGATGAGATAATACCCTACATGTTGCTTTTGATTGTATTCATATGGGTGTAGTACAGAGTACATGTATCTACCACGAGGTTGTAGTAATGAACATGAGATTTTCTATTGACTAGCCTGGCCTCGGTTTATATAAGACACCGGAGGCCTAGGGTTTAGGAGAGTCCTTGTCTTGGGCGCCAAGTCTTGTGGAGTCTTCCTTGTATGCGGCAGGGGTTGTCCGAACTGGCCCATGAGTATGCGGCCATGGGGTCCTCGGCCCAATCTAACTGATCGGGAGACGACGTGGTGAGTACCCCCTAATCCAGGACACCGTCAGTAGCCCCCTGAACCAGTCTTCAAGTTGGGGACGCTCCTCGATTCATCCGAACTGTTCTTCATCTTCGGTCGCCGGTCTTGAAAACTGGTTCAACAAATCTTCGCATCTTCGATCTTGAGGATCGCCAAAGTGCATCCAAAGAGTTTACACGTCGGGTATCCGAGGAGCCCCTTTAAGTTTTGGGCCTTTATCACTGCCTTGTTATTTTCACGCACAACTCGGGTTTGAAATTGTTCCCGAGCGGCAACGTCCTCTTGCGTCCGAGCTCCATCACCGCACTGCATTCGAGGTATCTTTAGCAGCCGAGCACCAACGCCGGACCGCTTCCGAGCTCCAACGTCGGAATATATCCGAGCTCCAACGCCGGACTATGTCCAAGCTCCAACGTCGGACTGTATCCGAGGTGTCATAGATCACCTTGGTTCAAAAAAGTTGAAGGAGTTTAGACGAGCTTAATGCCGGAAATGCCCTCTACGGAGCCAGCCACTGGCGTCCGAGCTTTATGCCGGACTGCTTCCGGGGTGTCTATTGTAGTCGAGCACCAACGCCGGACTGTATCCGAGGTGGTGCACCACCTCGACCATGGGCTGATAATTATGAATTTAATTCCGAATTGTGCAATGTAATCTCTGCCGAGATGTATAGCCAGTAGCTCTCAAGGTGCGCGTTGGCCTAATATCTGGGATGCACCTGAAGGAAAAAACAAACCGCTGACCCTAGTAGCCCCTGAGACTCAGGTCGATTCATAAAATCAGCCTGAGGATCAATTCCCAGCTCGGCAACGTACTTAGGAATAGAAACACGGTGTGCAAAGTCCTCGAGACTCAGGTTGGGTGCGGCCGACCAACCTGAGGATAATAATCTCCTCGAAAACTATATTGCGCTTTAAATTTTCTGCATTGGATTGCCAATGCAGTAGCCCCCGAGACACTGGTCGAGCGGCAACACTAGATCAGGGGATCGATGTGCCCTTTTAATATTTGTAAATAATAAGCCCGAAGCCTAGTAGCCCCCGAGCCTTAATGCGGGCACGGGAGGCCGAATTAAGGATTGATATCCATAGTAAAATCACAAATTATGTGTAATGACTCTATGTATCCAAGTACTTTACATCATTGTTTTGGCTCCATTGCAACCGTTTATGAGTTGAAAGTGGCCCATCGTCGCTTCTACCCCTTGGTAGATACTACACAGGGTGTTCCTGCACTAACAAAACAACCCTTAGCCGACGTCTCGGTGCCCGAAGGCGGTTGTGTTAGCGGAAACGAGGCAATCAAATATGCGGGTTTTATAACTTTCGCTTAGTCATGGGAGCTTTAAACTGGGGAAGCTAGCTATGAGCCCCCGGTTAGTGTTCGGCGACATCCGAGGTCAAGCTGTAAACACTTCGGCCAATGTTATGAACGACCCGTCATTTAACATAGTCATCGGATCGCTGACCATTTTACGCCTATTGTGACAGTCAGTTTTCGGCTTTCTCCACTGAGGTGCTTAACCATGCGAGCTGGAAGCACAATCGCAGTGGTTCTCCCTTTGCACACCTAGCCGAACAAAGCGGAACGTAGGAGGCAAGCACAGGAGCCGGGCAACCCAACTATTGACCGAAGACACAATTCGAAACCGATGCATATATAGCAATATCCGAGAATGTTCTTGCCGAACCCCTAAAGGTGTCCGGCGTTGCACTGCGAGACTAATGCTGGAAACACACAAATAGTTAAAAAGTGCCATAGGCTTGGAAAACCAAAAAATGTCACTAAAAACTTGACGCCCGAACTAGATCAAGTGTTCGGTGCCAATCCAAAAAAATTGTCTTAGAGAAAAAAAAGTGCTTCTGTCGTGCTGTAACATGACGGATCCTATCTCAAGATTTCAAACGGGTCAGATTACGGCTTCAACCTCCTTATCCCGGGGTGGAGTGCTTCTCCGCGGCTAGTTTAGCAAACTAAGTTCGAGCGGCTTTAGACAGAAGCAAGGCTATCCAGCTATTGACCACACACTTGCTTCGAGAAAGGAGTAATAAATAATAGTAATAATAAAAACTTTGCAACGACTAAGAAGAAGAACACTTATTATAAAACGGCTCAAATAAACTTAAGAGCCCCCAAGTGACTTGGGTAAAAGAATGATTGTGTGTACCGAAGTACTTATATCATATCTATGTTCACTCGAACTTTAAACGCGTCTTAACCAACCGCCGGCTTCTCCCACTTCAGTCAAAGACCGAAAAGTGTTATGTACTCCACCTGTCAAGAATATCGACGGTGTTTCCGATAACCAGGCAATCAGGCCATAAGGCATAATGCACAAAGCGCTCGGGAACTTATGCTATATTACTAACGAAGTGTAAGAAGCATCTTCGAAGAAAATAGTACCCCCAATGATACCTTTCTTCGGTTGCTCATTGCTACTATGAGACTTGTGCAATAGATTTTTTGTACTCATGAGTTCCGTTGTGTGCCGACCATAATTGAAAACAGTAAGAGCGCTAGCTTTCGGCTTCACCCAGTCTGAGGTCCGGCTCATATGACTCGATCGCGACAATCGCAGAGGTGCTCCCTTTACTCCCTAGCCGAACAATCGGGAACGTAGGGGTAAACACAGGAGCGAGGCAACCCAGCTTGCAGATCGCTTAAGTCAATATGGTGCATATTGTGGCGTAATACACGAACAAGGAACGAAGCCGTACAAGTATAATCATATGCAAGAGGAAAGGCTTCATAAAGGAAGCCCCCAAGTGAATTGGGTATTTGAATTTGTGTGTCACAAACAAAGTTTTGACAAGAAAAAAAGTTTACAAGCAACTTTTTTCCAAAAAAGTATAATGCTTGGTTGAACCGAACACAAGTTAAAAATTTAAAACTTTGAGTATGAAAGCGACTTAGCTGGTTAATGTGTTCGCATTGATGACGCGGTCCGGGCTTGATGCGGGATAGGGTTCCAGCCCCCAAGCTGGACACGAGGTGGCCGACCGGAGAGCTGGGCACTCCGAAGTGGCGATACAACACGACCGCTGTGGAGAGTTGAAGCTCCCAGTTTAGCCGAGGTGAGGAAGCAGGTCGGCGGGGTGATGTCGGAGTCTCCGACCAAGTAGGTTGATGAAGCGGCGACGCAGGGTTGCCAACACAGGGCAGCGCGCCAAGGCGATGACACAATTAGGTTGCGGACGTCGACACGCCCAGGTGACAGTGCGGCCCGGCCTAAGTCAATTGCCTGGACAAATAAAATAGTGCAAGCCAGAGATAATAATATATTGTTATATATATAATAAAAAAATCCTCTACTTAATGAATTTAAGTAAAGTAAATAATTAAAGAAATATGGCCTAAACACCAAGGTCGTCCCAACAGAGTTGCCGCGGAGATGCTGGCACAAGGACGCGCACTAAGGCGACGTCACAACTTGGTCGACGCAAGCGGGATGATGACTTCGGCCTGCCATGGCACCGTCTACGTGCAAGAAGTAGCACAAGACAGATAATAATAACAAAATAAAGAAAAGAAAATTTGTTTACAATTTTTTATGTAAAATAAATTATTAAAGGAGATTTGGCCTGGCGCGAGGCCGATGTGTCGCAAGGCGTCGACGTGACAAGGTGACGAAATCCAAATTCGTAGGGTCCCCGGGTTACGGAAAGATGAGTGCGGAAAAACGACGGTATATCGGATCGCCCTAAGACGGCGGCCTCAAGGTAGACCATACTGCAAAACCTGCAGTACGAACAATCACGACGAGCAGAAAATACCTTTTGAAATATTATTAATATGCACAGTATGAATAACTAGAACAATTGCACCTGGTGATTTATCCGACAACGTCCAAACTGATGACGGATAAGGTGATTATGGATGCGGGACGTCCTGGCCGGAGTGCCTCGAAACTGTGTCGGGCCAACCAGTGTACAACACGGCCGATCTGGATGCGTGGCCGCTTGATTCCATATCGTGTACGGCTGTGGGACGCGTGGGGTGGCAGCAGCCCTGACGGCTGGGAGTCAGCGCAGCAAGAGAGCAGCAAAAGACTGATCCGGGACCTGCAAATCCGATGACAATGTGGAGACGCTGGCGCCTTGTTTTTCCCTTGACGTTACGTGCAAAACCAGCTCCACCTTTAATCAATCAAACCTTGAAAAACATGCTGCAAATTAGTACTAGTATACTAGTGGTACTAGTATATTAGTATTTGTCTTATGCATGTTTGGGTGAAAGTAGCAGATGACAAGCAAATACTAGCAGATTAAAGAAAGGGAAAGAGAAGGAAGAGAGCCTCCCTGTCGCTGCTGATCTGGGCGCCCGTCAGCTGGTCTGCCTCTGCCGCACTACGTGGGCAGTACGGGCGCGCCTCCTCGGCTGGGTCGCCGCCGATTAAATTGCCCTTCTTTGTTAATTTCGGGGTTGACCCCAGTAGCAAGTCCGCCATCTATGCTGCTAATTACGAGCGCGTGGCGCTAGACCGGATCCGACATACCACCAGAGAGCCCAGATCCGATCTGATTGCAAACAAATAGCACAACACGACAGCTACGATTTTGCAGGAGAGATAATTTACATGAAATAGATCTGACTGAAAAAATATCACCTGATCATCCTGTAACATCCCAAAATTCTAAATTTTGGAATGTTATAAACATATAGATAGTTTTGATTGATTGTTTGATTGATTAACTGAAATTGAGTGAAATTCGAAACTTTTTGAAGGTTAAATGAGAGGGAATTAAAGGACTTTCCCAAACTTTCATTTTGCTTTTATGATCTCCGGAAATTCAAATTCTTTTCATCACAAAAACCCTGGAGAGAAGATGACATGACTTCTTCCATTTATTTAAATGACAAGGGGTGTTGAAAATATTTGAATTTCATTTGGAAAATATTTTCAGTTCTGAAACTTTATGCAACTCAATGATTTTCACGAGCGAAGATAAAATGACTTCTTCAAATTAAATGAAATATGAGTTGGGAGTTTTAAAAGAATTAAATTCAAAGTTCTTTTGAATTTATTTCCAATTGGAGTTATTTGAGTTTTATTCAAATTATTTTCTCCAAAACAAAATATATGGAAAATAGGGTAACATGATTCCCTACATCAGAAAATTGGAGAAATTAATTTGAAGTCATTTTGGTATTTTAAAAATGATTTTATTGGATTTTATTGGACCAGTAACACAGTGTGAATTATTAGAGATTTTGTGGATTTTATTTGAAGCTAAAATAATGTTCATCATGTAGGAAATCTTTTTCTGAAAATTTTGATATATTATATGCCTATATAATATTTTCATTTTATTTTGTTTTATCATTTTGTTTTCCTCTCTGTTTGTTTTAAAAAAAATCATGGCGCTTTGGGCCAAAGGCCCAAGCCAAAAGCCACTGCCCGCCCTTGAGCCAAGGCCATCACGCCACCAAGGGAGCCAGGAGGAGCCGCTCCTTTTCCTTTTCTAGTAGGACTTTTGTCCTACTTCCGTTTATTCCGATTTGTTTCTAGATCTTTTCCTTTTGTTTCCTAATCCTAGTCTATTTCTTGTCCCCTACCCCAAGCAAAGCCCTCCCTCCCCAATATAAATACCCAAGCACCCCCTCCAACACATCAAACCAACACCTCTCATCTCCTCTCCTTGGAAGCAGTCAGCACCACCGCCGCTTGCCACACCGCCCACCGCCAAGTCTGCCGCCATGCCTCGACCTCTCCCGAGGTTTATATGATCTCCTCTCCACTGTCCCGTGATCTCCTTTCCTCTAGGAGCAACCGCAACATCGGATCCGATATTCTTCCCCAACTCCGACGACTACTCCGGTGAGATCCACGAAATCCCGTAATTCATTTTTTTCAGAAAATAGCAATCTTAGAAAATTCATATATTTTAGAGTTTTTAGTATTTTTGAGTGATTCCAATTGCTATGTGTCAAAAATTTGCTGAAGTTTCTCTTAGTGTCTCTGGATTTCAAATTTGAGTAGTTTAAATTTGAATTTGATAAATTTTGTTCAAATTAGTATTTTGGCCATAACTTGAGTTTAAAAATAGGTTTTTAGTTAATTCTTTTTGCTCCTGGTCACTTGTGATATTGTTTAGCTGTAGGATTTAGTTTGGTAATTTTGGAGTATTTTAAGTTAGATTTTTAGTAAAAACAGTACTGTTTTTCTTATATAGTTGTTTTAGTTATGTAATTATTCTTTTTAATTATTTTAGTTCATTCCTTTTGTAGATTTTCACTTGTTGTTATATGTTTATGTTTAGCTACAGTAGATAAATTTTTGTAGTTATTTATTAATGTTTAGCTACTGTTTTGTAATTGCTTGTTTAGTTCATAGTGATAGTGGATAAAAATAATTTTATTAGTTTTAAAAGTAATTCTTTTTCCACTTCAAGTTATATTGTTTTTGTTTCTGTTATTTGTGAACACATTAGTTGTTATATTTATTTAGTATAGTTTATTAATGTTTTAATAAATGATTTGCTGTTATAGTTGTCTTAGTGTTTTGCTAGTTGTTATATTTGTTCTAGTATTAACTAGATGGTTATAGTAGTTTTATATTAGTTCTTTTTGTTAGTTATTAAATCAGTAATTTATTTTATGTTATTTTATTAGATTTATATTTTCTTTGCTGTAAAAAAATATTAGAGTAATTTAGTGATGTTATGTTAAGATTTGTGTGAGTTGGTCACCACTAGTTTTTCCTTGAATTTTTCTTTCGAAGTTTTTCCTTTGGTTTTCGACTTGGTTTTCTTTGTTGCTTTTATTTTGATTGAGTATTGTTATGATTGATAGAATTGATTGCTAGGATGATTGCTTATATGATTGTTTGTTTAATATAGATTTTCAAAGGAGTGACGAATAGTTCTACCAAGTCTTTATTCTGAGAGCGTTATTATCTTCATCAAGTAATACCAGGCAAGTTCACTTTGACCATGCTTTCATACCTATGTTTTTATCGCATTTAGTGGCATCTTTGCAACAACTCTCCAGTAGTGATATTGAATTCTTGTAGTTGATTAGTATGCATGAGGTAGGAACCCATCACCCTGTTACCAAGCCCGGGACGTTATTTATTTTAATGCTACGCTATAGTAGACGGGGTTGGTATGAGTGCTCGGGAGTGGTGTGAGAATGGAGGATCTACGTCAATGGCGACAACTCCATGATGACATCTGCAAGGACTGCATTTTCAAGGCCTCAAGACTTCAAGACTCGAGAAAAGAATTCAATACACACTACTGGGTGAAGGACGGTTGACGGGCACCCTGGAGAAACCAGTGGTTGGCCGGGATGCATGGAGAAGCACCATGACATCTTGCGGAAAGTTTCACCCAGACTCAAAGAGACGGAAGAATACTTCATGCCCGGAAGCTTACCTGTGCAACCGCAAGTCACTATGGGCTCTGGCTTGGTTGACCTTAGTTGTGACTCTGGCTAGGACGGTGCTAGCAGATGTAGAACTACGGTAGGTTTGACTGAGCACCGGACAGTGGTCAGAGGAACTCTTCGGAAGACCATGTTTCGGTCGTCTTGTTCTCAAACACCCTGAAGTGCGAGAACGTAAAAAGAGGGATCGAATCTTGCGGGTAAAGTGTACAAAGCTCTGCAGAGGGTTGAAACCTAATCGATTAGCCATGTCCCCGGTTACGGACAATTTGAGCCTCTGGACTTGGATTTATCTCGGAACTCTCAACACCGGACTGATAACTTAATTGTGGGCAACTTATGATGATTTTGGGCTGTGAGACATCGGTTGGCGGAACCATGTCATGATAGAAAACTCCATAGTACAGAATTCATTTATTCCTTTGATGCAGGGAAAATAAAACCAGCTTTTACGCAAACAAAACTCAGACCCAGAGCCACAAAGCCATATCGCATATAGCATAGTTTTATCATCTGTTTTCTCATGTTGTGATCTTGCCGGTACATTCAATGTACTGACCTACACGGCTGCAACGTATCATGTTGCAGATATTTTTCTTCCGACGAGTAAGAGTACGGTACAAGGTTACGGTCTACACTCAACCTGCCGATGGCGTTGATGGGACTCCACACCCGATTACTTGTTTCCGCTGAGACTTATGAGGTATATATCAGTTTTACGTTAATTATACATGTGATTGCACTTTGATATATACATTGATGTACTGTGTGTGCAAAGATACTGATCCAGGATGGCACAACAACACGAGGCTTGACCGTCTCGAGGTCGGGTCGCTCTGATATGGTATCGAGCACATGTTGATCAGAGGACGTGACCCTAGAAACCGGAAAGCCCTAGGACAGAAATTTCTAAAACTTTATTTTCAAAAGACTCTTACTTCTCATCTTTTCAGATTTTATCAAATAGACACTCTCACCTCAAATAGTTAGAATATACCCTTTTCCTTTTGACCACATGAAGGATCAATGAAGCCGCTCCAAGAAAGATATCGGACAGCTGATGACCCCTTCAAAGTAACCAGGATTTCACCATGCGTTGGAAGAAATTGCAGCTGCAACAATTGAAGACTCTGAAGACTTGAAGAATTTGAAGTTCCTGATGAATTATTTGACCTTTAGAGACCAAACCCCTGTTATACACCTACGTTAGATGCGATGATTTGTGAGCTGTCATTTGTTTGATGTTTTTCGACAGCCCCAAAATAAAACTGTTTCTTCAAAAACTATTGTTTGTATTGTGTGTATATCCCTCCCCACCTCTCTCATATCTCATCCCAAAACTTTTGGACCCCATAGATGATGAATGAAGTTGGACCGATATTCTCTGGACTGAAGACTCAGCCGGAGGCAGAGCTATGGATTCAGAACATGGAGAATCACTTCGGGAGCAATTTGATTCCAAGGAAGTATGAGGTTCAATACGCTCTTCAGTACTTTGAAGGAAGTGTTGCAACATGGTGGCAGATGCATCAAGCTATACAGGGATGGAATGGAGCAAAGACTTGGGAAGAATTCAAGAAGACTCTCTTGAGGTCCCGTCTTACCCGGAAGCACCATGATACACCAAGAAATAAACCTTGTGCCTGCAAGATTTGCGGAGAAATAGGACACTCCCAGGAGGAACACAAGGATGGATGCCCTCATTGTGAGGAGAAACACCCAACTGAGGAATGCCCAACTAGTCAGGTGACTTGTTTCTTGTGTGAAGGAACCACCCACTACCCGACCCAGTGTCACATTTACCCCATGGTGCAACAAACTATTCAGGAGCAGGAAGAAGGAATGAAAGAAGCCCTCCGAGAAGTTATGAAAGAACCTGTGATGAAGGAATGTGTTGAAGACCCTGATGGAGAAGTCCTCAACAGATTTTACTCCAATGCCTGCTATTCATGTGGAGAAGAAGGACATTTATCGCAGATTGCACCAAGGAAAGAAAAGAGTATCCGGATATTTCCGACAGCAGAAGTGAAGTTTGACCCTTGGGAAATAGAAGCTCGATCATTACAGAGAAATCCAGAAGAGAAAAGAAGGCAACCCCGAACAACACAATTTTCGCAGAGAAGGACCTGAGTCATATCACTTGTTACAGTGCAAGGATTTAGGTCATTACGCTAGTAAATGTCCAAAAAGAAGCCAAGAATCCAAGGAGCCTACATAATCACAAAGAAGCCCCGAGACATGTCGGAAGTCTTTTGTTTTCGCTGCAAGGAAGCAGGACATTATGCTACTAAATTTCCCAACAAGACGAAAGTCGGAGTTGAGTAGTTGGAATTTTGATATTGGAAACAAGAGTAATAGAAAGCAATTTCATGTTTATGAGTACAATAAGTTGAGTTATGTAATGGGTGCTCGAGTTTGTAATGGATTCATGAAATCAATAAAGTTAAGGTGACATGTTTTCATATGTTTAATTGTAGGAGTTGTTACTCTGTGAACAAAGATTTTGACCATTTTCGAGGATATGAGAAATATGGTCTATGGATGGATTTGTGAATTTCATTTTTAGGGTGGTAGTACCCTGTGAAGAAGACTAGACTAATGGATAAGAAAATATATATTCCACAGACTGTAGTTCGAAGGAAAAAAAATTGGAGTTTTGCTTTTGATATGATGGTATGAAGAAACAGAGTACTACTGGATTTAAAGGATGTGTAATATGGAACAAGAGAGTTACCCCAAGGACGAGTTAAAGCTGCACTAGTGTTGAAGTGGGCCATAACCCACAGGCCCAAGAATTAATAAGGATCAAGTACCCACTGGAGAAAGAAATTTTGGGAATAGACTATGATTTGATCAACCGACGATTCTATAGGAGTTTACGCAAAACCTGAGAGTTGTTAAGGAACGATAGATGTTTGTTTGTCCTGCAGAATCAATGGATTTTCCGAACTTGGTTCGTCGACAAGAGAAATTCTGCAATGCTTGTGAGGATGACCGAGTGTTAGAATGCGAGATTCGCTAAACCATGTACAAGGTAATGATTTAAAAGGGATGGATTGATCACCATACCGACTTACTCTTATTATTCGCTTTGCTATATGGGATGGTAAAATCAGAGTGACTTACCTATAGTAGAGAGACGATGATCAAAACCTTGTTTAAACCTTAGAAAGGTATAGGTATTTTCTCCCTTGTACACGGCAGTTGTTGCCAACCGTAGGTTATACGGTGAGGTTCAACCCTGAACCGTTTTCTGCAGGGGAAACCATAAATCGTTGACCACCATGAGATGCCGATATTTGTTTAGAATTGGCGCCGCACCGTCACTATGAAGACCCAGTCTCGAATAACCTTACCAAGAGTAAAAGACAAAAGAATTGAGGAAAAGGTTATGCCACTACCGGAAGAGCCTAGAGAAGGAATTATCCTTAATATCTGAGAAGACCGACACTGCCAAAGAATAAGGATGGAGTATCTGAGTTTTGATGGAACCGTAATAATGCTTCTAAGGGTGGTAGCACCGAGACCCGAGACGATCGATGGATTTTTAGAAGACCCCAAACCCTAACCTATTTCTTGTTAACCTCTCCGAATCTCGAGGACGAGATTCATTTTATGGGTGGTAGTTTGTAACATCCCAAAATTCTAAATTTGGAATGTTATAAACATATAGATAGTTTTGATTGATTGTTTGATTGATTAACTGAAATTGAGTGAAATTCGAAACTTTTTGAAGGTTAAATGAGAGGGAATTAAAGGACTTTCCCAAACTTTCATTTTGCTTTTATGATCTCCGGAAATTCAAATTCTTTTCATCACAAAAACCCTGGAGAGAAGATGACATGACTTCTTCCATTTATTTAAATGACAAGGGGTGTTGAAAATATTTGAATTTCATTTGGAAAATATTTCCAATTCTGAAACTTTATGCAACTCAACGATTTTCACGAGCGAAGATAAAATGACTTCTTCAAATTAAATGAAATATGAGTTGGGAGTTTTAAAAGAATTAAATTCAAAGTTCTTTTGAATTTATTTCCAATTTGGAGTTATTTGAGTTTTATTCAAATTATTTTTCCCCAAAAACAAAATATATGGAAAATAGGGTAACATGATTCCCTACATCGAAAAATTGGAGAGAAATTAATTTGAAGTCATTTTGGTATTTTAAAAATGATTTTTATTGGATTTTATTGGACCAAGAACACTGTGTGAATTATTAGAATTTTGTGGATTTTATTTGAAGCTAAAATAATGTTCATCATGTAGGAAATCTTTTCTGAAAATTTTGATATATTATATGCCTATATAATATTTTCATTTTATTTTGTTTTATCATTTTGTTTTCCTCTCTGTTTGTTTAAAAAAAATCGCAGCGCCTTGGGCCAAAGGCCCAAGCCGCAAGCCAACGGCCCGCCAGAGGCCAAGGCCATCACGCGTGCACCAAGGGAGCCAGGAGGGAGCCGCTCCTTTTCCTTTTTCTCGTAGGACTTTTGTCCTACTTCCGTTTATTCCGATTTGTTTCTAGATCTTTTCCCTTTTGTTTCCTAATCCTAGTCTATTTCTTGTCCCCTACCCCAAGTAAAGCCCTCCCTCCCCAATATAAATACCCAAGCACCCCCTCCAACACATCAAACCAACACCTCTCCTCTCCTCTCCTCAGAAAGAAGAAGAAGCAGCACCAGACCACCGCCGCTTGCCACCGCCGCCAAGCTGCTGCCACGCCTCGACCTCTCCTGAGGTTTATATGATCTCCTCTCCACCGTCCCGTGATCTCCTTTCCTCTAGGAGCAACCGCAACATCGGATCCGATCTTCTTCCCCAACTCCGACGACTACTCCGGTGAGATCCACGAAATCCCGTAATTCATTTTTTTCAGAAAATAGCAATCTTAGAAAATTCATATATTTTAGAGTTTTTAGTATTTTTGAGTGATTCCAATTGCTATGTGTCACAAATTTGCTGAAGTTTCTGTTAGTGTCTCTGGATTTCAAATTTGAGTAGTTTAAATTTGAATTTGATAAATTTTGTTCAAATTAGTATTTTGGCCATAACTTGAGTTTAAAAATAGGTTTTTAATTAATTCTTTTTGCTCCTGGTCACTTGTGATATTGTTTAGCTGTAGGATTTAGTTTGGTAATTTTGGAGTATTTTAAGTTAGATTTTTAGTAAAAACAGTACTGTTTTGCTTATATAGTTGTTTTAGTTATGTAATTATTGTTTTAATTATTTTTAGTTCATTCCTTTTGTAGATTTTCACTTGTTGTTATATGTTTATGTTTAGCTACAGTAGATAAATTTTGTAGTTATTTATTAGTGTTTAGCTACTGTTTTTGTAATTGCTTGTTTAGTTCATAGTGATAGTGGATAAAAATAGTTTTATTAGTTTTAAAAGTAATTCTTTTCCACTTCAAGTTATATTGTTTTTGTTTCTGTTATTTGTGAACACATTAGTTGTTATATTTATTTAGTATAGTTTATTAATGTTTTAATAAATGATTTGCTGTTATAGTTGTCTTAGTGTTTTGCTAGTTGTTATATTTGTTCTAGTATTAACTAGATGGTTATAGTAGTTTATATTAGTTCTTTTTGTTAGTTATTAAATCAGTAATTTATTTTCTGTTATTTTATTAGATTTATATTTTCTTTGCTGTAAAAAAAATATTAGAGTAATTTAGTGATGTTATGTTAAGATTTGTGTGAGTTGGTCACCACTAGTTTTTCCTTGAATTTTTCTTTCGAAGTTTTTCCTTTGGTTTTCGACTTGGTTTTCTTTGTTGCTTTTATTTTGATTGAGTATTGTTATGATTGATAGAATTGATTGCTAGGATGATTGCTTATATGATTGTCTGTTTAATATAGATTTTCAAAGGAGTGACGAATAGTTCTACCAAGTCTTTATTCTGAGAGCGTTATTATCTTCATCAAGTAATACCAGGCAAGTTCACTTTGACCATGCTTTCATACCTATGTTTTTATCGCATTTAGTGGCATCTTTGCAACAACTCTCCAGTAGTGATATTGAATACTTGTAGTTGATTAGTATGCATGAGGTAGGAACCCATCACCCTATTACCAAGCCCGGGACGTTATTTATTTTAATGCTACGCTATAGTAGACGGGGTTGGTATGAGTGCTCGGGAGTGGTGTGAGAATGGAGGATCTACGTCAATGGCGACAACTCCATGATGGCATCTGCAAGGACTGCATTTTCAAGGCCTCAAGACTTCAAGACTCGAGACAAGAATTCAATACACACTACCGGGTGAAGTACGGTTGACGGGCACCCTGGAGAAACCAGTGGTTGGCGGGATGCATGGAGAAGCGCCATGACATCTTGCGGAAAGCTTCACCTGCACTCAAAGAGACGGAAGAATACTTCATGCCCGAAGCTTACCTGCAACCGCATGTCACTATGGGCTCTGGCTTGGTTGACCTTAGTTGTGACTCTGGCTAGGACGGTGCTAGCAGATGTAGAACTACGGTAGGATTGAATGAGCACCGGACAGTGGTCAGAGGAACTCTTCGGAAGACCATGTTTCGGTCGTCTTGTTCTCAAACACCCTGAAGTGCGAGAACGTAAAAAGAGGGATCGAATCTTGCGGGTAAAGTGTACAAAGCTCTACAGAGGGTTGAAACCTAATCGATTAGCCGTGTCCCCGGTTACGGACAATTTGAGCCTCTGGACTTGGATTTATCTTGGAACTCTCAACACCGGACTGATAACTTAATTGTGGGCAACTTATGATGATTTTGGGCTGTGAGACATCGGTTGGCGGAACCATGTCATGATAGAAAACTCCATAGTACAGACTTCATTTATTCCTTTGATGTAGGGAAAATAAAACCAGCGTTTACGCAAACAAAACTCAGACCCAGAGCCACAAAGCCATATTGCATATAGCATAGTTTTATCATCTGTTTTCTCATGTTGTGATCTTGCCGGTACATTCAATGTACTGACCTACACGGCTGCAACGTATCATGTTGCGATATTTTCTTCCGACGAGTAAGAGTACGGTACAAGGTTACGGTCTACACTCAACCTGCCGATGGCGTTGATGGGACTCCACACCGATTACTTGTTTCGCCGAGACTTATGAGGTATATATCAGTTTTACGTTAATTATACATGTGATTGCACTTTGATATATACATTGATGTACTGTGTGTGCCAGCATACTGATCCAGGGATGGCACAGCAACACAAAGGCTTGACCGTCTGAGGTCGGGTCGCTACACATCCCAACGATCCGCGGCGATCACCCAACAGGCTCTCAATGAAAGCACCAATGTTGGTTCAATATCCAGCGTATCTCGTAGTAGGGGTCCTAAGCTAGGCGTCTTGGAGCGATGGTAATATGGACACGGGGTTTTACCCAGCTTCGGGCTCTCTTGATGAGATAATACCCTACATGCTGCTTTTGCTTGTATTCATATGGGTGTAGTACAGAGTACAAGTATCTACCACGAGGTTGTAGTAATGAATATGAGATTGTCTATTGACTAGCCTGGCCTCGGTTTATATAAGACACCGGAGGCCTAGGGTTTAGGAGAGTCCTTGTCTTGGGCGCCAAGTCTTGTGGAGTCTTCCTTGTATGCGGCAGGGGTTGTCCGAACTGGCCCATGAGTATGCGGCCATGGGGTCCTCAGCCCAAAATAACTGATCGGGAGACGACGTGTTGAGTACCCCCTAGTCCAGGACACCGTCAAGTATCTCTACTTGGTGCTAAGAATTTGGCTAGCTTGAGGGGGAAAGGCAAGCTCAACATGTTGGATGATCCATGACAATATACTTTATCTCAGATATAAGAAAACATAACCCATTACGTTGTCTTCCTTGTCCAACGTCAACTCTTTAGCATGTCATATTTTAATGAGTGCTCCCAATCATAAAAGATGTCCATGATAATATATTTATATGTGAAACCTCTCTTTCTTTATTACTTCCTATTAATTGCAACGATGACCAAAGCTATGTTTGCCAACTCCCAGAAACTTTTAATCATCATACTTTTTCTATGTGAAGTCACTACTCCCGATAAGATCAATATGAACTCTTTGTTTCTTTTTATTCTTTTTCACTTTTCTTTTATTCACTCAAGATCATGGAAAAATAATCAAGCCCTTGACTCAACACTAATCTTTATTATATAGCTCACAGACTCGATTACATAGAGGGATCATAAAGCAAAACTCAAAACTAGATCACACAATAACTTTATTCTACTAGATCAAGATACTACTAATAGGATCAAACTAAGAAAAACGGTAAAGAAAGGAGTGTGATGGTGATACGATACCGGGGCACCTCCCCCAAGCTTGGCATTTGCCAACGGGAGTGCCCATACCCATGTGATTATATCTCCTTTGCCGACGAAGAAGGTGGAGGTGATGGTTTAGTTGATGGCGTAGGCTTCTCCCTTAATTTGCGCTTGAGGACATAATTTTGATCCCTCAAGTCACCAATCTCCTGCTCCAGGGTTAATATCTTTTTGCATAGGTCCTGCTTATTTTCCTGCAAGAGACAAAAAGGGATAAACTCGATCTTTAGTTTCTTTGCCCTATCAGGGAGGCTTGACTTTTTGAACTCCACATGCATGTCCCCAGGTTGAGGTAACGGGGATTCATCTTCATCTGCGCTTCTCTCCTCCTTCCTCTTGGGTTCATAGTCCTCTTCTTCCTCCGTAGTCCAACCACAATCCTCCACATCTCCATAGACCTTAGGATCTGCAAGGTAATCACCCACATAGCTTTCTCCTTCCGAATCCTGGGACGACATGTTGCTCTAATCTGCAGCAGGACAGCTCGAAACAAGAATCAGAGGATAATTGCGTGATACGGGAGTCAAAACCTTTGGAGGTTATATAATGAATTTTTACCGACCAAAATATGAATCGTGCAAGAAAACAGAGTCCGGAGGGCACGCGAGGTGCCCACGAGGTAGGCGGGGCGCGCCCGGGGGGTAGGGCGCGCCCTCCACCCTCGTGGGCCCCTCGTGTCCTTCCCGGACTGCTTCTTATTTTTCTATTTTTCTAATATTCCAAAACGGAGAAATATTGCCTTAAAAACTATTTTGGAGTCGGTTTACATACCGTACCACATACCTATTCCTTTTCAGAGTCTGAAACATTCAGGAAAGTGTCCCTTATGTATTCCTCCGGGGTTACGTTTTCAATAACATTAGTTTCAACATTTATAGGATTACATGAGATATAATGTTTGATTCTTTGACCGTTCACCACCTTCGGATTCGTGCCTTTGAAGTTGTTGATTTTTATGGCACCGGAACGATAGACCTCCTCGATAATGTAGGGGCCTTCCCATTTAGAGAGAAGTTTTCCTGCAAAAAATCTTAAACGAGAGTTGTATAGTAATACATAATCACCTACATTAAACTCATGCTTTTGTATCCTTTTGTCATGCCATCCTTTAACTTTTTCTTTAAATAACTTGGAATTTTCATAAGCTTGGGCTCTCCATTCATCAAGTGAGCTAATGTCAAATAACCTTTTCTCACCGGCAAGTTTGAAATCATAGTTGAGCTCTTTAATAGCCCAATAAGCCTTATGTTCTAGTTCGAGAGGTAAGTGACATGCTTTTCCATAAACCATTTTATACGGAGACATACCCATAGGATTTTTATATGCAGTTCTATAGGCCCATAATGCATCATCAAGTTTCTTGGAGCAATTCTTTCTAGACCTATTGACAGTCTTTTGCAAAATTAATTTGAGCTCTCTATTACTCAAATCTACTTGACCACTAGACTGTGGGTGATAAGGAGATGCAATTCTATGATTGATGTCATACTTAGCAAGCATTTTACGGAAAGCACCATGAATAAAATGTGAACCACCATCAGTCATTAAATATCTAGGGACGCCAAACCTCAGAAAAATAACTTCTTTAAGCATCTTAATAGAAGAGTTATGATCAGCACTACTAGTTGGAATATCTTCTACCCACTTAGTAACGTAATCAACAACAACTAAAATATGTGTATATCCATTAGAGGCAGGAAAAGGTCCCATATAATCAAAGCCCCAAACATCAAATGGTTCAATAACAAGTGAATAGTTCATATGCATTTCTTGACGTCTACTAATATTACCAATTCTTTGACATTCATCACAAGATAATACAAACTTACGGGCATCCTTGAAGAGAGTAGGCCAATAAAAACCGGATTGCAATACCTTATGTGCAGTTCTATCTCCAGCGTGGTGTCCTCCATAAGCTTCGGAGTGACACTTGCATAGGATATGTTCCTGTTCATGCTCAGGTACACAATGTCTAATAACACCTTCTACTCCTTCTTTATAAAGATGTGGGTCATCCCAAAAGTAATGTCTCAAATCATAGAATTTTTTTCTATTGCTGGTATGTGAAACTAGGTGGTATAAATTTAGCAACAATGTAAGCATAATCAGCATACCACGGAGTACTACGAGAAGCATTTATGACATTTAATTGCTCATCAGGAAAGCTATCATCAATAGGTAGTGGGTCATCAAGAACATTTTCTAACCTAGACAAGTTATGCAGAGCGGGTTCTCAGCTCCCTTTCTATCAACAATATGCAAATCAAATTCTTGTAGCAGGAGAACCCATCTAATAAGTCTAGGTTTAGCATCTTTCTTTTCCATAAGATATTTAATAGCAGCATGATCCGTATGAATAGTTACTTTAGAATCAACAATATAAGGTCTGAACTTATCACAAGCAAATACAACTACTAAGAATTTTTTTTCAGTAGTACCATAATTTCTCCGAGCATTGTCTAGAGTTTTACTAGCATATTGAATAACATTTAATTTCGTATCAACTCTTTGTCCTAGAATAGAACCTATAGCATACTCACTAGCATCACACATAATTTCAAAGGGTAAATTCCAATCAGGTGGCTGAACAATAGGTGCAGAGATCAATGCTTTCTTAAGTATTTCAAATGCTTCTACACAATCATCATCAAAGATAAATGGTATATCTTTTTGTAATAAATTAATCAGAGGCCGAGAAATTTTTGAGAAGTCCTTAATGAACCTCCTATAAAAACCGGCGTGACCAAGGAAACTTCTTATACCTTTGATGTCCTTGGGACATGGCATCTTTTCAATAGCATCAACCTTGGCCTTATCAACTTCAATACCTCTTTCAGAAACTTTATGCCCCAAGACAATACCTTCATCAACCATAAAGTGGCACTTTTCCCAATTCAAGACAAGATTAGTTTGTTCACATCTCTGCAAAACTCGATCAAGGTTGCTCAAGCAATCATCAAAAGAGGATCTATAGACGGAGAAATCGTCCATGAAAACCTCACAAATCTTTTCACAAAAGTCAAAGAATATAGCCATCATGCATCTTTGAAAGGTAGCAGGTGCATTACATAAACCAAAAGGCATACGTCTATAAGCAAAAGTACCAAAAGGGCAGGTAAAAGTAGTCTTTGATTGATCATTAGCAGACACAGGTATTTGAGAGAAACCAGAATAACCATCTAGAAAGCAAAAATGTGTATGTTTGCATAATCTTTCTAGCATTTGATCGACAAAAGGTAAGGGGTAATGATCTTTTTTAGTAGCCTTATTTAATTTGCGGAAATCAATTACCATCCTCTAACCTGTAATAATTCTTTGCGGAATCAATTCATCTTTGTCATTAGGAACGACGGTAATACCTCCCTTCTTAGGGACTGAATGGACAGGACTTACCCATTCACTATCAGCAACGGGATTAATAATACATGCCTCGAGAAGCTTTAGTATTTCCTTTCTTACCACTTCCTTCATCTTAGGATTCAGCCTTCGTTGGTGATCACGAATTGGTTTGGCACCTTTCTCCAAATTTATTTTATATTGACATAGAGTGGGACTAATGCCCTTAAGATCATCAAGAGTATATCCAATAGCAGCATTGTGCTTCTTCAGAGTTTTCAATAATCTCTCTTCTTCATGCTCTAAAAGGTTAGCACTAATAATAACAGGATATATCTTCTTTTCATCAGGATAAGTATATTTAAGAGTATCATGCAACGGTTTAAGCTCAAACACGGGATCACCCTTGGGTGGAGGAGGATCCCCTAGGATTTCAACAGGCAAATTATGTTCCAGAATAGGTTCCTGTTTAAAGAATACTTCATCTATTTCCCTTCTTTCATTCATAAACATATCATTTTCATGGTCTAGCAAATATTGTTCTAAAGGATCACTAGGAGGTACGGCAATAGAAGCAAGACCAATAATTTCATCCTTACTAGGCAATTCTTCTTCACGGTGTTGTCTACTAAATTTAGAGAAATTAAACTCATGAGACATATCACCCAAGCCAATAGTAACAACACTCTTTTCGCAATCTACTGTAGCATTGACAGTGTTCAAGAAGGGTCTACCAAAAATAATGGGACAAAGGCTATCTTGTGGGGAACCAAGAACAAGAAAATCAGCAGGACATTTAGTTTTCCCACACAAGACTTCAACATCTCTAACAATTCCCATTGTTGATATAGTATCTCTATTGGCAAGTTTAATTGTAACATCAATATCTTCTAACTCAGCAGGTGCAATCTCATGCTTAATTTCCTTCTATAAGTCATGAGGTATAACACTAGCACTAGCACCCATATCACATAAGCCATGATAATAGTGATCTCCTATTTTCACAGAAATAACAGGCACGCCTACCACAGGTCTATGTTTATCTTTAGCAGAAGGTTTGGCAATTCTAGCAGTTTCACCGCAGAAATAAATAACATGCCCATCAATATTATCAGCCAAGAGATCTTTAACAATAGCAATATTAAGTTCAACTTTAATTTGCTCAGGAGGTGTATAAGCTCTAATATTGCTTTTACGAACCACTGTTGAAGCTTTAGCATGATCCTTTATTCTAACAGGAAAAGGTGGTTTCTCAACATAATAAGTAGGAACAACAGGATCATTATAAGTGACAGTCTTTTCTTCAACTTTAGTAGGTGCAACTACTTTCACTTCTATGGGAGGATGATATTTAAACCATTTCTCCTTGGGGAGATCAACATAAGTAGCGAACGATTAACAGAAAGAAGCTACTATCTCAGAGTCAAGTCCATACTTAGTGCTAATCTTACGGAAAATATCGGTATCCATAAAAGATTTAACACAATCAAACTTAGGTGTCATACCTGACTCCTTACCTTCGTCGAGATCCCAATCTTCAGAGTTGCGTTTAATTCTATCTAATAAATTCCATTTGAATTCAATAGTTTTCATCATAAAAGAGCCAGCACAAGAAGTATCGAGCATGGATTGATTATTACGAGAAAGCCGAGCATAAATTTTTTGAAGAATTATTTATCTTGAGAGCTCATGGTTGGGGCATGAATATAACATTGACTTAAGCCTCCCCCAAGCTTGAGCGATGCTTTCTCCTCCGCGAGGCCAAAAATTATATATATAATTGCGATCACGATGAACAAGTTGCATAGGATAAAACTTCTGATGAAATTCCAATTTCAATCGTTTATAGTTCCATGATCCCGTATCATCACATAGCCTATACCATGTCGATGCATCTTCCTTCAGAGATAAAGGAAAGACCTTCTTTTTTTTGACACCTGAAAACAGTAGGAGAGTTCCCTACTGTGTAGTTAAATTAAAGAATGAGTGAATTTACATATGTTTTGTACATGGCATCCCCTTTGGGGATGGGGGGGAGGAGGAGATCAAAGAAGAGCTACAAAGGAGTTGAGAAATGAAATGTGTTTCTCTCCAACCCTATGAGTTAGGAGAGATAGGTCCTCTTTTAGCCTAGATGTCCAGGATATTTTCGTGGGTGGTATTCTCCTGAAAACCTTATTATTTCGCTCCTTCCAGATGCTCCATGCAGCTTGTAGGAATATTGCCATAAACCTTGGCTTATTCCATGCATCTTTGGCTGTGCTTATCCAATCTAATCGTGAACCTTGATCGCTCCAACTTATGTCAATATCGGACCAGCAGTCTTTGCTGAAGGCACAACCAAAGAAGAGATGTTCAAGCGTTTCTTCCACGTTAGAGTCACAGAGGGGGCAAGTATAGTCATTTCCAATGTTGTAGTGTCTTCGTTTCAGCATGTTTCTGGTGTTGAGTCTGTCAGATAGGAGAAGCCACCCAAAGACCTTTATTTTCATTGTGACCTTAGATTTCCAAAGCCAGGTATAAGCTTGATGGGCTCAGACCTCCCTGAAGAAAAAGTTATAATATTTGTTGGCCGAGAACGTTTGTGTCGTCCAAGTGCAGGTCCAGCTGTCATTCCCTGAGAGGCTATCGTTTAGTTGGATGTCACGTATGAGGCTCTGAATATCTCGGGTCTCTGCATGCGCCTGAACTGAGAGCGGCAGGTGAAACGTTTCATGTAGAGTCGTGGCGCCCAAGAAATCTCTAACAGAAATATCCTCCTGTGAGGCGAAGGAGAAAGCCCGCGGGTGTGTCTCAGCAAGTATACCATCCGTCCAATGATCTTTCCAAAATAGTATGTCCTTTCCCGTGTGCACTTGGGCTTTGGTAATCCCTCGGTAGATGGGCATTAATCTCGTGACATCCCGCCACCAAAAGGATCCGCACGGATCAGCAGCATGGGGGATCTTGTTGCTATAGTACGTGTTCCATATGAGGTCCACCCAAGGCAAGTCCCATCTGTTATAGAATTTGTGGAGGAATTTTAACATGAGCGCATCACTTTGTACCTTAAGGTTAATGACTCTGAGACCGCCCGAAACCTTGGGCTGGCAGACCATATCCCAAGCCGCCAGAGAGTTACAAGAATCACCATTCTCCGCTTTTTTGGTCCATAAGCATTTTCGTCTGATTTTGTCCAGAAGTTCAATAATGCTCGTAGGCAACTTGAGGGTGCAAAGAGCGAAGATGATTAGGGAGGTGATGACCGAGTTGAGAAGGGACAATTTTCCTCCATAGGAGATCATGTTGAGGGTAGCCGAAAGCCTGCGTTCCACCCGACAGACAAGGGGAAAAGATCTAGCACAGTTGGCCTGGTCGTTCCCATAGGCAAGCCGAGATATGTGAAGGGCATCTTGCCCACCACACACCCGAAGATGGAAGCAATGCAGTTGTACGTGTCCTCATGACAGTTTATTGGTATCAAAGTCGACTTGTGGAAGTTTATTTTGAGGCCGATAGATGTTGCATAGTCCGAGAGAATGTCTTTAATGATCACTGATTGCGTTGTGCAGGCTGGCATGGCTAGGATAGTGTCGTCAGCGTATTGAATGACTGGGTAATCCGTTTGATTGGTCGAGGGGAATGGCAGTTGAAGTGTTCCTCTAGTGAAGGCGTCATTAATTGCTGCTTGTAAAAGATCAGCCGCCAAAACAAACACCAGAGGAGAAAAGGGATCACCTTGTCGGATTCCGCATTTACAATGGAATTGTCGCCCGGGTACACCATTTAAGAGGACCGCTGATTTACCAGAACCGAAGATGCATTGAACCCAGCCTAGCCATTTGTCATTAAATCCCATATTCTTCATTATGGTCAACATGGCCGCATGATCAATAGTGTCGAACGCCTTGGCAAAATCAAGCTTGAGTAGCACAATTTCTTTCTTAGAGGCCTGGCATTGGTAGATATATTCAAATGCCCAAGCGAGGCAATCTTGGATGGTGCGCCCTTTGAGGAATCCATATTGGTTTCGATGAATAATACGCAGAATCACTCTTTGTAGGCGGTTGGCAAGTATCTTGGTTATGACTTTAAGGCAACAATTTAAAAGAGTGATCGGTCTATAATCATTGACTGAAGATGGAGCATTATTTTTGGGGATCAAAGTGATAAACCCATCATTAATGCTTTCAAGATTAAGATTTCCATCAGAAAATTGGTTGCAAAGCTTATAGAAGTCATGCTTGATAATGTGCCAACAAGATTTTAGAAACGCACCATTGAAGCCATCCGGGCCAGGTGCACGATCGGCTGGCATGAGCTTGATAACATTGTCAATCTCGTCAGTGGTGAATGGAATAGTAAGCTCATCTAACCCATCCACCTTTTTAATGATTCTATCCAGGTCGAATTTCATATCATGACGTGACGCCGAACCCAATCTTTGCTTGAACGTATCAAATATGAGAGCCTCTTTTCCAGCATGATCCTCTACTATGAATCCCATATCATTGGTCAGGGAGGCAATGTTCTTAATTCTCATCCGTTCCGAAGCCATTGCTTGAAAGAATTTTGAATTCTCATCTCCAAATTTAACCCAACGTGTAGTGCAACATTTTTTCCAGTATTGCTGTTGGTAGGAAAGGAGGCGAAGAATATGTGACTTGAGAATCCTCCGAAAGTTTGCTTCTGGTAAAGATAGTGTGCGTTTGTTTTCCAACTCATCCAGTTCAAAAAGATCCTTATTGGAATTTTCTATGGCAATCGAAAGTCTAGAAATCCCTTTGCTCCAAGTCTTAAGAGCATGCCTTAGAGCCTTTAGTTTTCTACAAAGGACTGTGGCCATATTATCAGACCGAATTGGCCTGTCTCAAACTTGCTGAACAGTCTCATGAAACCCATGATGTTGAACCCAATAAGATTCAAAACGGAACACCTTTGATCGTGGGATGGACGTCTCAATATTGATAACACAAGGTATGTGATCCGAAACTGGTCTCCCTAGAGGTTTAACCATGGTCTTGGGAAAGGAATTGGTCCAATTGGCACTAGTAAAGAACCAATCAAGCTGCTCTAAGAGTGGGTCGGTTTGCATGTTGCTCCAGGTGAAGGATCTACCTTTAATAGGTAATTCAATGAGGGCCTGTGAGCGGATGAGATCATTAAAGGTTATCATGTCATTAAGATTACCACCTGGTTTATTGCGGTTGTTTGGGCTTCTGATGAAATTAAAGTCTCCAACTAACAGCCAATCTTCGTTATCAGGGATGTTTAGTTGGTCAAGCCATTGAATAAATGCAAGTCACTGGTCCCCTTGACAAGGTCCATAGACATTCACGAGAGTCCAACGGTGGGCGGATTGCATCGGTTTGAAATTAATGACTTGAGCGAAATCATAAGAAGAAACAATATCTGCATGAAAGATGGAGCTATTCCAGATTGTAACGAGACCACCAGAGGCCCCCCGGGAGGGGACAAAAGAAAATTTATCATAGTGTCGTGGACAACAGGACTTAATGAAAGTATTATCAAAAGAGGCCATTTTTGTTTCCTGCAAGCAAAGCACAACACATCCACTAGAGTTGATGGCGTTGGTAAGGGCTAGCTGCTTAGCATCAGAGTTCAAACCCCAGACGTTCCAGCAGAGAACGTTCCAATTAACTGATAGAACCATAATAAAATGCAGCGATTGCAGAAATGAAAGGTTAAGTCGAAGCCGAAGATGGCCCCGCCTCCTTGTCAGAAAGGAGCGCTTCCTCCGAGAGCTCCGAAGCCGGGATGGCACATAGGTTGGTACCAATGTGCTGAATCACCTGAATTGGAGTAGGCGGTGGTGGTGTAGTAGCAGTTGGGGCTTCAGTGGTGTCGGAGGTCGAAGCAGATGATGCAGAAGGCACATTCCTTGGCTTAACCTTGGATTTTCTAGTTGACGTGTCCGCGAGAGAAGGCACTTTGAAGCCATCATATTTGTTCAAGCGAGCACTCCTGCGCAGCACAATTGCACGTTCTGGAGGCACAGACTTTCCGCGATGCCCAGCTGAGGCAAAGGCAGAAGAAACAGACAAGTCAGCAGTTTGTGGCAGAGCAAGGACTGCTGAACCCTCGTCCGTCGGCACAGAAAGACCCGAAGGGACAGAGTTGGGTGAATTCTCGAGCACAAGTCCTAAACCCACAGATTCAGAAGTTGGCGCCACAGGGACAATACTTGAGACCATTTCCAGACTGGGCACATCAGTAGCAGCAGAATCCTGATCCTGGAGCAACCAAGTCGACAGATCGGTCAAAAGGTTAGTACTGGAGACCGAGGAATCAAGGTGAGTGGTCATGGAAGCATGGGACACCAAAAAGGATCCATTATACCTGCAAGCTTAAATAATCCAAAAACTTCATCCACATAGATTAGGTGCTCATCAGGATGCTTTGTTCCATCTCCTACAAAAGGATTAGCTAGCAGTTTTTCTAACATACCCGAAGGAACTTCAATGGGAACATTTTCATTTGAAATAGGTTCAGTAGGTTGAGGAGCAACTCTTTGCTCTACTGGTCGGGGTGAAGATACCCCAAACAATTCCCTCAGAGGATTACTTTCCATAGTAACAAGTGACAAAAGTTTCAGCACACTATATAAATTTTTCCTTACCAAATTCCACCTACCAAAGGCACTTCACTCCCCGGCAAAGGCGCAAGAAAAGAGTCTTGATGACCCACAAGTATAGGGGATCTATCGTAGTCCTTTCGATAAGTAAGAGTGTCAAACCCAACGAGGAGCAGAAGGAAATGATAAGCGGTTTTCAGCAAGGTATTCTCTGCAAGTACTGGAATAAGTGCTAATAGATAGTTTTGTAATAGGATAATCTGTAATGAGCAACAAGTAACAAAGTAAATAAAGTGCAGAAAGGTGGCCCAATCCTTTTTGTAGCAAAGGACAAGCCTGGACAAACTCTTATATAAAGAAAAGCGCTCCCTGGGACACATGGGAATATCGTCAAGCTAGTTTTCATCACGTTCATATGATTCGCGCTCGGTACTTTGATAATTTGATATGTGGGTGGACCGGTGCTTGGGTGCAATTCTTACTTGAACAAGCATCCCACTTATGATTAACCTCTATTGCAAGCATCCGCAACTACAACAAAAGTATTAAGGTAAACCTAACCATAGCATGAAACATATGGATCCAAATTAGCCCCTTACGAAGCAACGCATAAACTACGGTTTAAGCTTCTGTCACTCTAGCAACCCATCATCTACTTATTACTTCCCAATGCCTTCCTCTAGGCCCAAATAATGGTGAATTGTTATGTAGTCGACGTTCAACTAACACCACTAGAGGCTAGACAACATACATCTCATCAAAATATCGAACGATTACCAAATTCACATGACTACTAATAGCAAGACTTCTCCCATGTCCTCAGGAACAAACGTAACTACTCACAAAGCATATTCATGTTCATAATCAGAGGGGTATTAATATGCATATAGGATCTTAACATATGATCTTCCACCAAATAAACCAACTAGCATCAATTACAAGGAGTAATCAACACTACTAGCAACCTACTAGTACCAATCCCGGACTTGGAGACAAGAATTGGATACAAGAGATGAACTAGGGTTTTGAGAGGAGATGGTGTTGGTGAAGATGTTGATGGAGGTTGCCCTCGCCCGATGAGAGGAGCGTTGGTGATGACGATGGCGATGATTTCCCCCTCCCGGAGGGATGTGTCCCCGATAGAACAGCTCTGCCGGAGCCCTAGATTGGTTCCGCCAAGGTTCTGCCTCGTGGCAGCGGAGTCTCGTCCCAAAAGGTTGCTTATGATTTTTCCCTTGACGAAAGACTTCATATAGCAGAAGATGGCCACCGGAGAGCCAACAGGGGCCCACGAGGCAGGGGGGCACGCCCTCCACCCTCGTGGCCAGGTGGGGCCCCCTCTGACGTACTTCTTCCGCTCAATATTTTTTATTATTTTCAAAAATAACTCTCATGGAGTTTCAGGACTTTTGGAGTTGTGTAGAATAGGTCTCTAATATTTGCTCCTTTTCCAGCCCAGAATTCCAGCTGTCGGCATTCTCCCTCCTTGTGTAAACCTTGTAAAATAAGAGAGAATAGGCATAAGTATTGTGACATAACGTGTAATAACAGCCCATAATGCAATAAATATCGATATAAAAGCATGATGCAAAATGGACGTATCACCTTGCTCCTGTGTTTATACCCTACATTCCCGATTGTTCGTCTAGGGTGTAAAGGGAGTACCTCTGCGATTATTACAACCGGGTAATTTGGATCTGTACCTCAGACGGGTGAAGCCAAAAGGTAGCATTCTTAAGGGAATAATTGGTCGGCAAGCAACAACGGATTGTTTAAATTTATGTAGTTCTTCTAATAAATACGGGATAGGCTGCCTGTAATTTAAATCAAAGCCTAGGCATGCTTAATTAAGCATGCTGACCCAAGGAAAGGAACCCTTAATGGAACTATTTTCCCTGGAATATGTTTCTTATGTTAAATAGTAATATAACATAGCTCCCCGAACAAATTTCGTCTGCTTGAGCAATATGATAGGATTGCCTGGTTTCCGGACATAATGAATGTTTATTACATTCAAACATGGTATCCGGAAACACTCCAATTTCTTGGTTTGGAGGTTGAAGCCGAAGGCCTGCGGTGACAAATTTTTACATGTTCGGCTAGAGATAAGTTCGATGCTAAAGTACATTGATACATCGAATCAAACGTCTACTCTTTATATATGCCATCTATAAGACTGTTTAAGCTACAGTCTTTTCGCAGCTATCATCACTTGGTTATATACCAAGTTCACGGGAATCTCTTTTCCGTCCGGTCCCTGAGGTCCAACTCAGGCCATATGATTTGGATCAAGTCTGGTGTAGCGCGTTTTCACCATTGCCCATGCCTCTCATGCACCTTCCCGGCATGTTGACGCCTTCCATAGCTCAAAACGGCGCCGGGCACCTTTGAACAGGTTCGCCAACCACTCCATACTTTCTAGGGGCATCGGATCGCCATAAGGCCTTCGCCATACTTCTCATGGCTTTTCGGGCCCGCTCATGCACCACGGACAGCTCTTTTAGCAGGTCGCCTTGAAATCCGGATACTTCTTCTTCATGTCTCCTGGTTAACATACCTGCAACACCAGCATTATATCCGAATTACGGGATAATATGAGACCCTTGAATGGTTCAAAGGTCATACCGAATATGCCGCCTTTAAACATTTTATTCTCTTTTTGAGCATCCGATAATTGAGCCATTAAACTCTTTATCTCTTCTGCTTGCCTATCCTTTTCCTCCTCCAGTTTGCTCTTTTGGTCACTGGTCATCGTGACTTTCTTTATTTCCTCTAGCTTTGAGGTGGCGGCATGTAGCTTTGTCTGGCTTGTTTCAAGCTCCTGGGACAGTGCGTTGTTCTTCTCTTTGAGAACCTGCGGTGATAATGATCCTTAAATTGGTTGTTGGAAACCGCTTCAAGTCTCGGGGGCTACTGGCATATATCTATTTACACAAACCATTACCTGCATATCTTTTGAAAACATGTGAGCAACTCCAGTAAGTCCATCCCGGGCGGCTCATATATATGCATCCACGGTGCTGAGGGCAGTAAACTCCTGCTCAGTAAAAACTGGAGCACACATGGTCTCTTTCAGTCGTCGATGATTCATCACACTTGAGGGAGTCCTGGACTAAGGGGTCCTCGGGCGTCCGGCCTGTTATCCATGGGCCGGACTGATGGGCTGTGAAGACGTGAAGGACGAAGACTGTACCCGTGTCCGGATAGGGCTCTCCTTGGCGTGGAAGGCAAACTTGGCGATCAACTATGAAGATTCCATCCTATGTAACCGACTCTATGTAACCCTAGATTCCCCCGGTGTCTATATAAACCGGAGGGTGTAGTCCGGAAAGGAGATATTCATTACCCTAGTCATACAGGCTAGACTTCTAGGGTTTATCCATTACGGTCTCGTGGTAGATCAACTCTTGTAACACTGATATTATTCAAGATCAACCAAGCAGGAAGTAGGGTATTACCTCCATAGAGAGGGCCCGAACCTGGGTAAACATCGTGTCCCCTGTCTCTTGTAACCATCGATCCTAGACGCACAGTTCGGGACCCCCTACCTGAGATCCGCCGGTTTTGACACCGACATTAGTGCTTTCATTGAGAGTTCCACTGTGTCGTCGACAAAAGGCTTGATGGCCCCTTCGATCGTCTATAGTGACGCTGTCCAAGGAGAAACCTTCCTCCCCAGACATATTTTTGTATTCGGCGGCTTCTTACTGCGGGCCAACTCGCTTGGCCATCTGGAGCAGATCGATAGCTACGCCCCTGGCCACCAGGTCAGATTTGGAAATACGTTGCAGATATCCGTGGAGACTTGATCTTCAATGGATTTGAGACCACGACAATCGCTCCCCCTCACTCTGATGAACATGAATTAAATCTATCATCGGACCAGATTCAGGAGATGGTTCCCGTAACAGCTGCGGCCTTAGATCCGGAGCAGATTGCACCATCCGACGCCACAGAGTCCGCGGTGTTGGAGCCGCACACAGACTCAACACCTGGGGATATCTGCATCAACAGAATTTCGGACTCGTCTCCAGCTATAAGTTCCGAACCACACATGCGTGCGGGCGCAGAGCTGGATCGGTTATCGATCTTCGAGTTCAGCACCGCAGATATCTGCCAACACTCGCCCTTGGGCGACGTTCTAAATTCATTAAAAAACTTGTCCTTGGCAGGGGACTAACCGCCGAACTATGCCCGGTTCGAGCTAGGGGCTGATAATGGAGAATTTCGCTTCCCACCCGCCACCCACTTCATAGCCACTATCGAGGACTTAACCGACACGCTTGATTATGGCTCTGAAGACATCGACGGTGTAGACGACGATGCCGATAAGGAGCAAGGCCAAGACCCACCATTCACGGGACGTGGAACGGCCGCCTCTTCATACGATGTGTGCATGGTTGATACACCTAAAAAAGCTAGCGATGATGACAAAGAAGATCCAGTCAAGAATAAATCTCCTGAGACACAGTCTAAGTACCGGCGCCCCAAACACCGCTCTAAGTCATATCGCAGCAACGCTGGCACCGGAGAAAATAGTACTCCGGACGACGCTGAAAACAATGAATACCCTGTTGGAGCAAGATCCTAATAGGAGCAACAAGAAAACGGGCAAGCCAGCCCCGATGAACAGGCCCTGCCCAGCGACAACTCGGGGGACGACAACTACCTTCCGCCCTCCGAAGACGAGGTAAGCCTTGGCGACGAAGACTTCATCGTACCGAAGAACCCCTCGAGCAGGAGCGCTTCAAGCGCAGGCTAATAGCTATTGTGAGGAGCCTGAAGATGAAGCAGCAGCAGCTTCAAGCTGACCAAGACCTACTCAATGACAGATGGACCGAAGTCCTGGCCGCCGAAGAATACGGCCTTAGTGGCCCAGCCAAAAGCTACCCAAGCATATATCACTACCTCAGTCTGATGACGAGGCGTTGGGGCCCGTACCATCATCACACAATGCGGCAGGTCGTCGACAACTCTGTCTGGATAAAGAGGTAACTCAAGCCGAATACCAGACCGCCCCACCTCGTCGCAAAGACAAGAATAACATAGCTCATGGCTGTACTGACGACCTCCGACGGGACTCGGATAGTAGAGCAGGACACGCAAGATAGATCTATGGATCACGAGGGCATGCCTCGACACGCGACAAGGGCTACCTATTCGGACGTGACAAACCTAGCCACGCCCGAGATGAAAACCGCAAATGGGCTCCTTCGGAGTTACGTTGCAGTGTGGCCCAACATAGAGACGCCGCACACCCTCTCTGCTTCACTGATGAAGTAATGGATCATGAATTCCCCGACGGATTAAAACCCGTCAATATTGAATCATACGACGGAACAACGCTGGATGGCAACGGCAAGCCACGACAAAACAAACACAACAGTCGCAATGATAATGAAAGATCACGCGACACAGCGGTCAATGCCGGATTCAGCAACCCCAAGCCTGGTCAACGAAAGAAGCCATCAAGGCAAAGCGAGACGAAACATCCAACCTAGACAGGATATTGGACCGACCCTGCCAGATTCATGGCCACCCTGATAAACCAGCTAATCATACTAACAGAAACTGTTGGATCTTTAAACAGGCCGGCAAGCTCAACGCCAAACACAAGGGGAAGAGGCCGCCAGGCGACAGGGACGACGGAGAGGTTCAGCAACGAAATACCGGGGGCCAGAAGCAATTTCCACCCGAGGATCAACTACTCCCGGAGCGAAAATAGCAGTCCGGCTTCCGCCGCCCACCTCGTACACCTGCAAAATTTGTGTCGCGCATACATCACTAGGCACTCAAGATACCATGGGCATTGGCAGAAGCACACGACGGACAAGCCTGCAAGCACCACCGTAACATTTTTTATCCATTTTCTTTTTATTTCTTCCTTCACTATCCCTTAAAAACAGGTGACGAACAGGACAAACATCTGAAACTGGCGCTATCGGAATCTGGATCCGTACACTCACCTAAGGGGCTATTTCCATCAAGGATTCCCCCCGCCGAGGACTGGCAGCGCGGACATGCGACAGGAGGTCCAAAATAATTTTTTGTAGACCGCACTCTCTATTTTGAGCATGTACTATGCATGTTCCTCCGCCTCCGACCCCGAGCATGTCAAATAGCCAGGAGGATGGCTTTTATATATATAATAAGTAATCATTGGCATATCGCTCAACTCCTAGTAAACAGTATCTGAATTAATCATCAATGTTGTTTCGCCACTGTATACGGCTCCCATGGTTGTCTAACAAATATACCTTGGCATAACCTGCCAGGGGCTCGGTATGGGAACAAATGAGTTGCCAGCAAAAGCCCGAATAGCTCTACAGCATACTTCGGCGTCGCAAGTTTGGCCTTATATGCATCAGCTCTGAATCATTGTATTGGGTCAATAGTTGGGTTGCCTGGCTCCTGTGCTTGTTACCCTACGTTCCGCTCTATCGGCTAGGGTAGTAAAGGGAGAACTACTGCGATTGTGCTTCCGGTTCATCTGGTCAAGTACCTCAATAGAGAAAGCTGAAAACTGACTGTCATGATGCGGCGAGAGCTGGTCAACCACTTGACGACTTATTGGAATCTTTAGCGATTCTCCGTGTCACACGAATGATCTTTTTCAGATGAAATATGTAAGGCACCATACACCGCATTGATGACCCACAAGTATAGGGGATCTATCGTAGTCCTTTCGATAAGTAAGAGTGTCAAACCCAACGAGGAGCAGAAGGAAATGATAAGCGGTTTTCAGCAAGGTATTCTCTGCAAGTACTGGAATAAGTGGTAACAGATAGTTTTGTAATAGGATAATTTGTAACGAGCAACAAGTAACAAAAGTAAATAAAGTGCAGCAAGGTGGCCCAATCCTTTTTGTAGCAAAGGACAAGCCTGGACAAACTCTTATATAAAGAAAAGCGCTCCCGAGGACACATGGTAATATCGTCAAGCTAGTTTTCATCATGTTCATATGATTCGCGTTCGGTACTTTGATAATTTGATATGTGGGTGGACCGGTGCTTGGGTGCTGTTCTTACAAGAACAAGCATCCCATTTATGATTAACCTCTATTGCAAGCATCCGCAACTACAACAAAATTATTAAGGTAAACCTAACCATAGCATGAAACATATGGATCCAAATCAGCCACTTACGAAGCAACGCATAAACTAGGGTTTAAACTTCTGTCACTCTAGCAACCCATCATCTACTTATTACTTCCCAATGCCTTCCACTAGGCCCAAATAATGGTGAAGTGTTATGTAGTCGACGTTCACATAACACCACTAGAGGCTAGACAACATACATCTCATCAAAATATGGAATAAATACCAAATTCACATGACTACTAATAGCAAAACTTCTCCCATGTCCTTAGGAACAAACGTAACTACTCACAAAGCATATTCATGTTCATAATCAGAGGGGTAGTAATATGCATAAAGGATCTGAACATATGATCTTCCACCAAATAAACCAACTACCATCAACTACAAGGAGTAATCAACACTACTAGCAACCTACTAGTACCAATCCCGGACTTGGAGACAAGAATTGGATACAAGAGATGAACTAGGGTTTTGAGAGGAGATGGTGCTGGTGAAGATGTTGATGGAGATTGCCCTCGCCCGATGAGAGGAGCGTTGGTGATGACGATGGCGATGATTTCCCCCTCCCGAAGGGATTTGTCCCCGGCAGAACAGCTCTGCCGGAGCCCTAGATTGGTTCCGCCAAGGTTCCGCCTCGTGGCGGTGGAGTCTCGTCCCAAAAGGTTGCTTATGATTTTTCCCTTGACGAAAGACTTCATATAGCAGAAGATGGCCACCAGAGAGCCAACAGGGGGCCCACGAGGCAGGGGGGCGCACCCAGGGGGTAGGGCGCACCCCCACCCTCGTGGCTAGGTGGGGCCCCATCTAACGTACTTCTTCCGCTCAATATTTTTTATTATTTCCAAAAATAACTTTCGTGGAGTTTCAGGACTATTGGAGTTGTGCAGAATAGGTCTCTAATATTTGCTCCTTTTCCACCCGTAATTCCAAATTTGCCGGTATTCTCCTCCTTATGTAAACCTTGTAAAATAAGAGAGAGTAGGCATAAGTATTGTAACATAATGTGTAATAACAGCCCATAATGCAATAAATATCGATATAAAAGCATGATGCAAAATGGACGTATCAACTCCCCCAAGCTTAGACCTCGCTTGTCCACAAGCGGAAGCCGATAACGATAAATATGTCCACATGTTTAGAGGTAGAGGTGTTGATAAAATAAAATACGGACATGAGGGCATCATGATTATTTTCATAACAGCAAGATATATAGATATTGTCATATGATTTCTTATGCTCAAGTACTAATCTATTCACAATGCAAAAGTATGAATCATAAACTTTATTGAGAACCAACAAACTATAATCTCGGTCACTGAAGCAATTGCAATTTATCATAACATCAGAAAGAGTCTATGTCAGAGCTTTCTAGCAAGTCCACATACTCAACTATCATTTAGTCTTTCATAATTGCTAACACTCACGCAATACTTGTGGTTACGGAGTTTTAGTCAGACACAAAGAAAGATAGGGGCTTATAGTTTCGCCTCCCAACCTTTTACCTCAAGGGTAATGTCAACAATAATAACTCATGCTCCCCTACATCCAATTAGATATATCTATCAGGATCTTTCCAACACCTTGTGCTTGCCAAAGGATAAAATGTAAAAAGGAAAGGTGAATATCACCCTGACTCTTGCATAAGGTAGAAGATAATAGTAACAGATAGGCCCTTCGCAGAGGGAAGCAGAGGTTGCCATGCGCTTTTATGGTTGGATGCACAAAATCTTAATGCGAAATAACGTCACTTTATATTGCCCCTTGTGATATGAACCTTTATTATGCAGTCTGTCGCTTTTATTTCTTCCACATCACAAGATCGTATAAAGCTTATTTTCTCCCACACTAATAAGTCATACATATTTAGAATGCAATTTTTATTGCTTGCACCGATGACAACTTACTTGAAGGATCTTACTCAATCCATAGGTAGGTATGGTGGACTCTCATGGCAAAACTGGTTTAAGGGTTTTTGGAAGCACAAGTAGTATCTCTACTTGGTGCTTAGAATTTGGCTAGCATGAGGGGGAAAGACAAGCTCAACATGTTGGATGATCCATGAGAATATACTTTATCTCAGATATAAGAAAACATAACCCATTACGTTGTCTTCCTTGTCCAACGTCAACTCTTTAGCATGTCATATTTTAACGAGTGCTCCCAATCATAAAAGATGTCCATGATAATATATTTATATGTGAAACCTCTCTTTGTTTATTACTTCCTATTAATTGCAACGATGACTAAAGCTATGTTTGCCAACTCCCAACAACTTTTAATCGTCATACTCTTTCTATGTGAAGTCATTACTCCCGATAAGATCAATATGAACTCTTTTTTTTCTTTTTCCCTTTTCTTTTATTCAGTCAAGATCATGGAAAAATAATCAAGCCCTTGACTCAACACTAATCTTTATTATATAGCTCACAGACTCGATTACATAGAGAGATCATAAAGCTAAACTCAAAACTAGATCATACCAAAACTTTATTCTACTAGATCAAGATACTATTAATAGGATCGAACTAAGAAAAAGGTAAAGATAGGAGATGTGATTGTGATATGATACCAGGGCGCCTCCCCCAAGCTAGTTTGCCAAGGGGAGTGCCCATACCCATGTGATTATGTCTCCTTCTTTGGTGAAGAGGGTGGAGTTTTGGTTGATGATGCGGGCTTGTCGTCCATCTTCCAAGGCATAGGCTCACCATCATAGAAGGATGATCGAGTCTCCGGGATCCTCAAATCTGCAGCCAAACTCATCCTTTTGAATCTATATTCATCCTCACAGTTTTGGTTTTGCAGGTCATAGAGTTGGGCTTGAAGGTGCTCGATCTTCTCATGAAGCTTGAAGATGGTCTCCCAATGTTGTCGGCATCCAGCTTGTGTTTGTTGGTGAACTCCACGATCATCATGTGGTTGGAGTTGAGTCCATGTTCCACCATCCCCTGGCACTTGAAAAATTGTTGCTCCACTTTCTTGAGCCTCGTCTCCACGCTTCCGGTCCCCTTCGGTCCCTCAACATCGCGGATGTGCAGCAACCCATCACGCATCTCAATGGTTTGAGGGTGTCGCAGCACCTCCCCGAGGTAAGGGTTGATGACCTTCTCAAAGAACTTGTCCTTGGGGGCACTTGGACAAACAGCTCGAAACAAGAACAGAGGACAATTGCGTGATACAGGAGCCAAAACCTTCGGGAGATTATATAATGAATTTTTACTGACCAAAATACATAACGTGCAAGAAAACGGAGTCCGGAGAGCACACGAGGTGCCCACGAGGTAGGGGGGCGCGCCCAGGGGGTAGGGTGCGCCCTCCACCCTCGTGGAGCCCTCGTGTCCTTCCCAGACTGCTTCTTATTTTTCTATTTTTCTAAATATTCCAAAACGGAGAAATATTGCCTTAAAACTGATTTGGAGTCGGTTTACTTACCGTATCACATACCTATTCCTTTTCGGAGTCTAAATCATTCCGGAAAGTGTTCCTTATGTATTCCTCACGGGTTACGGTTTCAATAACGTTAGTTTCAACATTTATAGGATTACCTGAGATATAATGTTTGATTCTTTGACCGTTCACCACCTTCGGATTCGTGCCTTCGAAGTTGTTGATTTTTATGGCACCGGAACGATAGACCTCCTCGATAATGTAGGGGCCTTCCCATTTAGAGAGAAGTTTTCCTGCAAAAAATCTTAAACGCGAGTTGTATAGCAATACATAATCACCTACATTAAACTCACGCTTTTGTATCCTTTTGTCATGCCATATTTTAACTTTTTCTTTAAATAACTTGGCATTCTCGTAAGCTTGGGTTCTCCATTCATCAAGTGAGCTAATATCAAATAACCTCTTCTCACCGGCAAGTTTGAAATCATAGTTGAGCTCTTTAATAGCCCAATAAGCCTTATGTTCTAGTTCGAGAGGTAAGTGACATGCTTTTCCATAAACCATTTTATACGGAGACATACCATAGGATTTTTATATGCAGTTCTATATGCCCATAATGCATCATCAAGTTTCTTGGACCAATTCTTTCTAGACCTATTGATAGTCTTTTGCAAAATTAATTTGAGCTCTCTATTACTCAATTCTACTTGACCACTAGACTGTGGGTGATAAGGAGGTGCAATCCTATGATTGATGTCATACTTAGCAAGCATTTTATGGAAAGCACCATTGTCGGTGTCAAAACCGGCGGATCTAGGGTAGAGGGTCCCGAACTGTGTGTCTAGGCGGATGGTAACAGGAGACAAGGGACACGATGTTTTTACCAGGTTCGGGCCCTCTCGATGGAGGTAAACCCTACTCTGCTTGATTAATATTGATGATATGGGTAGTACAAGAGTGGATCTACCACGAGATCAGAGAGGCTAAACCCTAGAAGCTAGCCTATGGTATGATTGTTGTTTGTCCTACGGACTAAAACCTTCCGGTTTATATAGACACCGGATAGGGTTAGGGTTACACAGAGTCGGTTACAATGGTAGGAGATCTACATATCCGTTTCGCCAAGCTTGCCTTCCATGCCAAGGAAAGTCCCATCCGGACACGGGACGAAGTCTTCAATCTTGTATCTTCATAGTCCAGGAGTCCGGCCAACGGTGATAGTTCGGCTATCCGGACACCCCCTAATCCAGGACTCCCTCAGTAGCCCCTGAACCAGGCTTCAATGACGACGAGTCCGGCGCGCATATTGTCTTCGGCATTGCAAGTTGGGTTCCTCCTACGAATACTTCATAGAAGATTTTGAACACAAGGATAGTGTCCGACTCTGCAAAACGAGTTCCACATACCACTGTAGAGAGAATAACCTTTGCACAGATCTGCTGACGTATTCCGCGGCATGACATCACACCACGGCCAGGCCTTTATACGAATCATTTTTACTGTTCCACCTCAACGCGCTTAGCGAGGCGATTTCCTTGGCACGTCTTATCAGAGCGGAGATCGTGCCCCCTTATTCCGGGATTCCCATCAATACGGACGTGGGTAACCCAACCGCGCCATTGATTACGACGCTTGGGAGATAAGCGAGTTTTACCAGGCTGGCGGGGGACGCATAGCTTCGTCCGCCAATATAAGGGGATAAGGATCCACCTTTTAACATACGCCTTCTTCCTCCTTTGCTCATCCATTTCCGCGCACTCGAGCTCCAGCGCCCAAGTCCGCACATCCCTCCTCAACCTTCTCCAGCCATGTCCGGAGCGGGAGGCAAGTGGATGGTCTCCTCCGTCACGGAGGGACAAGTCAAAAAGTTGCGGAAGGCCGGATACTTGTCCAGCGACATTGCGCACCGGCTCCCCGACGAGGGGCAGCTCATTCCCACCCCAGGCCCCATGAGAGGGTGGTGTTCCTCACCCACTTCCTCCGCGGACTAGGTTTTCCACTTCACCCATTTGTCCGGGGGCTCATGTACTACTACGGCCTGGACTTCCACGATCTGGCCCCTAATTTCATCCTCAACATCTCGGCGTTCATCGTGGTAGCGAGGCCTTCCTTCATCCAGCCCCACTTCGCTTATGGTGAAGACCTTCAATGTCAAGCCAAAGGTAGTGGGCGGCCGCCAAGCGGAGTGCGGAGGTGCCATGGTTGGCAAGATGGCCAAAGTCCTATGGCTCGAGGGCTCCTTTGTGGAGACCATAAAGGGGTGGCAATAGTGGTGGTTCTACATCACCGAGCCAAGGCGACTCTCAATGGGCGGCGGCCCCGAATTCGAGCGGCTTCCCCACACGGCTCACATCATGGAAAGAGACGGGCTGACGTGGGGTGATTCGGAAGAGCTGTCCGGACTCCAAACCTGCGTCCGAACCACGGTGGACAAGAATCTCGAGCTTGTCAATGTAGTCCAGTTATGCTCATCCGCCGGATCCTCCCATGCCAACAACGGGCCTTCAAATTGTGGGAGTTCGATCCGGCACAGCACCAAACTCTAAAAAGGCTCTTCGACACTACGTACGAAGATGCCTGGAAGGTGCTGTTCAAGGGCGCTGAGGCTCCCACATCCGCTACCGAAGATCGCGGATTCAGCTCGCAGCGCCAAGCTACTGATGTAAGCTATTTTTCCCTTTACGGGACTCTTGTTTTTCATAGTTCGACTCTATGTGGGATCTAAACTCCCTTACCTTTGACAGGACTGGTGTAACACGTCCGGGCAGGTTAACTGTCCGGCTCCCTTGTCAGAAGACCCAGCGGACGCCCGCTTGACGGGGCTGCTGGCTCCGGCACCTCACGTGGTGCCGGAGAAGAAGGCCACGGGGACTCGAAGGAGCACCCGACGCCAGGTGTTGTCGGACTCATCGTCCGACGACTCTGAGGCGGAATCCTCCCTTGAGGACGGGGAGGAGGAAAAAGAAGCCTCTCCCCCAGCGGGGGGAGAGAAGAAAAGGAAGGTCGCCCCAACCGGGGAGGCCGAAGGGTCCAAGAAAGGAAGGACCCTTCCTTCGGACTTCTCCACCAACGCTGACAACGATGAGGAGGAGTGGCCACCAAGGGCCAAGCCACTGGCGAGATCGTAAGTGTCCGGACTCCGGAATAGCTCATGACTTTTTATTTGTCGCATAGTTTCTTCTAACGCCGAGTATAACCATGTAGCCCGCCCAAGGACGAGCTCGCCGCTTCGTCGAGCGGCTCCCTGGATTCGTCGGATGTGAATAGCACTTCACTTCCGACCGCCTCCTCTCCTCGTGACGCAGACGACACCGCGGTGGAGTCCCAAAAGGAGCCCAGCCAGAAGGAGGTGGTCCTGGAGGCGCCGCAAGGCGACCTCCCGGACTCTGTGCGCAAAGGGGGCGAGACCCCAGAGGGCTCTAAGTCCGGCCCTGTGCCGGACTCCGTACCAGAACCTTCAGTGGTTTCGAAGTCCGGCAAGCGGCCCCTTCATGAGAAGGGCAAGACTGCGACGCCGGTGACCTCCGTCCATACGGAGGCACCGGATAGCTTGTCGGAGGCGCTTAACGGCGCCTCCATCGACGAGAGCACCGCACTGTTATGAGTGTGGTGATCCAGAAAGTTCAGTCCGCCAAGAGCGGGCTGACTGAAGCCTGTACCAGCCTTCTAACAGGCTTTGAGGTAAATTTAGAATATGTAAAAATATTACCGCATAGACAGTAGTCCCTAATGCTTAGTTCGGTGTTCGGAAAGAAAAACCGGACTGACGATCTAAAAGGATACACGCAGGAGTCTAACATAAGTATGTCAATATGGGAATTCAGGCTTCGCTGCTGACCTCTGCCGCACTGACTGCGGAGGTCAATGCATTGAAGCAGAGCCTCGAGCGGTCCGAGAACGAGCTCGGCCTTGCCAAGAAGCAGCTCGAGGACAAGGAAGGTAAGTAATACCTTCTTAAAGTAATACCTTATAGAAAGGATTTGGTTGCAAAAATGACAGGACTAACGTGGGTATTATAGGGGCCACGAACAAGGTGGCGACCCTAAAGGAAGCGGTGTCCACAGCTGAAAGCAAAGCGGTCGCGGAGCGCACCGAGCGAGAGAAGCAGGAGGCGCGGGTGGCGGAGGTGTAGCAAGAGCTCCGGGCTCTCGTGGAAAAACGCGAGAGTTTGGAGCGTGACTCGAACACTCGAGAGTCCGAGCTCGCCTCGGCTCTTGAGAGTGCCAAAGCCGCTAAGGCCGAAGCCCAAAAAGCCCTCCAGGAAATTGAATCATTAAAGAAGATAGCGGCGGGTAAGGCATTCTTTATGCAAAGCAAGCATGTGAAAGTGGATTATCTATTACTTACCCGAATCCGGAGCTCTCCAGGAGCATTCGCAGATCTGCCCCGTAGTGTGTCTGATGCTGCCGCGTTCTACCGCGCCAAGGAGGGGAGCTCGACGGAAAAGGTGTTCTGGTCTCGAGATGTCGATGCGGACATCCGGTGCCCTGAGCGACCAGTGAAGCAGCTGGTCGAGCTCCACAAGGTCGCCGAACAGGCCATGAAGGGCCTCATAATTGGTGTGGCCATTGGAAGCCATGCACGGAGCTACTTGGGCTAGTCGGCGGCTGGTGGGCCTTTGTCCATGGATTGAAGTCATCAAGCGCTCCGTCTGCATTGAAGGTGCCTGTCGGGCCTTGCCGTGCTAAAGTGCACTTGGGGCAAGCTGGATCTTGAGAAGCTTGTGACGGACGGCCACCGAAGGGCAAGGAGGGTCGCAAGCCCAAAATGTACTATGAGGGCGTCCTGAAGGGTGCCCGCCTTATAGCGGGTGAATGCTCCAAAGATGTAATTTTTGAATAGACTCGCATTTGTTATCATGTACGCTGAAAACTTGTTCATATGCGCTAAGCAACGCTTGTGAATTTAAAATATTACCTTCTGTGCGGCCGTTTATCAAATTTGAGAGATGGCAAGTCGTTGGCTTCAGCCCCCATGCCATGAGTGCTGGGGTGTTCGGGATAAACTTGAGCGCTCTTGTTCCCATTCTTGGGTCCTTCGAGGGAGGCGCTCAACGCAACGAACAAGGCAACCGGACTTATAGTGCTTGAACACTCTCACTTAGCCATAGAATTCTATAGTTTTAAATTTCGGCGAAGCCCCTAGTATTCGGAAGACCGAGTTCGGGGCGCTATCCAAGCCTTGGATGGACAATGCCGACTCCTCGCTCTAGGCGGCATAAGTCTTTAGGGACCCGAAAAAACCTCTCGAACAGCGACCGGCTCTCGCCTTATCATGACGGTCAGTTTTAGCTTTCTCCACTGAGGTGCTCAACCCAGCTCAACCGGGGCACAATCGCAGTGGTTCTCCCAGCGCTACCTTAGCCGATATAACGGAACGTAAGGTACCAAAACATGGGAGCCGGGCAAACCCAACTATTGACACAAGACATGATTCGGAGCCGATGCATATAATGCTATAAGTTCGGGGTGCCGCACTTGTGAAAGTGTTCGGACTTATCACACCATATTTTTGGGGTACTTAAGCCCCTGGTGTATTGGCCGTACCAAAGTGTACGGGTGCAACATGTCATGAATGAACATATATATAGATAAAGAAAGGAGTGCAATAATACGCAAAAGCTATGTATTGTTTATTCAAAAAGGTATTGCAATGAAAGCGAGCGATACAAATAGTGCGATAAGCAAGGGATGGGACTATTTAACATGTCCCCCTCCGAGGGTAAGCTGCGGGATGGTATGTAAAACAGGTATAATGCTCGTAGTAGAGACCACCGGACACTCGGCGTAGCTTTCGCTTCCCGGCTGTTGCATCGTGAGTTCGGCAATTCTAGTACCGACAGGGGCTTCGGAAACGGAGTCCGAAAGTAAGAGAAAAGAAGAAAGAAAGAAAATGTCACAATCGGGAGCCCCAGTGCGGTTGAGCGCGTGCAGGCGTGTCATGGTCGTGCCCTTCCCCTTATGCCCATGCTATCTCCAGAGCGTAGTTATGTACGCGTAGTACTGGCTTCGCAATTTCGCGAGGGCTAGGTTGGGGCGGATTGCTACGCTGCGTTCTCGGATCGTGCCAGCGGTCTTGTTGTAGGTTACTCCGGGCGCGCTTGACGGTGTCCGGACGTTTAATAGCCGGACTCGAGAATTGCTGTGAGAGGCTGCTTTGCACCTCCGCCGCGAGGGCCGCCATGTGCTCCTCCGTTCAGAGAGAGCGTTCGGTGTTTCCATTGACCGTGATTACTCTTCGAGGGCCTGGCATCTTGAGCTTGAGGTACGCATAGTGCGGCACCACATTGAACTTTGCAAATGCGGTTCGTCCAAGCAGTGCATGATAGCCGCTGCGGAACGGGACTATGTCAAAGATTAACTCTTCGCCGGAAGTTATCCGGGATCCGAAGACCACTTGAGTGTAATCGAGCCTGCATACAATTGGCCTCTACACCGGTATGACGCCTTTAAAGGTCGTCTTTGTGGGTTTAATCCTTGAGGGTCTATGCCCATTTTGCGACTTGTATCCTCGATAGAGCAGGTTCAGTTGCTACCGCCGTCCATCGGGACTCTAGTGAGGTGAAATCCGTCGATGATTGGGTCAAGAACCAATGTGGCGAATCCACCGTGGTGGATGCTAGTGGGGTGGTCCCTTTGATCAAAGGTGATCGGGCAGGAGGACCATGGGTTGAACTTCGAGGCGACTGGCTCCATCGCATATACGTCCCTTAGTGCACGCTTCCGCTCCCTTTTGGGTATGTGGGTTACGATATCATGTTCACCGCCGCACTTGTGGGGAAGCCCTTCATCCTCTATTGTTCGGCGGCCGGGGCTCCTCCTCGTCATCGCTATGCAGCCCCTTGTCATTGAGTTCGGCATTTAACTTTCCTGCCTGTTTGAAGACCCAACAATCCATGTTGGTGTGGTTGGCTGATTTTTTGGGGGTGCCATGTATTTGGCACGAGCGATCGAGTATTCGGTCCAGATTGGATGGGCCCTGAGTATTTCTTTTGAACGGCTTTTTTCGCTGACCGGGTTTAGAGCCTCTGAATCCGGCATTGACTGTCGTATCTTCAGCATTATCGCCGTTAATGTGGCGCTTGTGCTTGTTGCGACGCGACCTGCCATTACTGTCCTTGGTTTCTGAACTACCAGGGTTTTTGGTCTAGTTGTTGCTCGAGCTAGCCAGCTGTCCTCTCCGCAAAAGCGGGTCATGAGTGTTGTGAGGGCTGCCATGGATTTCGGATTTTCCTGTCCTAGGTGCCGGCAAGCCACTCGTCATGGATGTTATGTTTAAAGGCTGCAAGGGCCTCTGCATCCGGACAGTCAACGATTTGATTTTTCTTGGTTAGGAACCGTGTCCAGAATTGTCTGGCCGATTCTTCTAGCTGCTGAATTATGTGGCTGAGGTCATCGGTGTCGGGTGGTCGCACATATGTGCCCTGGAAGTTATCAAGTAATGCGGCTTCCAAGTCCTCCCGACAACCAATTGATTCTGCTGGCAGGCTATTAAGCCAATGTCGAGCTGGTCCTTTAAGCTTGAGTGGGAGGTATTTGATGGAGTGTAGATCATCACCGCGGGCCATGTGGATATGGAGGAGGTAGTCCTCGATCCAAATCGCAGGATCTGTTGTGCCATCGTATGATTCGATGTTTCCGGGTTTGAAACCCTCGGGGATTTGATGATCCATCACTTCGTCTGTGAAGCATAGTGGGTGTGCGGCACCTCTGTATTGAGCTATATCACGACGCAGCTCAAATGAGCATTGTCTAATGTGTTCGGCCCGGCCGGAATTGCTGTATCCGGCGTGACGGTTATCGTCGCGTGTCGTGGGGCGCCCATGCGATCCGTAGATCGATCTTGTTTGCCTTGCCTTGTCCTCCAATATGTCTCGCAGGTCCGCGCGCGTTTCCACATGCCTTGGTACTTTTCGAGCGACGCCGGGGTGCGGCTTGAATGGAGGGTCTAGAGGCCTCTCTGTCGCGACCACGGGGTGGCCGGTCGGCCGCATCATGCACTGGTGATGTAGGTTTGGGTGTTGCTTCCTCTAATTGGGGTAGCAGCCTGCGTTTGGGTATCTCTTGGAGGCGCGCTCGAGTTCGTACTCTTGGCTGCAAGGACTTGATCCATCCGCTGACTAGCAAGTCTTGGTCAGCTCTAAGCTGCTGCTGCTTTTTCTTGAGGCTGCTTGCCGTGGCCATAAGCCTGCGTTTGAAACGCTCCTGTTCGGCGGATCCTCGAGCACGACAAATTGGTCATCATCGAGGCTTGCCTCATCTTCGGAGGAGGCATATAATTATCGTCCTCCACCTCCCATCTGCTGCTCTATTATGAGGGCTGGCTTCTCCCTCCTCTGTGCTGAATCTTGCCGGAGGGTTGTCTTCGCACCGTCCGGTGTTATTATCTCCGTGCGGAATAACCGTTTTTGCTGTGGCGTGATTTAGAGCGGCGCCACGACGCCGGGCTTGGGCTGTTTCTTGGAGGGTCATCCTCCGCTGTTCCATCGTCGTTCCCATCTTTTGGGATGTCCACCATGTATATGTCGTATGACGGGTGGCCTTCCAAAGCCCTCAGTGGCGCTGGTTCTTGGTCGTCTCCAAGATCGCCGTCCACACCGCTGATGTCTTGGTCGAAGTCGAGCATGTCGGTTAAATCATCGGCAGTGGCTACAAAGTGGGTGGTGGGTGGGCGTTGAATTTCTTCGTCGTCCGCATCCCAACCTTCCCGATCAGAAGTCCGCCAGGCTCTCGATAAAGAGAGACTTTAGTGAATTCAGGATGTCGCCAAAGGGCGAGTGCTGAAAGATGTCCGCGGCAGTGAACTCCATGACCGGCGCCCAATCGGATTCGATTGGCAGGGGCGCAGAGGGTTCGGAGTCCGGAGAGGAGTCCGGCACCTTGGAGTCACGGTCTTCGCAAAGGACAGGGATGGAGTTCGGCTCAATCGCCGTAGAGATCGTAGCCCCCGAGGCGGTGTCCAACCACTCGTCCTCGATCGGCGGAGTCGGCTCCGAGCTAAGGGTCGGAGCGGACGCTGGTGCGGCCTCCAGGGCACTGTTCGGCGGCAGAGCTAGATCGTGCCCATCGAGACAGTGCGGCGCGCTTGGCTGTGGCTCAAATCCGTCGAAGATCAAGTCTCCGCGAATGTCGACCGTGTAGTTCAAACTCCCAAATCTGACCTGATGGCCAGGGGCATAGCTTTCGATCTACTCCAGATGGCCAAGTGAATTGGCCCGCAGTGCAAAGCCGCTGAATACGAAGATCTATCCGGGGAGAAAAGTCTCACCCTGGACCGCGTCGTTGTTGATGATCGAAGGAGCCATCGGGCCTAAGGATTACGACACAGAGGAACTCTTAATGAAAGCACCAATGTCGGTGTCAAAACCGGCGGATCTCGGTAGGGGTCCCGAATGCGTCTAGGCGGATGGTAACAGAGACAAGGGACACAATGTTTTTACCCAGGTTCGGCCCTCTCGATGGATGTAAAACCCTACTCCTGCTTGATTAATATTGATGATATGGGTAGTACAAGAGTGGATCTACCATGAGATCGTGAGAGGCTAAACCCTAGAAGCTAGCCTATGGTATGATTGTTGTTAGTCCTCGGACTAAAACCCTCCGGTTTATATAGACACGGATAGGGTTAGGGTTACACAGTCGGTTACAATGGTAGGAGATCTACATATCCGGATCGCCAAGCTTGCCTTCCACGCCAAGGAAAGTCCCATCCGGACACGGGACGAAGTCTTCAATATTGTATCTTCATAGTCCAGGAGTCTGGCCAACGGTGATAGTTTGGCTATCCGGACACCCCCTAATCCAGGACTCCCTCAACCATGAATAAAATGTGAACCACCATCAGTCATTAAATATCTAGGGACTCCAAACCTCGGAAAAATAACTTCTTTAAGCATCTTAATAGAAGTGTTATGATCAGCACTACTAGTTGGAATAGCTTCTACCCACTTAGTAACGTAATCAACAGCAACTAAAATATGTGTATATCTGCTATGTCTCGAGCTTGCGTTGGTTTTCCCCCGAAGAGGAGAGGATGATGCAGCACAGTAGCGTAAGTATTTCCCTCAGTTTTTGAGAACCAAGGTATCAATCTAGTAGGAGGCCACGCGCAAGTCCCTCGTACCTGCACAAAATGATAGCTACTCGCAACCAACGCGATTAGGGGTTGTCAATCCCTTCACGGTCACTTACGAGAGTGAGATCTGATAGAGATAATATTTTTGGTATTTTTGGTATAAAGGTGCAAAGTGAAAAGTAAAAGCAAAGCAAGTAAATAAAGTGATGGAGATTGATATGATGAGAATAGACCCGGGGGCCATAGGTTTCACTAGTGGCTTCTCTCAAGAGCATAGATATTCTACGGTGGGTGAACAAATTACTGTTGAGCAATTGATAGAATTGAGCATAATTATGAGGTTATCTAGGTATGATCATGTATATAGGCATCACGTCCGAGACAAGTAGATCGAAACGATTACGCATCTACTACTATTACTCCACTAATCGACCGCTATCCAAAGATGCATCTAGAGTATTAAGTTAAAACAGAGTAACGCCTTAAGCAAGATGACATGATGTAGAGGAATAAATTCATGCAATATGATAAATACCCCATCTTGTTATCCTCGATGGCAACAATACAATACGTGCCTTGCAACCCTTTCTGTCACTGGGTAAGGACACCGCAAGATTGAGCCCAAAGCTAAACACTTCTCCCATTGCAAGAACTACCAATATAGTTGGCCAAACCAAACGGATAATTCGAAGAGACTTGCAAAGATAACTCAATCATACATAAAAGAATTCAGAGAAGATTCCAATATTATTCATAGATAAGCTGGATCATAAACCCACAATTCATCGATCTCAACAAACACACCGCAAAAAGTAGATTACATCGAATAGATCTCCACAAGAGAGGGGGAGAACATTGTATTGAGATCCAAAAAGAGAGAAGAAGCCATCTAGCTACTAGCTATGGACCCGAAGGTCTGAAGTAAACTACTCACACTTCATCGGAGGGGCTATGGTGATGATGTAGAAGCCCTCCATGGTGGATGCCCCCTCCGGCGGAGCTCCGGAACAGGCCCCAAGATGGGATCTCATGGATACAGGAAGGTACGGCGGTGGAATTAGGTTTTTGGCTCCTGTTCTGATCGCTCGGGGATACATAGGTATGTATAGGAGGAAGGAGTACGTCGGTGGAGCGTCAGGGGGCCCACGAGGCAGGGGGGCGCGCCCAGGGGGGCACCCTCCACCCTCGTGACCGCCCCTGGCACTTCTTGGAGTAGGGTTCAAGTCTCCTGGATCACGTTCGGTGAGAAGATCATGTTCCCGAAGGTTTCATTCCGTTTGGACTCCGTTTGATATTCCGTTTCTTCGAAACAATGAAATAGGCAAAAAAAACAACAATTCTGGGTTGGGCCTCTGGTTAATAGGTTAGTCCCAAAAGTAATATAAAAGTGGAATAGCCCATTATAGTCCAAAACAATAGATAAAGTAGCAAGGAGCAATCAAAAATTATAGATATGTTGGAGACGTATCAGGCATCCCCAAGCTTAATTCCTGCTCGTCCTCGAGTAGGTAAATGATAAAAAGAGAATTTTTGATGCGGAGTGGTACTTTGGCATAATTTCAATGTAAATCTTCTTAATCATGGTATGAATATTCAGATCCGAAAGATTCAAGACAAAAGTTCATATTGACATAAAATAATAATACTTCAAGCATACTAATCATAATAATCATGTCTTCTCAAAATAGCATGGCAAAAGAAAGTTCATCCCTACAAAATCATATAGTTAGGCTATGCTTCATTTTCGTCACACAAAGATGTTCCCAATTTCTATACCCCCGATGACAAGCCAAGCAATTGTTTCATACTTAAATAATCTCAAACTTTTTCAACCTTCAGGCAATACATGAGCGTGAGCCATGGATATAGCACTATGGGTGGAATAGAATATGATGATGGGAATTGTGTGGAGAAGACAAAAAAGGAGAAAGTCTCACATTAACGAGGATAATCAATGGGCTATGGAGATGCCCATCAATTGATGTCAACATGAGGAGTAGGGATTGCCATGCAACAGATGCACTAGAGCTATGAATGCTCAACAAAAGAAAACTAGCGGGTGTGCATCCAACTTGCTTGCTCATGAAGACCTAGGGCATTTTGAGGAAGCCCATCGTAGGAATATACAAGCCAAGTTCTATAATGAAAAATTCCCACTAGTATGAAAAAGACAACTTATGAGACTCACTATATGAAAAACTTGGTGCTACTTTGAAGCACTATATATGAGACTCACTACATGAAGAACAAGGTGCTACTTTGAAGCACAATATATGAGACTCACTACAGGAAGAACATGGTGCTACTTTGAAGAACAAGTGTGAAAAAAAGGATAGTAGCATTGCCCCTTATTTATTTATTTTTTGTTTTTTTGGGCCTTCTTTTTTTTCTTTGGCCTTTCTCTTTTTTGGGGACAATGCTCTATTGAATGATGATCATCACACTTCTATTGATTACAACATAAGGATTACAACTCGAAACTAGAACAAGATATGACTCTATATGAATGCCTCCGGCGGTGTACCGGGATGGTGCAATGAATCAAGAGTGACATGTATGAAAAATAATGCATGGTGGCTTTGCACAAATACGATGTCAACTACATGATCATGCAATGGCAATATGACAAGAGTAATGTATGTCATGATGATGATGAACGGAACGGTGGAAAGTTGCATGGCAATATATCTCAGAATGGCTAAGGAAATGCCATAATAGGTAGGTATGGTGGCTGTTTTGAGGAAGATATAAGTAGGTTTATGTGTGATAGAGCGTATCATATCACGGGGTTTGGATGCACCGGCGAAGTTTGCACCACCTCTCGAGGTGAGAAAGGGCAATGCACGGTACCGAAGAGGCTAGCAAAGGCGGAAAGGTAAAAGTGTGTATAATCCATGGACTCAACATTAGTCAAAAGAACTCATATACTTATTTAAAAAATTTAGAAGTCATCAAAAATCAAGTACTATGCGCATGCTCCTAGGGGGATAGATTGGTAGGAAAAGACCATCGCTCGTCCCCGACCGCCACTCATAAGGATGCACAAGCCAGGTACACTTTATATTTCAAATTTGTTACATAACTTTAACCATACGTGCATGCTACGTGATTTGCTAACTTCAACACAAGCATTTCTCAAATTCACAACTACTCAACTAGCATGACTTTGATATTATCACCTCCATATCTCAAAACAGTTATCAAGCATCAAACTTATCTTAGTATTCAACGCACTCAAAAGAAAGTTTCACATATCTTGAATACCAAGTAAATTAACATTAAGCAAATTACCATGCTATTAACGACTCTCAAAATAATCTAAGTGAAGCATGAGAGATCAAGTTTCTTTAAAACAAATCCACCACCGTGCTCTAAAAGATCTAAGTGAAGCACTAGAGCAAAAATTATCACGCTCAAAAAGATATAAGTGAAGCACATAGAGTATTCTATCAAATTCCAATTCATGTATGGCTCTCTCAAAAGATGTGTAAAGCAAGGATGATTGTGGTAAACTAACAAGCAAAGACTCAAATAATACAAGATGCTCCAAGCAAAACACATATCATTATGGTGAATAAAAATATAGCTCCAAGTAAACTACCGATGGAAGTAGACGAAAGAGGGGATGCCTTCCGGGGCATCCCCAAGCTTTGACTTTTTGGTGTACTTGGATTATCTTGGGGGTGCCATGGGCATCCCCAAGCTTAGGCTCTTGCCACTCCTTGTTCCATAATCCATCAAAAGAATTCACCCAAAACTTGAAAACTTCACAACACAAAACTCAATAGAAATCTCGTGAGCTCCGTTAGAGAAAGAAAACAAAAGACTACTTTAAGGTACTGTAATGAACTCATTCTTTATTTATATTGGTGTTAAACCTACTGTATTCCAACTTCTCTACGGATTATAAACTATTTTACTAACCATAGATTCATCAAAATAAGCAAACAACACACGCAAAACAGAATCTGTCAAAAACAGAACAGTCTGTAGTAATCTGTAACTAACGCAAACTTCTGGAACCCAAACAATTCTACAAAAATTAGAAGACCTGGAAAATTTGTTTATTGATCAGCAGCAATTGGAATCACTATTTTATCAAGTTCTGGTAATTTTTAACAATTCGGGCACTGAGCACAAAGATTCTGGAAATTACAGCAAGATCAAATAACTATCATCCAAGAAGATCCAATAGGTTCAACTTGGCACAAACACTAATTAAAAGATAAAACCACATATAAACAGAGGCTACATGGATTATTTATTCCTAAACAGAAGCAAAAACAAAAAAAAACTAAAAATAAAATTGGGTTGCCTCCCAACAAGCGCTATCGTTTAACGCCCCTAGCTAGGCATTGATAATTCTAACGATGCTCACATGAAAGATAAGAATCGAAGCGCATAGAGAGAATCGTGAAACACATGACAAACACATCTAATTCTAACATACTTCCTATGCATAGGCATCTTATAGGCAAACAAATTGTCATAGCAAGCAAAAACTAGCATATGCAAGGAAGCGGAGAGAAACAATAGAAATCTCAACATAACGAGAGGTAATTTATTATCATGAAAATCTCTACGACCATGTTTTCCTCTCTCATAATAATTACATGTGGGATCATAAGCAAATTCAACAAAATAGCTATCACATAAAATATTGTCAACACGATCCACATGCATGCAAAGTTGACACTCTTCCGAAATAGTAGGATTAATATTAACTAAAGTCATGACCTCTCCAAACCCACTTTCAATATTATTGCAAACACTATTATCAATCTCATGATCATCACGGGGATTAAATAAATTTTCAAGATCATAAGAAGAATCACCCCGATCATGATCATTGCAACAAGTAGTAGACATAGCGAAACTAGCATCCCCAAGCTTAGGGTTTTGCATATTATTAGCACAATTGACATCAAGAGAATTTATAGTAAAATCATTGCAATCATGCTTTTCATCGAAGGAACTACCAAGTATGGGTGCAATAGCAACGATCTCATGTTTAACATAAGGAACTATAGCAAATTCATCTTCATAAATATTGGCATCATGGCCAGAAGAATAGCAAGCATCATGTTCATCAAGGGATATTTCAATCAAATCATCGGAATCATCATTATCTATAGATTCATGCATATCATTATTTCCTTCCAAAGTAATGGTCATTGTTTCAATAAATTCTTGGACATAGACGTTATGAGCAAGGTTTTCATTGCAATATTTAAGTATGACGGAATTTTCAGATTTGTTGAGAGTAAAATCATACTTTTCAATCAAAGAAGCAACTTCATGAGCACCCTTAAAAACGACAAATCCTTCAATTTGTTCGATATCATAATAACTATAAACACCCCTTCCATAAGAAGATAAGATTTCATTATTGAACTCACATAGGTAGGGAAGGTGTTTTTTAGGGTTCTTAGAGCAACAAGTAAAATCACATATTTCACAAAGATTCCAAGCATAGCATAGCAAACTATTTATATGATACCGTAAGAGTCTCCCTTTTTTAGACAAACGATGACGCACAAAATGAGCATGCTCATCTAAAGATTTCCCATCAACTAGGCTAGTTGGGGTTCCAGAACGAGCGCATAAGGATCGAAGATGATGCAAGCAGAACACATTAAGTGGATCCATATCAATAGATTTTTAGCAAGCAAAGATGCAAGCATATAGAAGGCACATGGAAACACAAACAAAGATACATACGGGAAGAAGGCGAACGTAAAAGGGAGGGCGAATAAAACGGCAAGGGTGAAGTGGGGGAGAGGAAAACCAGATGCAAATGGCAAATAATGTAACGCGAGAGATAGGGATTGTGATGGGTACTTGGTATGTTGACTTTTGTGTAGACCTCCCCGACAACGGCGCCAGAAATCCTTCTTGCTACGTCTCGAGCTTGCCTTGGTTTTCCCCGAAGAGGAGAGGATGATGCAGCACAAGGCGTAAGTATTTCCCTCGGTTTTGAGAACCAAGGTATCAATCCATTAGGAGGCCACATGCAAGTCCCTCGTACCTGCACAAAACGATAGCTACTCGCAACCAATGTGATTAGGGGTTGTCAATCCCTTCAGGTCACTTACGAGAGTGAGATCTGATAGAGATAATATTTTTGGTATTTTCGGTGTAAAGATGCAAAGTGAAAAGTAAAAGCAAAGCAAGTAAATAAAGTGATGGAGATTGATATGATGAGAATAGACCCGGGGGCCATAGGTTTCACTAGTGGCTTCTCTCAAGAGCATAGATATTCTACGGTGGGTGAACAAATTACTGTTGAGCAATTGACAGAATTGAGCATAATTATGAGGTTATCTAGGTATGATCATGTATATAGGCATCACGTCCGAGAAGTGGATCAAAACGATTCTGCATCTACTACTATTACTCCACTCATCGACCGCTATCCAGCATGCATCTAGAGTATTAAGTTAAAAACAGAGTAACGCCTTAAGCAAGATGACATGTTGTAGAGGAATAAATTCATGCAATATGATAAATACCCCATCTTTTTATCCTCGATGGCAACAATACAATACGTGCCTTGCAACCCTTTCTGTCACTGGGTAAGGACATCGCAAGATTGAGCCCAAAGCTAAACACTTCTTCCATTGCAAGAACTACCAATCTAGTTGGCCAAACCAAATGGATAATTCGAAGAGACTTGCAAAGATAACTCAATCATACATAAAAGAATTCAGAGAAGATTCAAATATTATTCATAGATAAGCTGGATCATAAACCCACAATTCATCGGTCTCAACAAACACACCGCAAAAAGAAGATTACATCGAATAGATCTCCACAAGAGAGGGGGAGAACATTGTATTGAGATCCAAAAAGAGAGAAGAAGCCATCTAGCTACTAGCTATGGACCCGAAGGTCTGAAGTAAACTACTCACACTTCATCGGAGGGGCTATGGTGATGATGTAGAAGCCCTCCATGGTGGATGCCCCCTCTGGCGGGGCTCCGGAACAGGCCCCAAGATGGGATCTCGTGGATACAGGAAGGTACGGCGGTGGAATTAGGTTTTTGGCTCCTGTTCTCATCGTTCGGGGATACGTAGGTATATATAGGAGGAAGGAGTACGTCGGTGGAGCGTCAGGGGGCCCAGGAGGCAGGGGGCGCGCCCTCCACCCTCGTGACCGCCTCTGGCACTTCTTGGAGTAGGGTCCAAGTCTCCTGGATCACATTCGGTGAGAAGATCACGTTCCCGAAGGTTTCAATCCGTTTGGACTCCGTTTGATATTCCGTTTCTTTGAAACACTGAAATAGGCAAAAAAAAACAACAATTCCAGGCTGGGCCTCCGGTTAATAGGTTAGTCCCAAAAGTAATATAAAAGTGGAAAATAAAGCCCATTATAGTCCAAAACAATAGATAAAGTAGCATGGAGCAATCAAAAATTATAGATACGTTGGAGACGTATCAATATCCATTAGAGGCAGGAAAAGGTCCCATATAATCAAAGCCCCAAACATCAAATGATTCAATAACAAGTGAATAGTTCATAGGCATTTCTTGATCTCTACTAATATTACCAATTCTTTGACATTCATCACAAGATAAGACAAACTTACGGGCATCCTTGAAGAGAGTAGGCCAATAGAAACCAGATTGCAATACCTTATGTGCAGTTCTATCTCCAGCGTGGTGTCCTCCATAAGCTTCGGAGTGACACTTGCGTAGGATCTGTTCCTGTTCATGCTCGGGTACACAATGTCTAATAACACCATCTACTCATTCTTTATAAAGATGTGGGTCATCCCAAAAGTAATGACTCAAATCATAGAAAAACCTTTTCTTTTGCTGGTAAGTGAAACTAGGTGGTATAAATTTAGCAACAATGTAATTAGCATAATCAGCATACCACGGAGTACTACGAGAAGCATTTATGACATTTAATTGCTCATCAGGAAAGCTATCATCAATAGGTAGTGGGTCATCAAGAGCATTTTCTAACCTAGACAAGTTGTCTGCAACGGGGTTCTCAGCTCCCTTTCTATCAACAATATGATAATCGAATTCTTGTAGCAAGAGAACCCATCTAATAAGTCTAGGTTTAGCGTCTTTCTTTTCCATAAGATATTTAATAGCAGCATGATCTGTGTGAATAGTTACATTAGAATCAACAATATAAGGCCTGAACTTATCACAAGCAAATACGACTGCTAAGAATTCTTTTTCAGTAGTAACATAATTTCTTTGAGCATTTTCTAGAGTTTTACTAGCATATTGAATAACATTTAATTTCTTATCAACTCTTTGCCCTAGAACAGCACCTGCAGCATAATCACTAGCATCACACATAATTTCAAAGGGTAAATTCCAATCAGGTGGCTGAACAATAGGTGCAGAGATCAATGCTTTCTTAAGTATTTCAAATGCTTCTACACAATCATAATCAAAGACAAATGGTATATCTTCTCATAATAAATTAGTCAGAGGCCGAGAAATTTTTGAGAAGTCCTTAATGAACCTCCTATAAAAACCGGCGTGACCAAGGAAACTTCTTATACCTTTGATGTCCTTGGGACATGGCATGTTTTCAATAGCATCAACCTTGGCCTTATCAACTTCAATACCTCTTTCAGAAACTTCATGCCCCAAGACAATACCTTCATGAACCATAAAGTTGCACTTTTCCCAATTCAAGACAAGATTAGTTTCTTCACATCTCTGCAAAACTCGATCAAGGTTGCTCAAGCAATCATCAAAAGAGGATCCATAGACGGAGAAATCGTCCATGAAAACCTCACAAATCTTTTCACAGAAGTCAGAGAATATAGCCATCATGCATCTTTGAAAGGTAGCAGGTGCATTACATAAACCAAAAGGCATACGTCTATAAGCAAAAGTACCAAAAGGGCAGGTAAAAGTAGTCTTTGATTGATCATTAGCGGACACAGGTATTTGAGAGAAACCGGAATAACCATCTAGAAAGCAAAAATATTTATGTTTGCATAATCTTTCTAGCATTTGATTGATAAAAGGTAAGGGGTAATGATCCTTTTTAGTAGCCTTATTTAATTTGCAGAAATCAATTACCATCCTATAACCTGTAATAATTCTTTGCGGAATCAATTCATCTTTATCATTAGGAACAACGGTAATACCTCCCTTCTTAGGGACACAATGGACAGGACTTACCCATTCACTATCAGCAACGGGATAAATAATACCTGCCTCGAGAAGCTTTAGTATTTCCTTTCTTACCACTTCCTTCATCTTAGGATTCAGCCTTCGTTGGTGAACACGAACTGGTTTGGCATCTTTCTCCAAATTTATTTTATGTTGACATAGAGTGGGACTAATGCCCTTAAGATCGTCAAGAGTATATCCAATAGCAGCACGGTGCCTCTTCAGAGTTTTCAATAATCTCTCTTATTCATGCTCTGAAAGGTTAGCACTAATAATAATAGGATATATCTTCTTTTCATCAAGATAAGCATATTTAAGTGTATCGGGCAACAGTTTAAGCTCAAACACGGGGTCACCCTTGGGTGGAGAAGGATCCCCTAGGATTTCAACAGGCAAATTGTGTTTCAGAATAGGTTCCTGTTTAAAGAATACTTCGTCTATTTCCCTTCTTTCATTCATAAACATATCATTTTCATGGTCTAACAAATATTGTTCTAAAGGATCACTAGGAGGTACGACAATAGAAGCAAGACCAATAATTTCATCCTTACTAGGCAATTCTTCTTCTCGGTGTTGTCTAATAAACTTAGAGAAATTAAACTCATGAGACATATCACCTAGACCAATAGTAACAACATTCTTTTCGCAGTCTATCCTAGCATTAACTGTGTTCAAGAAAGGTCTACCAAATATTATGGGACAAAAGCTATCTTGTGGGGAACCAAGAACAAGAAAATCAGCAGGATATTTAGTTTTCCCACACAAGACTTCAACATCTCTAACAATTCCCATTGCTGATATAGTATCTCTATTGGCAAGTTTAATTGTAACATCAATATCTTCTAACTCAGCAGGTGTAATGTCATGCTTAATTTCCTTGTATAAGTCATGAGGTATAACACTAGCACTAGCACCATATCACATAAGCCATGATAACGGTGATCTCCTATTTTAACAGTAATAACATGCACGCCTACCACAGGTTTATGTTTATCTTTAGCACAAGGTTTGGCAATTCTAGCAGTTTCACCGCAGAAATGAATAACATGCCCATCAATATTATCAGCCAAGAGATCTTTAACAATAGCAATATTAGGTTCAACCTTAACTTGCTCAGGAGGTGTATAAGTTCTAATATTGCTTTTACGAACCACAGTTGAAGCTTTAGCATGATCCTTTATTCTAACAGGGAAAGGTGGTTTCTCAACATAAGAAGTAGGAACAATAGGATCATTATAAGTGACAGTCTTTTCTTCAACTTTAGTAGGTGCAGCTACTTTCACTTCTATGGGAGGATGATATTTAAACCACTTCTCCTTGGGGAGAACAACATAAGTAGCGAAAGATTCACAGAAAGAGGCTACTATCTCAGAGTCAAGTCCATATTTAGTGCTAAATTTACGAAAAACATCGGTATCCATAAAAGACTTAACACCATCAAACTTAGGTGTCATACCTGACTCCTTACCTTCATCGAGATCCCAATCTTCAGAGTTGCGTTTCATTCTATCCAATAAATTCCATTTGAATTCAATAGTCTTCATCATAAAAGAGCCATCACAAGAAGTATCGAGCATGGTGCGATTGTTTTCAGAAAGCCGAGCATAAAAACTTTGAAGAATTATTTCTCTTGGCAGCTCATGATTGGGGCATGAATATAACATTGATTTAAGCCTCCCCCAAGCTTGAGCAATACTTTCTCCTTCGCGAGGCCAAAAATTATATATATAATTGCGATCACGATGAACAAGATGCATAGGATAATACTTCTGATGAAATTCCAATTTCAATCGTTTATAGTTCCATGACCTCGTATCATCACATAGCCTATACCATGTCGATGCATCTTCCTTCAAAGATAAAGGAAAGACCTTCTTCTTAACAACATCATCGGGTATACCTGCAAGCTTAAATAATCCACAAACTTCATCCAGCTACCAAAGGCGCTTCACTCCCCGGCAACGGCGCCAGAAAAGAGTCATGATGACCCACAAGTATAGGGGATCTATCATAGTCCTTTCGATAAGTAAGAGTGTCGAACCCAACGAGGAGCAGAAGGAAATGATAAGCAGTTTTCAGCAAGGTATTCCCATGGTTGTCTCACAGATATACCTTGGCATAACCTGCCAGGGGCTCGGTATGGGAACAAATGAGTTGCCAGCAAAAGCCCGAATAGCTCTACATCATACTTCGGCGTCGCAAGTTTGGCCTTATATGCATCAGCTTGGAATCATTGTCTTGGGTCAATAGTTGGGTTGGCCGACTCCTGTGCTTGTTACCCTACGTTCCGCTCTATCGTCTAGGGTAGTAAAGGGAGAACTACTGCGATTGTGCTTCCGGTTCATCTGGTCAAGTACCTCAATAAAGAAAGCTGAAAACTGACTGTCATGATGCGGCGAGAGCTGGTCAACTTATTGGAATCTTTAGTGATTCTCCGTGTCACACGAATGATCTTTTTCAGATCAAATATGAAAGGCACCATACGCCGCATTGATGACCCACAAGTATAGGGGATCTATGGTAGTCCTTTCGATAAGTAAGAGTGTCGAACCCAACGAGGAGCAGAAGGAAATGATAAGCGGTTTTCAGCAAGGTATTCTTTGCAAGTACTGGAATAAGTGGTAACAGATAGTTTTGTAATAGGATAATTTGTAACGAGCAACAAGTAACAAAAGTAAATATAGTGCAACAAGGTGGCCCAATCCTTTTTGTAGCAAAGGACAAGCCTGGACAAACTCTTATATAAACAAAACCGCTCCCGAGGACACATGGGAATATCGTCAAGCTAGTTTTCATCACGTTCATATGATTCACGTTTGGTACTTTGATAATTTGATATGTGGGTGGACCGGTGCTTTGAACAAGCATCCCACTTATGATTAACCTCTATTGCAAGCATCCGCAACTACATCAAAAGTATTAAGGTAAACCTAACCATAGCATGAAACATATGGATCCAAATCAGCCCCTTACGAAGCAACGCATAAACTAGGGTTTAAGCTTCTGTCACTCTAGCAACCCATCATCTACTTATTACTTCCCAATGCCTTCCTCTAGGCCCAAATAATGGTGACGTGTTATGTAGTCGACATTCACATAACACCACTAGAGGCTAGACAACATACCTCTCATCAAAATATCGAACGAATACCAAATTCACATGACTACTAATAGCAAGAATTCTCCCATGTCCTCAGGAACAAACGTAACTACTCACAAAGCATATTCATGTTCATAATCAGAGGGGTATTAATATGCATAAAGGATCTGAACATATGATCTTCCACCAAATAAACCAACTAGCATCAACTACAAGGAGTAATCAACACTACTAGCAACCTACTAGTACCAATCCCGGACTTGGAGACAAGAATTGGATACAAGAGATGAACTAGGGTTTTGAGAGGAGATGGTGCTGGTGAAGATGTTGATGGAGATTGCCCTCTCCTGATGAGAGGAGCGTTGGTGATGACGATGGCGATGATTTCCCCCTCCCGGAGGGATATGTCCCCGGCAGAACAGCTCTGCCGGAGCCCTAGATTGGTTCCGCCAAGGTTCCGCCTCGTGACGGTGGAGTCTCGTCTCGAAAGGTTGCTTATGATTTTTCCCTTGACGAAAGACTTCATATAGCAGAAGATGGCCACCGGAGAGCCAACAGGGGCCCACCGGGAAGAAGCGCGCCCGGGGTGGGGCGCCCCCACCCTCGTGGCAGGTGGGGCCCCTCCTCGACGCATTTCTTCCACTCAATATTTTTATTATTTCCAAAAATAACTTTTGTGGAGTTTCAGGACTTTTGGAGTTGTGCGAATAGGTCTCTAATATTTGCTCCTTTTCCATTTCAGAATTCCAGTGCGGTATTCTCCTCCTTATGTAAACGTTGTAAAATAAGAGAGAATAGGCATAAGTATTGTAACATAATGTGTAATAACAGCCCATAATGCAATAAATATCGATATAAAAGCATGATGCAAAATGGACGTATCAACTCCCCCAAGCTTAGACCTCGCTTGTCCTCAAGCGGAAGCCGATAACAATAAATATGTCCACATGTTTAGAGGTAGAGGTGTCGATAAAATAAAATACGGACATGAGGGCATCATGATTATTTTCATAACAGCAACATATATAGATATTGCCATATGATTTCTTATGCTCAAGTAATAATCTATTCATAATGCAAAAGTATGAATCATAAACTTTATTGAGAACCAACAAACTATAATCTCGGTCACTGAAGCAATTGCCAAGGGGAGTGCCCATACCCATGTGATTATGTCTCCTTCTTTGGTGAAGAGGGTGGAGTTTTGGTTGATGATGCGGGCTTGTCGTCCATCTTCCAAGGCATAGGCTCACCATCATAGAAGGATGATCGAGTCTCCGGGATCCTCAAATCTTCAGCCAAACTCATCCTTTTGAATCTATATTCATACTCACAGTTTTGGTTTTGCAGGTCATAGATTTGGGCTTGAAGGTGCTCGATCTTCTCATGAAGCTTGAAGATGGTCTCCCCGATGTTGTCGACATCCAGCTTGTGTTTGTTGGCGAACTCCGCGATCATCATGTGGTTGGAGTTTATTCCACGTTCCACCATCCCCTGGCACTTGAAAACTTGTTGCTCCACTGCCTCGAGCCTCGTCTCCACGCTTCCGGTCCCCTTCGGTCCCTCAACATCGCGGATGTGCAGCAACCCATCACGCATCTCAATGGTTTGAGGGTGTCGCAGCACCTCCATGAGGTAAGGGTTGATGACCTTCTCAAAGAACTTGTCCTTGGGGGCACTTGGAGACGTCATGATAATCTAGATCTGTCAGAAAAACAGCTCGAAACAAGAACAGAGGACAATTGCGTGATACAGGAGTCAAAACCTTCGGGAGATTATATAATGAATTTTTACCGACCAAAATACGTAACGTGCAAGAAAACGGAGTCCGGAGAGCACACGAGGTGCCCACGAGGTAGGGGGCGCGCCCAGGGGGTAGGGCACGCCCTCCACCCTCGTGGAGCACTCGTGTCCTTCCCGGACTGCTCGAAACAAGAACTAAAATGTGTGTATATCCATTAGAGGCAGGAAAAGGTCCCATATAATCAAAGCCCCAAACATCAAATGGTCCAATAACAAGTGAATAGTTCATAGGCATTTCTTGATGTCTACTAATATTACCAATTCTTTGACATTCATCACAAGATAAGACAAACTTACGGGCATCCTTGAAGAGAGTAGGCCAATAGAAACCGGATTGCAATACCTTATGTGCAGTTATATCTCTAGCATGGTGTCCTCCATAAGCTTCGGAGTGACACTTGCTAGGATCTGTTCCTGTTCATGCTCAGGTACACAACGTCTAATAACACCATCTACTCATTCTTTATAAAGATGTGGGTCATCCCATAAGTAATGTCTCAAATCATAGAAAAACTTTTTCTTTTGCTGGTAAGTGAAACTAGGTGGTATAAATTTAGCAACAATGTAATTAGCATAATCAGCATACCACGGAGTACTACGAGAAGCATTTATGACATTTAATTGCTCATCAGGAAAGCTATCATCAATAGGTAGTGGGTCATCAAGAACATTTTCTAACCTAGACAAGTTGTCTGCAATGGGGGTTCTTAGCTCCCTTTCTATCAACAATATGCAAATCGAATTCTTGTAGCAAGAGAACCCATCTAATAAGTCTAGGCTTAGCGTCTTTCTTTTCCATAAGATATTTAATAGCATCATGATCTCTGTGAATAGTTACTTTAGAATCAACAATATAACGCCTGAACTTATCACAAGCAAATACGACTGCTAAGAATTCTTTTTGAGTAGTAGCATAATTTCTTTGAGCATTGTCTATAGTTTTACTAGCATATTGAATAACATTTAATTTCTTATTAACTCTTTGCCCTAGAACAACACCTACAGCATAATCACTAGCATCACACATAATTTCAAAGGGTAAATTCCAATTAGGTGGCTGAACAATAGGTGTAGAGATCAATGCTTTATTAAGTATTTCAAATGCTTCTACACAATCATCATCAAAGACAAATGGTATATCTTCTCGTAATAAATAAGTCAGAGGCCGAGAAATTTTTGAGAAGTCCTTAATGAACCTCCTATAAAAACCGGCGTGACCAAGGAAACTTCTTATACCTTTGATGTCCTTGGGACATGGCATCTTTTCAATAGCATCAACCTTGGCCTTATCAACTTCAATACCTCTTTCAAAAACTTTATGCCCCAAGACAATACCTTCATTAACCATTGATACGTCTGCAACGTATCTACTTTTCCAAACACGTTTGCCCTTGTTTTGGACTCTGACTTGCATGATTTGAATGAAACTAACCCGGACTGACGCTGTTTTTCAGCAGAACTACCATGATGTTGTTTTATGTGTAGAAAAGAGAAGTTCTCGGAATGACCTGGAAATCGACGGAGGCACTTTTTGGAATTTATAAGAATTATTGGGCGAAAGAAATACATCAGGGGGCCCAGGGCCTGTCCACGAGACAGGGGGGCGCCCCCCCTAGGGTGCGCCCCCTATCTCGTGGGCCCCCTGGACCTCCTCCGACCTCAACTCCAACTCCATATATTCCGTCTCGAGGAGAAAAAATCAGAGAGAAAGTTTCATCGTGTTTCACGACACAGAGCCGACGCCAAGCCCTAATCTCTCTCGGGAGGGCTGATCTGGAGTCCGTTTGCGGCTCTGGAGAGGGGGATTCGTCGCCGTCGTTATCATCAACCGTCCTCCATCACCAATTTCATGATGCTCACCGCCGTGCGTGAGTAATTCCATCGTAGGCTTGCTGGACGGTGATGGGCTGGATGAGATTTACCATGTAATCAAGTTAGTTTTGTTAGGGTTTGATCCCTAGTATCCACTATGTTCTGAGATTGATGTTGCTATGACTTTGCTATGCTTAATGCTAGTCACTAGGGCCCGAGTGCCATGATTTCAGATCTGAACCTATTATGTTTTCATGAATATATGTGTGTTCTTGATCCTATCTTGCAAGTCTATAATCACCTATTATGTGTTATGATCCGACAACCCCGAAGTGACAATAATCGGGATACTTCTCGGTGATGACCGTAGTTTGAGGAGTTCATGTATTCACTATGTGCTAATGCTTTGTTCCGGTTCTCTATTAAAAGGAGGCCTTAATATCCCTTAGTTTTCGTAAGGACCCCGCTGCCACGGGAGGGTAGGACAAAAGATGTCATGCAAGTTCTTTTCCATATGCACGTATGACTATTTACGAAATACATGCCTACATTACATTGATGAACTGGAGCTAGTTCTATATCACCTTATGTTATAACTATTGCATGAGGAATCGTATCCGGCATAATTATCCATCACTGATCCATTGCCTACGAGCTTTTCATATATTGTTCCTCGCTTATTTACTTTTCCGTTGCTACTGTTACAACTACTACAAAAAACCAAAAACATTTATCTTTACTTTTCTACCGTTACCTTTATTATCATACCACTTTTGCTACTAAACACTTTGCTGCAGATACTAAGTTATCCAGGTGTGGTTGAATTTAGAACTCAACTGCTAATACTCAAGAATATTCTTTGGCTCCCCTTGTGTCGAATCAATAAATTTGGGTTGAATACTCTACCCTCGAAAGCTGTTGCGATCCCCTATACATGTGGGTTATCAAGACCAATTTCTGGCGCCGTTGCCGGGGAGCATAGCTCTATTCTCTGAGTCACTTGGGATTTATATCTGTTTATCACTATGAAGAACTTGAAAGAGGCTAAGACCAAGATTTTGCCCTTGATACGTCTCCAACGTATCTATAATTTTTTATTGCTCCATGCTACTTTATCTACTGTTTTAGGCCTTATTGGGATTTATTTTCCACTTTTATATCATTTTTGGGACTAACCTACTAACCGGAGGCCCAACCCATATTGTTGTTTTTTTGCCTATTTCAGTATTTCGAAGAAAAGGAATATCAAACGGAGTCCAAACGGAATGAAACCTTCGGGAACGTGATTTTCTCGCCGAGCGTGATCCAGAGAACTTGGAGTGCAAGTCAAGAAGCAACCTGTGACGCCCGGGTACTTAAGCTACAGTAATCCACACTAATGATGCCACGTCACCTCGGCTACTGTTGACAAATCTCGCGTTAGTTCAAATCCGATTCAAAATTCAAATTCAAACAAAGTCAAACAATAAAAATTTTCAGATATTAAAACTAAAGTGTTCGGGTGGTTCCAAATAATTCATAAGTAATTATGGTGGAGGAACCACACTTTTATAAAATGTTTAGATACTCTAAAATGAATAAAACAGTAGCAAATGCAATTATTTAAGTGCTTTAAAATTAATAAACATTTTCAAGACTAATTTGTTATAAGTAATAAACTATTGTGGCAGTGGCATAAATTGTAAATTCTATTAGGTGCCACTTTAGTAAATTGCTAAAACTAAAATAAAATAGAAAAGTAAAAAGGTAAAATAAATAAAAAAGGAAAACAAGAAGAAAAATAAAAACAGAAAAGGACCCCTCCCCCCCTGGGCCGAATGGCCCAGCTAGCCAGCAGGCCATCAGGCCAAAAGGCCCAGCTGGCCCACCCACGCTCCCCTGATCCCTGGAACCCCGAAACCCTAACCCACCCGTTCCCCACTCGCTCCCCCCCCCTCGCCCGATCCCATCTGGATCGGGATCGATCCCCACTCCCCCTCGACCTCTCTTCCTTCCCCCGTCTGGATCGAGGCAAGGACCCCCGACCCCTTCGCCTCGCCGGCCCCCGCCCTCGTCCCCGCACGCCTCTTCCCCGGCGGCCGTGCCCCCCCCCCCCCGCCTGGCCTCGACGCCACCACCCGTCGCCTCGCCTCCTCGCCCCTCCTTCGCCGGAGCCTCCTCGCCCGACCACCGCGGACTTCCCCTCGACGGCGTCGTTCGTCCCGACGGACGCGCGCCCTCCTCCCAGCTCCCCCTCGTCGGACGCCGCCCGTCATCATCCCCTCCCTGCCGGACCTCACCGACCCACGCCGCGCCCGAGGACACGGCGCCCGCCTCCGACGCGTCCTCGCCGGCAACCTCTCCGACCTGCCACGGCCTTCCCCGAGCTCGCGGATTCCCCCCTGCCGCTCGATGTGAGGCTCCCCCTCGACCCCCGTTCCCCCCTTTTTCGTTTCTCCGTCATCGAATTTCGCCACACCACCGTGTCGAGTGCTCGTGGGCACTCGCGCTCACCGCCACTAGTCGCGCCCACTGTCGCCCCGTCGCCGCACACCCTGGCCACGGTCCGCGCCCGGACATGCCCCCGCACCATGATCGCGCGTCCGGCCCGTCGCGCGCCGCCTGGGCATCCATGCCCCGCGCCCTGCCGCGCCTCTTCTCCCCTCCCCACGCTCACCGCCGGCAGCCACTCACCGTGCCTGCCTTCGGCCGCCGGTGGCCGTTGCCGCGCTGCCCTGCTCCGGCCCGTCGTGGCCGGCGCTCCCCTCCCTTGGTGGCCTGGTGTGCGGGCATCCCTTCGCCCGCACCCGGGTTAGCCTCGACGGCACCCACGCCCGTGCCCGTTCGCCCGTTTGGCCCCTGGGGCCATTGACATGTGGGGCCTAAACCCCCCAGAACAAAAACGAAAATAAATAATTAAAATAATAATTAAAATGTTAATTAATTAATTAATTAATTAGAGAATTAATTAACTTAATTAAACCTGATTAATTAAACTTAATCACTAATTAAACTTAACTAACTAATGTTAATTAACTTTGATTAGGTTAACTAGATATGAGAGAATGACATGCGGGACCCACATCGGGGTTGACTCACCAACCCTGTTGATGATGACGTCGGCATGACATCATGCTTGATGTCATAAATGCATTTTCGAAATTAATTAAATAATTAATAAAATTCCAGAAATTAATAAAATCTTTTAAAATCATATCTTTTAATCCGTAATCGGGATTAAAATATTTTCAACATGAAAGTTGCTCGAACGACGAGGCGAATCCGGATCACGCAATCCGTTCGTCCACCACACACCCCTAACCTATCGAACCTGCAAACTTTCCTCTCGGTTCATCTGTCGACAGACGTCCGGACCGGAAAACTTTCCGGATGTTTCCCCTTCGCCATGTCGCCTAGTGCTACGTTAGAACACGTCTAGCTCATCTATTGTCTGTTATGCACTTGCACGCTATGTATTTACTGTTTTTCTCCTCTTCTCTCGGTAGACCCGAGACCGATCTTTGATCCCTTGTGATCGACTCGTCACCGACGACCCCTCTCTCTTGCGAGCAACCAGTCAAGCCCCCCCTTGATCACGGATATCGCCTACTCTTCTCTATCTTGCTTGCATTAGAGTAGTGTAGCATATTCTTGTTTTCGAGATACTCCTATCTTGTTGCATAGCTTTGTCCTTGTAACCATTGTTACCTTACCGCAATCCTATATGCTTAGTATAGGATGCTAGTACTTTCATCTGTGGCCCTACATTCTTGTCCGTCTGCCGTGCTATACTATCGGGCCGTGATCACTCGGGAGTAGATCACGGTATATACTATTACCTTACACTATACATTACCCGTGGTACTGTTGGGAGATGGGGCTGAAAGGACGGGTGGCTCCATCCCGTAGAGGTGGGCTGGGTTCCCGACGGCCCCGATTACTTACTTTGTGGCGGCGGCAGGCAGGTTGAGACCGCCTAGGAGAGAGGTGGGCCTGGCCTGTTCGGCGTTCGCGGTTACTTAACACGCTTAACGAGGTCTTGGTATTTGATCTGGGTTGGCTCTGAGCTTATACGCACTAACCATCTCTGCTGGAGTAGTTATGGGTATCCGGCGTCGTGGTATCGGCCGAAGTACTTCAGACGTCGGCGACGGAGCGGCCAGCCGGATTGGACTGAACGCTGATGGGCTAGGTGCGCTTCGGCCACGTCGCATAGCGTGCAGTGTGTGCTCGAGGCGATGGGCCCGCACCCTGCGGCTTAGGTTTAGACCGGCGTGTTGGCCTCTCTGTTGTGCCTAGGTGGGGCTGCGGCGTGTTGATCTTCTGCGGCGGGCATGACCCCGGAAAGTGTGTCCGCCAAATGGGATCAAGCGTCTTTGGGTAAGATGGTGCACCCTGCAGGAAGTTAATCTATTCGGATAGCCGTGATCTTGATATACAGGGCGACTTGGAGTTGTACCTTGAGCTTATGACAACTAGAACCGGATACTTGATAAAACACACCCTTCCAAGTGCGGATACAACCGGTGGTCGCTCTCGCTCGAGGGATATGAGCGGGGATTGCGGGTAGGATTATTGCTATGTGATGTTACTTGGAGGACTTGATTGTCCCCTCCTACGGTTGCAAGACAGAGTCGAGCGTAGTCTTCGTTAAGACTAGCTATCCCCTCTTATTACGGCATTCTGCAGCTTCAGGTCCACCGATATGGCCTTTACACATATATCCATGCATTTGTAGTGTAGCTCCTTGCTTGCGAGTACTTTGGATGAGTACTCACGGTTGCCTTGTTCCCCTTTTCCCCTACCTCTACTCAATTGCTGCAACAGACGATGGAGCCGGGAGCGAGCGCCACCGCCTATGACGACTACTACTGCGGAGGTGCCTACTACTACGTGCAGCCCGCTGACGACGACCAGGAGTAACCTAGGAGGATCCCAGACAGGAGGCCTGCTCCTCTAACCGGAGCCTCCACGAGATAGGAGGGCGCCCCCTGTCTCGTGGGCCCGTCGGGCGGCCACCGACGTACTTCTTCTTCCTATATATACCTACGCACCCGAAAACATCCAGGGCACCACGAAACACAATTTCCACCACCGTAACCTACAGATCCGCGAGATCCCATCTTGGAGCCTTCGCCGGCACTCTGCCGGAGGGGGAATCAAGCATGGAGGGCCTCTACATCAACATCCTTGCCCCTCCGATGAGTTGTGAGTAGTTTACCACAGACCTACGGGTCCATAGTTATTAGCTAGATGGCTTCTTCTCTCTTTTTGGATCTCAATACAATGTTCTCCCCCTCTCTTGTGGAGATCTATTCGATGTAATATCTTTTTGTGGTGTGTTTGTCGAGATCCGATGAATTGTGGGTTTATGATCAAGTTTATCTATGACTAATATTTGAATATTCTCTGAATTCTTTTATGTATGATTAAGTTATCTTTGCAAGTCTCTTCGAATTATCAGTTTGGTTTGGCCTACTAGATTGGTTTTTATTGCCATGGAAGAATGCTTAGCTTTGGGTTCAATCTTGCGGTGTCCTTGCCCAGTGACAGAAAGGGTTGCAAGGAACGTATTGTATTGTTGCCATCGAGGATAACAAGATGGGGTTTATATCATATTGCATGAGTTTATCCCTCTACATCATGTCATCTTGCTTAATGCGTTACTCTGTTCTTATGAACTTAATACTCTAGATGCATCTTTGGATAGTGGTCGATGTGTGGAGTAATAGTAGTAGATGCAGGCAGAGTCGGTCTACTTGTTATGGACGTGATGCCTATACACATGATCATGCCTAGATAATCTCATAACTATGCGCTTTTCTATCAATTGCTCGACAAGAATTTGTTCACCCACCGTAATACTTATGCTATCTTGAGAGAAGCCACTAGTGAAACCTATGGCCCCCGGGTCTATCTCTTATCATATTTACTTCCAATCTACTTTTATTTGCATCTTTACCTTTTGCATCTATATTATAAAATACCAAAAATATATTTATCTTATCATACTATCTTTATTAGATCTCACTTTCATGAAGTGGCCGTGAAGGGATTGACAACCCCTTTATTGCGTTGGTTGCGAGTTCTCGGTTGTTTGTGTAGGTGTGTGGGACTTTTGAGGAGCCTCCTCTTGGATTGATACCTTGTTTCTCAAAACTGAGGAAATACTTATGCTACACTTTGCTGCATCACCCTCTCCTCTTGAGGAAAACCAGCATAAGCTCAAGGCGTAGCAAGAAGGATTTATGGCGCTGTTGCCGGGGAGGTCTTCGCTCAAGTCAAGACATACCAAGTACCCATCAAAAACCTATCTCCCTGGCATTTACAATATTTGCCATTTGCCTCTCGTTTTCCTCTCCCCCACTTCACCCTTGCTGTTTTATTCGCCCTCTCTTTCCCAGTCTCCTCTCTCTTTTTCGCTCGTTCTTTGCCGCTATGTCTGAAATTGGGGAGATTATCGTCGATATGGACAATAATGATAACACAGAAAATCCTGAGGCTCCGGCCGATGAACCCCCTATCTTGCATAATAAAAAGTTTCGAATCGGTAGTGGTAACATCATTGGCAAAGGTGTTATTCAAGATTTCTTTACTTGTGCCGGTGCTTTACCCTCCATGGGCTGCTCTATCCTTTACAGAACTAGTAGTCTTGCGGATGCTATCGCTATGCTTATAGTTGAACTTGAAAGACAATTTATGCATATGCATCCTTGCATACAAAGAATCTTCCTAGAATTCTCTAATATTGAGCATTCTTCTGTTAAGCGTGTTGTTACTATATTTTTGGCTCATGAGTTTAGATTTATAATAAGAGAGGCCAAAGAAATCTTCGCACACTATAGGGTGGACGCTGGTCGTCCTCCCATAGAAGCGATCCTCTATGATCAAGAGGAAATTAGACGTTTTCAATCTTCGGACTATGTCGCTTTTAATGAATACCTTAGAAAAAAGGTTCCTACTAATGTCTTGGTTGATTGCGTTAACGAGCTTAATAATGATTTTGCCCTTCGAAACAATGAGCTAGGATACTCTCTTGAGTATAGGCTTACAAGATTTTGCCAAAAGAATGCTTTTAGTGATGAAATAGTTGTGCACTATGAAGAGCCAAAGGAGGAACCCGTTCCTCCTGTGATTGATCTTGCAGATATTTTTCCCACTAAATTTAGCCCTTTTGATTACTTTTGCTTGCCTCAAAGGAAACTTGCTGCCGAACGTAGAGAATATGAAATGAGCTTCCAAGATCTATCTTATTATTACGGCACCACTTAGATCTATCCTCGCTTTTATGCCTAGCTAGGGGCGTTAAACGATAGCGCTAGTTGGGAGGCAACCCAATTTTCTTTATGTTTTTTGTTTTTGTTTATGTTTAGGAATAAATAATCCATCTACCTTCTGTTTAGATGTGGTTTTATCTTTTAGTTAGTGTTTGTGCCAAGTTAAACCTATTGGATCTTCTTGGATGATAGTTATTTGATCTTGCTGTAATTTCCAAAAACTTTGCGCTCAGTGCCTGAATTGTTACAAATCACCAGAACGTGATAAAATAGTGATTCCAATTGATGCTGATCAATAAAAAAAATTAGGTCATCTAATTTTGGTAGATTTTTTTGAGTTCCATAAGTTTGCGTTAGTTACAGATTACTACAGACTGTTCTGTTTTTGACAGATTCTGTTTTTCGTGTGTTGTTTGCTTATTTTGATGAATCTATGGCCAATAAAATAGTTTATAATCCATAGAGAAGTTGGAATACAGTAGGTTTAACACCAATATAAAAAAATAATGAGTTCATTACAGTACCTTAAAGTAGTCTTTTGTTTTCTTTCTCTAACAGAGCTCACGAGATTTCTATTGAGTTTTGTGTTGTGAAGTTTTCAAGTTTTGGGTAAAGCTTTTATGGACTATGGAATAAAGGGTGGCAAGAGCCTAAGCTTGGGGATGCCCATGGCACCCCAAGATATTCAAGAATAGCCAAAACTCCTAAGCTTGGGGATGCCCCGGGAAGGCATCCCCTCTTTCGTTTTTGTTCATTGGTAACTTTACTTGGGGCTATATTTTTATTCAACACATGATAAGTGTTTTGCTTGGAGCATCGTGTGTTATATTAGTTCTTGCTTTTTAGTTTACCACAATCATCCTTGATGTACACACCTTTTGAGAGATCCATACATAAATTGGAATTTGATAGAATACTCTATGTGCTTCACTTATATCTTTTGAGCTTGATAGTTTTGCTCATAGTGCTTCACTTATATCTTTTGAGCGTGATAATTTTTGCTCTAGTGCTTCACTTAGATCTTTTAGAGTACGGTGTTATATTTGTTTTAAATAAACTATTGATCTCTCATGCTTCACTTAGATTATTCTAAGAGTCGTTAATAGCATGGTAATTTTCTTAAATATTAATATACTTGGTATTCAAGATATGTGAAACTTTCTTTTGAGTGCGTAGAATACTAAGAAAAGTTTGATGCTTGATAATTGTTTTGAGATATGAAGATGGTGATATTAGAGTCATGCTAGTTGAGTAGTTGTGAATTTAAAGAATACTTGTGTTGAAGTTTGTGATTCCCGTAGCATGCACGTATGGTGAACCGTTATGTGATGAACTCGGAGCATGATTTATATATTGATTGTCTTCCTTATGAGTGGCGGTCGGGGACGAGCGATGGTCTTTTCCTACCAATCTATCCCCCTAGGAGCACGCGCGTAATACTTTGCTTTGATAACTTATAGATTTTTGCAATAAGTATATGAGTTCTTTATGACTAATATTGAGTCCATGGATTATACGCACTTTTTCCCATCCTTCCACCATTGCTAGCCTCTCTAATACCGCACACTTTTCGCCGGTATCATACACCCACCATATATCTTCCTCAAAACAGCCACCATACCTACCTATTATGGCATTTCCATAGCCATTCCGAGATATATTGCCATGCAACTTTCCACCGTTCCGTTTATTATGACACGCTCCATCATTGCCATATTGCTAGCATGATCATGTAGTTGACATCGTATTTGTGGCAAAGCCACCGTTCATAATTCTTTCATACATGTCACTGTTGATTCATTGCATATCCCGGTACACCGACAAGAGGCATTCATATAGAGTCATATTTTGTTCTAAGTATCGAGTTGTAATTCTTGAGTTGTAAGTAAATAAAAGTGTGATGATCATCATTATTAGAGCATTGTCCCAGTGAGGAAAGGATGATGGAGACTATGATTCCCCCACAAGTCGGGATGAGACTCCGGACGAAAAATAAAAAAATATAAAAAAGAGGCCATAAAAAAAAGGCCCCAAAAAATGAAAAAAAAAGAGAGAATAAGAGAGAAGGGGCAATGTTACTATCCTTTTACCACACTTGTGCTTCAAAGTAGCACCATGATCTTCATGATAGAGAGTCTCTCATTTTGTCACTTTCATATACTAGTGGGAATTTTTCATTATAGAACTTGGTTTGTATATTCCAATGATGGGCTTCCTCAAATGCCCTAGGTCTTCGTGAGCAAGCGAGTTGGATGCACACCCACTTAGTTTCTTTTGTTGAGCTTTCATATACTTATAGCTCTAGTGCATCTGTTGCATGGCAATCCCTACTCACTCACATTGATATCTATTGATGGGCATCTCCATAGTCCGTTGATACGCATAGTTGATGCGAGACTATCTTCTCCCTTTTTGTGTTCTCCACAACCACCATTCTATTCCACATATAGTGCTATATCCATGGCTCACGTTCATGTATTGCGTGAATATTGAAAAGTTTGGAAAATGTTAAAGTATGAAACAATTGCTTGGCTTGTCATCGGGGTTGTGCATGATTTAAATATCTTGTGTGGGGAAGATGGAGCATAGCCAGACTATATGATTTTGTAGGGATAACTTTCTTTGGCCATGTTATTTTGAGAAGACATAATTGCTTAGTTAGTATGCTTGAAGTATTATTATTTTTTATGTCAATATGAACTTTTGTCTTGAATCTTTCGGATCTGAATATTCATACCACAATTAAGAAGATTTACATTGAAATTATGCCAAAGTATCACTCCGCATCAAAAATTCTCTTTTTACCATTTACCTACTCGAGGACGAGCAGGAATTAAGCTTGGGGATGCGATCGTCTCCAACGTATCTATAATTTTGATTGCTCCATGCTACTTTATCTACTGTTTTAGGCTTTATTGGGCTTTATTTTCCACTTTTATATCATTTTTGGGACTAACCTACTAACCGGAGGCCCAGCCCATATTGTTGTTTTATGCCTATTTCAGTATTTCGAAGAAAAGGAATATCAAACGGAGTCCAAGCGGAATGAAACCTTCGGGACGTGATTTTCTCGCGAGCGTGATCCGAGAACTTGGAGTGCAAGTCAAGAAGCAACCGAGCCTCCACGGGATAGGAGGCGCCCCCTATAGGGCGCGCCCCCTGTCTCGTGGGCCCCTCGTGCGGCCACCGACGTACTTCTTCTTCCTATATATACCTACGCACCCCGAAAACATCCAGGGGCACCACAAACACAATTTCCACCATAGTAACCTTCTGTATCCGCGAGATCCCATCTTGGAGCCTTCGCCGACACTCTGCCGGAGGGGGAATCAAGCATGGAGGGCCTCTACATCAACATCCTTGCCCCTCCGATGAGTTTTGAGTAGTTTACCATAGACCTACGGGTCCATAGTTATTAGCTAGATGGCTTCTTCTCTCTTTTTGGATCTCAATACAATGTTCTCCCCCTCTCTTGTGGAGATCTATTCGATGTAATCTATTTTTGCGGTGTGTTTATCGAGATCCGATGAATTGTGGGTTTATGATCAAGTTTATCTATGAATAATATTTGAATATTCTATGAATTCTTTTATGTATGATTAAGTCATCTTTGCAAGTCTCTTCGAATTATCAGTTTGGTTTGGCCTACTAGATTGGTTTTTCTTGCCATGGGAGAAGTGCTTAGCTTTGGGTTCAATCTTGCGGTGTCCTTACCCAGTGACAGAAAGGGTTGCAAGGCACGTATTGTATTGTCGCCATCGAGGATAACAAGATGGGGTTTATATCATATTGCATGAGTTTATCCCTCTACATCATGTCATCTTGCTTAATGTGTTACTTTGTTCTTATGAACTTAATACTCTTGATGCATGCTGGATAGCGGTCGATGTGTGGAGTAATAGTAGTAGATGCAGGCAGGAGTCGATCTACTTGTTATGGACATGATGCCTATATACATGATCATGCCTAGATAATCTCATAACTATGCGCTTTTCTATCAATTGCTCGACAGTAATTTGTTCACCCTCTGTAATACTTATGCTATCTTGAGAAAGCCACTAGTGAAACCTATGGCCCCCGGGTCTATCTCTTATCATATTTACTTCCAATCTACTTTTATTTGCATCTTTACTTTTTGCATCTATATTATAAAATACCAAAAATATATTTATCTTATCATACTATCTTCATTAGATCTCACTTTCGCAAGTGGCCGTGAAGGGATTGACAACCCCTTTATTGCGTTGGTTGCGAGTTCTCAGTTTGTTTGTGTAGGTGCGTGGGACTTTTGACGAGCCTCCTACTGGATTGATAACTTGGTTCTCAAAACTTACGCTACACTTTGCTGCATCACCCTCTCCTCTTCGAGGAAAACCAACGCAAGCTCAAGACGTAGCAGCCCACAACTATGAGGGGAGGTAAGGAACTGCCATCTAGCTCTGCACTAGATTCTCCTTCCGTTATTAGTAGGCTTGCGACACCTAAACCTGCTACCGCTTTGAGTTCTGATATGTCGCATGTTATTGATGATGCCACTTCTGCTATGCATGATGAAACTACTTCTGTGTGTGATACTACTTTGCCATTAGGTGAATTTCTTGATGAACAACTTGCTAGAGTTAGGGGGAATGAAAATATTGAAGAACCTATTATTGATGATAGTGATGATGAAGGTTCCCCCAATGATTATGTATTACCGTTGTTCCTAAGGGTTATGTTATGAATGAAAAAGCTGCTCTGGAAATCCTTGCTTGCAATGATAGAAATGATCTTAAGAAATTATTAGCTAAATGGAAGCAGCAGTCTCTTAATGCTAGAATGAAACCCAATCCTGCTTTTGCTACTTCACCTATCGTATTCTTGATAAGGATTATGAATTCTCTGTTGATCCTGATATTATTACTTTAGTTGAATCTGATCCTTTTTATGGCCTTGAATCTGAAACTGTTGTGGCACATCTTACCAAGTTGAATGATATAGCTACCCTGTTTACTCATGACGAGAAGTCTCGCTATTTATATATCCTTAAGATATTTTCGTTCTCATTAAAGGGTGATGCTAAGACTTGGTATAATTCTCTTGCTCTGGTTGTGTGCGTAGTCCCGGGATATGATTTATTACTTCTCTGCTAAATATTTCACTGCTCATAAGAAACAAGCTGCCTTATGGAAATATATAATTTTGTGCAAATCAAAGAAGAGAGTCTCCCACAAGCTTGGGGAGGCTTCTCCGATTATAATGCTTTGCTTGATCATCCTCTTAAGAAAAATGAAATACTTGATATCTTTTATAATGGACTAACCGATGCTTCCAAGGACTACTTGGATAGTTGTGCTGGTTGTGTTTTCAGGAAAGAACAATGATGAAGCTGAAATACTATTGAATAATATGTTGACTAATGAAAATAATTGGACTCTTCCGAGCCAGTTCTGAAGTAATTCTGAACCAATTGAGCCAACTCTGAGCCTATTCCTAAACCCACTCCAAGAAGAGAGGTGTTTTATTCCTCAGTCCTGAAGATATGCAAGAGGCAAAGAAATCAATGAAAGAAAAAGGTATTAAAGCTGAAGATGTTAATAATTTACCTCCTATTGAAGAAATACATGGTCTTAATATACCGCCTGAGGAACCACGTTATCTTGATAACCCGACACAGGTAGTAAAGGTAAATTCTCTCTATAGATATGATAAAGTTGAAATACCCTCTACTAAATTTCATAGCCCATGCTTAGATGAATTTGATGACTTTATGGCTAGGCAAGAAAGTTTTAATGCTTATGTTGGTAGAGAGTTAAAGAATAATGCTTTCGAGATAGGACGCGTAGGTGATAATCTGGCTAGAGTTAAAGATGAACTTCACCGCGTTAGCAAATATGCTTCTATGGTTCCTACTCAAGCTGAGCAAGTACTTAAAGCTCAAAATGATTTGCTTGATGAATTGAATAGTAAAAATGACTTTGCTGTTAGAGTGGCTACTAGAACTGGTAGAATGACTCAGGAACCTTTGTATCCTGAAGGCCACCCTAAGAGAATCGAGCAAGATTCTGAGAGAAATAATTTAGAGGCACCTAGTTCTTCTAAAAAGAAGAAGAAAAACGATAGAATTTTGCATGCTTCTAGTGAACCTACTGTCGACACACCTGAGAATCCCAATGATATTTCTACTTCTGATGCTGAAACACAATCTGGTGATAAACATGAACCTAGTGATAATGTTAATGATAATGTTCATGTTGATGCTCAACCTAGCAAAAACAATGATGTAGAGATTGAACCTGCTGTTGATCTTGATAACCCACAATCAAAGAATCAACCTTATGATAAGAGAGATTTTGTTGCTAGGAAGCACGGTAAAGAAAGAGAACCATGGGTTCAGAAACCCATGCCCTTTCCTCCTAAACCATCCAAGTCAAAGGATGATGAGGATTTTGAGCGCTTTGCTGAAATGATTAGACCTATTTTCTTACGTATGCGCTTAACTGATATGCTTAAAGTAAATCCTTATGCTAAGTATATGAAGGACATCATCACAAATAAAAGAAAGATATCGGGAGCTGAGATTTCCACCATGCTTGATAATTACATTTTTAAGGGTGGAATACCAAAGAAACTTGGAGATCCGGGTGTTCCAACTATACCATGCTCTATTAAAAGAAATTATGTTAGAACTGCTTTATGTGATCTTGGAGACGGTGTTAGTGTTATGCCTCTCTCTTTATATCGTAGACTTGAATTGAGTAAGTTGACACCTACTGAAATATCTTTGCAAATGGCTGATCAACTGCTATACCTGTGGGTATTTGTGAGGATGTGCCTGTTGTGGTTGCAAATGTCACTATCTTAATGGACTTTGTTATTCTTGATATTCCTGAGGACGATAGTATGTCTATTATCCTTGGTAGACCTTTTCTTGACACTGCAGGGGCTGTTATTGATTGCAACAAAGGCAATGTCACTTTTCATGTTAATGGTAATGAGCATACGGTACACTTTCCGAGGAAACAATCTCAAGTTCATAGCATCAATTCTATTGAAAAAGTTCCAACTATCATTTTTGGAGGTTTTGAATTTCCTCTCCCTACTGTCAAGAAAAAGTATGATATTCTTATTGTTGGGGATTTTCATATCCATGTTGAGGTAACTTAGTTTTATTCGAAATTTCTCCGGTTCCGTGTTATTCGGAATGAGTTTGTTAACAAGACTTGATCAACCTTGTTAGTGGGTTCATTTTGATGATCACGAGATGGATGAAACTAGAAGGCACAACCTTCTGTACCCTCCTTTTACTTTCTGTTATTTATAATAAATAAATAAAAAATTGTATTATCCGTCTGTTTTCTGAATTATCTGTGCATTAAAAAATAGTCCGAAAATAAAAGTGCTCCAAAAGCCCTGCAAATCTAGTATGATTTTTTCTGGAATATTTGAGGATTTTAGGCACTGAAAACACTGCAGGAGGGCCAAGCACCAGGCCACGAGAGAGGAGGGCGCGCCCACCTGTAGGGCGCGCCCCCTGTCTCGTGGGCCCCTGGTGGCCCCCCTCCACTTATGCCAGCACCCACACACTTCATCTTCTACCCAAAAAAATCCCCATCCAACTCAAGCACGAGTTCTAGCTCATTTTGCTGCGATTTTCGATCTCCTTGCTCAAAGCTCCATTCACAAAACTGCTTTGGGAGATTGTTGCTTGGTATGTGACTCCTCCATTGGTCTAATTAGTTTTTGTTCTAGTGCTTTATTCATATCAAATTTTTGCTGCATAGGTGACCATGTTCTTGAGCTTGCATGTTAAATTTTTGAGGTCCCAAGCAATTCCAATGCATGATACAGGCTCTAGGCACTTGTAGGAGTAGTTGCTGTCAATCTTGTTTAGTTTTATTCACTTTTGTTTTGAAGTTACTTAAATTTCAGAAATTTTTAGGAAAAGAAATATGCTTAGAAGAATGTACCAAGGAGGCTCCTCGGCAAAGAAAGGGCCAAGGATTGCTATACGTGAGCAAGATGTTGAATTGCCGAGGGACGCAAATGTACGGGCTTGTGAGTGGCCATCCGATGATTTTATGGTGAAGCGAGGCTTCAAGGAGGAATTTGACGATATGTGCGTAATGCCGAGCTGGAGGACTTCTTACAAGATAAGTGTCCGCAGTACTATCAGTTGACTGATTCTTTTGTGCGAAGGTTTAGATATAACTGTGCGCGTAATTCTCCTAGTGTCATGTTTGATACTTATGATACATCTTATACCATGGATTTAGAGGATTTCACAACTGCTTGCAAACTCCCGCTGTGGGGTAATATTAATGATCCTCCCAAATCTGAATTTAGAGATTTTCTTGCTAGTATCACTGTGGGAGAATCTAGGGACGTAGCACAAGCTACCATAGGGAGCATTCATTTTCTTGCTATACACTACTTTGCTCTCTTTATTGGTAGATGCATTAACGGTAAGGACGAAGTATGTCACATGTGTGCTCCTGATCTTTGTGTCCTCAAGAGTGCTGTGTCAGGTTATAAAGGTTATAACTTGGGGGCAATAGTTGCACGTAGGTTGCAGAATAATAGTAGAAAGGGAGATTTATTTGGAGGAATTTATGCAACCCATGTGGCTAACTTTCTTAATATAGCTCCACGAGAGGGAGATATGATTTTACCTCCTGTTTATTTGGATAAAGAAGCTATGTTCAGTCATCATTTTCTTGAGAGGAATGAACAATTCCTCCATTATCGACTAATCTATGACAGACGCAACATCGTCCATGTCACTCTTCCTGCTCCCTACCTTTTTGATTATCAGGCAAAAGGAAGATATGTTGTCACCAGGGAAGAAGCCACTGAATACGAGAGGGGAATGGAGGCAGCTCGCCAACACGCTGCTGCTCAGGAGGCGGTCGCCTCTGCATCTCAGTACAACCCCAATTTCACTTATGGATATCAGCCATGCGGTCCTTGGTACTAGACCAACTTAGACCAAAAGCCTAAGCTTGGGGGAGTACGTATTTCTCACCGACTTTACATTCATGTTCACACACTAGTCGTCGGTGCTCATACTCTTTCATTGTATTATCCATGCTAGTTTAAATTTCTTTTTCTAGTTTTCTTCTTGTGTGTCTGATAAACCTTAAGAAAAACCAAAAAAAATTAGTTAGTTTAATTTCCATGCTTGTAGTAGAAATTAAAATGAAAACCCAAAAAGATTTCTCATTCTTCTTGCTTGTTGGGAGCTTTCCCGTGTAAATAGTTTTATTTTCTTTTCTTTCTTTTGGGGGTCGAGAAGACCATATTGAAAATGCTTAGTGGCTCTCATATGCATGATTGTTTATTTAATTTAGAGCCCATATTACCCTGTCTTCTCTCTTGAGTTGAATGCTTGCAGATTCCAGCTTAGTCCAATGCACGTGCACTCTTATTATTATACACATCGTTCGGTCGTGCGAGTGAAAGGCAATAATGATGATATATGATGGACTTATTGGGATGAGAAAAGCTGGTATGAACTCGACCTCTCTTGTTTTTGTAAATATGATGAGTTCATTTTTTCTGAGTCAGCTATTATGAAGTAAACATATTTGCAATGACATTTAGAGATTATAGTTACTTGTGCCATGCTTGATTAGCTATGAGTTATAATGATTTACCTTGCGTGCCAACATTCTATTAGAATGATTATGATGTGGTATGATGGGATGGTATCCTCCTTTGAACGAATTGAGTGACTCGACTTGGCACATGTTCACACATGTAGTTGAATCAAATCAACATAGCCTTCATGATATTTATGTTCATGGTAGATTATATCCTACTCATTCTTGTACTCAGTGTGAATTAATTTTAATGCATGTTTACGATTGTTGTCGCTCTCTCGCTAGGTCGCTTCCAGTCCTTTGCTAGCCTTCACTTGTACTAAGCGGGAATACTGCTTGTGCATCCAAACTCCTTAAACCCCAAAGTTGTTCCATATGAGTCCACTATACCTTCCTATATGCGGTATCTACTTGTCGTTCCAAGTAAATTTGCATGTGCCAAACTCCAAACCTTCAAATGAAATTCTGTTTTGTATGCTCGAGCAGCTCATGTTTCAACTAGGGCTGCCTATATCTTCCATGCTAGGTGGGTTATTCTCAAGAGGAGTGGACTCGCTCCTCATTCACGAGAAAGGGCGTAACAGGATGCCCAGTCCCATGATCCAAAAGATCAAAGCAAATCAAAATAATTAAACAAAACTCCCCCAGGGCTGTTGTATGTTGGAGCCACTCGTTGTTTCGAGCAAGCCATGGATTGATGCTTGTTGGTGGTTGGGGGAGTATAAACCTTTACCATTCTGTTTGGGAACTGCCTATAATGCATGTAGTATGGAAGATACCGCCATCTTATAGTTGTTGCGTTGACAGCGAAAGTATGCCGCTCAAAATGGTATTCAATCTCTATTTAAAATCGAGCTCTGGCACCTCTACAAATCCCTGCTTCCCTCTGCGAAGGGCCTATCTATTTACTTTTATGTTGAGTCATCACCCTTCTTATTAAAAAGCACCATTGGAGAGCACACTTGTCATTTGCATTCATTATTATTGGTTTATATTGGGTATGACTTGACTGGATCTCTTTTACCATGAATTACAATGTTTAGTCAGTCCTTGATCTTTAAAGGTGCTCTGCATTTATGTTTTGCGGTCTCAGAAAGGGCTAGCGAGATACCATTCTGTTATATCATGTTATGATTGTTTTGAGAAAGTGTTGTCATCCGAGTTTTATTATTATGGCTCGCTAGCTGGTTATGTTATTGATATGAGTAATTGTGAGACCTATGTGTTATTGTGAGTATGGTTAGTTCATAATATTTGCTGAAACTTGAATGCTGGCTTTTGATGTTTACAACAACAAGAGCAAACAGAGTTTGAAAAAGTTTTTCTTTATCACTTTCAGTTTATCAACTGAATTGCTTGAGGACAAGCAAAGGTTTAAGCTTGGGGGAGTTGATACGTCTCCAACGTATCTACTTTTCCAAACACTTTTGCCCTTGTTTTGGACTCTGACTTGCATGATTTGAATGAAACTAACCCGGATGGACGCTGTTTTCAGCAGAACTACCATGATGTTGTTTTATGTGTAGAAAAGAAAAGTTCTCGAATGACCTGAAATCAACGGAGGCACTTTTGGAATTTATAAAATTATTGGGCGAAAGAAATACTTGGGGGCCCAGGGCCTGTCCACGAGACAGGCGCCCCTCTGCGCGCCTCTATCTCGTGGGCCCCTGGACCTCCTCCGACCTCAACTCCAACTCTATATATTTCGTCTCGGGGAGAAAAGAATCAGAGAGAAAGTTTCATCGCGTTTCACGACACAGAGCCGCCGCCAAGCCCTAATCTCTCTCGGGAGGGCTGATCTGGAGTCCGTTCGGGGCTCCGGAGAGGGGGATTCGTCGATGTCGTCATCATCAACCATCCTCCATTACCAATTTCATGATGCTCACAGCCGTGCATGAGTAATTCCATCGTAGGCTTGCTGTACGGTGATGGGTTGGATGAGATTTACCATGTAATCAAGTTAGTTTTGTTAGGGTTTGATCCCTAGTATCCACTATGTTCTGAGATTGATGTTGCTATGACTTTGCTATGCTTAATGCTTGTCACTAGGGCCCGAGTGCCATGATTTCAGATCTGAACCTATTATTTTTTCATGAATATATGTGTGCTCTTGATCCTATCTTGCAAGTCTATAGTCACCTATTATGTGTTATGATCCGACAACCCCGAAGTGACAATAATCGGGATACTTCTCGGTGATGACCGTAGTTTGAGGAGTTCATGTATTCACTATGTGCTAATGCTTTGTTCCGGTTCTCTATTAAAAGGTGGCCTTAATATCCCTTAGTTTCCGTAAGGACACCGCTGCCACGGGAGGGTAGGACAAAAGATAGCATGCAAGTTCTTTTCCATAAGCATGTATGACTATTTACGAAATACATGCCTACATTACATTGATGAACTGGAGCTATTTCTATATCACCCTATGTTATAAGTATTGCATGAGGAATCGCATCCGGCATAATTATCCATCACTGATCCATTGCGTACGAGCTTTTCATATATTGTTCTTCGCTTATTTACTTTTCCGTTGCTACTGTTACAACTACTACAAAAACCCAAAAACATTTATCTTTACTTTTGCTACCGTTACCTTTATTATCATACCAATTTTGCTACTAAACACCTTGCTGCAGATACTAAGTTATCCAAGTGTGGTTGAATTGACAACTCAACTGCTAATACTCAAGAATATTATTTGGCTCCCCTTGTGTCGAATCAATAAACTTGGGTTGAATATTCTATCCTCGAAAGCTGTTGCGATCCCCTATACTTGTGGGTTATCAACCATAAAGTGGCACTTTTCCCAATTCAAGACAAGATTAATTTCTTCACATCTCTGCAAAACTCGATCAAGGTTGCTCAAGCAATCATCAAAAGAGGATCCATAGACGGAGAAATCGTCCATGAAAACCTCACAAATCTTTTCACAAAAGTCAGAGAATATAGCCATCATGCATCTTTGAAAGGTAGCAGGTGCATTACATAAACCAAAAGGCATACGTCTATAAGCAAAAGTACCAAAAGGGCAGGTAAAAGTAGTCTTTGATTGATCATTAGCGGACACAGGTATTTGAGAGAAACCAGAATAACCATCTAGAAAGCAAAAATATGTATGTTTGCATAATCTTTCTAGCATTTGATCGATAAAAGGTAAGGGGTAATGATCTTTTTTAGTAGCCTTATTTAATTTGCAGAAATCAATTACCATCCTATAACCTGTAATAATTCTTTGCGGAATAAATTCATCTTTATCATTAGGAACAACGGTAATACCTCCCTTCTTAGGGACACAATGGACAGGACTTACCCATTCACTATCAGCAACGGGATAAATAATACCTGCCTCGAGAAGATTTAGTATTTCCTTTCTTACCACTTCCTTCATCTTAGGATTCATCCTTCGTTGGTGATCACGAACTGGTTTGGCATCTTTGTCCAAATTTATTTTATGTTGACATAGAGTGGGACTAATGCCCTTAAGATCATCAAGAGTATATACAATAGCAGCACGGTGCCTCTTCAGAGTTTTCAATAATCTCTCTTCTTCATGCTCTGAAAGGTTAGCACTAATAATAACAGGATATATATTCTTTTCATCAAGATAAGCATATCTAAGAGTATCGGGCAACGGTTTAAGCTCAAACACGGGGTCACCCTTGGGTGGAGAAGGATCCCCTAGGATTTCAACAGGCAAATTGTGTTTCAGAATAGGTTCCTGTTTAAAGAATACTTCATCTATTTCCCTTCTTTCATTCATAAACATATCATTTTCATGGTCTAACAAATATTGTTCTAAAGGATCACTAGGAGGTACGGCAATAGAAGCAAGACCAATAATTTCATCCTTACTAGGCAATTCTTCTTCTTGGTGTTGTCTACTAAACATAGAGAAATTAAACTCATGAGACATATCACCTAGACCAATAGTAACAACATTATTTTCGCAGTCTATCCTAGCATTAACTGTGTTCAAGAAAGGTCTACCAAATATTATGGGACAAAAGCTATCTTGTGGGGAACCAAGAACAAGAAAATCAGCAGGATATTTAGTTTTCCCACACAAGACTTCAACATCTCTAACAATTCCCATTGCTGATATAGTATCTCTATTGGCAAGTTTAATTGTAACATCAATATCTTCTAACTCAGCAGGTGCAATCTCATGCTTAATTTCCTTGTATAAGTCATGAGGTATAACACTAGCACTAGCACCCATATCACATAAGCCATGATAACAGTGATCTCCTATTTTAACAGAAATAACATGCACGCCTACCACAGGTCTATGTTTATCTTTAGCACAAGGTTTGGCAATTCTAGCAGTTTCACCGCAGAAATGAATAACATGTCCATCAATATTATCAGCCAAGAGATCTTTAACAATAGCAATACTAGGTTCAACCTTAACTTACTCAGGAGCTGTATAAGTTCTAATATTGCTTTTACGAACCACAGTTGAAGCTTTAGCATGATCCTTTATTCTAACAGGGAAAGGTGGTTTCTCAACATAAGAAGTAGGAACAATAGGATCATTATAAGTGACCGTCTTTTCTTCAACTTTAGTAGGTGCAGCTACTTTCACTTCTATGGGAGGATGATATTTAAACCACTTCTCCTTGGGGAGATCAACATAAGTAGCGAAAGATTCATAGAAAGAGGCTACTATCTCAGAGTCAAGTCCATATTTAGTGCTAAATTTACGGAAAACATCGGTATCCATAAAAGACTTAACACAGTCAAACTTAGGTGTCATACCTGACTTCTTACCTTCGTCGAGATCCCAATCTTCAGAGTTGCGTTTAATTCTATCCAATAAATTCCATTTGAATTCAATAGTCTTCATCATAAAAGAGCCATCACAAGAAGTATCGAGCATGGTGCGATTGTTTTCAGAAAGCCGAGCATAAAAACTTTGAAGAATTATTTCTCTTGGTAGCTCATGATTGGGGCATGAATATAACATTGATTTAATCCTCCCCCAAGCTTGAGCGATGCTTTCTCCTTGGCGAGGCCAAAAATTATATATATAATTGCGATCACGATGAACAAGATGCATAGGATAATACTTCTGATGAAATTCCAATTTCAATCGTTTATAGTTCCATGACCTCGTATCATCACATAGCCTATACCATGTCAATGCATCTTCCTTCAAAGATAAAGGAAAGACCTTCTTCTTAACAACATCATCTGGTATATCTGCAAGCTTAAATAATCCACAAACTTCATCCACCTACCAAAGGCGCTTCACTCCCCGGCAACGGCGCCAGAAAAGAGTCTTGATGACCCACAAGTATAGGGGATCTATCATAGTCCTTTCGATAAGTAAGAGTGTCGAACCCAACGAGGAGCAGAAGGAAATGATAAGCGGTTTTCAGCAAGGTATTCCCATGGTTCTCTCACATATATACCTTGGCATAACCTGCCAGGGGCTCGGTATGGGAACAAATGAGTTGCCAGTAAAAGCCCGAACAGCTCTACAGCATACTTCGGCGTCGCAAGTTTGGCCTTATATGCATCAGCTCCGAATCATTGTCTTGGGTCAATAATTGGGTTGCCCGGCTCCTGTGCTTGTTACCCTACGTTCCGCTCTATCGGCTAGGGTAGTAAAGGGAGAACTACTGCGATTGTGCTTCCGGTTCATCTGGTCAAGTACCTCAATAGAGAAAGCCGAAAACTGACTGTCATGATGCGGCGAGAGCTGGTCAACCACTTGACGACTTATTGGAATCTTTAGCGATTCTCCATGTCACACGAATGATCTTTTCAGATCAAATATGTAAGGCACCATACGCCGCATTGATGACCCACAAGTATAGGGGATCTATTCTAGTCCTTTCGATAAGTAAGAGTGTCGAACCCAACGAGGAGCAGAAGGAAATGATAAGCGGTTTTCAGCAAGGTATTCTCTGCAAGTACTGGAATAAGTGGTAACAGATAGTTTTATAATAGGATAATTTGTAACGAGCAACAAGTAACAAAAGTAAATAAAGTGCAGCAAGGTGGCCCAATCCTTTTTGTAGCAAAGGAAAAGCCTGGACAAACTCTTATATAAAGAAAAGCGCTCCCGAGGACACATGGGAATATCGTCAAGCTAGTTTTCATCACGTTCATATGATTCGCGTTCGGTACTTTGATAATTTGATATGTGGGTGGACCGGTGCTTGGGTGTTGTTCTTACTTGAACAAGCATCGCACTTATGATTAACCTCTATTGCAAGCATCCGCAACTACAACAAAAGTATTAAGGTAAACCTAACCATAGCATGAAACATATGGATCCAAATCAGCCCCTTAAGAAGCAACGCATAAACTAGGGTTTAAGCTTCTGTCACTCTAGCAACCCATCATCTACTTATTACTTCCCAATGCCTTCCTCTAGGACCAAATAATGGTGAAGTGTTATGTAGTCGACGTTCACATAACACTACTAGAGGCTAGACAACATACATCTCATCAAAATATCGAATGAATACCAAATTCACATGACTACTAATAGCAAGACTTCTCCCATGTCCTCAGGAAAAAACGTAACTACTCACAAAGAATATTCATGTTCATAATCAGAGGGGTATTAATATGCATAAAGGATCTGAACATATGATCTTCCACCAAATAAACCAACTAGCATCAACTACAAGGAGTAATCAACACTACTAGCAACCTACTAGTACCAATCCCGGACATGGATACAAGAATTGCATACAAGAGATGAACTAGGGTTTTGAGAGGAGATGGTGCTGGTGAAGATGTTGATGGAGATTGCCCTCTCCCGATGAGAGGAGCGTTGGTGATGATGATGGTGATGATTTCCCCCTCACGGAGGGATGTGTCCCCGGCAGAACAGCTCTGCCGGAGCCCTAGATTGGTTCCGCCAAGTTTCCGTCTCGTGGCGGCGGAGTCTCGTCCCGAAAGGTTGCTTATGATTTTTCCCTTGACGAAAGACTTCATATAGCAAAAGATGGCCACCGGAGAGCCAACAGGGGGCCCACGAGGCAGGGGGCGCGCCCAGGGGGTAGTAGGCGCGCCCCACCCTCGTGGCTGTGGGGCCCCCTCGACGTACTTCTTCCGCTCAATATTTTTTATTATTTCCAAAGATAACTTTCGTGGAGTTTCAGGACTTTTGGAGTTGTGCAGAATAGGTCTCTAATATTTCCAGCCCAGAATTCCAGCTGCTGGTATTCTCCCTCCTTATGTAAACCTTGTAAAATAAGAGAGAATAGGCATAAGTATTGTAAGATAATGTGTAATAACAGCCCATAATGCAATAAATATCGATATAAAAGCATGATGCAAAATGGACGTATCAACTCCCCCAAGCTTAGACCTTGCTTGTCCTCAAGCGGAAGCCGATAACGATAAATATGTCCACATGTTTAGAGGTAGAGGTGTCGATAAAATAAAATACGGACATGAGGGCATCATGATTATTTTCATAACAGCAACATATATAGATATTGTCATATGATTTCTTATGCTCAAGTAATAATCTATTCACAATGCAAAAGTACGAATCATAAACTTTATTGAGAACCAACAAACTATAATCTCGGTCATTGAAGCAATTGCAATTTATCATAACATCAGAAAGAGTCTATGTCAGAGCTTTCTATCAAGTCCACATACTCAACTATCATTTAGTCTTTCATAATTGCTAACACTCACGCAATACTTGTGGGTACGGAGTTTTAGTCGGACACAAAGAAAGATAGGGGCTTATAGTTTCGCCCCCCAACCTTTTACCTCAAGGGTAATGTCAACAATAATAACTCATGCTCCCCTACATCCAATTAGATATATATATCAGGATCTTTCCAACACCCTGTGCTTGCCAAAGGATAAAATGTAAAAAGGAAATGTGAAGATCACCATGACTCTTGCATAAGGCAGAAGATAATAGTAATAGATAGGCCCTTCGCAGAGGGAAGCAGAGGTTGCCATGCACTTTTATGGTTGGATGCACAAAATCTTAATGGGAAAGAACGTCACTTTTTATTGCCCCTTGTGATATGAACCTTTATTATGCACTCCGTCGCTTTTATTTCTTCCACCTCACAAGATCGTATAAAGCTTATTTTCTCCCACACTAATAAGTCATACATATTTAGAGAGCAATTTTTATTGCTTGCACCGATGACAACTTACTTGAAGGATCTTACTCAATCCATAGGTAGGTATGGTGGACTCTCATGGCAAAACTGGTTTAAGGGTTTTTGGAAGCACAATTAGTATCTCTACTTGGTGCTAAGAATTTGTCTAGCATGAGGGGGAAAGGCAAGCTCAACATGTTGGATGATCCATGACAATATACTTTATCTCAGATATAAGAAAACATAACCCATTACGTTGTGTTCCTTGTCCAACGTCAACTCTTTAGCATGTCATATTTTAATGAGTGCTCCCAATCATAAAAGATGTCCATGATAATATATTTATATGTGAAATCTCTCTTTCTTTATTACTTCCTGTTAATTGCAACGATGACCAAAGCTATGTTTGCTAACTCCCAACAACTTTTAATCATCATACTCTTTCTATGTGAAGTCATTACTCCCGATAATATCAATATGAACTCTTTGTTTCTTTTTATTCTTTTCCCTTTTCTTTTATTCACTCAATATCATGGCAAAATAATCAAGCCCTTGACTCAACACTAATCTTTATTATATAGCTCACGGACTCGATTGCATAGAGAGATCATAAAGCGAAACTCAAAACTAGATCATGCCAAAACTTTATTCTACTAGATCAAGATACTATTAATAGGATCGAACTAAGAAAAACGGTAAAGATAGGAGATGTGATTGTGATACGATACCGGGGCACCTCCCCCAAGCTTGGCAGTTTGCCAAGGGGAGTGCCCATACCCATGTGATTATGTCTCCTTCTTTGGTGAAGAGGGTGGAGTTTTGGTTGATGATGTTGGCTTGTCGTCCATATTCCAAGGCATAGGCTCGCCATCATAGAAGGATGATCGAGTCTCCGGGATCCTCAAATCTGCAGCCAAACTCATCCTTTTGAATTTATATTCATGCTCACAGTTTTGGTTTTGCAGGTCATAGATTTGGGCTTGAAGGTGCTCGATCTTCTCATGAAGCTTGAAGATGGTCTCCCCGATGTTGTCGGCATCGAGCTTGTGTTTGTCGGTGAACTCCGCGATCATCATGCGGTTGGAGTTGAGTCCATGTTCCACCATCCCCTGGCACTTGAAAACTTGTTGCTCCACTTCCTCGAGCCTCGTCTCCACGCTTCCGGTCCCCTTCGGTCCCTCAACATTGCGGATGTGCAGCAACCCATCACGCATCTCAATGGTTTGAGGGTGTCGCAGCACCTCCGCGAGGTAAGGGTTGATGACCTTCTCAAAGAACTTGTCCTTGGGGGCACTTGGAGACGTCATGATAATCTAGATCTGTCAGAAAAACAGCTCGAAACAAGAACAGAGGACAATTGCGTGATACAGGAGTCAAAACCTTCGGGAGATTATATAATGAATTTTCACCGACGAAAATAAGTAACATGCAAGAAAATGGAGTCCGGAGAGCACACGAGGTGCCCACGAGGTAGGGGCGCGCCCAGGGGGGTAGGGCGCGCCCTCCACCCTCGTGGAGCCCTCGTGTCCTTCCCGGGCTGCTTCTTATTTTTTTATTTTTCTAAATATTCCAAAACGGAGAAATATTTCCTTAAAAACTGTTTTAGAGTCGGTTTACTTACCGTATCACATACCTATTCCTTTTCGGAGTCTGAAACGTTCCGGAAAGTGTCCCTTATGTATTCCTCACGGGTTACGGTTTCAATAACGTTAGTTTCAACATTTATAGGATTACCTGAGATATAATGTTTGATTCTTTGACCGTTCACCACCTTCGGATTCGTGCCTTCGAAGTTGTTGATTTTTATGGCACCGGAACGATAGACCTCCTCGATAACGTAGGGCCCTTCCCATTTAGAGAGAAGTTTTCAGCAAAAAATCTTAAACGAGAGTTGTATAGAAATACATAATCACCTACATTAAACTCACGCTTTTGTATCCTTTTGTCATGCCATCTTTTAACTTTTTCTTTAAATAACTTGGCATTCGCATAAGCTTGGGTTCTCCATTCATCAAGTGAGCTAATATCAAATAACCTCTTCTCACCGGCAAGTTTGAAATCATAGTTGAGCTCTTTAATAGCCCAATAAGCCTTATGTTCTAGTTCGAGAGGTAAGTGACATGCTTTTCCATAAACCATTTTATACGGAGACATACCCATAGGATTTTTATATGCAGTTCTATAGGCCCATAATGCATCATCAAGTTTCTTGGACCAATTCTTTCTAGACCTATTGACAGTCTTTTGCAAAATTAATTTGAGCTCTCTATTACTCAATTCTACTTGACCACTAGACTGTGGGTGATAAGGAGATGCAATTCTATGATTGACATCATACTTAGCAAGCATTTTACGGAAAGCACCATGAATAAAATGTGAACCACCATCAGCCATTAAATATCTAGGGACTCCAAACTTCGGAAAAATAACTTCTTTAAGCACCTTAATAGAAGTGTTATGATCAACACTACTAGTTGGAATAGCTTCTACCCACTTAGTAACGTAATCAACAGCAACTAAAATATGTGTATATCCATTAGAGGCAGGAAAAGGTCCCATATAATCAAAGCCCCAAACATCAAATGGTTCATTAACAAGTGAATAGTTCATAGGCATTTCTTGACGTCTACTAATATTACCAATTCTTTGACATTCATCACAAGATAAGACAAACTTACGGGCATCCTTGAATAGAGTAGGCCAATAGAAACCGGATTGCAATACCTTATGTGCAGTTCTATCTCCAGCGTGGTGTCCTCCATAAGCTTCGGAGTGACACTTGCGTAGGATCTGTTCCTGTTCATGCTCAGGTACACAACGTCTAATAACACCATCTACTCCTTTATAAAGATGTGGGTCATCCCAAAAGTAATGTCTCAAATCATATGTAACATCCCAAATTTTCAATTTGGAATGTTATACATTAGATCATCAATGCATATCATAATTAATTTGCTTTGGGTTTTGATCCTAGAAATTCTACGCAACTCAAGGACCCACGGAGAGAGTTGGGGATTTCGTTATTTTCATATTTGAGTTTTCTCAAATTTTGAGAATAGGATCATTTGATTTTAATTATTTTATCATCAATTATTTCTATTAAAAAATATGAGAGAGGGAATAAAATGACTTTCCCAAAATAAAGAAAAATTGAGGATTTAATAATCAAATCAAATAAGATTTTATTTTGGAGTTTTTCGCCTTTTTATTTGAATTTAGGACAAATATGCGTTTTTTCAAAATTGCATTTAGGCCCCAAATAAATGTTCATCTAGTCCGGCTTGATTTTAGAAGCCGGGGAAAATTTATTTCGGGATTTTTGGAGTCCGTTTAGTATTTCTTTCGTTTGATTTTCTGCGCGGAATTATTTAAAAAGAAAACGAACCGACCTACGGGCCGTGTCCGACCGGGACTCCGGCCCGCCAGGCTTTATAAGCCGGGGGGAGCCAGCCCAGCCCGAGCCAGCGCCTGCGCTCCCGAACCCTAGCCGCCGCCGGAGCCGCCGCCCGCCGCCCGAGGTTGCCTCGAAATCCGCGCCGTTCGGTTTTTCCGTCAGTTTTTCGCCGGTTTATTTTTAGTTTCCGTTTTTTTATTAGATCGGTTTATTTATTTTCGGTTCGGTTAAATAGCGAGCGTTCACTTGTTCGTTCGTTTTAAAGAACGTGTTCGTCATTTAGATCTAGTTAACGAACGTTCGTTCGTTAAGCTGTTCGTCGTTTTTCTTTTTCTCAGATTTAATCCACGATTTTTCTGATCGTGATTTCTGATCCGATTTTCGTTTTAGTATAACTTTTCGCTCGTTTATCGGAATCAGGCGATTCAAGCGCCTGGAGTTTCGTCTCGAAACCCTCTTTCCGAATAACCAACTTACACAAGTTTTTGCTTCTGTAAAATTTGACTTAGATCCATATTAGTAAAACGAAGCTGTTTTCTTTCGCCGTTTGATTTTCGTTGCTTCGTTTGATTTGATTCTTTTTGCAAACCGGAGTTCTTAAGCTGAACTTTCTGGTTAGATATGTTATTTGAGATTTACCTGTGCATTAGATGAGTACTTATTGTATGCTTGTTTGTTTGTCTGTGATAGAATACCCGGAGTGCGCCGCCTGTTACTTCGAGTCTCTAGGTTTCGCGGATCATCAGCAAGGCAAGTAACACTTTGATCATACCTTTTCTAATACCCAGTTTTTATTGCATTAGATCAATCCTCAAACATTGCATGATTAGGATCTAATTAAATTGTGGGATGGGAAGTAGATTGAGGTAGTACCTATTACCTATTTTATTATAAAACCTTTGGGAGTTACTTCTACATTTGCTTATTTTGGCATGCTATGCAAGTAGACGTGGGTTGGGTGAGTGATTTTCCATGACAGATGTGAGATTGTTAATTAATGGTTTATTTAAGGTGGCAACATTAATACACATCTGGGTGGATTGAGGTACCTGGTTATTCCAGGACTTGCCTGTTTTTTTTTTGGACCGCCACCCAGGCTCAAAGGGATCATGAGATTATTCATACTAAAAACTTCCGTGTGCAGCCACAAGCCATTAAGGGCTCTGGCATAGTTGATTAAGTTGTGCGAACTCTTACGGGTAGACTAGCAGATGTAGGGGAAAGTAGGTGTACCGGTCTACCCTTCGTAAGGTGCTAGCGCTTCTGAAAGACTGTGTCTCGGTCATCCGTTTCTCAAACATCATGTAGTGCGAGAAACCCAACGGAGGCGATCGAGTCTTGTGGGGAAAAGTGAGCAAACCTCTGCAGAGTGTATAAACTAATCATGGTTAGCCATGTCCCCGGTTATGGACGTTTTGAGTATCTAGTACTTGGATATCATGTGAATCTCATCATGCTACTTTAATTAATACTGTTGGGTTTTAATGATGATTACCTTAATTGGGATTGAGGATGCTGTCAACCATTCTCAATGTTTAACAACCACCATGATAGTTAAATAAATTTATTCCTTTGCAGTAGGGAAAAATTAGCTTTTCGCAAAACTGTAACCCTAGAGCTTTCCACCAGCCATATATGCATGTAGTATAGCTTATTCTTTTATTACTCTCTATGTGTTACATTGCCAGCATATTCCATGTGCTGACCCGTTTCCGGGCTGCAACTTTTCATGTTGCAGACTGTTCAGACGATGAGTAAGGTGCTTTTAGGTCGTGGTTCTATACTCAGTGATGCCGTTGGAGTTGATGGACTCGCTTATCTTCCAAGCCTTCCGTTGTTATCGTTGTTAGATGGCCTTAAGCCATATTTATTTTGCTAAGTTCTCTTTTGAGACATTCGATGTAATAAGTGTGTGATTGCTACTCTGTTATAAATCCTTCAAGTCTTGTGTGGTGTCAAGATTCTCGATCCAGGATGACACTGAGCACGTAGATCGACTATTTGAGGTCTGGTCGCTACATCATAGAAACACTTTTTCTTTTGCTGGTAAGTGAAACTAGGTGGTATAAATTTAGCAACAATGTAATTAGCATAATCAGCATACCACGGAGTACTACGGGGAGCATTTATGACATTTAATTGCTCATCGGGAAAGCTATCATCAGTAGGTAGTGGGTCATCAAGAGCATTTTCTAACCTAGACAAGTTGTCTGCAACGGGGTTCTCAGCTCCCTTTCTATCAACAATATGCAAATCGAATTCTTGTAGGAAGAGAACCCATCTAATAAGTATAGGTTTAGCGTCTTTCTTTTCCATAAGATATTTAATAGCAGCATGATCTGTGTGAATAGTTACTTTAGAATCAACAATATAAGGCCTGAACTTATCACAAGAAAATACGACTGCTAAGAATTCTTTTTCAGTAGTAGCATAATTTCTTTGAGCACTGTCTAGAGTTTTACTAGCATATTGAATAACATTTAATTTCTTATCAACTCTTTGCCCTAGAACATCACCTACAACATAATCACTAGCATCACACATAATTTCAAAGGGTAAATTCCAATCAGGTGGCTGAACAATAGGTGTAGAGATCAATGCTTTCTTAAGTATTTCAAATGCTTCTACACAATCATCATCAAAGACAAATGGTATATATTTTTGTAATAAATTAGTCATAGGCCGAGAATTTTTTTAGAAATCCTTAATGAACCTCCTATAAAAACCGGCATGACCAAGGAAACTTCTTATACCTTTGATGTCCTTGGGACATGGCATCTTTTCAATAGCATCAACCTTGGCCTTATCAACTTCAATACCTCTTTCAGAAACTTTATGCCCCAAGACAATACCTTCATTAACCATAAAGTGGCACATTTCCCAATTCAAGACAAGATTAGTTTCTTCACATCTCTGCAAAACTCGATCAAGGTTGCTCAAGCAATCATCAAAAGAGGATCCATAGACGGAGAAATCGTCCATGAAAACCTCACAAATCATTTCACAAAAGTCAGAGAATATAGCCATCATGCATCTTTGAAAGGTAGCAGGTGCATTACATAAAGATTAGTTTCTTCACATCTCTGCAAAACTCGATCAAGGTTGCTCAAGCAATCATCAAAAGAGGATCCATAGACGGAGAAATCGTCCATGAAAACCTCACAAATCTTTTCACAAAAGTCAGAGAATATAGCCATCATGCATCTTTGAAAGGTAGCAGGTGCATTACATAAACCAAAAGGCATACGTCTATAAGCAAAAGTACCAAAAGGGCAGGTAAAAGTAGTCTTTGATTGATCATTAGCGGACACAGGTATTTGAGAGAAACCAGAATAACCATCTAGAAAGCAAAAATGTGTATGTTTGCATAATATTTCTAGCATTTGATCGATAAAAGGTAAGGGTAATGATCCTTTTTAGTAGTCTTATTTAATTTGCAGAAATCAATTACCATCCTATAACCTGTAATAATTCTTTGCGGAATCAATTCATCTTTATCATTAGGAACAACGGTAATACCTCCCTTCTTAGGGACACAATGGACAGGACTTACCCATTCACTATCAGCAACGGGATAAATAATACCTGCCTCGAGAAGCTTTAGTATTTCCTTTCTTACCACTTCCTTCATCTTAGGATTCAGCCTTCGTTGGTGATCACGAACTGGTTTGGCATCTTTCTCCAAATTTATTTTATGTTGACATAGAGTGGGACTAATGCCCTTAAGATCATCAAGATTATATCCAATAGCAGCACGGCGCCTCTTCAGAGTTTTCAATAATATCTCTTCTTCATGCTCTGAAAGGTTAGCACTAATAATAACAGGATATATCTTCTTTTCATCAAGATAAGCATATTTAAGAGTATCGGGCAACGGTTTAATCTCAAACACGGGGTCACCCTTGGGTGGAGAAGGATCCCCTAGGATTTCAACAGGCAAATTGTGTTTCAGAATAGGTTCCTGTTTAAAGAATACTTCATCTATTTCCCTTCTTTCATTCATAAACATATCATTTTCATGGTCTAACAAATATTGTTCTAAAGGATCACTAGGAGGTACGGCAATAGAAGCAAGACCAATAATTTCATCCTTACTAGTCAATTCTTTTTCTCGGTGTTGTCTACTAAACATAGAGAAATTAAACTCATGAGACATATCCCCTAGACCAATAGTAACAACATTCTTTTCGCAGTCTATCCTAGCATTAACTGTGTTCAAGAAAGGTCTACCAAATATTATGGGACAAAAGCTATCTTGTGGGGAACCAAGAACAAGAAAATCAGCAGGATATTTAGTTTTCCCACACAAGACTTCAACATCTCTAACAATTCCCATTGCTGATATAGTATCTATATTGGCAAGTTTAATTGTAACATCAATATCTTCTAACTCAGCAGGTGCAATCTCATGCTTAATTTCCTTGTATAAGTCATGAGGTATAACACTAGCACTAGCACCCATATCACATAAGCCATGATAATAATGATCTCCTATTTTAACAGAAATAACAGGCACGCCTACCACAGGTCTATGTTTATCTTTAGCACAAGGTTTGGCAATTCAAGCAGTTTCACCACAGAAATGAATAACATGCCCATCAATATTATCAGCCAAGAGATCTTTAACAATAGCAATATTAGGTTCAACCTTAACTTGCTCAGGAGATGTATAAGTTCTAATATTGCTTTTACGAACCATAGTTGAAGCTTTAGCATGATCCTTTATTCTAACAGGGAAAGGTGGTTTCTCAACATAAGAAGTAGGAACAATAGGATCATTATCAGTGGCAGTCTTTTCTTCAACTTTAGTAGGTGCAGCTACTTTCACTTCTATGGGAGGATGATATTTAAACCACTTCTCCTTGGGGATATCAACATAAGTAACGAAAGATTCACAGAAAGAGGCTACTATCTCAGATTCAAGTCCATATTTAGTGCTAAATTTACGGAAAACATCGGTATCCATAAAAGACTTAACACAATCAAACTTAGGTGTCATACCTGACTCCTTACCTTCGTCGAGATCCCAATCTTCAGAGTTGCGTTTAATTCTATCTAATAAATTCCGTTTTAATTCAATAGTCTTCATCATAAAAGGGCCATCACAAGAAGTATCGAGCATGGTGCAATTGTTTTCAGAAAGTCGAGCATAAAAAATTTGAAGAATTATTTCTCTTGGCAGCTCATGATTGGGGCATGAATATAACATTGATTTAAGCCTCCCCCAAGCTTGAGCGATGCTTTCTGCTTCGCGAGGCCAAAAATTATATATATAATTGCGATCATGATGAACAAGATGCATAGGATAATACTTCTGATGAAATTCCAATTTCAATCGTTTATAGTTCCATGACCTCGTATCATCACATAGCCTATACCATGTCGATGCATCTTCCTTCAAAGATAAAGGAAATACCTTCTTCTTAACAACATCATCGGGTATACCTGCAAGCTTAAATAATCCACAAACTTCATCCACATAGATTAGGTGCTCATCAGGATGCTTTGTTCCATCTCCTACAAAAGGATTAGCTAGCAGTTTTTCTAACATACCCGAAGGAACTTCAAAGGGAACATTTTCATTTGCAATAGGTTCAGAGGTTGAGGAGCAACTCTTTGCTCTCTTGGTCGGGTGAAGATACCCCGAACAAGCCCCTTAGAGGATTACTTTCCATAGTAACAAGTGACAAGAAATTTCAGCACACTATATAAATTTTTCCTTACCAAATTCCACCTACCAAAGGCACTTCACTCCCGAACAGCGCGCCGGAAAAAGAGTCTTGATGACCCACAAGTATAGGGGATCTATCATAGTCCTTTCGATAAGTAAGAGTGTTTAACCCAACGAGGAGCAGAAGGAAATGATAAGCGATTTTCAGCAAGGTATTCCCATGGTTGTCTCACAGATATACCTTGGCATAACCTGCCAGGGGCTCGGTATGGGAACAAATGAGTTGCCAGCAAAAGCCCGAACAGCTCTACAGCATACTTCGGTGTCGCAAGTTTGGCCTTTTATGCATCAGCTCCGAATCATTGTCTTGGGTCAATAGTTGGGTTGCCCGGCTCCTGTGCTTGTTACCCTACGTTCCGCTCTATCGGCTAGGGTAGTAAAGGGAGAACTACTGCGATTGTGCTTCCGGTTCATGTGGTCAAGTACCTCAATAGAGAAAGCCGAAAACTGACTGTCATGATGCGAAGAGAGCTGGTCAACCACTTGATGACTTATTGGAATCTTTAGCGATTCTCCGTGTCACACGAATGACCTTTTTCAGATCAAATATGTAAGGCACGATACGCCGCATTGATGACCCACATGTATAGAGGATCTATCGTAGTCCTTTCGATAAGTAAGAGTGTCAAACCCAAGGAGGGGCAGAAGGAAATGATAAGCGGTTTTCAGCAAGGTATTCTCTGCAAGTACTGGAATAAGTGGTAACAGATAGTTTTGTAATAGGATAATTTTTGTGACGAGCAACAAGTAACAAAAGTAAATAAAGTGCAGCAAGGTGGCCCAATCCTTTTTGTAGCAAAGGAGAAGCCTGGACAAACTCTTATATAAAGAAAAGCGCTCCTAAGGACACATGGGAATATCGTCAAGCTAGTTTTCATCACGTTCATATGATTCACGTTCGGTACTTTGATAATTTGATATGTGGGTGGACCGGTGCTTGGGTGTTGTTCTTACTTGAACAAGCATCCCACTTATGATTAACCTCTATTGCAAGTATCCGCAACTACAACAAAAGTATTAAGGTAAACCTAACCATAGCATGAAACATATGGATCCAAATCAGCCCTTATGAAGCAACGATAAACTAGGGTTTAAGCTTCATCACTCTAGCAACCCATCATCTACTTATTACTTCCCAATGCCTTCCTCTAGGCCCAAATAATGGTGAAGTGTTATGTAGTCGACGTTCACATAACACCACTAGAGGCTAGACAACATACGTCTCATCAAAATATTGAACGAATACCGAATTCACATGACTACTAATAGCAAGACTTCTCCCATGTCCTCAGGAACAAACGTAACTACTCACAAAGCATATTCATGTTCATAATCAGAGGGGTATTAATATGCATAAAGGATCTGAACATATGATCTTCCACCAAATAAACCAACTAGCATCAACTACAAGGAGTAATCAACACTACTAGCAACCTACTAGTACCAATCCCAGACTTGGAGACAAGAATTGGATACAAGAGATGAACTAGGGTTTTGAGAGGAGATGGTGCTGGTGAAGATGTTGATGGAGATTGCCCTCTCCTGATGAGAGGAGCTTTGGTGATGACAATGGCAATGATTTCCCCCTCCCGGAGGGATGTGTCCCCGGCAGAACAGCTCTGCCAGAGCCCTAGATTGGTTCCGCCAAGGTTCCGCCTCGTGGCGGCGGAGTCTCGTCCCGAAAGGTTGCTTATGATTTTTCCCTTGACGAAAGACTTCATATAGCAGAAGATGGCCACCGGAGAGCCAATAGGGGGCCCACGAGGCAGGGGGCGCGCCCAGGGTGTAGGGCGCGCCCAGGGTGTAGGGCGCGCCCCCCACCCTCGTGGCTAGGTGGGGCCCCCTCTGACGTACTTCTTCCGCTCAATATTTTTTATTATCTCCAAAAGTAACTTTCGTGGAGTTTCAGGACTTTTGGAGTTGTGCAGAATAGGTCTCTAATATTTGCTCCTTTTCCAGCCTAGAATTCGAGCTGCCGGTATTCTCCCTCCTTATGTAAACCTTGTAAAATAAGAGAGAATAGGCATAAGTACTGTAACATAATGTGTAATAACAGCCCATAATGCAATAAATATTGATATAAAAGCATGATGAAAAATGGACGTATCACGCATACATACTAGGGGCTATGTCGTAGTCCCACCATAAAACTCCTATGGCTAAGTGAAAGTGTTAACGCCCTATAGTCTGATTGCCTGGTTCGCCGCATTATCACCTCCTTTATGGACCAAGACGTTGGATAAAGAGTGATTAAATGTTTTTTCGAACACCCCCGTGCTTCCTACGAGGGGGCTGAAGCCGACGGCTGGAAAACTTTCAGATTATTAAAACGGCCGCACAGGAGGAATTCAAGCTTTCAAGCAAAACATAAAATAGATCAACTATAAAATGGTCTTTTACAATTCTCATAAACCTCACTCGAACATTATGTTTTTCAAGCACTAACCCTCTATCAAGCGGGCGGCCTCCAGGACGTCTTCAAAATAATGCTCCGGTTTAGGACGGTCCTTGCCCTTGGGTGGACTCTTCGCCGCAACATCGATGGCCTTCATCTTCCCCCAGAATGTCTTGACTCGGGCAAAAGCTATCCGTGCACCCTCAATACACGCTGATCGCTTCACAATGTCGATACGTGGCACCGCGTCAACAAGCCTTTGCACCAAACTGAAGTAGCTATTCGGAACAGGCTCGGTTGGCCACAACCGGATTATGACGTTCTTCATGGCAGCGCCGGATATCCTATGAAGTCCGGCCCATTGGGACATCTGTTCATTGAGCAACAGAGGGCGCTTTGATGCGCCAAACTGCGACCAAAAAAGCTTCTCCGTTGCATACCCATCTCGCGCTTGGTAATACTGCGCCGCATCGGAAGAACTCTTCGGCAGGTCTAAAAACTCTTCCGGAGAGCTCCACACTTGGTTAAGCTGAGCATAGTTCGGATCACCGAACTTAGCTTGCAGCAGAAATGGCCTACCAGCCGCAATCTCCCTAGCTTGCCGGATCTCCTCACGGGTTGCTCTAGATTCCGACCACGCTTCTCTCGCCTCTTGTAAGGCCTTGTCCAGTTCAGCCGTTAAGGCTTTACTCTCCTTCTCCAGAAATTCACAGCGGCCAGTAGCATTCTCCAGTTCGAGCGTCATATTGGATATATTCTCCTCGTCTTGGCGCCGTGCAGCTTGTTCGGCTTTTACCTATGCTGATGCCTTTCCGGCAGCCGCATTGCTACACCGGCCTGCTCCTTGGCCCAGGCCAGCTTCGCTCGAAGAACTTCAACGACGGCAGCACCATCTGCAGCCACGCATATTCCAGCATACATATTTTAGCATCATGCTTATACCACAAAAAATGTATAGGGATTGCCCCAAATACATACCTTGTGACTCGTCAAGACGCATATTGATTAACGCAAGGTCATCCCCTGCGACATCAAGCTTCCCTGTAGCTCGGCAATATCCATAGTCTGGGAAGTAGCTAGGGGGAAACAACCTGCGTTCCAGTTCATCAGATCAGTCCTTGAGTAATCCTTTTTGATCCTCCGATTCGCTTCCTAGTGGAAGCCAACCCGAGTCTCAGGGGCTACTACCTATACACATGTGCATATTTGCAAATAAAACATAGCTGAAAATATTATATCACAAACCTCGAAGCCTTTTAGTAGGCTCATGAAGGCTTCATTCAATCCGCTCTTCGCGGACAAAATCTTCTCAACCACTGTACCCATCAAGGTACGCTGTTCTCCCGAGACAGATGCTTTTCGCAAGATGTCCCGCAATATATCCGGAGCTTCCGGGTCTCCGGAAGCCGCTCTAGAAGCACCACCATCCTTTGAAGGAATCTGTTCACCCGTCTCCAGAATCACCGTCGGCTGCGAGCCAGACAGTCCGGGGCCTTTATTATCAGCCCCAGAATCTCGGACGGTCGGAGATCCACCTTCGGGTACTGCCTCTTTTATCCCCTGCATTACTTGTTGATCAAGAAGAACCCTCCGCGATGACACTTCAGAGTCGTCCACCTTATCTCTGGGATGAGACCTCCCGAAGAAGAGGATTGCCCAGAAACACTCTGCGCCGACCAGTAACGATGCACGGACGCGTTACGTATATCTTCGGTAACAGCAAAGGAGTGGGACACTATCAAAGTATTCCGGATTCACTTACGCTTTGGCCGAGGGCTTGTCCCCTTGTCGGAGCTGTTCAACGACGTCGTCTTCCAAACCCAAGCCGCTCAACGGTGGCATCTTGCTTGGGGGATCGTCCCTCCCAACCTTCGGAGGCGGCCCTTTTCCTCCTACTCGGAGAAGGGATGCTGGCTCCTCTTTCGCCTCTATCTTCAGGCGAGGAAAGGTCGATTCGCGGACTCGATGTCCGACTTACTTCGGAACAAAGGTCATCCGGGTCTTTTGCTCTCCTCTTTGCCCTCCCTTGCCGGCGCCTGATATGGTGCCGAGGCCAGCATCCTTGTTAGCACAGGATTAGCTGAGTCTTCGGGAAGGGGAGCCGGACACCTAATCCGTTCCACCTTCTTTATCCAGCCCTGAAAAAGGATGATTCGGTCAGTATCTTGCCACTGGGTATCTGATTATGAGGTATTCGGCAAACGGGTACTTACCGGGGTATCCGGATGATTACAGTCTAGGTCGACATCTTCGGTGGTGTCCGGCCATTGCCTTCATTTCCCGAAGAATAATCTCCACATTCCTTCGTGCGTAGTGCTGAAGAAGTGCTGAAGAGTCTGCGGCCCTTCTGGATTGAACTCCCACAGGCGGAGAAGCCGTCGCTGGCACGGCAGGGTTCGACGAACTAGCATTACTTGAAAAACGTTGACGATATGGATGTCCCTCTCAACGAGGCTCCGGATGCGACTTTGCTGAGTTCGCACCTCGTCCGTTGGTCCCCAGTCCAACCCCTTAGTAATCCACGATGCAAGCTGAATTGGGGGGCTGGATCGAAATGCAGGCGCCGCTGCCCACTTGGAGCCGCGGGGCTCGGTGATATAGAACCACCCCTGGTTCCATACATCAAAAGATTTGTCAAAGGATCCTTTCAGCCAAACAGCGATGGCAAGCTTGCTCACTGTAGCACCACCGCACTCAGCTTGCTCCCCCTCTATCACTTGCGGCTTCACATCGAAGGTCTTGAGCCACAAGCCGAAGTGCAGAGGAGTTCGGAGGAAGGCTTCGCACGTGACGATAAATGCCGAGATAATTAAGAAGAATAGAGTCCGGGGCCAGATCGTGAAAATTTAGCCCGTAAGAACATGAGCCCTCGGACGAAGGGGTTAAGTGCAAACCCTAACCCGTGGAGGAAGTGGGATACGAACAAAACCCTCTCACCGGATCTGGGGGTGGGAATAACCTGCCCCTCGGCAGGAAGCCGATGATGGATTTCTATGGTCAGATACCTCGCCGCCCGAAGCTTTGCAATATCTCCCTCTGTGACAGAAGAAGCTACCCACCGGCCTTGATGGATGGATCCAGACATGATTGGGGCTTGTGGCAACTGAAATCCGGGTGCTGGAACTCGAGGTAGCAAGGGTTGAAGAAGAAGCAAGCGTGAAAGAAAAATACGGGTCTGTACCCCTATATAAAGGCTACGAATATCAAACATCTCCTCCTGGGCCTCAAGACTTGCCTATTCCCAAGGAGTTGTACCCAAGCGACAGTTGGGCTACTAATACTTCTCCAACGTATCTATAATTTTTTATTGTTCCATGCTATTATATATTCTTTTTTGGATTTTTAATGGGCTTATTTATGCACTTTTATATTATTTTTGGGACTAACCTATTAACCGGAGGCCCAGCCCAAATTGCTGTTTTTTTTCGCCTACTTCAGTGTTTTGCAGAAAAAGAATATCAAACGGAGTCCAAACGGAATGAAACCTTCGGGAACGTGATTTTCGGAACAAACGTGATCTAGAGGACTTGGAGTGGACGTCAAGCAACAGACGAGGAAGCCACGAGGTAGGGGGCGCGCCTACCCCCCTGGGCGTGTCCTCCACCCTCGTGGGCCCCTTGTTGCTCCACCGACGTACTTCTTCCTCCTATATATACCCATATACCCTGGAAACATCATATACGGAGCCAAAACCCTATTTCCACCGTCGCAACCTTCTGTACCCATGAGATCCCATCTTGGGGCCTTTTCCAACGCTCCGCCGGAGGGGGCATTGATCACGGAGAGCTTCTACATCAACACCATAGCCTCTCTGATGATGTGTCAGTAGTTTACCTCAGACCTTCGGGTCCATAGTTATTAGCTAGATGGCTTCTTCTCTCTCTTTGGATCTCAATACAAAGTTCTCCTCGACCTTCTTGGAGATCTATTCGATGTAATCTTCTTTTGCGGTGTGTTTGTCAAGATCCGATGAATTGTGGGTTTATGATCAAGTTTATCTATGAACAATATTTGAATCTCATCTGAATTATTTTGTGTATGATTGGTTATCTTTGCAAGTCTCTTCGAATTATCAGTTTGGTTTTGCCTACTAGATTGATCTTTCTTGCAATGGGATTTATATCATATTGCATGAGTTTATCCCTCTACATCTTGTCATCTTACTTAAAACATTACTCTGTTCTTATGAGCTTAATACTCTAGATGCATGCTGGATAGCAGTCGTTGTGTGGAGTAATATTAGTAGATGCAGAATCGTTTCGGCCTACTTGTCACGGACGTGATGCCTATATACATGATCATACCTAGATATTATCATAACTATGCTCAATTCTATCAATTGCTCGACAGTAATTCGTTTACCCACTGTAATACTTATGCTATCTTGAGAGAAGCCACTAGTGAAACCTATGGCCCCCGGGTCTATTTTCCATCATATTAATCTCCCAACAACAAGCTATTTCTGGCGCCGTTTATTTTACTTTGCATCTTTATTTCTCTTTATCATAAAAATACCAAAATATTATCTTATCATATCTATCGATCTCACTCTCGTAAGTGACTGTGAAGGGATTAACAACCCCTTTATCGCGTTGGTTGCGAGGTTCTTATTTGTTTGTGTAGGTGCGTTGGACTCAAGCGTGGTCTCCTACTGGATTGATACCTTGGTTCTCAAAAACTGAGGGAAATACTTACGCTACTTTACTGCATCACCCTTTCCTCTTCAAGGGAAAACCAACGCAGTGCTCAAGAGGTAGTAAGAAGGATTTCTGGTGCCGTTGCCGGGGAGTCTACGCACAAGTCAATACATACCAAGTACCCATCACAAACTCTTATCCCTCGCATTACATTATTTACCATTTGCCTCTTGTTTTCCTCTCCCCCACTTCACACTTGCCGTTTTATTCGCCCTCTCTTCTCCGTTCGCCTCTTTTTCGCTTGCTTCTTGTTTGCTCATGTGTTGAATTGCTCATTTGTCACGATGGCTCAAGATAATACTAAATTGTGTGACTTTGCCAATAACAACAACAATGATTTTCTTAGCACTCCGATTGCTCCTCTTACCGATGCTGAATCTTGTGAAATTAATGCTGCTTTGCTAAATCTTGTCATGAAAGACCAATTCGCCGGCCTTCCTAGTGAAGATGACGCTACCCATCTAAATAGCTTTGTTGATTTGTGTGATATGCAAAAGAAGAAAGATGTGGACAATGATATTGTTAAGTTGAAACTATTTTCGTTTTCGCTTAGAGGTCGTGCTAAAACTTGGTTTTCGTCTTTGCCTAAAAATAGTATTGATTCTTGGAATAAGTGCAAAGATGCTTTTATCTCTAAGTATTTTCCTCCCGCTAAGATCATCTCTCTTACAAACGATATTATGAATTTTAAGCAACTTGATCATGAACATGTTGCACAAGCTTGGGAGAGGATGAAATTAATGATACGTAATTGCCCTACTCATGGTTTGAATTTGTGGATGATTATACAAAAAATTTATGCCGGATTGAATTTTGCTTCTAGAAATCTTTTAGATTCGGCCGCGGAAGGCACTTTTATGGAAATCACTTTAGGAGAAGCTACTAAACTCCTAGATAATATTAGGATACTAGTAAAAAGGTGCATGCGATAGAAGAAATTAATGTTTTGAGTGGAAAGATGGATGAACTTATGAAATTATTTGCTAATAAGAGTGTTTCTTCTGATCCTAATGATATGCCCTTGTCTACCTTGATTTAGAATAATAATGAATCTATGGATCTGAATTTTGTTGGTAGGAATAATTTTGGTAACAACGCATATAGAGGAAACTTTAATCCAAGCTCGTTCCCTAGTAATTCCTCTCATAATTATGGTAATTCCTACAACAACTCTTATGGAAATTTTAATAAGATGCCCTCTGAATTTGAGACTAGTGTTAAAGAATTTATGATTTCTCAAAAGAATTTCAATGCTTTGGAAGAAAAATTGCTTAAAGTTGACGAATTGGCTAGGAACGTGGATAGAATTTCTCTTGATGTTGATTGTTTGAAACTTAGATCTATTCCACTTAAGCATGATATCAATGAGTTTCTCAAAGTTATGAGAATTTCCATTGATGAGTGCAAAGAAAGAACCGCTAGGATGCGTACTAAGAAAGGTTGCTTTGTGGAAGCGTGTTCTTCTAGTTTCTATGAGGATAAAGATGAAGATATAAAAGTTATTGATGTGTCTCCTATTAAATCTTTGTTTTGAAATATGAATCTTGATAATGATGGGACTGGAGATGAGTCCACTTTAGTTAGAAGGCGTCCCAAAAATTTGGAGTTTTTAGATCTTGATACAAAAATTGGTAAAAGTGGGATTGAAGAGGTCAAAACTTTAGATATCAATGAACCCACTATTTTAGATTTCAAGGAATTTAATTATGATAATTGCTCTTTGATAGATTGTATTTCCTTGTTGCAATCCGTGCTAAACTCTCTGCATGCTTATAGTCAAAATAAAGCTTAACATATCGTTGATGCTTTAATGCAATCTTATGAAGAAAAACTTGAGTTGGAAGTTTCTATCCCTAAAATTTTTATGATGAGTTGGAACCTACTATTAAAATTGAAATTAAAGATCATGAATGCTATGTTTTGTGTGATTTGGATGCTAGTGTTTCCACGATTCCAAAAACTTTGTGTGATTTGCTAGGTTTCCGCGAATTTGATGATTGCTCTTTAAACTTACACCTTGCGGATTCCACCATTAAGAAACCTATGGAAAGAATTAATGATGTTCTTATTGTTGCAAATAGGAACTATGTGCCCGTAGATTTTATTGTTCTTGATATAGATTGCAATCCTTCATGTCCTATTATTCTTGGTAGACCTTTCCTTAGAACGATTGGTGCAATTATTGATATGAAGGAAGGGAATATTAGATTCCAATTTCCTTAAGGAAAGCCATGGAACACTTCCCAAGAAAGAATATTAAATTACCTTATGAATCTATTATGAGAGCCACTTATGGATTGCTTACCAAAGATGGCAATACCTAGATTTATCCTTGCTTTTATGCCTAGATAGGGGCGTTAAACGATAGCGCTTGTTGGGAGGCAACCCAATTTATTTTAGTTTTTTGCTTTTTGCTTCTGTTTAGGAATAAATATTTGATCTATCCTCTGGTTAGATTTGTTTTTATGTTTTAATTAGTGTTTGTGCCAATTTAAACCTATAGGATCTTCTTGGATGATAGTTATTTGATCTTGCTGAAAATTTCAGAAACTTTATGTTCACGAAAACAATTGTTAAAAATCACCAGAACGTCATAAAATACTGATTTCAATTGAAGTAGATCAATAAAAAAATTATCTAGGTCGTCCTATTTTGGTGGATTTTTCTGAGTTCCAGAAGTTTGCGTTAGTTACAGATTACTAAATGCTCTTCTGGTTTTGACAGATTCTGTTTTTCGTGTGTTGTTTGCTTATTTTGATGACTCTGTGGCTAGTAAAATAGTTTATAAACCATATAGAAGTTGGAATACAGTAGGTTTAACACAAATATAAATAAAGAATTAGTTCAATACAGTACCTTGAAGTGGTGTTTTGTTTTCTTTCGCTAACGGAGCTCACGAGATTTTCTGTTAAGTTTTGTGTTGTGAAGTTCTCAAGTTTCGGGTAAAGATTTGATGGATTATGGAACAAGGAGCGGCAAGAGCCTAAGCTTGAGGATTCCCATGGCACCCCAAGGTAAATCCAAGGACACCAAAATGCCAAAGCTTGGGGATGCCCCGGAAGGCATCCCCTCTTTCGTCTTCGTCCATCGGTAACTTTACTTAGAGCTATATTTTTATTCACCACACGATAAGTGTTTTGCTTGGAGCGTCTTGTATGATTTGAGTCTTTGCTTTTTAGTTTACCACAATCATCCTTGGTTTACACACCTTTTGGGAGAGACACACATGATTCGGAATTTATTAGAATACTCTATGTGCTTCACTTATATCTTTTGAGCTATATATACTTTTTGCTCTAGTGCTTCACTTATATCTTTTAGAGCACGGCGGTGGTTTTGTTTTATAGAAATTATTGTTCTCTCATGCTTCACTTATATTATTTTGTGATTCCTACAAAACATAATGGTAATTTTCTTTAATTGAGAATTTAGTCCTAATATGCTAGGTATTCAAGATTAGTAAAAACTTTCTTATGAGTGTGTTGAATACTAAGAGAAGTTTGATGCTTGATGATTGTTTTGAGATATGGAGGTAGTGATATTAAAGTTGTGCTAGTTGAGTAGTTGTGAATTTGAGAAATACTTGTGTTGAAGTTTGCAAATTCCGTAGCATGCACGTATGGTAAACGTTGTGTAACAAATTTGAAACACGAGGTGTTCTTTGATTGTCCTCCTTATGAGTGGCGGTCGGGGACGAACGATGGTCTTTTCCTACCAATCTATCCCCCTAGGAGCATGTGCGTAGTGCTTGGTTTTTGATGACTTGTAGATTTTTGCAATAAGTATGTGAGGTCTTTATGACTAATGTTGAGTCCATGGATTATACGCACTCTTACCCTTCCATCATTGCTAGCCTCTTCGGTACCGTGCATTGCCCTTTCTCACCTTGAGAGTTGGTGCAAAATTCGCCGGTGCATCCAAACCCCGTGATACGATACGCTCTATCACACATAAGCCTCCTTATATCTTCCTCAAAACATCCACCATACCTACCTATTATGGCATGTCCATAGCCATTCCGAGATATATTGCCATGCAACTTTCCATCGTTCCGTTTATCATGACACGTTTCATCATTGTCATACTGCCTTGCATGATCATGTAGTTGACATCGTATTTGTGGCAAAGCCACCATGCATATTATTTCATACATGTCATTCTTGATTCATTGCCCTTCCCGGTACACCACCGGAGGCATTCATATAGAGTCATACTTTGTTCTAGTATCGAGTTGTAATCATTGAGTTGTAAATAAATAGAAGTGTGATGATCATCATTCATAGAGCATTGTCCCAAAAAAGGCCAAAAGAAAGGCCCAAAAAAAGAAAAGAAAATAAAAAGGGACAATGCTACTATCTTTTTCCATACTTGTGCTTCAAAGTAGCACCATGATCCTTATGATATATAGTCTCTTGTTTTGTCACTTTCATATACTAGTGGGAATTTTTCGTTATAGAACTTGGCTTGTATATTCCAACAATGGGCTTCCTCAAATGCCCTAGGTCTTCGTGAGCAAGCAAGTTGGATGCACACCCACTTAGTTTCTTTTGTTGAGCTTTCATACATTTATAGCTCTAGTCCATCCGTTGCATGGCAATCACTACTCCTCACATTAACATCAATTGATGGGCATCTCCATAGCCCGTTGATTAGCCGCGTTGATGTGAGACTTTCTCCTTTTTGTCTTCTCCACATAACCTCCATCCTTATATTCTTTTCCACCCATAGTGCTATATCCATGGCTCACGCTCATGTATTGCGTGAAAGTTGATTTTTTTTAGATTACTAAAGTATGAAACAATTGCTTGGCTTGTCATCGGGGTTGTGCATGATGAGAGCGTTCTCGTGTGACGAAAGTGAAGCATGAACAAACTATATGATTTTGTGGGGATGAACTTTCTTTGGCCATGTTATTTTGAGAAGACATAATTGCTTAGTTAGTATGCTTGAAGTATTATTACTTTTATGTCAATATTAAACTTTTATCTTGAATCTTTCGGATCTAAATATTCATACCACAATTAAGAGGGTTACATTGAAAATTATGCTAAGTAGCATTCCACATCAAAAATTCTGTTTTTATCATTTACCTACTCGAGGACGAGCAGGAATTAAGCTTGGGGATGCTTGATACGTCTCCAACGTATCTATAATTTTTGATTGTTCCTTGCTATTATATATTCTGTTTTGGATGTTTAATGGGCTTATTTATGCACTTTTATATTATTTTTGGGACTAACCTATTAACCGGAGGCCCAACCCAAATTGTTGTTTTTTTTTGCCTATTTCAGTGGTTCGCAGAAAAAGAATATCAAACGGAGTCCAAACGGAATGAAACCTTCGGGAACGTGATTTTAGGAACAAACGCGATCCAGAGGACTTGGAGTGGACGTCAAGCAACAGACGAGGAAGCCACGAGGTAGGGGGGCGCGCCCTCCACCCTCGTGGGCCCCTCATTGCTCCACCGACGTACTTCTTCCTCCTATATATACCCATATACCCTGGAAACATCATATACGGAGCCAAAACACTATTTCCACCGCCGCAACCTTCTGTACCCGTGAGATCCCATCTTGGGGCCTTTTACGGTGCTCCACCGGAGGGGGCATTGAGCACGGAGGGCTTCTACATCAACACCATAGCCTCTCCGATGATGTGTGAGTAGTTTACCTCAGACCTTCGGGTCCATAGTTATTAGCTAGAGGCTTCTTTTATCTCTTTGGATCTCAATACAAAGTTCTCCTCGGCCTTCTTGGAGATCTATTCGATGTAATCTTCTTTTGCGGTGTGCTTGACGGGATCCGATGAATTGTGGGTTTATGATCAAGTTTATTTATGAACAATATTTGAATCTCCTCTGAATTCTTTTTTGTATGATTGGTTATCTTTGCAAGTCTCTTCGAATTATCAGTTTGGTTTGGCATACTAGATTGATCTTTCTTGCAATGGGAGAAGTGCTTAGCTTTTGGTTCAATCTTGCGGTGTCCTTTCCCGAAGTGATGTTAGGGCAGCAAGGCACGTATTGTATTGTTGCCATCGAGGATAAAAATATGGGGTTTATATCATATTGCATGAGTTTATCCCTCTACATCATGTCATCTTACTTAAAGCATTACTCTGTTCTTATGAACTTAATACTCTAGATGCATGTTGCGGTCGATGTGTGGAGTAATAGTAGTAGATGCAGAATCGTTTCGGTCTACTTGTCACAGACGTGATGCCTATATACATGATCATACCTAGATATTCTCATAACTATGCTCAATTCTATCAATTGCTCGACAGTAATCCGTTTACCCACCGTAATACTTATGCTATCTTGAGAGAAGCCACTAGTGAAACCTATGGCCCCGGGTCTATTTTCCATCATATTAATCTCCCAACAACAAGCTATTTCTGGCGCCGTTTATTTTACATTGCATCTTTATTTCTCTTTATCATAAAAATACCAAAATATTATCTTATCATATCTATCAGATCTCACTCTCGTAAGTGACCGTGAAGGGATTGACAACCCCTTTATCGCGTTGGTTGCGAGGTTCTTATTTGTTTGTGTAGATGCATGGGAATCGAGCGTGGTCTCCTACTGGATTGATACCTTGGTTCTCAAAAACTGAGGGAAATACTTACGCTACTTTACTGCATCACCCTTTCCTCTTCAAGGGAAAACCAACGCAGTGCTCAAGAGGTAGCAGCTACCCACGCCCAGGTTGGCAAGAATCCCCCGAAAAAAGGGGGACACGATCTCCGCTTGGATAATACATGCCAATAAAACCACGTCTCGAGAAATGGGACGACGGGCCAGCTAACGGTTCAAAAATAATGGCCGAGCAGGTGTGATGTCATATTACCAAAAAGTTGTCAGCGGATTGAACTTGTGAAATGTTATATCCTCGGAAGTTGTGTATACAGGTCCAGATACAGTCATTACATCTGAAGACTATCTTGGGGTTCGGAAAGGGGAACCCGCCTTGCAATGCCGAAGACAATCTGCGCGCCGGACTCCTCGTCATTGAAGCCAGGTTCAGGGGCTACTGAGGGAGTCTGGACTAAGGGGTCCTCGGGCGTCCGGCCTGTTATCCATGGGCCGAACTGATGTGCTGTGAAGACGTGAAGGCCGAAGACTCGTGTTCGGACAGGGCTCTCCTTGGCGTGGAAGGCAAGCTTGGCGATCAACTATGAAGATTCCATCCTATGTAACCGACTCTATGTAACCCTAGATTCCCCCGGTGTCTATATAAACCGGAGGGTGTAGTCCGGAAAGGAGATACTCATTACCCTAGTCATACATGCTAGACTCCTAGGGTTTAGCCATTACGATCTCGTGGTAGATCAACTCTTGTAACACTCATATTTTTCAAGATCAATCAAGCAGGAAGTAGGGTATTACCTCCATAGAGAGGGCCCGAACCTGGGTAAACATCATTACCCCTGTCTCTTGTAACCATCGATCCTAGACGCACAGTTCGGGAACCCCTACCCGAGATCCGCCGGTTTTGACACCGACAACGCTCTCCACCTCGGAATTTGTGATGGATACGTCATTCGAATCCTCATGGGGTGGATGAGTCGGCACTGCATCCATATTGGCTCGCGTCCCGGTCGATGAGCCCGGAGCCAGATTAGCTGATGATCAGCTAATTGGGCATTTGGACACGGTTTGCCGTGTGCCCCTCCTGAAATAAGATGGGAGGAGAAGTATGATAATCTGGTCTTATACCTAGGCACATGTCAAAAGTTATACCTCTTTATTGAAGGAAGGGGCTCGGCGGTGCTTCCGGCTTCCTTTCGTTTTGAACGCTCGCCCTGCGTAGATGCTGCCCTTTTAGAGGCCGCTCTCAATGGAGTGCGGCTCACTAAGCGCCGGTCCTATAAAGCACAATTTAGTGCAATGAGTGAGATGCAAGTGGGGGCTCCTTTGTTGAGGATGCTTTCCGAATACTTACAATGGAGAAGGGGAGAAGGCCGGGGTAGTCGGCCATAATAGCCACTTCCGAGCCGTCAAGTCTCGCTTGGTAAAAGACTCCATCATCAAACTCTATGAATATATCTGAATCCTCGGGGAAGTCGGGGTCTTTGTTGCGAGCATAATCCTCTGGCTGTGGGGAGGGGCAATGAATATTTTCGACCACCTTTCTCCATGTCTGTTTTAAGACGACCAGAACAATTTGATTAGCATGCCTCGGTAATGAGGTGGCACAATGCTGATAATCAAAAACTTACCCATTCAATGGGGTTATACATGGAGAAGCCTTCTCGACAATTTAAGCGGGTGAATTCTTCTTTCTCTCCCTTATAAAGATCTGCCAGAATGGCAGCCAGAGCGGCTGGGGTATCCGGGCCCTCGCGCTTATAACGATATGCGTCGTCCTCTCCGTTGTAACACCATAAAGGGGTTACTCTAGACTGAAGGGGCTGGATGCATCGCTTTATCGCAATGGCCATGACTTCGACTATTGAGAGTTCGGAACGAGCAAGTAACCTGACCTTGCTAACCAACTTCATTACTTCTGCACTGTCTTCTTGCTTGGGGCTCCGGGGGTGCCAGTTGAGGCGTTTCTTCAAAGGAGCGCTGGAGAATTCGGGAAGACCGCATCGAACTGGGTCCGGAAGGGGAACATCCTCAATATAAAACCATTCCGAAGTCCATTCTTCGGCTCCCTTTCTAGGAGTTCCGACAAGATAGCCTGATCCATCTATGTGACATACTTCGGCACCGCCCACTTCAAATATGGAACCCCCTCGATGACGAGGGACGAGGCAAAAGAACTTTCTCCATAGTTAAAATGAGCCTCGCAGCCTAAAAACAGTTCACATAGAGCGACAAAACCTGAGATGTGCAGGATAGAACCTGGTGTGGGGTTGTGCAGCTGGATCCCGTAGAATTCCAATATACCCCTGAGAAATGGGTGGATCGGAAATCCTAAGCCCCGCAGAAGAAACGAGATGAAGCACACCCTCTCCTCCTTGTTGTGGTTGGGGAAATCCTCTGCTAGCACATCATTGCCAATCGAGGCCAATCCCGCCCGCACGGAGACTAGATCTGCAGGAGGGAGATATCCCAGCGTCTGAAGTCTATTCAGCTAGAGGTGGGATACTTAGCAGCTTCGCCAATCACCATCTTGAGGGCTATGAGGGCGCGAGGAGGAGCTAGGAGCGCTTGCCATGTTTTGAAGTTTTTTGTGGTTTTCTCTGATGCTCTTTGTGTGATGTGGGATGGCACTTGGGGATCTAATCTCTTTATAAAGATGCCGTCCGTGCAAGGTGAGGGGCTTATTTGCAAAAAAAATATGGACCGTTTGCATTCGTCCAACGCGTGGAAATCGAGGTGACTATAGGAAGGAATCGTAAAGGAAGAACATGGAGGTCAAAACCGGACTGTCGTCAATCCGGAGTATGATGAAGAACCCGCCTTTCAAAGCCGAAGACATAAGCCAGATACTACATCATCATTGAAGGCAAGTTCGAGGGCTACTGAGGGAGTCCTGGATTCGGGGGTCCTCAGGTGTCCGATCTATTCGATATGGGCCGGACTGATGGGCCGTGAAGATAAAGCAGAAGACTATCCCTCGTGTCCGGGTAGGACTCCTATATGCGTGGACGGCAAGTTTGGTGTCCGGATGTACTATTTCCTTCTTTTGCAAACCGACTATGTACAACCCTAGGCTCCTCCGGTGTGTATATAAGCTGGAGGGTTTAATCCATAGGGGCGAGCAGAACAACCATAGGCTGGACAGCTAGGGTTTAGCCATTACGATCTCGAGGTAGATCAACTCTTGTAACCCCCATACTTATCGAATACAATCGAGCTAGACGTAGGGTTTTACCTCCTTTAAGAGGGCCCAAACCTGGGTAAACATCGTGTCCCCATTGTCCCTTGTTACCATTGATCCTTAGACTCACAGCTTGGGCCCCCCTACCCGAGATCTGCCGGTTTTGACACCAACACCCATTCGTTAGTGGAGCAGTCTGGACCATAACTTCCACACAAACCGAAACCAAATGTGGGGGTTTGCGAGATCCAGACACGAGACATGTCAGACTCTGATACCCCTAGCCCACCCAAAAGGAAGGCGGACCTCACTCTTTTGTACATGTCTGTCTTGTTTTTGCGGTAAAATCCCCACTATCTTCTTCCATCCCGCCGCTCTCCACCCAATTCCCGCCCTTTTCTCCCACACTCTTTTCCCTACCACCACCGACGCATGGAACCGGAAGATAGCCTGCCGGAGATGGAGGTGGTGGAGGTGCATGAGGATCCAAGCATCACGCTCGCCCGAAAGATCAACTCGGCGACGCAGAAAAATTGCTACGTCAAAGCGAAGGCCGCAAAGGAGAAACACACTCAAGAAGCATAAGGACGGCGGAGGGCTGCTGGTGGCGGACGCAACGCTGGGCGTGTTGTCGCGGCCTTGGCCGCGGTGCCCCAATTGTCTCGCCCACCGTACAGTCGTCACAATGTCGAGAGCATTACAAGGCTCTGTACTTTTGCGTCGCCAAGCAGCTCGGTAGGAAGTTTACAACAACTGGCGTCGGCCAAGTGCCTTACATCGTCGACGTAAACAACGGAGGCGGCGGCGGAGGAGGTGGTGGCTATGAGGACGGACAGGTGGAAGACCCGGATCCCACTCAGTCTGGCAACTACACCCACATGCAGCAGGGCTACACCTAGACCAGCACGCAACACGGCTACACCCAGACCGGCACAGGCACACAACAGCGGGAATGGCTCGCAAGAGAGCAAGAGGAGGAGGACGGAGTGGACGATGATTCAGATGATTTAGCCGGTGATCTGAAGAAGATGGGCAGAGAAGAAAGCTTCAACATGGGGAAGGACAAACTATTGTGCGATGCATGGTTGGCCACTAGCCTCTATCTGGTCCATGGCATGGAGCAAAAGGGCACAACATTTTGGGCCAATATTCACACATGGTTCCATGACACAAGCATTTCACACCCTATTCCGACGCGATCATCCGCAACTGTGAATCAAAGTCCCTCAACTATCAATGGTACACCATCCAAGAGGACATGCTGAAGTATTCCGGGCACTTGCAGCATCTCATCGCACGGTGGCCTAGTGGTGTGCAAATCACCGGGCAAGTAATTTCATCTGGCCAATATGCTTAGTTTCGTAGTCGGTTATGCTTAGTTTTGTCGATCACTGGCCGGATATGCATAGTTTTGTTGATCACTAGTCGGATATCCATAGTTTTGTTTGTCACTGGCCGGATATGCATAGTTTTTTCGTCACTGGCCGGATATGCATAGTTTTGTTGATCATTGGCTACATATGCATTGTTTAGTTGGTCACTGGCCGAATATGCATAGTTTTAGTTGGTCATTAGCCGGATATGCATAGTTTTGTTGACCACTGGCCGGATCCATAGTTTTTTGGTCACTGGCCGGATATGCATAGTTTTGTTGGTCACTGGCCAGATATGCATAATTTTGTTCCTTTGTCACTGGCCGGATATGCATAGTTTTGTTGGTCACTGACCGGATATGCATAGTTTTGTTAATGGAGACGACCGAGAAGAAGCTCAAGCTCGAGGAGAAGAAGTCGATGCTCAAAGAGAAGAGGTCATGCTCCAAGAGAAGAAGGTGAAGATCGCAGCGGATGCGAAGGACACAAAGATGTTAACCTTGAATTTGGAGGCTTCGGATGCCGGCACAAGAATCTGAATCCTCGGGGAAGTCGGGGTCTTTGTTGCGAGCATAATCCTCTGGCTGTGGGGAGGGGCAATGAATATTTTCGACCACCTTTCTCCATGTCTGTTTTAAGGCGACCAGAACAATTTGATTAGCATGCCTCGGTAATGAGGTGGCACAATGCTGATAATCAAAAACTTACCCATTCAATGGGGTTATACATGGAGAAGCCTTCTCGACAATTTAAGCGGGTGAATTCTTCTTTCTCTCCCTTATAAAGATCTGCGGAATGGCGGCAGAGCGGTTGGGTATCCGGGCCCTCGCTTTATAACGAGATCGTCGTCCTCTCCGTTGTAACACCATAAAGGGTTACTCTAGACCGAAGGGCTGGATGCATCGCTTTATCGCAATGGCCATGACTTCGACTATTGAGAGTTCGGAACGAGCAAGTAACCTGACCTTGCTAACCAACTTCATTACTTCTGCACTGTCTTCTTGCTTGGGGCTCCGGGGGTGCCAGTTGAGGCGTTTCTTCAAAGGAGCGCTGGAGAATTCGGGAAGACCGCATCGAACTGGGTCCGGAAGGGGAACATCCTCAATATAAAACCATTCCGAAGTCCATTCTTCGGCTCCCTTTCTAGGAGTTCCGACAAGATAGCCTGATCCGTCTATGTGACATACTTCGGCACCGCCCACTTCAAATATGGAACCCCCTCGATGACGAGGGACGAGGCAAAAGAACTTTCTCCATAGTTCAAAATGAGCCTCGCAGCCTAAAAACAGTTCACATAGAGCGACAAAACCTGAGATGTGCAGGATAGAACCTGGTGTGGGGTTGTGCAGCTGGATCCCGTAGAATTCCAATAGACCCCTGAGAAATGGGTGGATCGGAAATCCTAAGCCCCGCAGAAGAAACGAGATGAAGCACACCCTCTCCTCCTTGTTGTGGTTGGGGAAATCCTCTGCTAGCACATCATTGCCAATCGAGGCCAATCCCGCCCGCACGGAGACTAGATCTGCAGGAGGGAGATATCCCTGCGTCTGAAGTCTATTCAGCTAGAGGTGGGATACTTAGCAGCTTCGCCAATCACCCTCTTGAGGGCTATGAGGGCGCGAGGAGGAGCTAGGAGCGCTTGCCATGTTTTGAAGTTTTTTGTGGTTTTCTCTGATGCTCTTTGTGTGATGTGGGATGGCACTTGGGGATCTAATCTCTTTATAAAGATGCCGTCCGTGCAAGGTGAGGGGCTTATTTGCAAAAAAATATGGACCGCTTGCATTAAATCCAACGATGGAAATCGAGGTGACTATAGGAAGGAATCGTAAAGGAAGAACATGGAGGTCAAACCGACTGTCGTCAATCCGAGTATGATGAAGAACCCGCCTTTCAAAGCCGAAGACATAAGCGGATACTACATCATCATTGAAGGCAAGTTCGAGGGCTCTTGAGGAGTCCCGGATTCGGGGTCCTCGGTGTCCGATCTATTCGATATGGGCGGATGATGGTAGTGAAGATAAAGCGAAGACTATCCTCGGTAATCCGGTAGGACTCCTATATGCGTGGACGGCAAGTTTGGTGTCCGGATGTACTATTTCCTTCTTTTGCAAACCGACTATGTACAACCCTAGGCTCCTCCGGTGTGTATATAAGCTGGAGGGTTTAATCCATAGGGGCGAGCAGAACAACCATAGGTTAGACAGCTAGGGTTTAGCCATTACGATCTCGAGGTAGATCAACTCTTGTAACCCCCATACTTATCGAATACAATCGAGCTAGACGTAGGGTTTTACCTCCTTTAAGAGGGCCCAAACCTGGGTAAACATCGTGTCCCCATTGTCCCTTGTTACCATTGATCCTTAGACTCACAGCTTGGGCCCCCCTACCCGAGATCTGCCGGTTTTGACACCAACACCCATTCGTTAGTGGAGCAGTCTGGACCATAACTTTCACACAAACCGAAACCAAATGTGGGGGTTTGCGAGATCCAGACACGAGACATGTCAGACTCTGATACCCCTAGCCCACCCAAAAGGAAGGCGGACCTCACTCTTTTGTACATGTCTGTCTTGTTTTTGCGGTAAAATCCCCACTATCTTCTTCCATCCCGCCGCTCTCTACCCAATTCCCGCCCTTTTCTCCCACACTCTTTTCCCTACCACCGCCGACGCATGGAACCGGAAGATAGCCTGCCGGAGATGGAGGTGGTGGAGGTGCATGAGGATCCAAGCATCACGCTCGCCCGAAAGATCAACTCGGCGACGCAGAAAAATTGCTACGTCAAAGCGAAGGCCGCAAAGGAGAAACACACTCAAGAAGCATAAGGACGGCGGAGGGCTGCTGGTGGCGGACGCAACGCTGGGCGTGTTGGTCGCGGCCTTGGCCGCGGTGCCCCAATTGTCTCGCCCACCGTACAGTCGTCACAATGTCGAGAGCATTACAAGGCTCCGTACTTTTGCGTCGCCAAGCAGCTCGGTAGGAAGTTTACAAAAACTGGCGTCGGCCAAGTGCCTTACATCGTCGACGTAAACAACGGAGGCGGCGGCGGAGGAGGTGGTGGCTATGAGGACGGACAGGTGGAAGACCCGGATCCCACTCAGTCTGGCAACTACACCCACATGCAGCAGGGCTACACCTAGACCAGCACGCAACACGGCTACACCAGGCAAGCACAGAGCACTAACAATGGGAATGGCTCGCAAGAGAGCAAGAGGAGGAGGACGGAGTGGACGATGATTCAGATGATTTAGCCGGTGATCTGAAGAAGATGGGCAGAGAAGAAAGCTTCAACATGGGGAGGACAAACTATTGTGCGATGCATGGTTGGCCACTAGCCTCTATCTGGTCCATGGCATGGAGCAAAAGGGCACAACATTTTGGGCCAATATTCACACATGGTTCCATGACACAAGCATTTCACACCCTATTCCGACGCGATCATCCGCAACTGTGAATCAAAGTCCCTCAACTATCAATGGTACACCATCCAAGAGGACATCTTAAGTATTAGGGCACTTGCAGCATCTCATCGCACGGTGGCCTAGTGGTGTGCAAATCACCGGGCAAGTAATTTCATCTGGCCAATATGCTTAGTTTCGTAGTCGGTTATGCTTAGTTTTGTCGATCACTGGCCGGATATGCATAGTTTTGTTGATCACTAGTCGGATATCCATGGTTTTGTTTGTCACTGGCCGGATATGCATAGTTTTTTCGTCACTGGCCGGATATGCATAGTTTTGTTGATCATTGGCTACATATGCATTGTTTAGTTGGTCACTGGCCGAATATGCATAGTTTTAGTTGGTCATTAGCCGGATATGCATAGTTTTGTTGACCACTGGCCGGATCCATAGTTTTTTGGTCACTGGCCGGATATGCATAGTTTTGTTGGTCACTGGCCAGATATGCATAATTTTGTTCCTTTGTCACTGGCCGGATATGCATAGTTTTGTTGGTCACTGACCGGATATGCATAGTTTTGTTAATGGAGACGACCGAGAAGAAGCTCAAGCTCGAGGAGAAGAAGTCGATGCTCAAAGAGAAGAGGTCATGCTCCAAGAGAAGAAGGTGAAGATCGCAGCGGATGCGAAGGACACAAAGATGTTAACCTTGAATTTGGAGGCTTCGGATGCCGGCACAAGAATGATCGTGCAAGTCATCTATTATAAGATGTTGCAGCGGTAGAAAGATGAATTGGAGGCGACGGACAAGGAGGAGATGGAGGCAGTGGAGAATGAACCAAATGCGAAGGCTGCCTACACGAGCCGACGACACAGTGAGCATGGAGACTCAGATTGCCTGTCCGGTAGTGCAAAAAATCTTTCTTTTCTTGCACGGATTGCTGGACTGATATTTTGTTGTGACCGGGCATGTAAAAACTAAGCATGCCTGCCTTTTTTTGGTGTGATCCGGCACGCGTTGTGGTTCAAACTTTATTTCAATTTTGAATTGCCTTTTAATGATGGACATATACGTGATAGCTCTCGACAGTCGGCTCCCGCATTCGTGCCCGTGGTCTGGTCCCGTGTACGTGTATGGATGCGGGAGAGAAAGGGGTCAGCTTTGGAGATGACCTGATAAGGGCATCTTCAATGGTTGTAAGATAGTTGTTGGTAAACTTTGTCGGAAGAGAGAAATGTTGTACTCCCTCCTTCCATCTATATAGGGCCTAATGCGTTTTTCAAGACTAACTTTGACCAAATATTAGAGCTATAATATATGCCATGCAATTTACACAAAGCATACCGTCAAATTCGTATGTGAAAGGAGCTTTCAATGATATAATTTTCACATTATGCATGTCATGTACTATTATTCTTGTCAATAGTCAAAGGCGGTCTTGAAAAATTGTATTAGGCCCTATATAGATGGAAGGAGGGAGTATGTACATGAACTAACACCCCTTGAACAAGCTCCAATGTAGAATGAAAGAGCACCTTATTTATTACTTCCTCGTTCCATAATACAAGACCATTTTTTACACTACACTAGTGTAAAAAACGTTCTTATATTACGGGACGAAGGGAGTATCTCACATCCTATTGGGCAAACTGGATACAACCCATTGAAGTTGTTATATGTTAAGGTGTTGGTTGATGACATGGCATATTTTACCAACAATCTAACATACAAACCATTGGAGATGCTTTGATAAGAAATTTCACCGCTCCAACGGCCCTCAATCTTCACGGAACGAACGGCAATGCCGCTGCGTCGCCGGACAGCGCGGCGGGCGCCTCGTAACTCAGACACGATTGCTCACAGGAAGAACAAAACAAGGCACCATCAATGCCACTGCCGGCACAAGCGTCCGTGAACATCACACCATCTTCTCTCCTCTTCCCCCCGTGATGCGTGAGCCCGTGACCGCAATTCCGCAATGAATTTTCTATGGCGCGGCTCCACGAAAGCTGTAGCCCGTGCACGGGTCCAGGGTGTGCAGGCAGAGGCTCCATGCATCGCTGCGGCTTTGTGCGTGTGCGCCAGTAGGGTTCGAGTGCCTTGCCTTGGCGACAAAGCTAGCTTAAATCGATGGGCGATGGCGCTGGAGCGATCACTGATTGCCGGAGCGCCGCCCCACTCACCGGGACAGGTCGACGTGGGGGAAGCCCTTGATTAGCAGGGTACCAGCCGGACCAGACCACCTAGGCGAGGCAGCGTTGCGTGGCGGGGGAACGGCGCCATGGGCCGCGCCGGTCGTACGCGCCGCATTCAATGGTCGCTGTCCCATTGTCGCGCTAATGGCCTTGCACAAGTCGCGTGTGAGTGAATTGGTGAAACCTGAATCTTTGGGTTCAGAAAAGCGTGCCTGAAACCTGCTGTCTTTTCTACCGATTCTTCTCCATTTCTCTTGTGAAAGGAGTAGTGTGTAAAGACGAGAAGTTTGCGCCATCACAGGCAGGAATTCATGTGAGCTTTTTGGCGAGTATGCGAATGCGAGTGTGAATGGAGCGGGCGGGCGCCCGGGCACATGCGCTGCAGGGTGCGGGTGCGGGTGCGGGTGCGGCGGGAAAGGGAGAAAGGGCCGGGCCGGGGCGCTAAAGCCCACCACGATCCGCGCCACGAAAATAGTGCGGTGCGCCCAGCCCTGTCGGCTGCCACGCCGCATATAACCGGCCCCATCCCGCGGAAGCTCAACCAGCAGCAGCGGCCCCGAGGACACACACTCACGCCTCACTCGCTCACAGTCACACTCCACGCGCTGCCTGCCACTCCCCACTCCTCCGCAGCACTCACTGCCGCCCATGGCGTCCCGGATCTTGCTCCCGGCGCTCCTCCTCCTCGTCTGCTCGCATTGCGGCGTCGCGGCGGCGGCGAGGAAGGCGCGCGGCGGTGAGGCCAGCTCGCAGGTCAAGTTCGACTTCTCGCCCTTCCTCATCGAGTACAAGAGCGGCGTGGTGAAGCGGCTCATGGGCACCGACCGCGTCTCCGCGGCTGCGGACCCGCTCACCGGCGTCACCTCCAGGGACGTCACCATCGACCCCGCCGCCGGCGTCGACGCGCGGATCTACCTCCCGAGCCTCCGCGCCACCACCAAGGTGCCCGTCCTGGTCTACTTCCACGGCGGCGCCTTCGTGGTGGAGTCGGCCTTCAACCCCATCTACCACGCCTACCTCAACACCCTGGCGGCCAAGGCCGGCGTGGTGGCTGTGTCGGTGAACTACCGCCTGGCGCCGGAGCACCCGCTGCCGGCCGCCTACGACGACTCGTGGGCGGCGCTCAAGTGGGTGCTCGCCAACGCGGCGCCCGGGGCGGACCAGTGGCTGTCCCAGTACGGCGACCTGTCCCGCCTCTTCCTCGCCGGCGACAGCGCGGGGGGCAACATCGCGCACAACCTGGCATTGCGCGCCGGGGAGGAGGGCCTGGACGGCGGCGCGAGGCTCAAGGGCGTGGCGCTCCTGGACCCCTACTTCCAGGGCCGGAGCGCGGTGGGCGCCTACTCCGCGGACCCGTCGTTCCTGCAGTCGGCGGCGCGCACCTGGAGCTTCATCTGCGCGGGGAGGTACCCCATCGACCACCCGTACGCGAACCCGCTGATGCTGCCGACGGCCTCGTGGCAGCACCTCGGCGCCTCCCGCGTGCTGGTCACCGTGTCCGGGCAGGACCGGCTGAGCCCGTGGCAGCGCGCCTACTACAGCGCGCTCCGGAGCAGCGGCTGGCCCGGGCAGGCGGAGCTGTACGAGACCCCCGGCGAGGGCCACGTCTACTTCCTCACCAAGATGAGCACGCCCCAGGCCCAGGCCGAGATGGCCACCCTCGTCGCCTTCATCAACCGCGACGACTAGCGGCTCGCCCGGCGACATGAGCACTCTGCGATGCTAGTAAGGAGTACGTACGTACGTAGCGAGGAGGAAGGCCTTTGGTTTGAGTCGATTTCTTGTGTCGCCACGGTGTAGAGCGCGGTACGTACGTGGATTCGGTTCCTCCCCAGCAACCGGCCGGACGGAGAGGGGGGCCGCGCCGTGCTCTACCACCGACCGATCTGCAGCTAAGCTGGAGTAGCTTGCAACGTTAACGCACTAGCCTAGTAGTTGGCCGTTTCTTGCAGTCACCAGTAGTAACTCCTACCGTGCCGTATACGGAGTACGAGTATGCTAGTAGTGTCACTGTCACTATATTGCAGTGTCCAGTGTGTAACTTTTTGTACTGCTACTACGGTGAACTGGCCGTGTGGAATTGGAATGGTGTGATTTAGTATTGTCCGAGCTGGTTTCTATGTGGCGGCATCTCGTTAGCGTTGGCATCGTGCACGTGCCGGCCAGCGCGGCGGAGAATGTGTGTCTCGCCTGTGTTTTCTTCGACGCTGGTGCGTGCGGGCCTGTGTCTGTCTATCAGTGTGTTTCCCGCATTCATCAGGGGACTCTGTTGTAAGCATCATCGGCGCGCTACGCGCTCTGGTGCGCGCGCTGCGGCCGCGTTGTTTCCCGGTCGCCGGAGTGGGCGCTGCCCCCGCGTCCGGGTGTTCGACACGGCGAGCTCCGATCGAGACAAGACGCGATGCGACGCGGCCCATCATGGCGCTGCGACGCGCCTTTTGGATCGGAATGGGGCGCACGCGCCCCAGTACTCCTCTGCCTCGTCAAAATGTTCACACCCACATGGGGGTGTTTAATGCTTTAATCAACTGTACGCCTCGGTACTTTTGAGCTTGCACGAATTATTCCAATATCTGCGACCCCGTGCGTGCCACTTTTTACCCGGGTAATCTCTCGGTAAGCACGCCGGTGGACCGCGGCCGGGAACGGGTTCCCGCGCGGCGTCGCGTTTTCCGTTGGCCTGCTCCCTCCACTGCTCCGACGACGACTGGACGTGGGTGGGGTTTTGGCCGGTCCGGGATCAAAAGCCGCGCGCCCTGTTGCACTGCGCGAGCACGAGGAGGAGCGCTGGCCCGCCCGTGAGCGGTGGTGGTGTCCACGGCGAGGACGGCGGGGCCTCCCCGCAGTCGGTCGGTCGGTCGCGGGCGACGATCAGAACCGGATGCGCCGCAGCTTTTATCTCGCGGGCGGGTCCAAAACGCGGGCACATGGCGTGCCCAGGGGAACCACTGTGGCCTGTCCCGCGCGCGCATGTGAGCGTCTTTCTTGGGTTTCCGGGCCATCTCTCCCCCCTTTTGATGGTCTCGGCGGCACCGCCGTTCATCGGCATCCTCAAGCCTCCATGGGGAACCGTCGATGTGTGATGGCGCCGCCTTCTACTCGGCGGACCTTGATGCGGCTAGTCAGCGACACTGGTCAAGCGCGTCGTGTAGGAAAGTCTCTGGCAGGTTGCTCCTACTGGTAGTAATAGAAAAGTTGCTCGTCGGCTTAGCTCGTTTTCTCCTAACAGTGCATCAACACGGCAAGTCTCTTGGTTGCAAGTTGCGGCGATGCCAACTCCAGCATTGTGGCCTGTTATGCTTTCGGTGTGCAGCTGGGCCTTGACAGAGATCGAGATGCCATTTGCTCAAATCATGACAATCCACAGAAAGCTGCCTGTACACTATTAGGTCTGAGAATGTTTTTTGGACCATATCCAGATTCTGGACTTGGCCTATCATGTTTTTAGGCCAACTCCACCGCACGACCCCATCCTGATCGCGCGCGTCCGTTTGAGGTAAAACGGACGAACCAAACGGCCCAGCGTGCGGAAGCAAACGGACTTTTGTCCGTTTTCTGTCTGCTTTCGATCCATCCCTAGCGCAAGTTTGCGCCGATTTTAGGGTGAACGGACAGCGCACGGACGGGCGGGACGCGCGCGCTTGTCCTTCCCTGGCTCGCCTGTCGGTGGCATAAAACAAAACCCACCCGCGCCTCATTTGGCGCCATTTCCCCCCAAACCCTCCCACGTCCCGCCGCCCCCTCCCTCCCCCGTTCATGGCTGATGTCTACTACGCAACCTTCTTTTTGTAGACGTTGTTGGGCCTGTAAGTGCACATGTTTGTAGGACATTAGCAAATTTCCCTCAAGTGGATGACCTAAGGTTTATCAATCCGTGGGAGGCGTAGGATGAAGATGGTCTCTCTCAAACAACCACGCAAACAAATAACAAAGAGTCTCTTGTGTCCCCAACACACTGTCGATTGTCAAACCGGCGGATCTCGGGTAGGGGTCCCGAATCTGTCGTCTAGGCGGATGGTAACGAGGAGACAAGGGATGCGATGTTTTACCTGTGTTCGGGCCCTCTCGATGGAGGTAAAACCCTACTCCCGCTTGATTAATATTGATGATATGGGTAGTACAAGAGTAGATCTACCACGAGATCGAGAGAGGCTAAACCCTAGAAGCTAGCCTATTGTATGATTGTTGTTAGCCCTCACGGACTAAAACCCTCCGGTTTATATAGACAGGAGAGGTTAGGGTTACACAAATCGGTTACAATGGGAGGAGATCTACATATCCGTGTCGCCAAGCTTACCTTCCACGCCAAGGAAAGTCCCATCCAGGACACGGACGAAGTCTTCAATCTTGTATCTTCATAGTCCAGAGTCGGCCAAAGGTTATAGTCCGGCTATCCGGACACCTAATCGAGGACTCTCTCGGTGGCCCTGAACCAGGCTTCAATGGCGACAAGTCCGTGCATGATTGTCTTCGGTATTGCAAGGCGGGTTCCTCCTCCAAATACTTCATAGAAGATTTTGAACACAAGGATAGTGTCCGGCTCTGCAAAATAAGTTCCACATACCACCGTAGAGAGATAATATTTACACAAATCCAACTCTTGCCGACGTATTCATGCAGTAAGGACATCACACCACGGCCAAGCCTTATTCGTTTTTACTGTCCCACCTCAGCGCGTTTAGCGAGGCGGTTTCCTTTGCACGTCTTGTCGAAGCAGAGATCGTGTCCGTTATTCTCATCAATACGGGCGTGGGTAACTCAATCGTGCCCGTTGGCATGTCTCCTCAACCGAAGGCGAGTCCCAAACGGTCACGGGGAGGGCTCTTGGTATTCAACCCCTTTATAAAGAGACCAAGGCTCTACTCCTTTTTTTCAATCTCAATCGAATCCGCCTCTCGCCTCGAGTTCCAACACCCAAAGCTCCAGTTCAGCGCCGGACCTTCGATGATGTCGGCTCCGACCTTCAAGGCGGTGGATGCCTTCCTCCGTTCTGTAAGAAGGCGTGTTAAAGCTAAGAGATGCGGTATCTAACCGCGAAATCCCGCATAGGCTGCTGCTCAAGGGCAGGTTATTCCCACTCCCAAGCACAGCAAGAGCGTGGTGTTAGCGTCTCATTTCCTTGAGGCTAGGCTTCCGACGGACCCCTTCGTGAGGGGCTCTGTTTTATTATGGGCTGGAATTTCACGACTTGGCTCCGGTCCATCCTTCACATCTCATCGTTCATTGTCGTCGTGTGCGAAGCTTTCCTCCGTATTACTCCTCACTTGGATTGTGGCTTAAGACCTTCAAAGTAGAGCGAAGATGATCGAGGGGCAGACGCGGAGTCTTGGAGGTGCTTGTTATAAGCAAGAATCTTGACGCTCCATGGCCCGAGGGCTCTTTTCAAGAGGTGTTCAGCTTATGGCAGCGAGTGGTTTTATATCACAGCTCGGGGGCACCAATTGGGTGGCGCCACCGCCTTCGCTCGGGTCCCCACCACAGCTAGCATCGTGGGTCAACAAAGGGTTTATGTCGATGTCAAAACCGCGATCTCGGGTAGGGAGTCCCGAATCGTGCGTCTAGGCGAGATGGTAACGGAGACAAGGGACACGGTGTTTTACCTGTGTTCGGGCCCTCTCGATGGAGGTAATACCCTACTCCTGCTTGATTAATATTGATGATATGGGTAGTACAAGAGTAGATCTACCACGAGATCATAGAGGCTAAACCCTAGAAGCTAGCCTATGGTATGATTGTTGTTAGTCCTCGGACTAAAACCCTTCGGTTTATATAGACACGAATAGGGTTAGGGTTACCTGAGTCGGTTACAATGGTAGGAAATCTACATATCCGTATCGCCAAGCTTGCCTTCCACGCCAAGGAAAGTCCTATCCGGACAAGGGACGAAGTCTTCAATCTTGTATCTTCATAGTCTAGGAGTCCGCCAGCGGTGATAGTTCGCTATCCGGACACCCCTAATCCAGACTCCTCGGTAGCCCTGAACCGAGGCTTCAATGACGACGAGTCCGGCGCATATTGTCTTGACATTGCAAGGCGGGTTCCTCTTCGAATACTTCATAGAAGATTTTGAACACAAGGATAGTGTCCGCTCTCTGCAAAACAAGTTCCACGTACCACCGTAGAGAGAATAATTTTGCACGATCTGCGACGTATTCAGCGGCGTGACATCACACCACGGCCGTGCCTTCATACGAATCGTTTTTCTTGTTCCACCTTAGCGCGTTTAGCGGGCGGTTTCCTTGGCACGTCTTATCAAAGCGGAGATCGTGCCCCTTATTCCGGATTCCCATCAATACGGACGTCGGTAACCCATCCGCTATTGATTACGGCGCTTGGGAGATAAGCGAGTTTTACCAGGTGGCGGGGACGCATAACCGTCCGTCCATATAAGGGACAAGGATCCACCTTTTCACCTCGCCTTCTTCCTCCTTTGCTCATCCATTTCCGTGCACTCGAGCTCCAGGCGCCCAAGTCCGCACATCCCACCTCAACCTTCTCCAACTATGTCCGGAGCAGGAGGCGGGTGGATGGCCTCCTCCGTCACGGAGGGGCACATCAAAAGCTGCGGGAGGCGGATACTTGTCCAAAGAACATCGCGCACCGGCTACCCGACAAGGGGCAGCTCATTCCAACCCCGGGCCCCATGAGAGGGTGGTGTTTCTCACCCACTTCCTCCGGGACTAGGTTTTCCACTTCACCCATTTGTCCGGGGGCTCATGTTCTACTACGGCCAGGATTTCCATGATCCGCTCCAACTTCATCCTCAACATCTCGGCGTTTATCGTGGGTGTGCGAGGCCTTCCTCAGCATCCAGCCCCACTTCGCTTATGGTGAAGATCTTCAACGTCGGGCGAAGGTAGTGGGCGGCCGCTAAGCCAGTCTTGGAGGCGCCATGGTTGGCAAGATGGCCAAAGTCCTATGGCTCGAGGGCTCCTTTGTGGAGACCATAAAGGGGTGGCAATCGGGGTGGTTCTACATCACCGAGGCGTGCGACTCTCAATGGGCGGCGGCCCCAATTCGATCTGGCCTCCCCGCCGCTCACATCATGGAAAGAGACGGGCTGGCGTGGGGGATTCGGACGAGCTGTCCGGACTCCAAACCTGCGTCCAAAACACGGTGGACAAGAATCTCGGGCTTGTCAGCGTAATCCGGTGATGCTCATCCGCCGGATTCTCCCATGCCAACAACGGGCCTTCAAATTGTGGAGTTCGATCCAGCCAAGACCACACTCTGAAAAGGCTCTTGACACTACGTCTGAAGATGCCCGGAAGGTCTTGTTCAAGGGCGCCGAGGCTCCCATCCGCTCTCAAGATCGCGGATTCAGCTCATGAGTCAAGCTAGCGAGTAAGTTATTTTACCCTTTATGGGACTCTTTTTCATAGTTTGACTCTATCGGGGATCTAAAACTCCCTAACCTTTGGCGACAGATCGGGTGAAGACGTCGAGACAGATTAACTGTCCGGCCCCTTTGCGGAAGACCAGCGGGACGCCCGGTTGACGGGGCTGCTGGCTCCGGCACCTCACGTGGTGCCGGAGAAGAAGGGGGGAACAAGGAAGCTACCGCCTCCCCGAAGGAGGCTGTCAGGAAAGGAGGAATCGAGAATTCCTCTATCCAGGGGGAGAAGAGGACCGCCTCTGAAGACCCGGAGACCATGGTCTCAAAGCGGGGGAAGAAATCTTCGTCAGAGGGTCCTACGCCGGGGGATGCCTCGACCGCATTGTGCCCCCAATGGGATCATCCCTCCACCGAGACGTAAGTAGAGAGCGGAGTTTTAAAATGAGGGACATCCCTGTTCTATTTCTGAGGAAGATAACCGAAATTTTACCTTGTAGTTCGGATCTCAGCCCTTCTCAGCAGAGCTCATCTTCAGGGGATCTTCGTCCGGAGATGATGGAGAGCGGAACGCCTCCCCCTGCCGTACCGCCTTGCGAGGCGGGCGACCTTGACGTGTCGTCGCGGAGGGTTTCACCGAATCTGGCAGGGCCGGAAGGCAGTCGTATAGCCCCCCAAAGCCCTCCGTGTCCGGCCATTGAAAAAGGCCATCGGACGAGTCCGGCACCGTCCGATGCACGGTCGGAGGAGCTGAAGGATCTGCTCGGGCGAGCGTCTATCTCAGAAGAACACCGAGCGTTGATGAGTACGGTGATTGAAAGGATTTCATCCGCGGAGAGCGGGTTATACGAGGCCGTCGAGTTCTTGACAAGTTTTGAGGTACGCGAAATGATGTACCTTTTGACAGTTCCGCATATATAAGATCGCCTGTGTAGATAGTAGCCCTGAGACTCGTGCGTTGTCAAAAATGGCGGCGCGGAGGATCACAATCCTGTATAATATGTCGCCCTTCCTATGTAGGTGGCGAAGTGTCCGATGGCTAGCGGATGATGGATTTGCCGAGCTAAGCGGCAACAGCGTGGCAGATGCCGACATCGCGCTTGTCGACAAGCGGCAGCGAGGCACAAGGTATGTAATTTCTCCGAAGACACCTGGTAAGAGGAGCTTGATGCCCGTATCTTAAAACATGTGAGCTTGATGCCCGTATCTTACAACATGTGTGCTTGATGCAGATGGTGCCGCTGCCATGGAGAACCTTCGGGCGGAACTTGCCCGAGCCAAGGAGCAGGCCAGGAATAGCGATGCGGCTGCCTTAAAGGCGGCTGAAGAGCTGAAAGCCGAACAGGCTGCTCACTGTCGAAGCAAGAAGGAAATGGCCGAGATGGCTGTGAAGTTGAAGAATGCTGCCGACCGCTGCAAGCTTCTTGAAAAAGAAGATCGGGCAGGACAGAAGGACCTCGAGAAGGCCACTACCGAGGCCAAGGATACTCGCTCTGCGTTGAGAGCCATGAAGGAGGAGCTACGTCAGGCCGGAGATATCGCGGCTGGAAAGTCCTTTATGCTGCGGATGAAGTTTGGGGTCGCATATCAATGCAATGAAGAGGTCAGCGTGCATAGAGGGTGCACGGATGGCTCTTGCCCGTGTCAAGACATACTGGGCAGAGATGAAGGCCATCGCTGTCGCATCCCAAGATTCGGACGGGGCCGAGTACCGCCGAGCACTATTTTCGTGAAGTTCTGCAGGCGCTCGTTTAATAGAGATGCGATGCTCGAAGGATATTATGTTGAATAACATGTATTATTGTAAAACAATGTTTCGAGGAATATAAAAGATTTTTATACTTGTGCCTTCAAGAATTAAAATACCTCTGTCGCGACCGTTAATGTATATGTATATAATCTGAAGATGGCAGTCTTGACTTCATTTACGCATATAATGCGGGGTGTTATGAAAGCGCATTTTCACACTTGATCCAACGTCTTGGTCCTATTAAGGAGGTGATAGCGCAGCGAACTAGGCAACCGGACTATAATGCTTTATCACTTTCACTTAGCCATAGGAGTTTGACAGTGGGGCTACTATATAGCCCCTAGGGGCACCGCGCTCACTCGAAGTCGGGGCGCGTGTGTGCCTGGCCGGGAAATGGCCCTTCGTTAATGCAGAGGAATCCTAAAGATTCCGTCGGGTCATCGAGTGGTTGACCAGTCTCACGCTATATCATGACGATCGGTTTTGGCTTTCTCTACTAAGGTGCTCACCGGCGAACGGGGCACAATCGCGATAGTTCTCCTGGTGCCGCCTTAGCCGATAGAGCGGCGTAAGGCATCAAAACACGGAGCCGGGCAAACCCAACATTTGACCAAAGACATGATTGAGCTAATGCATATAAGGCCAAACTCATGACGCGAACACTCCCTAAGGTATTCGGTCTTTATGAAAACGGGCTGAACGACGCCCTTGGTAATAAGTCCACGTGTCCAGTGCGCACAAAATTCAGCGTGGCCACATGCCAAGGCGCCAGCCTCCTCCTCGATTATACCAAAAACCGGGGATGTGTATCAACAAGAGACAGTAAAAAGGTTTACCTGGGTCTTAATCTAAAAGAATCCTTGGAACAGGTCCCTCTTGCGTCTGCGCTGTGTCTCCGTTGTGCCGTATCACGGGCGGGTGTAGCACGGTGTTCATCTGTAAAAGAGAGGAACTTAGTTGAAAAAGATCATGCGAAAATGTATGTTATATTAAATAAACAAAGTATAATTCAAAAAATGGGTAAAATTGAGCTTTATTGTCTCTTGTTGTAGATGCGTGGAGCCCCTTGTACTAGGCCCTTGTATGTTTACGCCGGACTCGTCTAGCCATGTCCGGGGTCTGAACGACCTGTTTAGGTGCTTTGATTAGTGAAGCCGGTTTAGTGTGTGGCTATCAAGGCAGCTGCACAGTCTTCCGCGCTCGAGGAACACTTGATATTTCCCTTTAATGAGATGATGCCTCGCGGACCGGGCATTTTAAGTGTAAGAGATGCATAATGCGGTATTGTGTTAAAGCGGGTGAAAGCTTCGCGTCCCAGTAGTGCTTGATAGCTACTTGTAAATGGGGCGATGTGGAAGGTTAGCTTTTCGCGGCGGAAGTTGTCGGGGGAGCCGAACATAACTTATAGCAGGAGAGAACCCGTACAATGGGCATCTAGGCCTGGCGTTACCCCTTGAAAGGAAGTGTTTCTATGGCGAATTTTTGTTGGGTCTATCCCCATTTTGCGGATTGTGTCCTGATATAGCAGGTTTAGATCACTGCCGCCGTCCATTAGGACTTGTGTAAAGTGCAGTCCGTCAATTATCCGATCTAATATCAAGGCAGTCCAGCCTGCGTTCCGGATACTTCTAGAGTAATCCTGATGGTCGAAGGTGATTGGTTTTGACAACCAGTGGCGGGACTCCTCTGGGATAGGCCGTATGGCGCATATCTCTATAGGCACCACTCTATTTTTCCCTTTTGTCACGTGAAGTGAGTTTACTGTTTTTACTTCTTGTGGGAAATTCTTTTGTTTTCCGGTGCTCTGCTTGTGGGGTTCGTCATCGTCCTCGCTTGGTGTGTCGAGCCCCTTGTGTTCGGCGTTGAGTTTGCGGATTGCTTGAAGACCCAACAATATCTGTGGGTATGGTTTGCGTGCTTCCAGAGTCTTGTGGATTTGGCATATCTTGTCCAAGATTTTGTTTAGGTTAGATAGCTTGTCCTGTTATCCTTGAGGGCAGCTTTTTCTCGATTCTGCCGAGAGCTTTTGAATCCGGCGTTGGTATCGTGCTCTTGGGCTGTTTCCCTTGGTCCGGCGCTGGTCCTTGCTGCGTCGCGGTTTCCGTTCCACCCCTAACCCGGATGTACTTGGGTCGCTAGTACTGCATCTTGCCAACCAGCTATCCTCTCCTGCGCAAAAGCGGGTCATGAGGCTTGTTAATGCAGCCATTGTTCTTGGCTTTTCTTGGCCGAGGTGCCTGGCGAGCCATTCGTCTCGAACATTGTGTTTGAAAGCTGCTAAGGCTTCGGCGTCCGGACAGTCGACTATCTGGTTCTTTTTAGTAAGAAATATGTTCCGAATTTCGGGCTGACTCTCCGGGTTGTTGAGTTATATGACTTAAATCGTCGGATCCGGAGGTCGGACGTGGTCCCTTGAAAATTTGCGAAAAGCATCCTCGAGCTCTTCCCAACTTCCAATGGTGTTTTCGGAAGGCTTTTAAGCCAATGCCGGGCTGGCCCTTTGAGCTTGAGGGTAAGTATTTTATGGCGTGGAGGTCATCTCCTCTAGCCATGTGTATGTGGAGGATATAATCCTCAATCCAGACTCTGTGCATTGTTCCGTCGTATGCCTCTATGTTTACGGGCTTGAATCCTGCTGAAATTCATGGTCCAGCACCTCATTAGTGAAACATAGGGGGTGTGCGGCACCCCTATATTTGGGTGTGCCGTGATGTTCGGATACTTGTTGCGTTGCATTGCTTACTAGAGCTTGCTTTCTTGGCCCGTAGATAGATATGGCTGGGCCATTCTTTTTGATGCGAATACTTGTGCGGATCGCGTGCCGGCTTGTGTGCGGCGCCATTTGCCGCTCTATGTTGGCCATGGGGTTGTTTATCCGACCGGGTGGCTTCCTTATTTTTTGATTGCGGGGGCTCTAAGGCCTCCTCATCAAATGCCGGCAGTAACTTTCACTTCGGATAGCTCTTTGTGTGGCGACTGTCGCCGTATTTGTCTGCGGTGTTGAGTACTTTGCTCCATCTAATTCTGAGTGCATCTTTTTGAGCTTCCGCTTCTGCTTTTTCAGGCTACATGCAGTGGCGACGAGCCTTTTGTGGAGGTTCTTCTGCTCCAGCAACTTGTCCGCTGTGAGTTCATCTGGACTGTTATCTTCGCTGGGGACGGGTTGTTGGATTTGTTTATCCAAGTTGCCCTGTTCGGACGGTTGCTCGATGGCATGTTCGTTGTCCGCCGGTTTACCCTGCTCTGTGGCTGGGTGCAGTATGGCTCTTGTCTCTGTCGAGGTGGGGTTTAGGCGGCGCTTACGCCGCGCTTTACTGCTTTTTTAGGGAGCGATCCTCGTTCGTCCCTTTGTTCCTCGTCGTCGTTTCTTTTAGGTGTGTCCACCATGTATACATCGTGAGATGAGGTGGTTGTCCAAAGGCCCTATAGGCGCTGGTTCTGTTCGTCTCCTACATCATCGTCCATACCGTCGATGTCTTTGGAGTCGAAGTCGAGCATGTCGGTTAAATCATCGACAGTGGCTACGAAGTGGGTGGTGGGTGGGCTTTGAACTTCTTCGTCATCCGCATCCCAACCTTGTTGACCATAGTCCGGCCAGGGCTCTCCTAATAAAGGGAGAGACTTTAGTGAATTCAGAATGTCGCCGAAGGGCGAGTGCTGAAAGATGTCCGCGGCGGCGAACTCCATGATCGGCGCCCAATCGGATTCGATCGGCAGGGGCGCGGAAGGTTCGGAGTCCGGCACCTTGGAGTCGCGAGCTTCGCAGAGGGCAAGGCTGGTGTTCGGCTCGATCGCCGTAGAGATTGCAGCCCCCGAGGCGGTGTCCAGCCACCTGTCCTCGATTGGCGCAGTCGGCTCCGAGCTAGGGGAGCGGACACGGGTGCGGCCTCCAGGGCACTGTTCGGCGGCAGAGCTAGATCATGACCATCGTGATAGCGCGGCGCCCTCGGCTGCGGCTCGAACCCGTCGAAGATCAAGTCTCCGCAGACGTCAGCCATGTAGTTCAAACTTCCAAATCCGACCTGATGGCCATGGGCGTAGCTTTTGATCTGCTCCAGATGGCCAAGCGAATTGGCCCGCAGTGCAAAGCCGCCGAATACGAAGATCTGTCCGGGGAGAAAAGTCTCACCCTGGACCGCATCGTTGTTGATGATTGAAGGAGCCATCGGTCCTAAAGATGACGGCACAGAGGAACTCTCAATGAAAGCACCAATGTCGGTGTCAAAACCGGCCGATCTCGGGTAGGGGGTCCCGAACTGTGCGTCTAGGCAGATGGTAACAGGAGACAAGGGACACGATGTTTTTACCCAGGTTCGGGCCCTCTCGATGGAGGTAAAACTCTACTCCTGCTTGATTAATATTGATGATATGGGTAGTACAAAAGTATATCTACCACGAGATCAGAGAGGCTAAACCCCAGAAGCTAGCCTATGGTATGATTGTTGTTCGTCCTACGGACTAAAACCCTCCATTTTATATAGACACCAGAGAGGGCTAGGGTCACACAGAGTCGGTTACAATGGGAGGAGATCTACATATCCGTATCGCCAAGCTTGCCTTCCAAGCCAAGGAAAGTCCCATCCGGACACGAGACGAAGTCTTCAATATTGTATCTTCATAGTCCAGGAGTCCGGCCAAAGGTTATAGTCCGGCTATCCGGACACCCCCTAATCCAGGACTCCCTCAACACCCAATACAACGGTAATTTGTATAGGTGCACTAGTTCGGCGAAGAGATAGTGATACAAGTGCAATATGGATGGTAGATATAGGTATTTGTAATCTGAAATAATAAAAACAGCAAGGTAACAAGTGATAAGCGTGGCGTAAGCGGTATTGCAATGATAGGAAACAAGGCCTAGGGTTCATACTTTCACTAGTGCAAGTTCTCTCAACAATAATAACATAGATAGATCATATAACAATCCCTCAACATGCAACAAAGAGTCACTCCAAAGCCACTAATAGCGGAGAAGAAACGTAGAGATTATGGTAGGGTACGAAACCACCTCAAAGTTATTCTTTCGGATCGATCTATTAAAGATTTCGTACTAGAATAACACCTTAAGACACAAATCAACCAAAACCCTAATGTCACCTAGATACTCCATTGTCACCTCAAGTATCCGTGGGCATGATTATACGATATGCATCACACAATCTCAGATTCATCCAACCAACACAAAGTACTTCAAAGAGTGCCCCAAAATTTCTACCGGAGAGTCAAGAAAACGTGTGCCAACCCCTATGCATAGGTTCATGGGCGGAACCCGCAAGTTGGTCACCAAAACATACATCAAGTGACACGTGATATCCCATTGTCACCACAGATAAACAAGGCAAGACATACATCAAGTGTTCTCAAATAAAGACTCAATCCGATAAGATAACTTCAAGAGGGAAACTCAATTCATCACAAGAGAGTAGAGGGGGAGAAACATGATAAGATCCAACTATAATAGCAAAGCTCGTGATACATCAAGATCGTTCCATAGAGAGAACACGAGAGAGAGAGAGAGAGAGAGAGAGAGAGAGAGAGAGAGAGATCAAACACATAGCTACTGGTACATACCCTCAGCCCCGAGGGTGAACTACTCCCTCCTCGTCACGGAGAGCGCCGGGATGATGAAGATGGCCACCGATGATGGGTTCCCCCTCCGGCAGGGTGCCGGAACAGACTCTCGAGAGGTTTTTGGTGGCTACAGAGGCTTGCGGCGGCGGAACTCCCGATCTATCTTCATATTCGGTGGTTTTAGGGTATGTAGGGTTATATAGGCGAAAAAAGTCGGTCGGGAGGTGCTCGAGGGGTCCACGAGACAGGGGCAGCGCCACAGGGGGGCGCCCCTTTCTCCTGGGCTCCTCGAGGGTCTTCTGACTTGGTCTCCAAGCCTCCAGGATGATATTCTTCCAAAAAATCACGATGCCGAAGGTTTCATTCCGTTTCGACTCCGTTTGATATTCCTTTTCCTCGAAATACTGAAACAGGCAATAAAACAACAATTTGGGCTGGGCCTCCGGTTAATAGGTTAGTCCCAAAAGTAATATAAAAGTGTATAATAAATCTCATAATCATTCAAATCAGGTAATATAATAGCATGGAACAATCAAAAATTATAGATACGTTGGAGACGTATCAAGCATCCCCAAGCTTAATTCCTGCTCGTCCTCGAGTAGGTAAATGATAAAAACAGAATTTTTGATGTGGAATGCTACCTAGCATGATTCTCAAAGTAATTTTCTTTATTGTGGCATGAATGTTCAGATCCAAATGATTCAAAATAAAATTTCATATTGATAAAAGAAATAGTAACACTTCAAGCATACTAATCAAAGTAATCATGTCTTCTCAAAATAGCATGGTAAAAGAAAGTTCATCCCTACATAATCATATAGTTAGGCCATGCTTCATTTTTGTCACACAAAGATGTTCCCAACTTCTATACCCCCGATGACAAGCCAAGCAATTGTTTCGTACTTAAATAATCTCAAACTTTTTCAACCTTCACGCAATACATGAGCGTGAGCCATGGATATAGCACTATGGGTGGAATAGAATATGATGATGGGGATTGTGTGGAGAAGATAAAAAAAGGAGAAAGTCTCACATTGACGAGGATAATTAACGGGCTATGGAGATGCCCATCAATTGATGTCAACATGAGGAGTAGGGATTGCCATGCAACGGATGCACTAGAGCTATAAATGAATGCTCAACAAAAGAAAACTAGTGGGTGTGCATCCTACTTGCTTGCTCATGAAGACCTAGGGAATTTGAGGAAGCCCATCGTAGGAATATACAAGCCAAGTTCTATAATGAAAAATTCCCACTAGTATATGAAAGTGACAACATACGAGACTCACTATATGAAAGACATGGTGCTACTTTGAAGAACAACTGTGGAAAAAGAGATAGTAGCATTGCCCCTTTTTATTTATTCTCTTTTTTTTCTTTGGGCCTTCTTTTTTCTTTTGGCCTTTTTTTCTTTTTCTTTTCTTTTTGGGCAATGCTCTAATAATGATGATCATCACACTTTCATTGATTACAACATATGAATTACAACTCAAAACTAGAACAAAATATGACTATATGAATGCCTCCGGCGGCGTACCAGGATGGTGCAATGAATCAAGAGTGACATGTATGAAAAATAATGCATGGTGGCTTTGCCACAAATACGATGTCAACTACATGATCATGCAATGGCAATATGACAAAAGTAATGTATGTCATAATGATGATAAACGGAATGGTGGAAAGTTGCATGGCAATATATCTCGGAATGGCTACGGAAATGCCATAAATAGGTAGGTATGGTGGCTGTTTTGAGGAAGATATAACGAGGTTTATGTGTGATAGAGCGTATCATATCACGGGGTTTGGATGCACCGGCGAAGTTTGCACCAACTCTCAAGGTGAGAAAGGGCAATGCACGGTACCGACGAGGCTAGCAATGGCGGAAAGGTAAAAGTGTGTATAATCCATGGACTCAACATTAGTCAAAAGAACTCATATACTTATTGCAAAAATTTAGAAGTCATCAAAAATCAAGCACTACGCGCATGCTCCTTGGGGGATAGATTGGTAGGAAAAGACCATCGCTCGTCCCTGACCGCCACTCATAAGGATGCACAAGCCAGGTACACTTCATATTTCAAATTTGTTACACAACTTTAACCATACGTGCATGCTATGGGACTTGCTAACTTCAACACAAGCATTCTTTAAATTCATAATCACCCAACTAGCATGACTTTAATATCACTACCTCCATATCTCAAAACAATTATCAAGTATCAAATTGATCATAGCATCCAGTTCACCTCCTATAAAGTTTTCGTTCAAATTACCATGCTGTTTAAGACTCTCAAAATAATATAAGTGAAGCATGAGAGTTCATTAATTTCTACAAAATAAACCACCGCCGTGCTCTAAAAGATATAAGTGAAGCACTAGAGCAAACGACAAACTACTCCAACAAGATATAAGTGAAGATCAATGAGTAGTTAAATAATTGTGCAACTATGTGAAGACTCTCTAACATTAAGGAATTTCAGATCTTGGTATTGTATTCAAACAGCAAGCAAAACAAAATAAAATAGCATTGCAAGGGTAGCACAACTCATGTGAAAAAGCAAAAACTTAGGCTCAACCGATACTAACCGATAGTTGTTGAAGAAGAAAGGTGGGATGCCTACCGGGGCATCCCCAAGATTAGATGCTTGAGCCTTCTTGAAATATTATCTTGGGGTGCCTTGGGCATCCCCAATCTTGAACTTTTGTGTCTCCCTAATTCCTCTCATATCATGGTTTCTCTTTTTATCAAAAGCTTCATACACACCAAACTCAACAAGAACTCGTGAGATAGGTTAGTATAAACCAATGGAAAACCTTATCATTTTCAACTGTGACAAATCACTAAAATTATTATTCAACATTTAATACTAAATGTCTCTGCATATTTAATACTCCTATCCTTAAATAGAATCATTAAACAAGCAAACATATGCAAACAATGCAAACATAACAGCAATCTGCCAAAACAGTACAGTCAGTAAAGAATGCAAGAGTATCAATACTTCCCTAACTCCAAAAATTATGAAATAAAATTCCCACTGTAGTAAATTTATCATATCTCATTATGCAAAAAGTTTCAACATTATATCATGCTCTTACTTTTCTAGGGATTTTTTGCAACAGCGGTAAACTTTCTGTTTTCAAACAGCAACATGTATAGTAGCACAATAAGCATGGCAAAGGCTATACTTGACTTTTTTATTGAAACTAAAGATAGAAAACATTATTCTAAATAACAGCAAGCAAATACTAACAATATAAAATGACGCTCCAATCAAAAAACATATCATGTGGTGAATAAAAATATAGCTCCAAGTAAAGTTACCGATGAACGAAGACGAAAGAGGGGATGCCATCCGGGGCATCCCCAAGCTTAGGCTCTTGGTTGTCCTTTAATATTACCTTGGGGTGCCTTGGTAATCCCCAAGCTTAGGATCTCGCCACTTCTTATTCCATAGTCCATCGAATCTTTACCCAAAACTTGAAAACTTCACAACACAAAACTTAACAGAAAACTCGTGAGTTCCGTTAGCGAAAGAAAAAAAAACACCACTTCAAGGTACTGTAATGAACTCATTGTTTATTTATATTGGTGTTAAAACTACTGTATTCAAACTTCTCTATGGATTATAAACTATTTTATTGGCCATAGATGCATTGAAATAAGCAAACAACACACGAAAAACAGAATCTGTCAAAAACAGAATAGTCTGTAGTAATCTGTAACTAACGCAAACTTCTGGAACTCCAAAAATTCTAAAATAAATTGGTGGACCTGAGTAATTTGTCTAGTAATCATCTGCAAAAAGAATCAACTAAATAGAACTCTCCAGTAAAAAGTTGAAGCTAATCTCGTGAGCGCTGAAGTTTCTGTTTTTTACAGCAAGATCATAAAGACTTCACCCAAGTCTTCCCCAAAGGTTCTACTTGGCACAAACACTAACTAAAACATGAAAACACATCTAACCAGAAGCTAGATGGATTATTTATTTCTAAACATAACCAAAAAGCAAGAAACTAAAATAAAATTGGGTTGCCTCCCAACAAGCGCTAACGTTTAAAGCCCCTAGCTAGGCATGATGATTTCAATGATGCTCACATAAGAGATAAGAATGTAAACATAAAGAGAGAATCATGAAGAATATGACTAGGACATTTAAGTCTAAACCACTTCCTATGCATAGGGATTTTGTGAGCAAACAACTTATGGGAACAATAATCAACTAGCATAGGGAGGTAAAACAAGTATAGCTTCAAGGTTTAAAGCACATGGGGAGGAAACTTGACATTATTACAATTCCTACAAGCATATATTCCTACCTCATAATAATTTTCAGTAGCATCATGAATGAATTTAAAAATATAACCAGCACCTAAGGCATTCTTTTCATGATCTACAAGCATAGAATTTTTACTACTCTCCACATAAGCAAAATTCTTCTCATGAATGGTAGTGGGAGCAAACTCAACAAAATAATTATCATGTGATGCATAATCCAATTGAAAACTAAAATCATGATGACAAGTTTCATGTTTATCATTATTCCTAATAGCATACAATTCATCACAATAATCATCATAGATAGCAACTTTGTTCTCATAATCAATTGGAACCTCTTCCGAAATAGTGGATTCATCACTAAATAAAGTTGACACTCTTCAAAATCCACTTTCATCAATATAATCATCATAAATAGGAGGCATGATTTCATCATAAGAAATATTATCATCAAAACTTGGGGGACAAAATATATCATATTCATCAAACATAGCTTCCCCAAGCTTGTGGCTTTGCATATCATTAGCATCATGGATATTCAAGGAATTCATACTAACAACATTGCAATCATGCTCATCATTCAAAGATTTAGTATCAAACATTCTAATGCATTCTTCTTCTAGCACTTGAGCACAATTTTCCTTTCCATCATACTCACGAAAGATATTAAAAAGACGAAGCGTATGAGACAAACTTAACTCCATTTTTTTGTAGTTTTCTTTTATAAACTAAACTAGTGATTAAACAAGAAACAAAAAGATTCGATTGCAAGATCTAAATATATACCTTCAAGCACTCACCTCCCGACAGCGGCGCCGGAAAAGAGCTTAGTTGACGGGGTGTGAGTGAGTGCCGCTACCTAGCCTCCCGACAGCGGCGCCAGAAAAGAGCTTGATGTCTACTACGCAACCTTCTTCTTGTAGACGTTGTTGGGCCTGCAAGTGCAGAGGTTTGTAGGACAGTAGCAAATTTCCCTCAAGTGGATGACCTAAGGTTTATCAATCCGTGCGAGGCGTAGGATGAAGATGGTCTCTCTCAAACAACCCTGCAACCAAATAACAAAGAGTCTCTTGTGTCCCCAACACACCCAATACAACGGTAATTTGTATAGGTGCACTAGTTCGGCGAAGAGATAGTGATACAAGTGCAATATGGATGGTAGATATAGGTATTTGTAATCTGAAATAATAAAAACAGCAAGGTAACAAGTGATAAACGTGAGCGTAAACGGTATTGCAATGATAGGAAACAAGGCCTAGGGTTCATACTTTCACTAGTGCAAGTTCTCTCAACAATAATAACATAGATAGATCATATAACAATCCCTCAACATGCAACAAAGAGTCACTCCAAAGCCACTAATAGCGGAGAACAAACTTAGAGATAATGGTAGGGTACGAAACCACCTCAAAGTTATTCTTTTGGATCGATCTATTAAAGAGTTCGTACTAGAATAACACCTTAAGACACAAATAAACCAAAACCCTAATGTTACCTAGATACTCCATTGTCACCTCAAGTATCTGTGGGCATGATTATACGATATGCATCACACAATCTCAGATTCATCCAACCAACACAAAGTACTTCAAAGAGTTCCCCAAAGTTTCTACCGGAGAGTCAAGAAAACGTGTGCCAACCCCTATGCATAGGTTCATGGGCGGAACCCTCAATTTGGTCACCAAAACATACATCAAGTGGCACGTGATATCCCATTGTCACCACAGATAAACACGACAAGACATACATCAAGTGTTCTCAAATAAAGACTCAATCCGATCAGATAACTTCAGGAGGGAAACTCAATTCATCACAAGAGAGTAGAGGGGGAGAAACATCATAAGATCCAACTATAATAGCAAAGCTCGCGATACATCAAGATCGTGCCATAGAGAGACCACGAGAGAGAGAGAGATCAAACACATACCTACTGGTACATACCCTCAGCCCCGAGGGTGAACTACTCCCTCCTCGTCATGGAGAGCGCCGGGATGATGAAGATGGCTATCGGTGATGGGTTCCCCCTCCGGCAGGGTGTCGGAACGGACTCCCGAGAGGTTTTTGGTGGCTACAGAGGCTTGCGGCGGCGGAACTCCCGATCTATCTTCATATTCGGTGGTTTTAGGGTACGTAGGGTTATATAGGCGAAAGAAGTCGGTCGGGAGGTGCTCGAGGGGTCCACGAGATAGGGGCCGCACCACAGAGGAGGGGCGCCTTTAACGCCCGGATTCGATCGCGCCTGTGTCCGCCAGTTATTCGCCGTCGTTGCCTTGTCATTTGCTTGCGTGTTGCACTTTGCCATGTCATCATCTGCATTTTATTATGTCATCATGTGCATTTCATTTTGCATACGTGTTCGTCTCATGCATCCGAGCATTTTCCCGTTGTCCGTTTTGCAATCCGGCACTCCTATGTCTCCGGCGCCTCTTTTACCTCTTTTTCGTATGCGGGTGTTAAACGGTCTCGGAATGGACCGAGGTTTGTCAAGCGGCCTTGGTATAGCACCGTGAACCGCTGTCAAGTTTCGGATCATTTGGAGGTCGTTTGATACTCCAACGGTTAACCGGGTAACCGCAAAAGCCTCTTTGAGTTGCAGCCCAACACCCCTTCCAAACTGGCCCAAAACCCACCAAACTCCTCTCCATGCTCTCGGTCGTTCGATCACGATCGCGTGGCCGAAAACCGCACCTCATTTGGACTCTCCTAGCTCCCTCTACCTATAAAACTAGATCCCACCCGAAATTCGCGGATCATTCCCCCCGAAACCCTAAAAAGATCCCCTCCGCGCCGCCGGACATGTCCGCCGACGGCCGGACATGTCCATTCCGCCACCCGCCGCCGCCCCGCGCCAGTGGTCCGCCGCCACGTGGCGCCCGTCGCCGCCGCTGCCCGCTTTCGGCCCGGAGCGGGCCGCTGAGCCCATCCGCGCCGCCCGTCCCCGCGCGTCCTCCGCCGCCCAAGCCGCCGTCTCCGTCGCCGGTTCGCCGGCCGCCGCTTTGCCGCCCATGCTATCCTCCGCCCACCTCCGGCTCCCACGGCGCCTCCCAAGCGCTCCTCCGCCGCCGCCGCCGAGGCTCGGCGCCTCGCTCCCTTCCGGCCGTCACCGGCGACCGCCGCCGCCCAGCCGGCCCTCGCCAGCGCTTTCCTCCATGGGTCGCCGCCCATCGCGGCCCTCGCTGAAACTCCTCTGCGCGGCGCCGCTCCCTCACGCCGGCCTCGCCACGCCGCCCGTTGGCCGGTGCGCCGCCCCGGCCTCTCCTCCCTACGGTCGCGCCCCGAGCTCCGGTCATCTCCCTCCTCCGGCCAAATCCGATCCGATCTAGAAGAGGTTGACTTTTTCCCCCTCCAAATTTCATCCAAGTCCCGAAAGCTGCAGTAATTTTGTTGCATTTTCGTTGCATCATATCTCTGTCATCGTTGCTCCGTTTTGCGCGTATAATATATCAAAATGTTCGTCTCGATGAGTAGATCATTTCATCTCATTGCTTCATTTTCATTTGAGCTCATCTTGATGCCCTAAATGCTGTTGGAAGAGTGCTATGTGATGTTAGTTTCTGATTTTTATCAGAACTTGCACTTTTGTCATTTTTGCCATGATTGATGTGTGCACCCTATGGACTTGAGTCCTACATGTGTTTTGTACTATGCCATGTCTTCTTTCCAGGGGTATATGCCATGTATTTTTGTGATATATGTGGTGACTAGCACAAGCATGCAAACTAGGTGTCTTGTTGTTGCTGATTTCAGCCCTGTTTTGCTGTTATTTTGATGCCATGTTAACTTGATGCTACAGAGAGTTCCATGCATATTTTGAGATACTTCAGTAAAGATGTTTTGTAAAGCATGTCTTGCTCTATCCATCCATGCCCTTGTTTGCAATTATGGAGTAGTCTAGCTTGAGTCAATCGAGCTCTACTTTTGCTATCAAATGTTCCTGGCAGATTGTTTACAGGTTATTCAATTTTGCCAAGTTTGTTGTGATTGATCCTTGCATGCTATGTTCTTGTTCTTGCCATGTATGTCTTCTATGCCATGTCTTCTTGATGTATGTATGCTTATTTTATCATTTAAGGCTCTGTAGTGAGTGCATTGAGCTTGTAAACATGCTTACTTGTTATCAGTTTTTGACATGCCATGTTGCTGAATCTGTTAACGAAACTTTCGATATTGACATGGGTGTTACTATATTTTCTGATCCTTTTTGGCTTATGGTCACTAAAGGACATTTGTTCTATGCAATTATTAGATTCATTCCATGCCTTTGCTTGCTATGATAAGTTCCTGTAACATGTTGTTTCATTGCTCTAAACATTGCAACCTGATGTTATTTCTGCAATGCCTGAAACTGTTATTACTTGCAATCTTGCCATGTCATTTTGAGCATGTTCTAGTCATTTCTGGAGATAGCTCAGTGCTCATGTTTTGCAATGCTTTACCTGTACATCATGCCCATGCCTTTTGTTATTATGTTGGGGTCCTGTAGCATGTTGTTTTCATGCTTGCAATATGCCTACTTGCTGTTTTGGACAGATTGTTGCTATAACTTGTATAGGGTGTATGTGTTGAACCGTTGCTCCGTTTTGAGTGTGCTCTATATGGAACTTGCTTGATTTTGCATGTAGTTTCATATTATCATGTTGGATCCTTGTTTTGAGGTGTTTTGCTTGATGTTTGTATGCATTTTGCATCAATGCCATGTTTATCTTGTTTTGCTCATATCTTCTAAGCCGTAGCTCCGAATCTAATGAACTTTATATGTAACTTGACTAGAATTTCGTGTAGATCATCGTGGTGCATATTAAATTGCTGTTTAACAACTTGAACATAATGTTTATTCAGATCTGGACCAATTTCGAAATTTGCATATGAGGACTTACCGGAATTGTTATATGTTGTTCCCGGCCTCATTTAAACTTGCCTTGATGTGTTGTTCTTGTTTGCATCATCTCTTGCCATGAGTAGCTTCATGTAGCGTTGTCGTGCATCATGCTTGTTATGCATCATGTCTTGTTCATGTGTGTTGTGTTTACCATGTTGTGTGCTTCTTCTCGTTAGTTCCTGTTCCGTTGCGATCGTGAGGATTCGTTCGTCTACGCTCGGTTCGGCTTCATCCGTTCGTCTTCTTCATGGACTCGTTCTTCTTCCTTGCGGGATTTCAGGCAAGATGACCGCTACCCTGGATCTCACTACTATCATTGCTATGCTAGTTGCTTCGTTCTATCGCTATGCTGCGCTACCTATTACCTGTTTATCAAGCCTACCTAATTGCCATGTCAGCCTCTAACCTTTTGCACCCTTCCTATGCAAACCGTTGTTTGGCTATGTTACCGCTTTGCTCAGCCCCTCTTATAGTGTTGTTAGTTGCAGGTGAAGATGAAGTTTGTTCCTTGTTGGAACATGGAGATGATGTTCCTTGTTGGAACATGTTTACTTGTTGGGATATCACAATATATCTTATTTAATTAATGCATCTATATACTTGGTAAAGGGTGGAAGGCTCGGCCTTATGCCTGTGTTTTGTTCCACTCTTGCCGCCCTAGTTTCCGTCATATCGGTGTTATGTTCCCGGATTTTGCGTCCCTAACGCGGTCGGGTGATTTATGGGACCCCTTGACAGTTCGCTTTGAATAAGACTTTTCCAGCAAGGCCCAACATTGGTTTTACATTTGCCTCACCTAGCCTTTTTCCCTTGGGAGTCGCGCATCCCGAGGGTCATCTTTATTACCCCGGGCCGTGCTTGTCTAGCGTTGGTCCAAACTAGAGCACCGTCTTGGGACCATCCCTTGGCAACTTGGGTTACGTCGGTACCTGACGCTTAGCTTATCCGGTCGTGGCTCGAGACGAGATCTGCGGCTACTATCGAGGTGTCGGCACGCCGAGAGGTCTTGCTGGTCTTGTTTTATTGCTGTGAAATGTCTTGTAGCCGGATTCCGAGACTGATCGGGCTTCCGGGAGAAGGTCTATTCGCCGTTGATCGCGAGAGCTTATCATGGGCTAAGTTGGGACACCCTGCAGGTATAAACTTTCAAAGCCGTGCCCGCGGTTATGTGGCAGATGGGAATTTGTTAATGTCCGGTTGTAGAAAACCCGAAGTTGATCTTAATTAAAATACACCAACCGTGTGTGTAACCGTGAGTGTCTCTTTTCGGGGTTGATCGAGAGGAGAACACGGTTTCTGGGTTATGTTTGACGTAAGTAGGAGTTCAGGATCACTTCTTGATCGTTACTAGTTGACGACCGTTCCTTTGTTCCTCTTCTCGCTCTCATTTGCGTTGGTTAGCCACCATATATGCTTAGCCGCTGCTGCAACCTCACCACTTTACCCCTTCCTTTCCCATTAAGCTTTGCTAGTCTTGATACCCATGGTAATGGGATTGCTGAGTCCTCGTGGCTCACAGATTACTACACCACCAGTTGCAGGTTCAGGTTTGCGATGATCATGACGTGAGAGCGATGCTTGCTTGTCTTGAGTTCTTCTTCTGCTTCTTCGATCAGGGGATAGGTTCCAGGTCGGCAGCCTGGGCTAGCAGGGTGGATGTCGTTTGAGCTTCTGTTTATGTTTCATCCGTAGTCGGATGTTGATCTTGTATATGATGTTGATGTATTCTTGTGGCAGTTGTGCCTTATGTATGTATCCCCATCTATTATGTAATGTTGATGTAATGATATCCACCTTGCAAAAGCGTTTCAATATGCGGGTCTATCCTTGGTGGGACCGTCGAGTTCCTTTGGATAGGGTCGCATATTGGGCGTGACAAGTTGGTATCGAGCCTCGACCGACCCTAGGAGCCCCCTTGATTGATCGTGTAGTTTGGTCGTTGTTGAGTCTAGAAGAAAACTGTTTTCGGAGTCTAGTTATATCGGAGAGTAGGAATTCTTTTTACTCCTCTGCCCCTTCGTCGCTCTGGTGAGAAATCTTGACGTAGGTGTTTTGAACTACTCCTCTTCCCCTTCAAATTTTCTTTAGGATCACGCAGTTGGTTTTTTCCGTAGTTGTTCCTCAGCTCTTTGCATCCGGTGCATTTCTCGTCAAGTCGACTCGAGCCTCTTCATCTTTGCAAGTTCTATCCTCAGTTCGTCCTCCGACGTCGTTGTTTTTTTTCCTTGTCCGAAGTTGTCCTTGTTTTTCCCGCCCGCCCTCCCTTCTTCTTCTCGGAACCGGAGTCCGCATTTGAGTATCCATCCTACTCATGTGAAGTCTTTGCTTTCTTTCCTCAATGTTTTCAACCGGTGTTTTTCTATTCAAGATATTCGTCGATTTCCCCTTCCAGTTGCCCTTGTTTTCCCGCCCTCCCACCCTCTTCTTCCCGGAGTTCGAGTTTCTTCCGACCATCTATTTCATTCGTACGGAGCCTTTTCAGTCTTACCTCAATGATTTTAACCGGTGAATTCTCGTCTCGTTCGTCATTCTGCATCTCTTTCTTTTCCGGTGGATTCAATTCAAGTTTTTCGGGTTAATCATATTCTTTTCCTTCGGAGTGTTCTCTTTGCTCGTTCGCCTCTCGCCAGTTTATCATTCCGGAGTTCGGAAGACATATCAGGAGATTCGTCTGTGTTCCAATTAATTCGAGGTTGTCACCTCATTTAAATATGTTAATCGTTCCGATGCATCATCTATCTGTTCAACAATCCTTTCCAACGGTGTTTTCTTTTCAATGGGCCCTAACCCACGGTCTTTTCCTGTGATCTGATCGACTCTTCTAATTTCCCGAGCTATTCTCAATTCTTTTGAATTTGGCGTAAGTATGAATTTCATCAGTCACATGCCTTTTCCAAGATCGATTTCAAATCATTTCATTGTTGGCTCAACCTCTTCGCTTTTCATCCTCCCGGAGTATCTCGAAATTTTGTTGGTGTTTCTCGTCGTCGTTCTCAACATTGGAAGACCGAGTAGAGTTTCTCTTAAATCTTGTCCGTTCTCCCGGAGGTTCATGGTGCTAGCTCGATGTTATCCTATCTAATTGTTTCCAGTCGTGCAATTCTTTTCATCCATCCGGAGTATTTCAGGAGTTGTTTTCCGTCTCGATCATCCGGAGGTCATCTTTTCGAAGATTTCTTCATTCTAAGTTTTCAGCTTCGTTCTCTCAATTATTCTATATCCGTGCCCTTCGTTCGTCTCAATATTCTTCCGTGCTTCGTTCTAGTATTCTTTAATCAGTTCACGATCTCTTCGTTCTCTTGTCGCTAAATTCCTCAAGTATCTTCGTGCTTTTCTAATTCTTCCGGTGATTCATTCTTTTCATCACCATTTCAATTCTTACGGTGGTTCGTTCAAGATTCTTTTCCTTGATTATCATGTTAATCCATTCGTTCTTTCAGTTATACGGTGGTTCATGAAGACTTCCTCAAGCTTTATGCTATCCTTTCTCCTTAACCCTTTTCAAGAAGAATAAGTATTATGCAAAATCCATTGCTTGTCATCAATTTAATTTGGTGAAGGATAAGCATGCAATAAATCTTATTCTTATTTCATCCAAGTGATTAATCTTTACCTTCGGAGTTTGTTCTTGATGAATAAATTCTACTTCCAAGTGTTCTCTATCTATTCTTTTCCGGAGTTCATTTTCCTCGGCCATCTCGTCATAACCCCCATCTAAATCATCGCAAGGCTCATTTATTATTTCATCCTTTATTCTATCTCGTCACCTTTTGTTACCGGAGTTCTTCACGGTGGTTCTTCATGATTTAATTCATTTCGTCAAGAGTTTATCAAGATTTTGTGGGTGGAGTTCAAATATCTTTTCTTCTCGCATCTCGAAGTGCAATTAATTCTCCGAATTCTTTTAAGGTGGAGTTTTGCATTTCTTCGTTCCTCTCACTTATTCAATCTTTTCAGCTTGTGGTCGGTTATCACCTTATAATTTTGAGATATTTTCCATAAGTCCACAACAAGCTTATTCTTTCGTTGTTGATTTTCTCAACAACTCCATTCAATCTTTTCTTCTAAGGTTGCTTTCTATTCCATTCATGGCACAAGTTGTCATTTTATTCTCCGTTCTTTTCATTCGACTCTTTCAATTCTTTCCGGAGATTTTTTGTCATGTCTTCATCAAGTATCATTCTATCCTTTCAAGTTCATGTTCAAATCCTTCCATATCTTCAGCCGGTGTGCTGCCTAAATCCTTTCAGTCTTATTCGATTCATTTCTCATTCTAACCACTCCGTTTAGAACGAGTGGGTTCATAGTCTAACGGATTCCGTGAGCTTTTGATTCTCGTCATTCTCGTCGTTCCTCTCTTCTTATCGAGTGCTCTCGATTCTTTGTTTCTTCTCCAGAGTTCTTGTTTCACCTCATCCTTTTTCTCTTCCGTCTCGGTCCTAAGATCTCGGGACGAGATCTCTTGTTAGTGGAGGAGTGTTGTAACGCCCCGGATTCGATGCGCCAGGTGTCCGCCAGTTATTCGCCGTCGTTGCCTTGTCATTTGCTTGCGTGTTGCACTTTGCCATGTCATCATCTGCATTTTTATTATGTCATCATGTGCATTTCATTTTGCATATGTGTTCGTCTCATGCATCCGAGCATTTTCCCCGTTGTCCGTTTTGCAATCCGGCACTCCTATGTCTCCCGGCGCCCTATTTTACCTCTTTTCGTGTGCGGGTGTTAAACGGTCTCGGAATGGACCGAGGTTTGTCAAGCGGCCTTGGTATAGCACCGGTAGACCGCCTGTCAAGTTTCGGATCATTTGGAGGTCGTTTGATACTCCAACGGTTAACCGGGTAACCGCAAAAGCCTCTTTGAGTTGCAGCCCAACACCCCTTCCAAACTGGCCCAAAACCCACCAAACTCCTCTCCATGCTCTCGGTCGTTCGATCACGATCGCGTGGCCGAAAACCGCACCTCATTTGGACTCTCCTAGCTCCCTCTACCTATAAAACTAGATCCCACCCAAATTCGCGGATCATTCCCGAAACCTAAAGATCCCTCCGCGCCGCGGACATGTCCGCCGACGGCGGACATGTCCATTCCGCCACCGCCGCCGCCCGCGCCGGTGGTCCGCCGCCACGTGGCGCCCGCGTCCGCCGCCGCCGCTGCCGCTTGGCCGGAGCGGGCCGGCTGAGCCCATCCGGCGCCGCCCGTCCCCTCTGCAGCGTCCTCCGCCGCCCACGCCGCCGTCTCCGGTCGCCGGATTTCGCCGGCCGCCGCTGCCGCCGCATGCTATCCCGCTGCCACCTCCGGCTCCCACGGCGCCTCCAGCTGCGCTCCTCCGCCCGCCGCCCGAGGCTCGGCGCCTCGCTCCCTTCCGGCCGTCGCCCGCGATCGCCGCCCTGCCGCCTCGCTGGCGCTTCTTCCTCCATGAGACGCGCGCCCCATCGCCAGCCCCGCTGAAACTCCTCTGGCCGCGCCTCTCGCCGGCCTCGCCATTGCCGCCCGCCGTCGGCGGTCGCCGCCTCCTCTCCTCCCTCCGGCCGCGCCCCGAGCTCCGGTCATCTCCCTCCTCCGGCCAAATCCGATCCGATCTAGAAGAGGTTGACTTTTTCCCCCTCCAAATTTCATCGAAGTCCCGAAAGCTGCAGTAATTTTGTTGCATTTTCGTTGCATCATATCTCTGTCATCGTTGCTCCGTTTTGCGCGTATAATATATCAAAATGTTCGTCTCGATGAGTAGATCATTCCATCTCATTGCTTCATTTTCATTTGAGCTCATCTTGATGCCCTAAATGCTGTTGGAAGAGTGCTATGTGATGTTAGTTTCTGATTTTTATCAGAACTTGCACTTTTGTCATTTTTGCCATGATTGATGTGTGCACCCTATGGACTTGAGTCCTACATGTGTTTTGTACTATGCCATGTCTTCTTTCCAGGGGTATATGACATGTATTTTTGTGATCTATGTGGTGACTAGCACAAGCATGCAAACTAGGTGTCTTGTTGTTGCTGATTTCAGCCCTGTTTTGCTGTTATTTTGATGCCATGTTAACTTGATGCTACAGAGAGTTCCATGCATATTTTGAGATACTTCAGTAAAGATGTTTTGTAAAGAATGTCTTGCTCTATCCATCCATTCCCTTGTTTGCAATTATGGAGTAGTCTAGCTTGAGTCAATCGAGCTCTACTTTTGCTATCAAATGTTCCTGGCAGATTGTTTACAGGTTATTCAATTTTGCCAAGTTTGTTGTGATTTATCCTTGCATGCTATGTTCTTGTTCTTGCCATGTATGTCTTCTATGCCATGTCTTCTTGATGTATGTATGCTTATTTTATCATTTAAGGCTCTGTAGTGAGTGCATTGAGCTTGTAAACATGCTTACTTGTTATCAGTTTTTGACATGCCATGTTGCTGAATCTGTTAACGAAACTTTCGATATTGACATGGGTGTTACTATATTTTCTGATCCTTTTTGGCTTATGGTCACTAAAGGACATTTGTTCTATGCAATTATTAGATTCATTCCATGCCTTTGCTTGCTATGATAAGTTCCTGTAACATGTTGTTTCATTGCTCTAAACATTGCAACCTGATGTTATTTCTGCAATGCCTGAAACTGTTATTACTTGCAATCTTGCCATGTCATTTTGAGCATGTTCTAGTCATTTCTGGAGATAGCTCAGTGCTCATGTTTTGCAATGCTTTACCTGTACATCATGCCCATGCCTTTTGTTATTATGTTGGGGTCCTGTAGCATGTTGTTTTCATGCTTGCAATATGCCTACTTGCTGTTTTGGACAGATTGTTGCTATAACTTGTATAGGGTGTATGTGTTGAACCGTTGCTCCGTTTTGAGTGTGCTCTATATGGAACTTGCTTGATTTTGCATGTAGTTTCATATTATCATGTTGGTCCTTGTTTTGAGGTGTTTTGCTTGATGTTTGTATGCATTTTGCATCAATGCCATGTTTATCTTGTTTTGCTCATATCTTCTAAGCCGTAGCTCCGAATCTAATGAACTTTATATGTAACTTGACTAGAATTTCGTGTAGATCATCGTGGTGCATATTAAATTGCTGTTTAACAACTTGAACATAATGTTTATTCAGATCTGGACCAATTTCGAAATTTGCATATGAGGACTTACCGGAATTGTTATATGTTGTTCCCGGCCTCATTTAAACTTGCCTTGATGTGTTGTTCTTGTTTGCATCATCTCTTGCCATGAGTAGCTTCATGTAGCGTTGTCGTGCATCATGCTTGTTATGCATCATGTCTTGTTCATGTGTGTTGTGTTTACCATGTTGTGTGCTTCTTCTCGTTAGTTCCTGTTCCGTTGCGATCGTGAGGATTCGTTCGTCTACGCTCGGTTCGGCTTCATCCGTTCGTCTTCTTCATGGACTCGTTCTTCTTCCTTGCGGATTTCAGGCAAGATGACCGCTACCTGGATCTCACTACTATCATTGCTATGCTAGTTGCTTCGTTCTATCGCTATGCTGCGCTACCTATTACCTGTTTATCAAGCCTACCTAATTGCCATGTCAGCCTCTAACCTTTTGCACCCTTCCTATGCAAACCGTTGTTTGGCTATGTTACCGCTTTGCTCAGCCCCTCTTATAGTGTTGTTAGTTGCAGGTGAAGATGAAGTTTGTTCCTTGTTGGAACATGGAGATGATGTTCCTTGTTGGAACATGTTTACTTGTTGGGATATCACAATATATCTTATTTAATTAATGCATCTATATACTTGGTAAAGGGTGGAAGGCTCGGCCTTATGCCTGGTGTTTTGTTCCACTCTTGCCGCCCTAGTTTCCGTCATATCGGTGTTATGTTCCCGGATTTTGCGTCCCTAACGCGGTCGGGTGATTTATGGGACCCCTTGACAGTTCGCTTTGAATAAGACTTTTCCAGAAGGCCCAACATTGGTTTTACATTTGCCTCACCTAGCCTTTTTCCCTTGGGAGTCGCGCATCCCGAGGGTCATCTTTATTACCCCGGGCGTGCTTGTCTAGCGTTGGTCCAAACTAGAGCACCGTCTGGGACCATCCCTTGGCAACTTGGGTTACGTCGGTACCTGACGCTTAGCTTATCCGGTCGTGGCCTGAGACGAGATACGCGCGGCTACTATCAGGGTGTCGGCACGCCGAGAGGTCTTGCTGGTCTTGTTTTATTGCTGTGAAATGTCTTGTAGCCGGGATTCCGAGACTGATCGGGCTTCCGGGAGAAGGTCTATTCTTCGTTGATCGCGAGAGCTTATCATGGGCTAAGTTGGGACACCCTGCAGGTATAAACTTTCAAAGCCGTGCCAGCGGTTATGTGGCAGATGGGAATTTGTTAATGTCCGGTTGTAGAAAACCCGAAGTTGATCTTAATTAAAATACACCAACCGTGTGTAACCGTGAGTGTCTCTTTTCGGGGTTGATCGAGAGGAGAACACGGTTTCTGGGTTATGTTTGACGTAAGTAGGAGTTCAGGATCACTTCTTGATCGTTACTAGTTGACGACCGTTCCTTTGTTCCTCTTCTCGCTCTCATTTGCGTTGGTTAGCCACCATATATGCTTAGCCGCTGCTGCAACCTCACCACTTTACCCCTTCCTTTCCCATTAAGCTTTGCTAGTCTTGATACCCATGGTAATGGGATTGCTGAGTCCTCGTGGCTCACAGATTACTACACCACCAGTTGCAGGTTCAGGTTTGCGATGATCATGACGTGAGAGCGATGCTTGCTTGTCTTGAGTTCTTCTTACGCTTCTTGATCGGGGATAGGTTCGGTCGGCAGCCTGGGCTAGCAGGTGGATGTCGTTTGAACTTCTGTTTATGTTTCATCCGTAGTCGGATGTTGATCTTGTATATGATGTTGATGTATTCTTGTGGCAGTTGTGCCTTATGTATGTATGCCCATCTATTATGTAATGTTGATGTAATGATATCCACCTTGCAAAAGCGTTTCAATATGCGGGTCTATCCTTGGTGGGACCGTCGAGTTCCTTTTGGATAGGGTGCATATTAGGCGTGACAAGTTGGTATCGAGCCTCGACCGACCCTAGGAGCCCCTTGATTGATCGTGTAGTTTGGTCGTTGTTGAGTCTAGAAGAAAACTGTTTTGAGTCTAGTTATATCGGAGTAGGAATTCTTTTTACTCCTCGGCCCCTTCGTCGCTCTGGTGAGAAATCTTGGCGTAGGTGTTTTGAACTACTCCTCTTCCCTTCAAATTTTCTTTAGGATCACGCAGTTGGTTTTTTCCATAGTTGTTCCTCAGCTCTTTGCATCCGGTGCATTTCTCGTCAAGTCGACTCGAGCCTCTTCATCTTTGCAAGTTCTATCCTCGGTTCTTCCTCCGGCGTCGTTGTTTTTTCCTTGTCCGGTTGTCCTTGTTTTTCCGCCGCCCTCCTTCTTCTTCTCGGAACGAGTCCGCATTTGAGTATCCATCCTACTCATGTGAAGTCTTTGCTTTCTTTCCTCAATGTTTTCAACCGGTGTTTTTCTATTCAAGATATTCGTCGATTTCCCCTTCCAGTTGCCCTTGTTTTCCGCCTCCCACCCTCTTCTTCCCGGAGTTCGAGTTTCTTCCGACCATCTATTTCATTCGTACGGAGCCTTTTCAGTCTTACCTCAATGATTTTAACCGGTGAATTCTCGTCTCGTTCGTCATTCTGCATCTCTTTCTTTTCCGGCGGATTCAATTCAAGTTTTTTCCGGGTTAATCATATTCTTCCTTCGAAGTGTTCTCTTTGCTCGTTCGCCTCTCGCCAGTTTATCATTCCGGAGTTCGGAAGACATATCAGGAGATTCGTCTGCGTTCTAATTAATTCGAGGTTGTCACCTCATTTAAATATTTCAATCATTCCGATGCATCATCTATCTGTTCAACAATCCTTTCCAACGGTGTTTTCTTTTCAGTGGGCCCTAACCCACAGGTCTTTTCCCAGGATCTGATCTGACTCTTCTAATTTCCCCGGAGCTATTCTCAATTCTTTTCAGAATTTGGCGTAAGTATGAATTTCATCAGTCACATGCCTTTTCCAAGATCGATTTCAAATCATTTCATTGTTGGCTCAACCTCTTCGCTTTTCATCCTCCCCGGAGTATCTCAGAAATTTTGTTGGTGTTTCTCGTCGTCGTTCTCAACATTGGAAGACCGAAGTAGAGTTTCTCTTAAATCTTGTCCGTTCTCCCGGAGGTTCATGGTGCTAGCTCGATGTTATCCTATCTAATTGTTTCCAGTCGTGCAATTCTTTTCATCCATCCGGAGTATTTCAGGAGTTGTTTTCCGTCTCGATCATCCGGAGGTCATCTTTTCGGAAGATTTCTTCATTCTAAGTTTTCAGCTTCGTTCTCTCAATTATTCTATATCCGTGCCCCTTCGTTCGTCTCAATATTCTTCCGGTGCTTCGTTCTAGTATTCTTTAATCAGTTCACGATCTCTTCGTTCTCTTGTCGCTAAATTCCCTCAAGTATCTTCGTGCTTTTCTAATTCTTCCCGGTGATTCATTCTTTTTCATCAGTCATTTCGAATTCTTACGGTGGTTCGTTCAAGATTCTTTTTCCTTGATTATCATGTTAATCCATTCGTTCTTTCAGTTATACCGGTGGTTCATGAAGACTTCCTCAAGCTTTATGCTATCCTTTCTCCTTAACCCTTTTCAAGAAGAATAAGTATTATGCAAAAATCCATTGCTTGTCATCAATTTAATTTGGTGAAGGATAAGCATGCAATAAATCTTATTCTTATTTCATCCAAGTGATTAATCTTTTCCTTCGGAGTTTGTTCTTGATGAATAAATTCTACTTCCAAGTGTTCTCTATCTATTCTTTTCCGGAGTTCATTTTCCTCGGCCATCTCGTCATAACCCCCATCTAAATCATCGCAAGGCTCATTTATTATTTCATCCTTTATTCTATCTCGTCACCTTTTGTTACCGGAGTTCTTCACGGTGGTTCTTCATGATTTAATTCATTTCGTCAAGAGTTTATCAAGATTTTGTGGGTGGAGTTCAAATATCTTTTCTTCTCGCATCTCGAAGTGCAATCAATTCTCCGAATTCTTTTAAGGTGGAGTTTTGCATTTCTTCGTTCCTCTCACTTATTCAATCTCGAAGTTGCATCACTCCGAATTCGTCAAGAGTTGTTCCTCATGCTTGGCATTTGTCGTCCGGACGGTTTCTCTGCAACGGCCGTCGGCCCGGCGAGCACAGGCTCGTCGGTCGCCCGGCCTCCGCACTGCCAGTCGCCGACGTAGCGGACCACGCCTATGTCGCCCGGCTTTCCCCCGCCAAGGCACGGCAGCCAGACCCGTTTCTCGGGGTCGCCGGACGTTGGCGTGATCGCGCCGTCCACCCCGCGCCCCTCGGTCGTCATCGACCTCAACGTCACTCCTGGGTCCAGCAGCGACGGCCGGCCGTTCATCGAGATGCAAAGAAAGCAAGCACGACCACCGTTTACAGGCACCATGTTGTTCCCCCGCGTCTTGTTCGACGGAATGCCAACACCAACGCCACCGGTCGAGGACCCCTTCTACAACCAGTTCATGGAGGATGTGATCTACGAGGGTGGGCATGGCCGTGCCTACGATCCCGATGAGACCCAAAGTTAGGATGGCCGCGCCCGGTACGTTGCCGATGAAGAGGCCAGCGACCGTGCTGACTACGACCATGGTGACTCGTGGCATGAAGACGATGACATCTATTGCGAAGGTGATGGTGATGAAGAATAAGGCAATGACATTGATATTGGTGGCGAGCCATTGTTCATCGACGAGCTCACCCAAAGAGCAGAAGCACAAAAGAGGAGGAAGAGCATTCGCACGGGTTCATATACACAAGAGGAGGACAAGTTGATTTGCCAATGTTGGATGGAGATTAGCCAAGATCCGAGGACGGGCGCACAACAAAAGGGCCTTATTTTTGGGCGAGAGTCCACAAAACTTTCCATGAAAGGAAGATGTTTGAGCCCTACCAAATGACAAGCAACCGTGGGATCACCTCGATTCAAAAGAGGTGGTTGTTCATCCAATAAGAGTGCAACAAGTATTGCGCCGCATTTGAGAGCGTTGAAGGATGGCCCGTGAGTGGTCTCGGTGTTGGGGACATGGTATGCTCTCCTCATCCTAGTCCTTTCCTTGCTACGGCCATGAGACTCCGGCCTTGTATATGTTTGCATGTCCAATTCTTGTTGATCATGTGGTGTAGGCATTTCAATCTTTGGAAGCATTCAAGGCCCGGCACAATGACCAGCCATTCACTCTTACGCATTGTTGACGATCATCAACAATTGCCCTAAGTCCAAGGATCAATACCGTGAACTTCAAAGGAAGAGAGACAAGAAGACGACCAAGTTCGCCGGAGGTGGAGATGGCGAGGCGTTGAAGGGGCCGAGGGACAAGACCAACTCCAAGGTGGACGACATACGTGATGCCTCATCCATGGCCTTGCATGATACTTTGCATGGCATGATGTCTCAAAAGGATGTGAGGGACGAGAAGAAGCGGCAAAGCAAGGACGAGCAAATGGAGCAATACCTAGAGCTTCAAAGGAAGAAGCTTGAGATGGAGGAGGCGGTCAAGAAGAGGAAGATCGACATAGAGGAGGCGTCCCGGCAAAGGCAGCTCGACATCGAGGCTGTCAATGTCAAGGCCAGGCAGAGGCAGCTCGACATTGAGGCCACCAATGCCGTGACCAAAGCAAAAGGAGGTGGCCCTTGCGATCATGAGCGTGGACTTGACCAAGATGAGCGAGAAGACGAGGAGCTGTGCTACGTCTTGAGCTTGCGTTGGTATTCCTCGAAGAGGAGAGGGTGATGCAACAAGTGTAGCGTAAGTATTTCCCTCAGTTTTTGAGAACCAAGGTATCAATCCAGTAGGAGGCTTCTCAAAAGTCCCACTGACCTACACAAACAAGCTGAGAACTCGCAACCAACGCAATAAAGGGGTTGTCAATCCCTTCACGGCCACTTGCGAAAGTGAGATCTAATAAATATAATAAGATAAGATAAATATATTTTTGGTATTTTATAATATAGATGCAAAAAAGTAAAGATGCAAATAAAAGTAGATTGAAAGCAAATATGATAAGAGATAGACCCGGGGGCCATAGGTTTCACTAGTGGCTTCTCTCAAGATAGCATAAGTATTACGGTGGGTGAACAAATTATTGTCGAGCAATTGATAGAAAATCGCATAGTTATGAGATTATCTAGGCATGATCATGTATATAGGCATCACGTCCATAACAAGTAGACCGACTCCTGCCTGCATCTACAACTATTACTCCACACATCGACCGCTATCCAGCATGCATCTAGAGTATTAAGTTCATAAGAACGAGTAACGCATTAAGCAAGATGACATGATGTAGAGGATAAACTCATGCAATATGATATAAACCCCATCTTGTTATCCTCGATGGCAACAATACAATACATGCCTTGCAACCCTTTACATCCTTTGGTAAGGACACCGCAAGATTGAACCCAAAGCTAAGCACTTCTCCCATGGCAAGAAAGACCAATCTAGTAGGCCAAACTAAACTGATAATTCAAAGAGACTTGCAAAGATAACTTAATCATACATAAAAGAATTCAGAGAAGATTCAAATATTATTCATAGATAAACTTGATCATAAACCCACAATTCATCTGATCTCGAAAACACACTTGCAAAAAGAGTTTACATCGAATAGATCTCCACAAGAGAGGGGGAGAACATTGTATTGAGATCCAAAAAGAGAGAAGAAGCCATCTAGCTAATAACTATGGACACGTAGGTCTGTGGTAAACTACTCACAACTCATCAGAGGGGCTAAGATGTTGATGTAGAAGCCCTCCGTGGTTGATTCCCCCTCCGGCAGAGTGTCGGCAAGGGCTCCAAGATGATATCTCACGGATACAGAAGGTTACAGGGTGGAAATTGTGTTTCGTGGTGCCCCTGGATGTTTTCGGGGTACGTAGGTATATATAGGAAGAAGAAGTACGTCGGTGGCCGCCCGAGGGGCCCACGAGACAGGGAGCGCGCCCTATAGGGGGGGGGGGCCCTCCTATCTCGTGGAGGCCTTGGCTGCTTCTTGACTTGCACTCCAAGTCCTCTGGATCACGTTCGTTCCAAAAATCACGCTCCCGAAGGTTTCATTCCGTTTGGACTCCGTTTGATATTCCTTTTCTTTGAAATACTGAAATAGGCAAAAAAAACAGCAATATGGGCTGGGCCTCCGGTTAGTAGGTTAGTCCCAAAAATGATATAAATGTGTAAAATAAAGCCCATAAACATCCAAAAGGGGTAATATAATAGCATGGAACAATCAAAAATTATAGATACGTTGGAGACGCATCAGGACTCTGCTTTGAATTCACTCTTCTTGGTGTACAGAGGGCCCAACGTTTACTTTGCGTTCTTGAGCATGTGACACTTGCACCGCCAGCATGTGGTGTCTGGCATAATGCTCTTTGATAGTCAGCTCCATAGCCTGAATAGGGTCTGCAAAGAACACCAGGAAAGCAAGAACTTACCAGTAAGTATAGTCATCAGAGGAGCGCCGCCCATCACTCTAAGAAATTATGAGAAAACATTCAGAACTCTAAGTTGTCTCATCACAAACAAGCACCTCTGCCAGGATGGTACTCTAGAAATGACTATTAACACCAACAATAGCCTAAAATGCATTTCGTACAAATTAGTCCAGTACATGGTGTCAAATGTTATCACATCCCTGAAAAACGTGTACTGCAGCCTGCTGTTTCCACTTGCCCACATCAGGTTGTTAATCCCGCCCTCCTTGTCAGCCTGAATTTTGTATGTGAAATGCGGATCCTTGGCCCCAATTTCAGCAAACACCTCCATCATCATTGACGTGCTCCCTATTTATCTTCCCACGGAGATTGCGCAAAGACCTTTTGGTGAATGGCACATTCTCCATTGATCCAAAGAAGTTCCCTATGATACCATACACCTTCGCAAGGTTGGCATTGTTTTGCCGCAACTGCTTTATCAGATATATATGCTTGTGCCATGGCCAATGCACCATCTCGCCAAAGTTTGGTGAAAGGGAATGGTTGTGGCTCTCCCAATGCTCTGTGATGTACCACCCAGCGTGTGACATTTGCAACGGCAAAACCTTGTGTTCTTAACACCAACTTTACCCTGCATATGTAATCAATATTTTTAGAATGCAGAAACTACAGAATAACTACAACTAATAATAATCGCACTAACGTGAGTTGGGCAGGGTGGTCTGCTCGGTGCGGCAACACCTATCCTCATCCTGCAAACGCAGCCAACTCACATATTAAGTGCCTGAATTCAGTAAGCAGTATTTACTCAATTAAACTGTCTGGGTTCAGTAAGCATGATTCTGTTTATTGACTGCAAATCCCTAGTTGTTCTAAAGCCATGATTTATCCACTCATCCAAACTTTTTTGTAAATCCCTAGTTTACTGACAGCAAGAACAATTCTAGCACTAAGCTAGTTGTTCTAATGCAGCCAACTCACATTTTAAGTGCCTGGATTCAGTAAGTAGTATTCTCTCAGTTCAACTCTTTGGGTTCAGTAAGCATGATTCTACTTATTGGCCGCAAATCCCTAGTTGTTTAAATGGCACGATTTATTCACTCATCCCAACTTTTCTGTAAAATCTCTAGATTACTGACAGCAAGAACAATTCCAGCACTAACCTCTTGTTCAACATAGTGTCACCACCCGCGGATTCATCTTCCCAACTGACAGCTCCGACGGCGGAGGCGAGCTCTCCCTCCTATCCGTCGTCGCCTCCTTGGCCGCGAAAATCTGAGTGTCTGCGCTGTCCACTGCCCGTTGCTGCTCCGCCACCTCCTACTCCTCCACCATAGCGCCTCCCGACGGCGCTTGCGGCACAGGGACCGGCACCAAGCTCTCGCCTACTTCTGCAAGGAGAGTGGATCTGATCCACCACAGACAAAATCCTTTCAGTCACCATAGCCAACCGTCTAAGATTTGCGATGAAATCCCCACACAAGTGAGGATCTACATACCCGTCGATTGGCTGCATAAGGAAATCCATGGTGCCTCGCCGCCGCCGCTCCTTTTCTCTGCGCTGCAGGCCCGAGCTTCCAAATGAGTACCGCTCTAGGCAGAGAAGATATTGGACCCTGCATTCAATTTCCGCCTGTACCCACCGAACGGAAAGCGAACTTCCCGACGGATCAGACGGGCCCACCGATTCTGATCCAAGGCTCACCTTGTCGGCGGTGAACGGACGTAGGCTTGCCCGTTAAAGAATGCTATTTTAATGCGCCAACATGGCCCACCACCCACCGCTTCAAAGTAGCACCATGTTTTTCATATAGTGAGTCTCATAAGTTGTCTTTTTCATACTAGTGGGAATTTTTCATTATAGAACTTGGCTTGTATATTCCTACGATGGGCTTCCTCAAATGCCCTAGGTCTTTGTGAGCAAGCAAGTTGGATGCACACCCACTAGTTTTCTTTTGTTGAGCATTCATTTATAGCTCTAGTGCATCCGTTGCATGGCAATCCCAACTCCTCATGTTGACATCAATTGATGGGCATCTCCATAGCCCGTTGATTATCCTCGTCAATGTGAGACTTTCTATTTTTTGTCCTCTCCACACAATCCCCATCATCATATTCTATTCCACCCATAGTGCTATATCCATGGCTCACGCTCATGTATTGCGTGAAGGTTGAAAAAGTTTGAGATTATTTAAGTATGAAACAATTGCTTGGCTTGTCATCGGGGGTATAGAAGTTGGGAACATCTTTGTGTGACGAAAATGAAGCATAGCCTAACTACATGATTTCGTAGGGATGAACTTTCTTTTGCCATGCTATTTTGAGAAGACATGATTACTTTGATTAGTATGCTTGAAGTATTACTATTTCTTTTATCAATATGAACTTTTATTTTGTATTCATTTGGATCTGAACATTCATGCCACAATAAAGAAAATTACATTATGAATTATGCTAGGTAGCATTCCACAACAAAAATTCTCTTTTATCATTTACCTACTCGAGGACGAGCAGGAATTAAGCTTGGGGATCCTTGATACGTCTCCAACATATATATAATTTTTGATTGTTCCATACTATTATATTACCTCTTTTGGATGTTTATGGGCTTTATTTTACACATTTATATCATTTTTCGGACTAACCTACTAACCGGAGGCCCAGCCCATATTGTTGTTTCTTGCCTATTTCAGTATTTCGAAGAAAAGGAATATCAAACGGAGTCCAAACGGAATGAAACCTTCGGGAGCGTGATTTTTGGAACGAACGTGATCCAGAGGACTTGGAGTGCAAGTCAAGAAGCAGCCGAGGCCTCCACGAGATAGGAGGCGCCCCCCTATAGGGCACGCCCCTGTCTCGTGGGCCCCTCAGTGACCACCGACGTACTTCTTCTTCCTATATATACCTACGTACCCCGAAAACATCCAGGGGCACCATGAAACACAATTTCCACCGCTGTAACCTTCTGTATCCGCGAGATCTCATCTTGTAGCCCTTGCCGGCACTCTGCCGGAGGGGGAATCAACCATGGAGGGCTTCTACATCAACATCCTAGCCCCTCCGATGAGTTGTGAGTAGTTTACCACAGACCTATGGGTCCGTAGTTATTTGCTAGATACCTTCTTCTCTCTTTTTGGATCTCAATACAATGTTCTCCCCCTCTCTTGTGGAGATCTATTTGATCTAAACTCTTTTTGCGGTGTGTTTGTCGAGATCCGATGAATTGTGGGTTTATGATCAAGTTTATCTATGAATAATATTTGAATCTTCTCTGAATTATTTTATTATGATTAAGTTATCTTTGCAAGTCTCTTTGAATTATCAGTTTAGTTTGGCCTACTAGATTGGTCTTTCTTGCCATGGGAGAAGTGCTTAGCTTTGGGTTCAATCTTTCGGTGTCCTTACTCAGTGACAGAAAGGGTTGCAAGGCACATATTGTATTGTTGCCATCAAGGATAACAAGATGGGGTTTATATCATATTTCATGAGTTTATCCCTTTACATCATGTCATCTTGATTAATGCATTACTCTGTTCTTATGAACTTAATACTCTAGATGCATGCTGGATAGCGGTCGATGTGTGGAGTAATAGTAGTAGATGCAGGCAGGAGTCGGTCTACTTGTTATGGACGTGATGCCTATATACATGATCATGCCTAGATAATCTCATAACTATGCGCTTTTCTATTAATTGCTCGACAGTAATTTGTTCACCCACCGTAATACTTATGCTATCTTGAGAGAAGCCACTAGTGAAACCTATGGCCCCCGGGTCTATCTCTTATCATATTTGCTTTCAATCTACTTTTATTTGCATCTTTACTTTTTGCATCTATATTATAAAATACCAAAAATATATTTATCTCATCATACTATCTTTATTAGATCTCACTTTCGCAAGTGGCCGTGAAGGGATTGACAACCCCTTTATTGCGTTGGTTGCGAGTTCTCAGTTTGTTTGTGTAGGTGCGTGGGACTTTTGAGAAGCCTCCTACTGGATTGATACCTTGGTTCTCAAAACTTGAGGGACATACTTACGCTACACTTGCTGCATCACCCTCTCCTCTTGAGGAAAACCAGCATAAGCTCAAGGCGTAGCAAGAAGGATTTCGGCGCCGTTGCGGGGAGGTCTTCGCTCAAGTCAAGGCATACCAAGTACCCATCACAAACCCATCTTCCTCGCATTTACATTATTTGCCATTTGCCTCTCGTTTTCCTCTCCCCCACTTCACCCTTGCCGTTTTATTCGCCATCTCTTTCCCAATCTCCTCCTCCTCTTCTTCCCGTTTGCCTTTTCCTCGTCCGCTTGTTTGCTCGTGTGTTAGTTCGCTTGCTTGTCGTCATGACTAGTCTCATATCTTCTCCGTTATCTCCTGAGAATGAAGTTCTAAATTTTAAGCAAAGTAAGGGAGAAAATCTAAAAGATGGTTGGTATAGAATTTGCAATGCTCAAAATAGATCTACCTGGAAGCAATCTACTTCAGTTCTTCTTCGTAATTTTTACCTAGGTGCTAATCCTTGGTATAGATATATCCTTGATACCATTACCGGAGGGAATTTCTTGGGTAGCCATACTTTCGATTCTTATAATGCTTTAATAGATATATTTGGCTCATCACCTCTTTTAGTTAATGGAACTATGTTAACCTTGGAGCATGTTATGCAAAGACTTGAAATTATTGAGAATAAAGTTGCTATCATTGAATCAATTGAAAATCTTGATAAAAAGATCCACAATCAAATTACCCAATATGGATCTAAGGTAGGAATGACTTTGAAAAATATTAAAGAAAAGGAACCCATAGTTAATGAGAAAATAAATCTAGACTCCACTAGAATCGATAAACTTGAGGGTATCATTACCAACTTGGAAACTGCTTTTTCTTCCATAAAAAACACTCCAAGTTCATCTACCAAAAATACTAAGTTTATTTATGTTCCTAAGAATAAGGGTGAATCATCTAGTAAGGAAACTGCGGATCTTAAATATATAAGCGTTCATCCCAATCTTTTTGCCATCATTAAGGAACCATTTGCTATGAATGAATTTTTCGATCTTTTGCCTAAAAATTTGACAATTACTAGAGAGAAAGAAAATTCTAAAGAAGGTAGATGCCTCATTGAAGAATTGCCTACCAAAGATGGCACTCGTTAGATCTATCTTCGCTTTTATGCCTAGCTAGGGGCGTTAAACAATAGCGCTAGTTGGGAGGCAACCCGATTTTGTTTATGTTTTTTGTTTTTGTTCCTGTTTAGGAATAAATAATCCATCTACCTTCTGTTTAGATGTGGTTTTATGTTTTAATTAGTGTTTGTGCCAAGTTAAACCTATAGGATCTTCTTGGATGATAGTTATTCGATCTTGCTGTAATTTCCAGAAACTTTTGGCTCACGAAAACAATTGTTAAAAATAACCAGAACGTGATAAAATAGTTATTCCAATTTCTGCTGATCAATAAACAAATTTCCTAGGTATTCCTATTTTGGCTAAATTTTTTCAGTTCCAGAAGTTTACGTTAGTTACAGATTACTACAGACTGTTCTGTTTTTGACAGATTCTGTTTTTGGTGTGTTGTTTGCTTATTTTGATGAATCTATGGCCAATAAAATAGTTTATAATCCATAGATAAGTTGGAATTCAGTATTTTTAACACCAAATTAAATAAAGAATGAGTTCATTGCAGTACCTTATGTGGTGGTTTTGTTTTCTTTCACTAACGGAGCTTATAAGATTTCTTGTTGAGTTTTGTGTTGTGAAGTTTTCAAGTTTTGGGTAAAGCTTTTATGGACTATGGAATAAAGGGTGGCAAGAGCCTAAGCTTGGGGATGCCCAAGGCACCCCAATACATTCAAGAATAGCCAAAAGCATAAGCTTGGGGATGCCCCGGGAAGGCATCCCCTCTTTCGTCTTCGTTCATTGCTAACTTTACTTGGGGCTATATTTTTATTCACCACATGATAAGTGTTTTGCTTGGAGCGTCGTGTATTATATTAGTATTTGCTTTTTAGTTTACCACAATCATCCTTGTTGTACACACCTTTTGGGAGAAGCCTATTTGATTAGAATTTGCTAGAATACTCTTTGTGCTTCACCTATATCTTTTGAGCTTGATAGTTTTTGCTCTAGTACGTCACTTATATCTTTTAGAGCACGGTGGTGTCTTAATTTTGAAGAAATTGCTAGTCTCTCATGCTTCACTTATATTATTTTGAGAGTCTTTTAGAACAGCATGGTATTTGTTATGGTCATAAAATTGGTCCTAGAATGGTAGGCATCCAAGTTGGGTATAATAAAAACTATCATAGGAAGTGAATTGGATGCTATGATCAATTTGATACTTGATAATTGTTTTGAGATATGGAGGTAGTGATATTAAGGTCATGCTAGTTGGGTGATTATGAATTTAAAGAATGCTTGTGTTGAAGTTAGCAAATCCCATAGCATGCACGTATGGTTAAAGTTGTGTAACAAATTTGAAATATGAAGTGTACCTGGCTTGTGCATCCTTATGAGTGGCGGTCGGGGACGAGCGATGGTCTTTTCCTACCAATCTATCCCCCTAGGAGCATGCGCGTAGTACTTAATTTTTGATGACTTCTAAATTTTTGCAATAAGTATATGAGTTCTTTTGACTAATGTTGAGTCCATGGATTATACGCACTTTTACCTTTCCGCCTTTGCTAGCCTCTTGATGCACTGCATTGCCCTTTCTCACCTTGATAGTTGGTGCAAACTTCGCCGGTGCATCCAAACCCCATGATACGATACACTCTATCACACATAAACCTCCCTATATCTTCCTCAAAACAGCCACCATACCTACCTACTATGGCATTTCCATAGCCATTCCGAGATATATTGCCATGCAACTTTCCACCGTTCCGTTCATCATCATGACATACGTTACTTTTGTCGTATTGCCATTGCATGATCATGTAGTTGACATCGTATTTGTGGCAAAGCCACCATGCATTATTTTTCATACATGTCACTCTTGATTCATTGCACCATGCCGGTACACCGCCGGAGGCATTCATATAGAGTCATATCTTGTTCTAGTTTTGAGTTGTAATTGTTGAGTTGTAAGAAAATAAAAGTGTGATGATCATCATTTTTAGAGCATTGTCCCAAGTGAGGAAAGGATGATGGAGACCAAGATTCCCCCACAAGTCGGGATGAGACTCCGGACGAAAAAAAAGAAAAAAAAGAAAAAAAGAGGCCATAAAAAAAGGAGAAAAGGCCCAAATAAAAAAAATAAAAAAAGAGAGAGAAGGGACAATGCTACTATCCTCTTACCACACGTGTGCTTCAAAGTAGCACCTTGTTCTTCATGTAGTGAGTCTCATATATTGTGCTTCAAAGTAGCACCATGTTTTTCATATAGTGAGTCTCATAAGTTGTCTTTTTCATACTAGTGGGATTTTTTCATTACAGAACTTGGCTTGTATATTCCTACGATGGGCTTCCTCAAATGCCCTAGGTCTTCGTGAGCAAGCAAGTTGGATGCACACCCACTAGTTTTCTTTTGTTGAGCATTCATTTATAGCTCTAGTGCATCCGTTGCATGGCAATCCCTACTCCTCATGTTGACATCAATTGATGGGCATCTCCATAGCCCGTTGATTATCCTCGTCAATGTGAGACTTTCTCTTTTTTGTCTTCTCCACACAATCCCCATCATCATATTCTATTCCACCCATAGTGTTATATCCATGGCTCACGCTCATGTATTGCGTGAAGGTTGAAAAAGTTTGAGATTATTTAAGTATGAAACAATTGCTTGGCTTGTCATCGGGGGCATAGAAGTTGGGAACATCTTTGTGTGACGAAAATGAAGCATAGCCTAACTATATGATTTTGTAGGGATGAACTTTCTTTTGCCATGCTATTTTGAGAAGAATTACTTTGATTAGTATGCTTGAAGTATTACTATTTCTTTTATCAATATGAACTTTTATTTTGTATTCAATTGGATCTGAACATTCATGCCACAATAAAGAAAATTACATTATGAATTATGCTAGGTAGCATTCCACATCAAAAATTCTCTTTTATCATTTACCTACTCGAGGATAAGCAGGAATTAAGCTTGGGGATGCTTGATACGTCTACAACGTATCTATAATTTTTGATTGTTCCATACTATTATATTACCCCTTTTGGATGTTTATGGGCTTTATTTTATGCATTTATATCATTTTTGGGACTAACCTACTAACCGGAGGCCCAGCCCATATTGCTGTTTTTTTTTGCCTATTTCAGTATTTCGAAGAAAAGGAATATCAAACGGAGTCCAAACGGAATGAAACCTTCGGGAGCGTGATTTTTGGAACGAACGTGATCCAGAGGACTTGGAGTGCAAGTCAAGGAGCAGCCGAGGCCTCCACGAGATAGGAGGGCGCCCTCCCCCGTATAGGGCGCGCCCCCTGTCTCGTGGGACCCTCGGGCGGCCACCTACGTACTTCTTCTTCCTATATATACCTACGTACCCCGAAAACATCCAGGGGCACCACGAAACACAATTTCCACCCTGTAACCTTCTGTATCCGTGAGATATCATCTTGGAGCCCTTGCCGGCACTCTGCCGGAGGGGGAATCAACCACGGAGGGCTTCTACATCAACATCTTAGCCCCTCTGATGAGTTGTGAGTAGTTTACCACAGACCTACGTGTCCATAGTTATTAGCTAGATGGCTTCTTCTCTCTTTTTGGATCTCAATACAATGTTCTCCCCCTCTCTTGTGGAGATCTATTCGATGTAAACTCTTTTTGCGGTGTGTTTGTCGAGATCCGATGAATTGTGGGTTTATGATCAAGTTTATCTATGAATAATATTTGAATCTTCTCTGAATTCTTTTATGTATGATTAAGTTATCTTTGCAAGTCTCTTTGAATTATCAGTTTAGTTTGGCCTACTAGATTGGTCTTTCTTGCCATGGGAGAAGTGCTTAGCTTTGGGTTCAATCTTGCGGTGTCCTTACCCAGTGACAGAAAGGGTTGCAAGGCATGTATTGTATTGTTGCCATCGAGGATAACAAGATGGGGTTTATATCATATTGCATGAGTTTATCCCTCTACATCATGTCATCTTGCTTAATGCGTTACTCTGTTCTTATGAACTTAATACTCTAGATGCATGCTGGATAGCGGTCGATGTGTGGAGTAATAGTTGTAGATGCAGGCAGGAGTCGGTCTACTTGTTATGGACGTGATGCTTATATACATGATCATGCCTAGATAATCTCATAACTATGCGATTTTCTATCAATTGCTCGACAATAATTTATTCACCCACCGTAATACTTATGCTATCTTGAGAGAAGCCACTAGTGAAACCTATGGCCCCCGGGTCTATCTCTTATCATATTTGCTTTCAATCTACTTTTATTTGCATCTTTACTTTTTGCATCTATATTATGAAATACCAAAAATATATTTATCTTATCATACTATCTTTATTAGATCTCACTTTCGCAAGTGGCCGTGAAGGGATTGACAACCCCTTTATTGCGTTGGTTGCGAGTTTTCAGTTTGTTTGTGTAGGTGCGTGGGAATTTTGAGAAGCCTCCTACTAGATTGATACCTTGGTTCTCAAAAATTGAGGGACATACTTACGCTACACTTGCTGCATCACCCTCTCCTCTTCGGGGAAAACCAATGCAAGCTCAAGACGTAGCAAGTCCCGTGAGGTGGTGGACTACATGCTCACGGTAGATGGGTTTGAGAATGGGTGGGTGATGCTGCTGGATGAATACAAGCTATGGAGACGCCCATACATGACTCAACTTCTCGAGATCAGAAATAAATGGACAAAGCCGTATTTCGAAGGTGTTTTATGTGCAATGATGAGCACATAAAGGAGTGATGGTGTCTAATGGATATGTTTGTGCAAAAGTATATGATGCTTCTGTTGGGGAACATTGCAGAAAATAAAAAATTTCTACGGTTTCACCAAGATCATTCTATGAGTTCATCTAGCAACAATAGAGAGGAGTGCATCTACATACCCTTGTAGATCGAGAGCGGAAGCGTTCAAGAGAACGGGGTTGAGGGAGTCATACTCGACGTGATCCAAATCACCGATGATCCTAGTGCTGAACGGATAGCACCTCCGCGTTCAACACACGTACGGTTGAGGAAGACGTCTCCTCCTTCTTGATCCAACAAGGAGGGAAGAGAGGTTGACGGAGATCCAACAGCACGGCGGCGTGGTGGTGGATGCAACAGTGATCTCAGTAGAGCTTCGCCGAGCTTCTACGAGAGGGAGAGGTGTAGCAAGGGGGAAGGGAGGCGCCTATGGCATGGGTGCGGCTGCCCTCCCTCCCCCCTTTATATAGGCCCCCTAGGGGGGCGCCTGCCCTGGGAGATGAGATCTCCTTGGGGGCGGCCAAGGGGGAGGCTTGCCCCCCAAGGCAAGTGGAGGCGCTCCCCACCCTAGGGTTTCCAACCCTAAGGGCAGGGGGGCCCAAGGGGGGCGCACCATCCCACCACAGGCTAGATCCCCTCCCCACTTCAGCCCACGGGGCCCTTCGGGATAGGTGGCCCCACCCGGTGGACCCCCGGGACCCTTCCGGTGGTCCCGGTACAATACCGGTGACCCCCGAAACTTTCTCGATGGCCGAAACTGCACTTCCTATATATAATTCTTCACCTCCGGACCATTACGGAACTCCTCGTGACGTCCGGGATCTCATACGGGACTCCGAACAACTTTCAGGTTACTGCATACTCATATCTTTACAACCCTAGCGTCACCGAACCTTAAGTGTGTAGACCCTACGGGTTCGGGTGTAGCGACCCGACCTCAGACGGTCAAGCCTCTGTGTATCCGTGCCATCCCTGGATCAGTATGCTGGCACACACAGTACATCAATGTATATATCAAAGTGCAATCACATGTATAAATAACGTAAAACCGATATATACCTCATAAGTCTCATCTGAAACAAGTAATCGGTGTGGAGTCCCATCAACGCCATCGGCAAGTTGAGTGTAGACCGTAACCACATGCCGTACTCTTACTGTCGAGAAATATCTGCAACATGATATGTTGCAGCCGTGTAGGTCAGTACATTGAATGTACCGCAAGATCACAACATGAGAAAGCGGATGATAAAACTATACTATATGCAATATGGCTTTGTGGCTCGTGTATCTGAGTTTTGTTTATGTAAAAGCTGGTTTTATTTTCCCTACATCAAAGGAATAAATGAAGTCTGTACTATGGAGCTTTCTATCATGACATGGTTCCGCCAACCGATGTCTCATAGCCCAAAATCATCATAAGTTGCCCACAATTAAGTTATCAGTCCGGTGTTGAGAGTTCCGAGATAGATCCAGTCCGAGGCTCAAATTGTCCGTAATCGGGACACGGCTAATCGATTAGGTTTAAACCCTCTGCAGAGGTTTGTACACTTTACCCGCAAGATTCGATCCCTCTTTTTATGTTCTCGCACTTCAGGGTGTTTGAGAACAAGATGACCGAAACATGGTCTTCCGAAGAGTTCCCCTGACCACTGTCCGGTGCTCATTCAATCCTACCGTAGTTCTACATCTGCTAGCACCGTCCTAGACAGAGTCACAACTAGGGTCAACCAAGCCGAGCCCATAGTGACTTGCGGTTGCACAGGTAAGCTTCCGGGCATGAAGTATTCTTCCGTCTCTTTGAGTCTGGTGAAGCTTTCCGCAAGATGTCATGGCGCTTCTCCATGCATCCCGGCCAACCACTGGTTTCTCCAGGTGCCCGTCAACCGTCCTTCACCCAAAGAGTGTGTATTGAATTCTTGTCTCGAGTCTTGAAGTCTTGAGGCCTTGAAGATGCAGTCCTTGCAGATTCCATCATGGAGTTGTCGTCATTGGCGTAGATCCTCCATTCTCACACCACTCCGAGCACTCATACCAACCCGTCTACTATAGCGTAGCATTAAAATAAATAACGTCCCGGGCTTGGTAACAGGGTGATGGGTTCCTACCTCATGCATAGTACTCAACTACAAGAATTCAATATCACTAATGTAGGTTTGTTGCAAAGATGACACTAAATGCAATAAAACATAGGTATGAAAGCATGGTCAAAGTGAACTTGCCTGGTATTACTTGATGAAGATAATAACGCTCTCTGAATAAAGACTTGGTAGAACTATTCGTCACTCCGTTAAAAATCTATATTAAACGGACAATCATATAAGCAATCATCCTAGCAATCAATTCTATCAATCATAACAATACTCAATCAAAATAAAAGCAACAAAGAAAACCAAGTCGAAAACCAAAGGAAAAACTTCAAAAGAAAAATTCAAGGAAAAACTAGTGGTGACCAACTCACACAAATCTTAACATAACATCACTAAATTACTCTAATATTTTTTTACAGCAAAGAAAATATAAATCTAATAAAATAACAGAAAATAAATTACTAATTTAATAACTAACAAAAGAACTAATATAAAACTACTATAACCATCTAGTCAATATTAGAACAAATATAGCAAATAGCAAAACACTAAGACAACTATAACAGCAAATCATTTATTAAAACATTGATAAACTATACTAAAAAATATAACAACTAATGTGTTCAAAAATAACAAAAACAAAAACAATATAACTTGAAGTGGAAAAAGAATTACTTTTAAAACTAATAAAACTATTTTTATCCACTATCACCATGAACTAAACAAGCAATTACAAAACATTAGCTAAACACTAATAAATAACTACAAAAATTTATCTACTGTAGGTAAACATAAACATATAACAACAAGTGAAAATCTATAAAAGGAATGAACTAAAAATAATTAAAAACAATAATTACATAACTAAAACAACTATATAAGCAAAACAGTACTGTTTTTACTAAAAATCTAACTTAAAATACTCCAAAATTACCAAACTAAATCCTACAGCTAAACAATATCACAAGTGACCAGGAGCAAAAGAATTAATTAAAACCTATTTTAAACTCAAGTTATGGCCAAAATACTAATTTGAACAAAATTTATCAAATTCAAATTTAAGCTACTCAAATTTGAAATCCAGAGACACTAACAGAAACTTCAGCAAATTTGTGACACATAGCAATTGGAATCACTCAAAATACTAAAAACTCTAAAAGATATGAATTTTCTAAGATTGCTATTTTCTGAAAAAATGAATTACAGGATTTCGTGGATCTCACCGGAGTAGTCGTCGGAGTTGGGGAAGAAGATCGGATCCGATGTTGCGGTTGATCCTAGAGGAAAGGAGATCACGGGACGGTGGAGAGGAGATCATATAAACCTCGGGAGAGGTCGAGGCGCGGCGGCACTTGGCGGCGGGTGGTGGTGCTGCTTCTTCTGCTGCTTGGAGAGGAGAGGAGAGGAGAGGAGAGGAGAGGAGAGGTGTTGCTTTGATATGTTGGAGGGGGGGTGCTTGGGTATTTATATTGGGGAGGGGAGGGCTTTGCTTGGGGTAGGGGACAAGAAATAGACTAGGATTAGGAAACAAAATGGAAAAGATCTAGAAACAAATCGGAATAAACGGAAGTAGGACAAAAGTCCTACTAGTATTAGGAAAAAGGAGCGGCGCTCCCTGGCTCCCTGGTGTGCACGCGTGATGGTGGCCGGCCGGTGGCAAGTGGCGGCTTGGGCCTTTGGCCCAAGGCGCTGCGGATTTTTTTTATATATATAAATATTTTTTTTTCAGAAAAACAAAATAAGAAGAAAGCAAAATAAATGAAAATAATATATAGGCATGTAATATATCAAAATTTTCAGAAAAACATTTCCTACAAGATGAACTTTATTCTAGAGTCAAATAAAATACACATAAATTTAAATAAAGCAAAGAGTGCTTTTGGTCCAATAAAATCCAACAAAATCATTTTAAAAATAACAAAACAATTCAAAATTATTTCTCTCCATTTTTCCGAGGTAGGGAATCATGTTACCCTATTTTCCATGTAGTTTATTTTTGGAGAAAATAATTTGAATAAAACTCAAATAACTCCAAATTGAAAAATAAATTCCAAAAGGACTTGAATTTGATCCTTTGAAACTCCCAACTCATATTTCATATGTTTTAAGAAGTCATTTTATCCTCGCTCGTGAAAATCATTGAGTTGCATGAAGTTTATGAATTAGAAAATATTTCCAAATGAAATTCAAATATTTTCAACACCCCTTGTCATTTAAATAAATGGAAGAAGTCATGTCATCTTCTCTCCAGGGTTTTGTGATGAAACAAATTTGAATTCATGGAGATCATAAATGCAAGGTGGAAGTTTGGGAAAGTCATTTCATTCCCTCTCATTCAACTTTCAGAAAGTTTCAAATTTCACTCAATTTCACACAAGCAACCACACCACTATCAAACAAACAAGCATAAATATTTATTTAATATAACATTCCAAAATTTAGAATTTTGGGATGTTACAAATCTACCACACTTAAAATGAATCTCGTCCTCGAGATTCGAAGAGGTTAGCAAGAAATAGGTTAGGGTTTTGGGGTCTTCTCAAAAATCCATCGATCGTCTCCGGGTCTCGGGTGCTACCACCCTTAGAAGCATTGTTACGGTTCCATCAAAACTCAGATACTCCATCCTTATTGCTGACAGTGTCGGTCTTCTCAGATATTAAGGATAATACCTTCTCTGGGCTCTTCCTGTAGTGGCATAACCTTTTCCTCAATTCTTTTGTCTTTTACTCTTGGTAAGGTTATTCCGAGACTGGGTCTTCATAGTCGACGGTCCGGCGCCAATTCTAAACAAAATCGGTATCTCATGGTGGTCAACGATTTATGGTTTCCCCTGCAGAAAACGGGTCTGGGTTGAACCTCACCGTATAACCTACGTTTGGCAACGGTTGCCGGTACATGGATCAATCGTCCTACCATTCTAAGGTTTTTGGCTTGTCGTATCGACACTCTTCTAAGGTTTTCAAGGCTCTCTGATTTTCCATCAACATATGATAGTTCATGATAGAAGTCTCCGGATGGGGGCCAATCCATCCCGTACTTGAATCATTACCACATACGTAAACAGTGAATCACGTATTCTAACACTTGGGCATACTCACAAGCACTGCAGAATTTCTCTTGTTCTCGAACTGGGTTCGAGTAAATCCTTTGGTTCAGCAAGCCAAACAAAACATCTATCGTTTTCACAACTCTTGGGTTTCGTAACCTCCTAAGAAACGTATCTTGATTGAATCACCGATTCTTCCAAATTTCTTCCTTCATCAAGGTTACATCTGTTCCTTTTCAAAATCCTGGGCACGTGGGTTATGGCCCACTTCAACACTAATGCAGCTTTAACTCCTCCTTGGAGTAACTCTCTTGTTCCATATTACACCTCCTTTAAATCCAAAGAGTACTGCTTTCTTCATACCATCATATCAAAAGCAAAACTCCAACTTTCTTTTTTTTTCCTTCGAACTACAGTTCGTGGAATATATATTTTCTTATCCATTAGTCTAGTCTTCTTCACAGGGTACTATCACCCTTAAAATGAAATTCACAAATCCATCCATAGACCATATTTCTCATATCCTCGAAAATGGTCAAAATTCGTGTTCATAGAGTAACAACTCATACAATTAAACATATGAAAACATGTCACCTTAACTTTATTGATTTCATGAATCCATTACAAACTCTGAGCACTCATTACATAACTCAACTCATCGAACTTATGAAAATAAAAGTGCTTTCTACTACTCTTGTTATCAAAATTCCAACTACTCAACTCCAGCTGTCATCTTGCCGGGACATTTAGTAGCATAATGTCCTGCTTCCTTGCAATGAAAACAAATAACTTTCGATAAGTCTTTGGGCTTCTTGGAGATGGTGCCTGCTCCTTGAGTTCCTTGCTTCCTTTTGAGACAATGATTGGCATAATGCCCGACGTCCTTACATTCAAAACAGGTAATACGACTCTTGTCCCTCTTTGCAGAAATTGGGTTGTTACGAGGGTGTCTTTGTTTTCTCTTCCGGGTTTCTTCGTTCGATCAAACCTTCTATTCCTGTGGATCAAACTCTATTGCTTCCGTCGGAAGTATCCCGAACACTCTTTTCTTTCCTTGGTGCAATCTTGTGAAAATGTCCTTCTTCTCCACATGAATATCGGGCATTGGAGTAAAATCTGTTGAGGCCTTCTCCATCAGGGTCTTCAACACATTCCTTCATCACAGGTTATTTGTGGCACTGTCGTTTGGGTCATATCGGTGTAAAGCGCATAAAGAAACTCCATAAAGATGGACTTTTGGAATCACTTGATTATGAATCATTTGATACTTGCGAACCATGCCTTATTGGCAAGATGACTAAAACTCCATTCTCTGGAACAATGGAACGAGCTAATGACTTATTGGAAATAATACATACTGATGTATGCGGTCCAATGAGTGTTGATGCTCGTGGTGGGTATCATTATTTTCTGACCTTCACAGATGATTTAAGCAGATATGGGTATATCTATTTAATGAAACACAAGTCTGAAACATTAAGTTTAAACAATTTCGGAGTGAAGTGGAGAATCATCGTAACAAGAAAATAAAAGTTTCTACGATCTGATCGTGGAGGAGAATATTTGAGTTACGAGTTTGGACTTCATTTAAAACAATGTGGAATAGTTTCACAGCTCACGCCACCTGGAACACCACAGCTAATGGTGTGTCCGAACGTCGTAACCGGACTATATTAGATATGGTGCGATCTATGATGTCTCTTACCGATTTACCACTGTCATTTTGGGGTTATGCATTAGAGATAGCTGCATTCACGTTAAACAGGGCACCATCGAAATCCATTGAGACGATGCCTTATGAACTGTGGTTTGGCAAGAAACCAAAGTTGTCGTTTCTTAAAGTTTGGGGCTGCGATGCTTATGTGAAAAGGCTTCAACCTGATAAGCTCGAACCCAAATCAGAGAAATGCGTCTTCATAGGATACCCAAAGGAAACTGTTGGATACACCTTCTATCACAGGTCCGGAGGCAAGATATTTGTTGCTAAGAATGGATCCTTTCTAGAGAAGGAGTTTCTCTCAAAAGAAGTGAGTGGGAGGAAAGTAGAAATTGATGAGGTAATTGTACCTTCTCCCTTATTGGAAAGTAGTTCATCACAGAAATCAGTTCGAGTGATTCCTACACCAATTAGTGAGGAAGCTAATGATGATGATCATGAAACTTCAGATCAAGTTACTACCGAACCTCATAGGTCTTCCAAAGTGAGATCCACACCAGAGTGGTACGGTAATCCTGTTCTGGAAGTCATGTTACTAGACCATGGTGAACCTATGAACTATGAGGAAGCGATGATGATCCCAGATTCCGCGAAATGGCTTGAGGCCATGAAATCTGAGATGGGTTCCATGTATGAGAACAAAGTGTGGACTTTGGTGGACTTGCCTGATGATCGGCAAGCCATAGAAAATAAATGGATATTCAAGAGGAAGACGGACACTGATAGTAGTGTTACTATCTACAAAGCTCGACTTATCGCAAAAGATTTTCGGCAAGTTCAAGGTGCTGACTACAATGAGATTTTCTCAACTGTAGCGATGCTTAAATCCGTCCGAATCATGTTAGCAATTGCCATATTTTATGAAATCTGGCAAATGGATGTCAAAACTGTATTCCTTAAATGGATATTTCTTAAAAAAGAGTTGTATATGATGCAACCAGAAGGTTTTGTCGATCCTAAAGGTACTAACAAGGCGTGCAAGCTCCAGCAATCCATCTATGGACTGGTGCAAGCATCTCGGAGTTGGAATATACGTTTTGATGAGTTTATCAAAGCATATGGTTTTATACAAACTTTTGGAGAAGGCTGTATTTACAAGAAAGTGAGTGGGAGCTCTGTAGCTTTTCTAATATTATATGCAGATGACATATTGTTGATTGGAAATAATATAGAATTTCTGGATAGCATAAAGGGATACTTGAATAAGAGTTTTTCAAAGAAAGACCTCAGTGAAGATGCTTACATATTGGGCATCAAGATCTATAGAGATAGATCAAGACGCTTGATAAGATTTTTCAATGACTGTATACCTTAACAAGTTTTTGAAAGAATTCAAAATAGATCAGTCAAAGAAGGAGTTCTTCACTGTATTACAAGGTGTAAAGTTGAGTAAGACTCAAAGCACGACCACGGCAGAAGATAGAAAGAGAATGAAAGTCATGCCCTATGCCTCAGTCATAGGTTCTATAAAGTATGCTATGTTGGGTACCAGACCTATTGTGTACCTAGCCATGAGTTTGGCAAGGGGGTACAATAGTGATCTAGGAATAGATCACTGGGCAGCGGTCAAAATTACCCTTAGTAAGGACTAAGGAAATGTTTCTCGGTTATGGGGGTGATAAAGAGTTCGTCGTAAAGAGTTACATCGAGTCAAGCTTTTACACCGATCCAGATGACTCTAAGTCTCAATCTGGATACATATTGAAAGTGGGAGCAATTAGCTAGAGTAGCCTCATGCAGAGCATTGTAGACATACAATATTTGCAAAATACACACGGCTCTGAATGTGACAGTCCCGTTGACTAAACTTCTCTCACGAGCAAAACATGATCACACCTTAGTACTCTTTGGGTGTTAATCACATAGCGGTGTGAACTAGATTATTGACTCTAGTAAACCCTTTAGGTGTTGGTCACATGGCGATGTGAACTATGGGTGTTAATCACATACAGATGTGAACTATTGGTGTTAAATCACATTGCGATGTGAACTAGATTATTGACTCTAGTGCAAGTGGGAGACTAAAGGAAATATGGCCTAGAGGCAATAATAGAGTTATTATTTATTTCCTTATTTCATGATAAATGTTTATTATTCATGCTAGAATTGTATTAACCGGAAACTTGATACATGTGTGAATACATAGACAAAACAAAGTGTCTCTAGTATGCCTCTACTTGACTAGCTCGTTAATCAAAGATGGTTAAGTTTCCTGACCATAGACATGTGTTGTCATTTGATGAACGTGATCACATCATTAGGAGAATGATGTGATGGACAAGACCCATCTGTTAGCTTAGCATGTTGATCGTTCAGTTTTATTGCTACTGCTTTCTTCATAACTTATACATGTTCCTCAGACTATGAGATTATGCAACTCCCGAATACTAGAGGAACACCTTGTGTGCTATCAAACGTCACAATAACTGGGTGATTATAAAGATGCTCTACAGGTGTCTCCGAAGGTGTTTGTTGGGTTGGCATAGATCGAGATTAGGATTTGTCACTCCGTGTATCGGAGAGGTATCTCTGGGCCCTCTCGGTGATGCTCATCACTATAAGCCTTACAAGCAATGTGACTAATGAGTTAGTTGCGGGATGAAGCATTACAGAACGAGTAAAGAGACTTGCCGGTTACGATATTGAACTAGGTATGATGATACCAACGATCGAATCTCGGGCAAGTAACATCCCGATGACAAAGGGAACAACGTATGTTGTTATGCGGTTTGACCGATAAAGCTCTTCGTAGAATATGTAGGAGCTAATATGAGCATCCAGGTTCCGTTATTGGTTATTAACCGGAGATGAGTCTCAGTCATGTCTACATAGTTCTCGAACCCGTAGGGTCCGCACGCTTAACGTTCGATGACGATCGGTATTATGAGTTTATGTGTTTTGATGTACCGAAGGTTGTTAGGAGTTCCGGATGTGATCACGGACATGACGAGGAGTCTCGAAATGGTCGAGACATAAATATTGATATATTGTAAGGTTATGTTTGGACATCGGAAAGGTTTCAGATAGGTTCAGGCATTTTCGGGAGTACCGGGGGGTTACCGGAACCCCCCGGGGGGTTAATGGGCCTTCATGGGCCATAGTGGAAGAGAGGAGGAGGTGGCCAAGTGGAGGGGCGCGCCCCCAAGCCCAATCCAATTGGGAAGGGGGCCGGCCCCCCTTTCCTTCTCCCCCTCTTCCCCTTCCTTCCCCCTCCAAGTTGGCCTAGGAAATTAGGGGGGAACCTACTCCTGGTAGGAGTAGGATTCCCCCCCTTGGGGGCGCACCATGAGGCCGGCCGACCCCCTCCTTTATATACGGGGGAACGAGGCTCCCTTGCTACGTCTTGAGCTTGCGTTGGTTTTCCCCGAAGAGGAGAGAATGATGCAGCACAGTAGCGTAAGTATTTCCCTCGGTTTTTGAGAACCAAGGTATCAATCCAAGAGGAGGCCACGCACAAGTCCCTCGTACCTGCACAAAACGATAGCTACTGCAACCAACGCGATTAGGGGTTGTCAATCCTTCATGGTCACTTACGAGTGAGATCTGATAGAGATAATATTTTGGTATTTTGGTATAAAGATGCAAAGTGAAAAGTAAAAAGCAAAGTAAAAACAAAGCAAGTATAGAAGTGATGGAGATTGATATGATGAGAATAGACCCGGGGGCCATAGGTTTCACTAGTGGCTTCTCTCAAGAGCATAAGTATTCTACGGTGGGTGAACAAATTACTGTTGAGCAATTGAAAGAATTGAGCATAGTTATGAGGTTATCTAGGTATGATCATGTATATAGGAATCACATCCGAGACAAGTAAATCAAAATGATTCTGCATCTACTACTATTGCTCCACTCATCGACCGCTATCCAGCATGCATCTAGAGTATTAATTTAAAAACAAAGTAACGCCTTAAGCAAGATGACATGATGTAGAGGAATAAATTCATGCAATATGATAAATACCCCAATATTGTTATCCTCGATGGCAACAATACAATCGTGCCTTGCAACCCCTTCATCCTTTGGGTAAGGACACATAAGATTGAACCCAAAGCCATGCACTTCTCCCATTGCAAGAACTACCAATCTAGTTGGCCAAACCAAACAGATAATTCGAAGGGACTTGCAAAGATAACTCAATCATACATAAAAGAATTCAGAGAAGATTCAAATATTATTCATAGATAAGCTGGATCATAAACCCACAATTCATCGGTCTCAACAAACACACCGCAAAAAGAAGATTACATCAAATAGATCTCCACGAGAGAGGGGGAGAACATTGTATTGAGATCCAAAAAGAGAGAAGAAGCCATCTAGCTACTAGCTATGGACCCGAAGGTCTGAAGTAAACTACTCACACTTCATCGGAGAGGCTATGGTGTTGATGTAGAAGCCCTCCGTGGTGGATGCCCCCTCCGGCGGAGCTCAGGAAAGACCCCAAGATGGGATCTCGTGGAGCTTCGAGGGGCCCATGAGGCAGGGGGTGCGCCCCCACCCTCGTGACCGCCTCTCTGGTTCCTTGGCATAGGGTCCAAGTCTCCTAGATCACGTTCGGTGAGAAAATCACGTTTCCGAAGGTTTCATTCCGTTTGGACTCCGTTTGATATTCTATTTCTTCAAAATACTGAAAAAGGCAAAAAACTGCAATTCTGGGTTGGGCCTCGGGTTAATAGGTTAGTCCCAAAAGTAATATAAAAGTGGAAAATAAAGCCCATTATAGTCCAAAACAATAGATAAAGTAGCATCGAGCAATAAAAAATTATAGATACGTTGGAGACGTATCAGGCATCCCCAAGCTTAATTCCCGCTCATCCTCGAGTAGGTAAATGATAAAAAGAGAATTTTTGATGCGGAGTGATACTTTGGCATAATTTCAATGTAAATCTTCTTAATCATGGTATGAATATTCAGATCCGAAAGATTCAAGACAAAAGTTCATATCGACATAAAAATGATAATACTTCAAGCATACTAACAAAGCAATTATGTCTTCTCAAAATAACATGGCCAAAGAAATTTATCCCTACAAAATCATATAGTCTGGCTATGCTCCATCTTCCCCAAGCAAAGTATTTAAATCATGCACAACCCCGATGACAAGCCAAGCAATTGTTTCATACTTTAACATTTTCAAAAAAAATCAATCTTCACGCAATACATGAGCGTGAGCCATGGATATAGCACTATATGTGGAATAGAATGGTGGTTGTGGAGAAGACAAAAAGAGGGAAGATAGTCTCACATAAACTAGGCGTATCAACGGGCTATGGAGATGCCCATCAATAGATATCAATGTGAGTGAGTAGGGATTGCCATGCAACGGATGCACTAGAGCTATAAGTATATGAAAGCTCAACAAAAGAAACTAAGTGGGTGTGCATCCAACTCGCTTGCTCATGAAGACCTAGGGCATTTGAGGAAGCCCATCATTGGAATATACAAGTCAAGTTCTATAATGAAAAATTCCCACCAGTATATGAAAGTGATAAAATGAGAGACTCTCTATCATGAAGATCATGGTGCTACTTTGAAGCACAAGTGTGGTAAAAGGATAGTAACATTGTCCCTTCTCTCTTTTTCTCTCATTTTTTTATTTGGGCCTTTTCTCTTTCTTATGGCCTCTTTTTTTTGTCCGGAGTCTCATCCCGACTTGTGGGGGAATCATAGTCTCCATCATCCTTTCCTCACTTGGGACAATGCTCTAATAATGATGATCATCACACTTTTATTTTTCTTACAACACAACAATTACATGTAACATCCCAAAATTCTAAATTTTGGAATGTTATAAACACATAGATAGTTTTGATTGATTGTTTGATTGATCGATTGATTGAGTGAATTCGAAACTTTTTGAAAGTTAAATGAGAGGGAATAAAAGGACTTTCCCAAACTTTCATTTTTGCTTTTATGATCTTCAAGAATTCAAATTCTTTTCATCACAAAACCCTGGAGAGAAGATGACATGACTTCTTCCATTTATTTAAATGACAAGGGGTGTTGAAAATATTTGAATTTCATTTGAGAATATTTCCAATTCTGAAACTTTATGCAACTCAAAGATTTTCACGAGCGAAGATAAAATGACTTCTTCAAAACATATGAAATATGAGTTGGGAGTTTCAAAGAATTAAATTCAAAGTTCTTTTGAATTTATTTTTTCAATTGGAGTTATTTGAGTTTTATTCAAAAAAAAAATTCTCCAAAAATAAAATATATGGAAAATAGGGTAACATGATTCCTTACATCAGAAAATTGGAGAGAAATAATTTTGAATTAATTTTGGTATTTTAAAATGATTTTCAGTGGATTTTATTAGAGCAGTAGCACTCTTTGAATTATCTGAATTTGTGTGGATTTTATTTAATGCTATAAAAATGTCCATGTTGTAGAAAATCTTTTTCTGAAAATTTTGATATATTATATGCCTATATAATATATTTATTTTATTTGGTTTTATTATTTTTATTTTGCCTAGAAAATGTTTTTTTAAACAAAAAAAAGTCCCTCCTCCGACTATGCCGGCCCAGCTCCCAGGCCAGGCCACGGCCCAGCCCACGTAGCCCGTCGCCACCGTCCCCGAGCGGGACTCCGCTCGGGAGTCCGCCGCCACCACGGCGTCGCCGCCGCCGGCCTCCTCTGTCCCCTCCCTCAAGCAGCTCCCCCCCCGGCCCCCTCTTTATAAGCCGGAGCCCCGGATCCCGCCGCCCTCTCTCTCATCTCCTCACAGACATCTCGCCGCCACAGACTCACTAATCACGCCGCCGCCCTGTGAGTTTCCGCCACTGCCGAGCTCCTCGTCGCCCTACCCCTCACCTCCGACTCTCACTTGCAAGGCCCAGCATCGAGCCCGAGCACCGCCGTCGACCGCGCCCTTCGCCGGACCCGCACCGCCCTCGCCGGAGTCCGTCGCTAACCGCCGCCGCCGGTTTTCAACGGCAAACCACCATGAACCGGTATAACCGCTATAAAACCCGCCCCGGTTTTTTTCTTTAGTATTCGGTTTTATTTTTTATATATATATTTTTATATATTTTTTTGGTTTTGTTAGATAACGAACGTTTTCTGTTTAGATCTTGTTAGCGAACGGTTTGCATTAGTTAGCTTCGGCAGCGAACGTTCACTATTTAGACTTTTTCTTTTTGTTTAATTTTCGGCTAGGGACCCATCTGTGAATACTTTTCTTATAGTTTAGCCCCTGGTTTTCAAACGCTCATAACTTTTTACTCGTTAGTCCAAATCCAACGAAACCAACGCCCACTTCTTCGTTACGATCCCCTCTATCCAGTAATCCAACTCAAAAATGTTTTTGAAATTTTAAAATTTGAATTAGATCAGATTTTAATTTGAACTTCGTTTGATCATAACTTGAGTTTCGTAACTCCGATTTAGTTGATTATTTTTGCAAATCGAAGCTCTTGACCTAAACTTTCTGATAAGGCCAAATTCACATAATTTTGGTACTGTTAGAAAATTTTTTATGTTGCAAGAGTTATTTGCTTGGTTTTGATGTTTTCCGAATCGTTTTCTTCGTTTGGTCCGATGTTTTGAGTGATTGCTTATGTGTGGCTACTATTGCTTGCTTACGATAGATTGACCAGAGTGTGACGAGTAGAACTATCAAGAGTTTTGAGTGCGAATCATCTTCATCAACATTGCAGGCAAGTAACACTTTGATCATACTTCTTCTCATACCCAGTTTTTATGCATTAGATCTATCCTCAAACACTTGCATGATTAGGATCTAATTAAATTGTGGGTATTGGGAAGTAGTTGAGGTAGTAACTGTTACCTATTTTATTATCAAACCCTTGGGAGTTATTTCTACGTTTGCTTATTATGCCATGCTATGCTAGTTGACGTGGATTGGATGAGTGTATCCATGACAGATGTGAGATTGTTATTTAATGGTTTATTTAAGGTGGCAACTTAAACACACATCTGGGTGGATTGAGGCACTGGTTTCTATCAGACTTGCTGTATTTCTTGGACCGCCACCCAGGCTCAAAGGGATCATGAGATTATTCAAACTAGAAACTTCCTTGTGCAGCCACAAGCCATTATGGGCTCTGGCGTAGTTGACTAAGTTGTGCGAACTCTTACGGGTAGACTAGCGGATGTAGGGGATGTAGGTTGGTGCAGTCGCCTACATGTAAGGTGCTAAGCGCTTAAAGACTGTCTCGGTCATCCGTCTCTCAAACACCATGTAGTGCGAGAAACCAAACGGAGGCGATCGAGTCTTGTGGGGAAAAGTGCGCAAACCTCTGCAGAGTGTATAAACTAATCATGGTTAGTCGTGTCCCGGTTATGGACGTTTTGAGTATCTAGTACACGGATATCATGTGAATCTCATCATGTTACTTCTAAATTAATATTGTTGGTTTTTTTTAATGAGTACTTTTAATTGGGATTGAGAATGCTGTCAACCATTCTCAATGTTTCTCAACCACCATGATAGTTAAATAAATTTATTCCTTTGCGTAGAGAAAATTGGCTTTTCAAAAACCTTATAACCATAGAGCTTTTCCACCAGCCATATATGCATGTAGTATAGGCTTATTCCTTCATTACTCTCTATGTGTTACATTGCCAGCATATTCCATGTGCTGACCCGTTTTCGGGCTGCAACGTTTCATGTTGCAGACTTTTCAGACGACGAGTAAGTGTTACGTTACGGTTACGATTTCTACACTCAACTTTGCCGTTGGTGTTGATGGGAATCCACAACCTTGTTGCTTACTCTATATGGATTGAGGTAATAGTATCTACGTTACTTTATACATGTGATTTACCTCTGTTATAAATCCTTCGAGTACTGTGTGTGTCAGCATACCGATCCAGGGATGACACTTAAGCACAAATACTTGATCCATTCGGGTCGGGTCGCTACATTACAACTCGATACTTAGAACAAAATATGACTCTATATGAATGCCTCCGGCGGTGTACCGGGATATGCAATGAAACATGAGTGCCATGTATGAAATAATTATGAATGGTGGCTTTGCCACAAATACGATGTCAACTACATGATCATGCTAGCAATATGACAATGATGGAGCGTGTCATAATAAACGGAATGGTGGAAAGTTGCATGGCAATATATCTCGGAATGGCTATGGAAATGCCATGATAGGTAGGTATGGTGGCTGTATTGAGGAAGGTATATGGTGGGTGTATGATACCGGCGAAAGGTGCGCGGTATTTAGAGAGGCTAGCAATAGTGAAAGGATGGGAAAAAGTGCGTATAATCCATGGACTCAACATTAGTCATAAAGAACTCATATACTTATTGCAAAAATCTAGAAGTTATCAAAGCAAAGTATTACGCGCATGCTCCTAGGGGGATAGATTGGTAGGAAAAGACCATCGCTCGTCCCCGACCGACACTCATAAGGAAGACAATCAATAAATAAATCATGCTCCGATTTCATCACATAACGGTTCACCATACGTCCATGCTATGGGAATCACAAACTTCAACACAAGTATTCTTTAAATTCACAACTACTCAACTAGCATGACTCTAATATCATCATCTTCATATCTCGAAACAATTATCAAGCATCAAACTTATCTTAGTATTCAACGCACTCAAAAGAAAGTTTCACATATCTTGAATACCAAGTATGTTAACATTAAGCAAATTACCATGCTATTAACGACTCTCAAAATAATCTAAGTGAAGCACTAGAGCAAAAATTATCACACTCAAAAGATATAAGTGAAGCACTATGAGCAAAACTATCAAGCTCAAAAGATATAAGTGAAGCACATAGAGTATTCTATAAAATTCCAATTCATGTATGGCTCTCTCAAAAGGTGTGTACAACAAGGATGATTCTGGTAAACTAACAAGCAAAGAAGCAAATAATACAAGACGCTCCAAGCAAAACACATATCATGTGGTGAATAAAAATATAGCTTCAAGTAAATTACCGATGGAAGTGGACGAAAGAGGGGATGCCTTCCGGAGCATCCCCAAGCTTTGACTTTTTGGTGTCCTCGTATTATCTTGGGGGTGCCATGGGCATCCCCAAGCTTAGGCTCTTGCCACTCCTTGTTCCATAATCCATCAAAAGAATTCACCCAAAACTTGAAAACTTCACAACACAAAACTCAACAGAAATCTCGTGAGCTCCGTTAGAGAAAGAAAACAAAAGACTACTTTAAGGTACTGTAATCAAATCATTCTTTATTTATATTGGTGTTAAACCTACTGTATTCCAACTTCTCTATGGATCATAAACTATTTTACTAGCCATAGACTCATCAATATAAGCAAACAACACACGCAAAACAGAATCTGTCAAAAACAGAACACTCTGTAGTAATCTGTAACTAACGCAAACTTCTGGAACTCAAAAAATTCTACCAAAATTAGAAGACCTGGATAATTTGTTCATTGATCAGCAGCAATTGGAATCAATATTTTATCACGTTCTGGTGATTTTTAACAATTCGGGCACTGAGCGCAAAGTTTCTGGAAATTACAGCAAGATCATATAACTATCATCCAAGAAGATCCAAAAGGTTTAACTTGGCACAAACACTAATTAAAAGGTAAAACCACATCTAAACAGAGGCTAGATGGATTATTTATTCCTAAACAGAAGAAAAAACAAAAAAACTAAAAATAAAATTGGGTTGCCTCCCAACAAGCGCCATCGTTTAACGCCCCTAGCTAGGCATTGAGATTTCAATGATGCTCACAAGAAAGATAAGAATTGAGGCACAAATAGGGCATCATAAAACATGTGACAAACACACTTAAGTCTAACATACTTCCTATGCATAGGCATATTATAGGCAAACAAATTATCGTAGCAAGCAAAAACTAGCATATGCAAGGAAGCGGAAAGGAACAATAGCAATCTTAACATAACGAGAGGTAATTTAGTAACATGAGAATTTCTATAACCATATTTTCCTCTCTCATAATAATTACATGTAGGATCATAAGAAAATTCAACAATATAGCTATCACATAACATATTCTCAACACGATCCACATGCATGCGGAGTTAACACTCTTCCGAAATAGTGGGATTAATATTAACTAAAATCATGACCTCTCTAAACCCACTTTTATCAAAAACTTCATAAGATTGAACATTATCCAAATATGTGGGATCTAAAGTTGACACTCTTCCAAAACCACTTTCAATATTATTGCAAACACTATTATCAATCTCATATTCATCATGGGGATTAAATAAATTTTCAAGATCATAAGAAGAATCACCCCAATCATGATCATTGCAACAAGTAGAGGACATAGCAAAACTAGCATCTCCAAGCTTAGGGTTTTGCATATTTTTAGCACAATTGACATCAATAGAATTTACAGTAAAATCATTGCAATCATGCTTTTTATTCAAAGATCTATCGTGAATCGCTTCATAAAGTACTTCATCACAATTTTTAGATTCACGAATTTCAGGCAAAACCTCATAAAGATAATCTAGTGCACTCAATTCACTAGCAATAGGTTCATCATAATTGGATCTCTTAAAGAGATTAGCAAGTGGATGACGATCCATAAACTTTTAGCAAGCGAAGATGCAAGCAAAAAGAAGGCACATGGTAACACAAGATTGAACGGAGGAAGGGCGAATAAAACGGCAAGGGTGAAGTGGAGGAGAGGAAAACGAGAGGCAAATGGCAAATAATGTAAATGCGAGGGAGATGGGTTTGTGATGGGTACTTGGTATGTTGACTTTTGCGTAGACTCCGGGGCAACGGCGCCAGAAATCCTTCTTGCTACGTCTTCAGCTTGCGTTGGCTTTCCCCAAAGAGGAGAGGATGATGCAGCACAGTAGCGTAAGTATTTCCCTCAGTTTTTGAGAACCAAGGTATCAATCCAGTAGGAGGCCACGCACAAGTCCCTCGTACCTGCACAAAACAATAGCTACTCGCAACCAACGCGATCACGGGTTGTCAATCCCTTCACGGTCACTTACGAGAGTGAGATCTGATAGAGATAATATTTTTGGAATTTTTGGTATAAATATGCAAAGTGAAAAGTAAAAAGCAAAGTAAAAACAAAGCAAGTATAAAAGTGATGGAGATTGATATGGTGAGAATAGACCCGGGGGCCATAGGTTTCACTAGTGGCTTCTCTCAAGAGCATAAGTATTCTCGGTGGGTGAACAAATTATTGTTGAGCAATTGATGAATTGAGCATAGTTATGAGGTTATCTAGGTATGATCATGTATATAGGCATCACGTCCGAGACAAGTAGATCGAAATGATTCTGCATCTACTACTATTACTCCACTCATCGACCGCTATCCAACATGCATCTAGAGTATTAAGTTAAAAACAGAGTAACGCCTTAAGCAAGATGACATGATGTAGAGGAATAAATTCATGCAATATGATAAATACCCCATCTTGTTATCCTCGATGGCAACAATACAATACGTGCCTTGCAACCCCTTCTGTCACTAGGTAAGGACGCCGCAAGATTGAACCCAAAGCCATGCACTTCTCCCATTGCAAGAACTACCAATCTAGTTGGCCAAACCAAACGCATAATTCGAAGAGACTTGCAAAGATAACTCAATCATACATAAAAGAATTCAGAGAAGATTCAAATATTATTCATAGATAAGCTGGATCATAAACCCACAATTCATCGGTCTCAACAAACACACCGCAAAAACAAGATTACATCGAATAGATCTCCACGAGAGAGGGGGAGAACATTGTATTGAGATCCCAAAAGAGAGAAGAAGCCATCTAGCTACTAGCTATGGACCCGAAGGTCTGAAGTAAACTACTCACACTTCATCGGAGAGGCTATGGTGTTGATGTAGAAGCCCTCCGTGGTGGATGCCCCTCGGAGCTCCGGAAAGGCCCCAAGATGGGATCTCGTGGATACAGGAAGTTGCGGCAGTGGAATTAGGTTTTTGGCTCCTGTTCTGATCGTTTGGGGGTACGTAAGTATATATAGGAGGAAGGAGTACGTCGGTGGAGCTTCGAGGGGCCCACGAGGCAGGGGGCGTGCCCTAGGGGGGGGGGACGCCCCCCACCCTCGTGACCGCCTCTCTGGTTCCTTGGCGTAGGGTCCAAGTCTCCTGGATCACGTTCAGTGAGAAAATCACGTTCCCGAAGGTTTCATTCTGTTTGGACTCCGTTTGATATTTTGTTTCTTGAAATCTTGAAAAGGCAAAAACAACAATTACAGGCTGGGCCTCCGGTTAATAGGTTAGTCCCAAAAGTAATATAAAAGTGGAAAATAAAGCCCATTATAGTCCAAAACAATAGATAAAGTAGCATGGAGCAATCAAAAATTATAGATACGTTGGAGACGTATCACCCCTCAGACACACAAGTTGATTGTTTAGCCGTGTGCGGTGCCCCCCTCCACTATATTCCACCTCGGTCATATCGTCATAGTGCTTAGGCAAAGCCCTGAGCCGGTAACTTCATCATCATCGTCGCCACGCCGTCGTGCTAACGAAACTCTCCCTCGGCCTCAACTGGATCAAGAGTACGAGGGACGTCATCGAGCTGAACGTGTGCTGAACACGGAGGTGCCGTAGTTCGGTGCTGACATCGGTCAGATCATGAAGACGTATGACTACATCAACCGTGTTGATATAACGCTTCCGCTTTCGGTCTATGAGGGTACGTGGACACACTCTCCCCGCTCGTTGGTATGCATCACCTAGATAGATCTTGCGTGATCATAGGAATTTTTTTAAAATTACTGCGTTCCCCAACAGCTGGTTCGAGCCCAGGCAGAAGGAGATGTTAAAATTACTGCGTTCCCCAACAGCTGGTTCGAGGCCAGGCAGAAGGAGATGTTCGACGCCGACGACCTTAACTAGGTCGTCCGATCGGCCGTGGCCATTCTTTTTTGGAGGCTGGCGTGGGTGCCGCCCGCTGGGCCGCTGGCTGTGTGCCGGCAAGAAAGACATTCATTTTGGAGGCTGGTTGTGTTGCCGGCCGCGGGCTGTGTCGCCGGCGAACAAAACTATTCATTTTGGAGGCTGGCTGTGTTGCCGGCCGCTGGCTGTGTTGCCGGCGAGGACGTGTAGGCCGCTGGCTGTGTTGCCGGTGTGAACTAGGGCCGCTGGCTGTGTTGCCGGTGTGAACTAGGGCCGCTGGCTTGAACTAGGGCTTGGTATTTGAAACGTTGTTCTCTTTTTAAAATGGAGGCGGACAAGATGGGGCCAAAGGATACGGCGCGCGCTGGGCGCACGACCACCGCATCCCAGGACACGCCCGGACACGACCCTATCGTCCTACCCAAACGGATAGAATCAGGGCAAAACGGACGTCTGTTTGTGGTCGCGCGGTCGAGTTGGCCTTAGGACAACTGCAACGACGCCTACGCAGACGGTTGAATGTCCGTTTTTCTGTCAGTTTCTACTCATTTTCAGCCTAAATTTGGTCTCGGTTTGCGTTGGCGCGGACGGCCGTCATTGGCACAACGGTCATTCTCCCCTTTCCCTCCACACTGTACACACGGCCTCATCGTCGCCACCCAGTTCCGGCCGCTTCGCCAATACCCAGGCGTCGCCGCCACATCCACCGAGGCTCACTCTTGCCGATGTCTGTGGCCGCTCCTCGCTGCTGTCAAAGCACAAGAAGGCATGTCTTCCCAGGGTCGCCGGCACCGCCCTCGCCTCCACAGTCACTGCCGGAGGGCGCGAACTTTGACAATCCTCCTGCCTGCACGGGTAGAGGACGATGCCCTTCACCGGCCACGACTCGACCATGTCCGCCTCCGTCGCTGCCCCCAAGGTGTTCGGGACTTTGTGCACAAGGTACCATGGTAGATAGCTAGGATGAGTTCTTTTACAATAACGTCATATGTTCATCAAACGATTCATCGTCCGATGACGAAGAATTTGTGGTTGCTACTATGGTCGTCAATGACCACATTTCTAGGCAGCGGCCAATGTTTAGGGGATCGTTCTCAGGCCATGCTCCGGCATTGAATCGTAACAGAGAGCGGCCATTGCCTACTCTATAACAATTATTTCAAGCTCACGTCCCACTCTTCAATCTCAACCTTTTCCAGCAACGCTTCCTGATGGTGAGACATGTGTTCAACCTTATTCGGGAGGGAAGGGTGGAGTATGATTCCCTCGGAAAGGTTGACATCTCGTCTTATCAGAAATATACTGCAAGCTATTTGGATGCTTGCATAAGGAATTCCCGATGGTCTTGTGGATGAGTATGTCCGCATGAGTGAGTCCACATGCCTTGCATCATTGTACAAGTTCTCCAAAGTTGTGGCTATAGTGTTTCATCCGGAGTACTTGAGAGCACCAAATGTTGCGGATATAGCCTAGTTGTTGGCGATCAATGAATCAAGAGGCTTTCTAAGAATGCATGGTAGCATAGATTGTATGCACTGAGAGTGGAAGAACTGTCCATTTGCTTGGCAGGGACAAGATAAGAGGCATGTTAAAGCTTGCACGGTCATACTTGATGCTGTGACATCACAAGATATCTGGATTTGACACTCTTTTTTTGGGACGGCAGGCTCTCACAATGACATCAACGTGCTTCAGCGATCTCCGATGGTCGCAAGGGTTTCAAGGCAACTCCTCAGGGTCAACTTTGAGGTCAATGGCTACCAATACAATAGGGAATACTACCTAACTGATGGTATCTGTCCTCAGTAGTCAACTCTTGTGAAGATAATCTCCAAGCCGATAGGAGAGAAAAGGGCTAGGTTTGCCCAATCACAAGAGGGTACTAGGAAGGATGTGGAGCGTGCTTTTGGTGGATGGCTATTGTTCGGCATCCTGCGAGAACATGGAGCATTCAAAAGATGTGGGATTGATGATTGTTTGTGTAATCATGCACAATATAATCATAGAGGATGAGCGTGATGACAGCCCCTTCGACCGAGGGTGGGATTTCCAGGGTGAAAATGGTGAGCCGGAGCATGGAGCGGCGATGTTTGCACAGTTCACCCAATTTCGTCAAGAAATGCATGATTGGACAACTCACATTCAATTTCAAAATGATTTGGTTGAGCACATGTGGACTCACCTAGGAAACCAATAAATGTATTGACTTTTTTTTCAATGTATATGGTACAATTTTAAATTTGTTTGATTGTAAACTATGAGATTTGTATTTGGCTGTAAATCATCTATTGTGATGTAAAAACTATATAATTTATTTGATTGTAAACTATGTGCAATGTTTCTTTCTATTTGTACTTATATGTGTAGAATGTCTATGAAAATTTGGCCGCGCAACCGGCCCGCCGGACCAAATGGGTCAACTGATTGGACGCACTGGCAGTAAATGCGGATGAGGTTTTTTTTTGACCAAGTAACAGTAGGGAAAATCCCTACTGTATGTCATTTTCATTAATATAATCAGATAGAGAAGTTGCAAGGTAGTATTGGAGTTAGTGCTTAGATCGAGCAGAGGCTACTTATACACTATCTATCCAAAATCTCATGCCATCCTTGATGCTAGGCTAACCCTCATCATTGTGTTGTGGAACGTGCTGATGAAATCATTCTTGCATTGGCTTATTGAGCACCGGATGCCTTTAATTTTTTTTATCATTTCTTTGATTCCATATGCTCCAACACCCAATGATTATAATTTCCATGAGAAAATCCATGTACCTCTGTTTGCTAGCAAGAATCATATTGCGTATGTTGACATCAGTGTTCAATTCCATGCCAATACTCCACCAGAATCCTTGGCTGAAAAGCGGACGAGGGTGGACGCCGCCCGCACAATCGATCCAAATGAACAAAAAAGGACCAAATCCGCATCCGCTTGCGTTAGCACATTCGAGTTACCTTATGAATTTGCTGGTTTTGGAAGATCTCAAACACTTGTGGCATGTTTGGTTCATATACGAAGCTTACCATCATTTACCAGATTTCATTGCCACACATGCCTATGGTTATACAATCAAAACCAATACCACAGTTTGCTACACTTGAGACAAACTTGCGAGAGTTTTCTGAGTTAATGGCATATGGGGTCTAGCTTGCATGAAAGGAATCTTGCCATGAATGTGGCTGCAAACCAAACATAAGCTAACTCAGTCACACTTATCTAACTTGTGACGTGGCAAAGTGTGACAAGTTTAGTATGTGATCCAAACACGCCTTTAACAATGAAGCTATGGCAACCCATAGGTAAGCTCCTGTGCACAGTAACCGGAAAGATTAGGCACATTTGCCGGCTATGCCAGTTTTGGAAGGCTGGAAGCCTGCAAGTACTCCTTCTGTTCTATAATATAGTGTATATTTTTTTTTGGAAAATCAAACTTAGCAAACTTTATAGAGAAAACTATTTGTATCTACAATATCAAATATAGAACTGCTTCTTATAATGAATCTAATGATATATGCTTAGTATTATAGATTTAAACGTTTTTCCCCAAAAACTTGGTCAAAGTTTGCGAGGTTTGATTATTCAAAAATTCTATATGCATTAGATTATAGAACAAAGGGAGTATTTCTCAGAGTCGGAATCCACAGAGTTATGGTGAAAGTGAAAAGTGTGATAAATAAATACCTACCTAGTACTGAAATGCTGCCAAACTACTCCCTCTTTTTCTAAATATAAGACTTTTTAAAGATTCCAATACAGAACGCATACGGATGTATACGGATATATTTTAGAGTGTAGATTCAACCATTTTTCTTTGTATGTAGTCCGTATTAGAATCTTTAAAAAGACTTCTATTTAAGAACGGAGTACAACACACGGGAAAAAAATGTTTTCACGCCATATAAAAGCTTGAAAAGCCAACAACGAAAAGGAAGTTCGGAAAGCTACTTGCCTTGGCGTTTTAATAAAAGTCGGGGCCGAGGGGAAACCCCTTTGATTTTTTTTTGGAAAGCTACGGGTACAGAGAGGAGAAATGGGGACAGCTATGATAGATTGAGATATTGGAGAAGTAATTGTTGTATTGATTGGGGCCTCAAGGGCTGTTTATATAGATTACAAAGCTTGGGCTCCAAGACTAGACTAATAGAGATAGATTACAATACGAATAGACTTTATACTCTAAGATCCCCCCGCAGTCTCAACGTCGGGTGAAACAATGTTGAGGCCCAGGCGTATGTCGGTGAGCGATGCGATCGGGAGTCCTTTGGTAAAAATGTCAACAAATTGGGCACTTGTAGGAACATGAAGAACGCGAACCTCGCCAAGAGCCACCTTTTCACGAACAAAGTGAATGTCAATCTCAATGTGCTTTGTGCGACGATGTTGAACTGGATTGGAAGCCATGTATACTGCAGAGATGTTATCACAATAAACAATGGTAGCACGGGGAGCGGACGATGAAGTTCAACGAGAAGCTGCCGCAGCCACACCGCCTCGCCACAGCGTGAGCAACCGTCCTATACTCAGCCTCAGCAGAGGACCGGAAACTCTTACCTGCCTTTTAGAACACCAAGAAACAAGATTATCACCCAAATAAGCGCAAAATCCGGATGTAGATCGTCGAGTATCTGGACAACCTGCCCATCGCATCGAATAAACTGCAAGCTTGTAGGTGAAGAAGAATTAATAAGGAGACCATGATCAAGAGTGCCTTTTAAATATCGGAGAATGCGTCGACATGAGCGAGATGAGGAGCACGAGGATCATGCATAAAGAGACAGGCTTGCTGAACTGAATAGGAGATTTCAGGGCGAGTAAGAGTGGCATATTGAAGAGCGCCCGATGATGCTACGATATAAAGTAGGATCGAAGAGGATCACCATCACCGACAGTTTAGCACCAACGTCGGCCGGAGTACGAGAGGGTTGACAATCAGACATAACGAGCGAGAAAGCAAGTCCAAAATGTATGACCGTTGAGAAAGAAAGAGGGAAGATTTTGTGCTAGAAACATGAATACCTAGAAAATGATGAAGAGGACCAAGATCAGTCATGGAAAACTCCAGATTGAGAGAAGAGATGGTATGTTGAAGAAAAGAATCGAGAACTAGCCGTGAGAATGATATCATCAATATAAAGCAAGAGGTAGGCGGTGTGAGTAGAAGACCGATAAACAAAGAGAGAAGAATCGGTTTGGAGGAATAAAGCCTATGGTTTGAATAAAAGTAGCAAAGCATTGAAACCATGCACGAGGAGCTTGTTTAAGGCCATAAAGAGATTTGTTGAGGAGACAAACAAAATTTGGAGATGAGGATTCTCAAAACCAGAGGGTTCTTGACAATAAACAGTTTCATTGAGAGTGCCATGAAGAAAAGCATTTTTAACATCAAGTTGATGAATAGGCCAAGAAGAGGAAACAGCAAGACTAAGAACAACACGAATAGTGCTTGGTTTAACAACAGGAGAAAAAGTCTCATCAAAGTCAATACCAGGCTGCTGGGAGAAACCACGACACACCCAACGAGCTTTGTAACGAGCGAGAGTGCCGTCGGAATGAAATTTATGACGAAAAACCCATTTGCCAGAAACAATGTTAACACCAGGAGGTTTGGGAACAAGAGTCCATGTATTATTTTGTGAAGAGCTTCAAATTCATCGCATAGCGAGAAAGCCAAAGAGGGTCAAGAAGAGCTCGCTTATAACTGGTTGGAATAGGAGAGATGGTTGGGGTGGCGGTAAGATTGAGACATTTGGTGGGGAGAAGAAATCCTCGTTTTCCACGGGTGCACATGACATGATCATTGGTGGCGGTGGTATAAGAACGGCATTGGGTGGCGATGGGTTTTCGGTTGAAGAGGATGGTGAGGAAGAAGAATCAGAGGTGGTGGGTGTCGAGGGGTTGCCGTGGTAGGATGTGGTGAGGGAAAGACGGCTGGGGTAGAGGATGCGATTCTTGGCAGAGGGTGGGGGACGGGCAGGAGGGTGGCTAACGTTGGGCGATTCCGGTGAGAGACGGAACAAGATTCCATGGCAGCAGAGATGACCAAGGCCTAACTAGGGAAGGGGTTTTGGTGGTGGCGGATTGTGGTGGAATTGGTGTTGTGGTTGTAGTGACGTAAAAGGAAAAGTATTTTCATCGAATGTGACATGACGAGAGAGAATGATCGACCGGAAGATGGTTCAAACAACGATATCCATTGTGATCATCGAAAAGACCAAGGTGAATGCAAGGTAGTGGCGTGGTTCTAGTTTGTTGGAGGCGGTAGAGGCGATGTTGGGAAAGCATAGACAGCCAAAAACGCGAAAAGAATAGCCACGGTGGGAGAGAAAAGAGATTGGAAAGGCGAATAAAGAGGGCAAGTTTTAGTTGGTCAATATTAAGAAGGAGTGTGGCGGTCGAAGGGCTTCAACCCAAAAGCGGGAAGGAAGAGAGGCTTGTAAAAGCAATGTGCGAAGAACATCATTAATAGAGCGAAGACAGCGTTCAGCTTTACCATTTTGAGAAGATGTATAAGGGCATGAAAAGCGAAGAAGAATGCCTTGGGAGAGAAAGAAGGTGCGGTTTTGGGTGTTATCAAATTCACGACCATTATCACATTGAATAAATCGAATTGGCAAGCCAAAGTGTGTGATTACATATTGTCGAAAGTTGAGAAAGATTGTAGGTACTTCAGATTTAGCGCGGAGAGGAAAGGTCCAAGTATAGTGAGAATAATCATCCAAGATCACAAGATAATATTTATAACCAGAAACACTAGGGACTGGGGAGGTCCATAAATCACAGTGAAGTAACTCAAAAGGAAAAGTACTAATGGTAGTAGAGGTTCCAAAAGGTAATCTAACATGTTTGCCGCATTGACATGCATTACAGAGAGAGGGATTATGGGGACTGCTAGAACTAGGGATACAAAATTCTTGGAGTAAAGACGTCAAAGTGTTTTTGCTGGGATGACCGAGGCAACGATGCCATAGATCAACGGATGCGAGCATGGCACGAGGGTGGATGTGGGCGCCATGAAGAGGATAAAGATCGCCTGTGCTATTGTACCGAAGCGAGGACCGCTACCGTTGTCGATTCTTCACGAGACAAACCAAAAGGGTCAAAGGCCAGGATAACTTTGTTGTCAATGCAAAATTGTCTAACAGAAATAAGATTTTGATGATGGAAGGAACCACAAGAATATTGCGGAGAAGAAAATTGGCATGAGAGGAAGGGATGTAAGAGTGACGGTGCATGAAACAGGATGGTGGAGCCATCGCCAATGGTGATAGTGGAAAAGCAGAAGGAAAACAAGGCGACAATAAATTCATATTTGAAGACATATGCATTGATGCACCGAATCGAAAATCCAATCCGTACTGCGTCGTTGAGGACAAAATTGTTCATGGCGTTGATGAAGGTGGATTGGTCCCAAGCCGGCTGTTGGGGAGGAGCAGAGGGCGGGAGCTTGCATGTTGGCGAGGGGATAGCAGATGGGTAGTATGCGATTGGGGCCTGCATGTTGCCGTAGAAGACCGGCATGGTGTTGGAGGCGACGGCGGTCTGGCGTCTTGGTAGGCGGAGTGGGAGTGGCGGTGTAGACGTCGCCGCTGGCTGGGTCCAAGGAGTCTCGGAGAGCCGGTGGCTGGACGAAGACCGGGCTCCACGTGCCTGCACGCAGGAGGGGCACCATCTGGCGAGGGCCGACCAAGGCATCGACCAAGCCAGACGAGGCCAGTCCAAGGATCATGCCGAGGAGGCCATGACGACGGAGCTGGTGGCGCGAGGCGGTGGATGACGGGTTTGGGGGGAAGGTGTTCGGGTAGTTGTAGAGGAAGAGGTAGGGGATGGGGCGCCGGCGGCGCGGAGCTCGGCCATGGAGAAGAGGGGCCGAATCGGCCGGGGCGGCGGCGCGGGTGGCGGAGCCATACCAGGTGCGGAAAACCTAGGCGTTAAATACCATGATAGATTGAGATATTGGAGAAGTAATTGTTGTATTGATTGGGCCTCAAGGGCTGCTTATATAGATTACAAAGCTTGGGCTCCAAGACTAGACTAATAGAGATAGATTACAATACGAATAGACTTTATACTCTAAGAAGCTACCGTATCTTTGATTTTAGATTCTTGTGTTCTGACTTCAATATAACACCTCAAAATGTTTGATTTACCCACACAAACACGACAACACGTACTGTAGTTAACTTTTCACCAAATGATCTCAAGTTTTCAGTAACAACCCTCGCATCTTAACGGAGAAAAGTGATTCTGAAACCATTCAGAAAAGTATTTAGAGCATCTCCAGCCGTTGGCCCCCCAGGACGCATAAAAATCATCCCTTGGGGGCCGAGCCGGCGATACAATCGGCGCTGGGGTGGTTTTGCGCCCAGTCGTCGCCCCAGGTGTTGATATTGGCCGACTTTTCAGCCCCTTTTCGGCGAATAAAGGGCCCATATGGGCGAGAATATGCCCATATTCGACATGGTTCGCCGTGGCTCGGCGTTCAACTAATAACATAAATATATTTTTAGCACATATTTCGTCACAGAAAAATCAAATACTTCAACAAAATAGTACAACAAGTAGTTCAATACAAATTATATAGTTCAACAAATAAAAACTCATATTAAATCACACGTCGCGCCCGGCGTCGCCCTTGAGCCTCCATAGGTGCTCCACCAGATCATGTTGCAGTTGATGATGCACCTGTGGGTCTCGGATCTCCTAACGCATACTGAGGTAGGCAGTCCAGGTTGCCGGTAGCTGGTGATCAACTTCGGCTAGAGGACCCTGCCTGTAGTATGGTTCAGTGTCAAACACTGGGTCTTTTTGCTCGCTCTCGATGATCATGTTGTGCAAGATGATACAGCAAGTCATGATCTCCCACATTTGATCTTTCGACCAGGTCTGAGCAGGGTACCGGACAACACAAATCGAGATTGGAGCACACCAAATGCTCGCTCGACATCCTTCCGGCAAGCCTCCTGCACCTTGGCAAAATGGGACTTCTTGCCTCCTGGCACAGCGTCTGAGATAGTCTTCACAAATGTAGACCATCTCGGATAGATGCCATCAGCTAGGTAGTACCCCTTGTTGTAGTGCCGCCCATTGATCTCGAAGTTCACCGGAGGAGAATGACCTTCAACAAGCTTGGCAAAGACAGGAGAGCACTGTAGCACGTCCATGTCATTGTGAGTTCCTGGCATACCAAAGAAGGAGTGCCAAATCCAGAGGTCCTCTGTGGCCACCGCCTCAAGTACCACACTACAATCGCCTTTGGCGCCTTTGTACATCGCCTGCCAAGCAAATGGGCAATTCTTCCATTTCCAATGCATGCAGTCGATGCTTGCAAGCATCCCAGGAAATCCTCTTGCTGCATTCTGTGCTAGGATCCAGCAGTGTCTTCCGCATTGGGTGTTCGCAAGTATTGCGGTCCAAACACTGCCACCACTGCCCGACAGAACTTGTAGAAACACTCTATGCTGGTGGAGTCGGCCATGCACCCATAGTCGTCGAGTGAATCACCGGGAGCTCATCTCGTCGCTGTCGTGCACTTCTGGATCGAGGTGAATCCAAGTTTGCCGGTGCAATCCATCTTGCAGTTGAAGTAGCTGTCGAACTCCCGGATGGAATTCACGATCCTGAGGAAGAGCTTTCGGCTCATCCGATAACGGCGCCGAAATGTTTTTTCGCCATGAAGTGGAGCATCGGCGTAGTAGTCGGAGAAGAGCATGCAGTAGCCTTCGAGACGATGCCGGTTCTTTGCTTTCAACCGCCCCGGCGCCGAGTCACCTCGCCGCGGCTTTTCATTGCTCGCCAGCAGCTGGGCGAGGGCGGCGAGCACCATGAGATGCTCTTCTTCCTGGACGTCGGCCTCGGCTTCCTCCTCCAGCAGCGTGGCAAGCGCTTCCTCGTCATCTGAGTCCACTGCCGAGGCAGACAAATCGCCGAACACCTTGCGCCCGGTGGGCGTGCACCCGCCGCTAAACTGCCCCTCAGCGGCCGGAAACGACGGCCGAAAACGCCCAGCTGCTGTTGGAGGGGCTGCCGCGGCGAACCTCTGCTATTTTTCCGACGGGGAATGGCTATCTAGTGATGAAGGGCAGCGGGCGGCGCCGGGATATAGCTAGTGGCGGCCGACGGCGCGGGGGGCGGGAGGCGAGTCAGGGAAGAAAATCTTGACTTTTCACCTGACGGTGTGGGCCAGCCGCGCTTTTCCCTTGTGCCGGAGCCCCCGATCGCCTCGAGTCGCTGGTTCATCTGAGACCGCGGACGAAAAGGGCCGAACCGTGCTTTTAAATCGCCGCTGGGCGCGATCTGGCATTTTTTTGGCGCCGGCGCCGAAAAAGTGGCCTGGGGGGGGGCTGTTGAGAGTGCGGCTGGAGATGCTCTTAGGCAGGAGAGAGAGAGAGAGAGAAGTGGTTTACAGCGGCCCACAGTGGCTAATTTTGCAACGGTCGGTGAAGTCGCGCTCGGCGCAGCAGGGATTTGTTATGCCCACAACACGGATGGCTTTCTATTGGTAGGAAAACGGTTCAACCGGTCGCAACACGGGTTATGTTGCAAACCTTCGAGTGCAACATGAGTCATGTTGCAAACAACTGGGCGCTGTTGAGATCAGGTGACTGCCAGTCTGCCACTCGCACCATCCAACGGTTACAAAGGAGTCCTGCCCAATCCAAACATCACCCGGCCGACACATGGTGCCGCCAAGTTATAGGCTTTTTTTTTCTGGCAAGTTGCTCGTACTGGTATAATAAAGAATTTGCTCGTAACTTCAACTTGTTTTCTCCTAACTGTGCATCAATACTGAAGTCTCTTTATTGCAGCAACTCCAACTCCACTTTTGTGTCCAGTTATGCTTTCAGTGTGTAGCTGGACTTTAACTGTCTTCGGCCTGAAATCAATTGTCTAACACAAAAATCAAGATGAAATTTGCACAAATCAATGACAATCGACTAAAAAATTGCAAATATTGTGCAAACGGAGGAGCTATTATTTCAGTGGACAATGAAATTAAAATGACATTATGAATGATGATCACCAATGAACACATATGCTAAGGACATAACAACGTCATCCTGACAGATGATGAGATTTTTCAAACTAGTGCTAGAGTTTCTGAAGGAAATCCTCCCAGACTGCACTAAGAGGCAAACATCTAACCTCCTCGCAAGCAACAGTCGTTTGACGCACGGCCACGTGCCATGGCCTAGCCAACAATGCTCCTCAGTGAGCATTGTTAAAAAATAATCCATTTGATCCAAAATGGATCGGTTCCACTGAAAGTGCGTTATATCGACTAGAGGGGGGGTGAATAGGCGATTTTTATGAATTCTTCACTGAGGAATTTTCCGGTGAGGAAATTCCTTGGTGAAGAGATACTTGCAGCGGAATAAGTACTCAGAAGTAAGCATAACAGATTACAAGCATTGTCATCATGATGAAATGAAGACAATCATGGAGTACAGTGAGCGTAATCACAGGATAACACAAGATGAAGACAAACAGACTGAAGAAATTGAACTGAGGAAATTGAGAAAGTCTTCAGTCAAAGTCTTCAAACACAGATATGAACAAACACTCAACACAGTAATGAGGAAATGAAAGGGTTGAGGAAATAGAACCAGTTGGGTTGGTGAAGACAATGATTTGGTAGACCAGTTCAACTGCTTTGTCTCGATTATACGTCTGGTTGGGCGGCTGAGTATTTAAACTCGAGGACACACAGTCCGGACACCCAGACATCGAAAGCACGCAGCTCAGGACACCAAGTCCTCACCGTATTCTCCTTGAACTAAGGTCACATGACCTCGTCCAATCACTCGTGGTAAGTCTTGAGCGACTTCCAAACCTTCACATACTTGGTCACTCGGCGATCCACAATTCCTCTTGGATGCTCTAGACCTTAACGCCTAACCGTCTGGAAGAAGCACAGTCTTCAAAGGAAACAAGCGTCGGATCCACGCAGGATCAATTTCTTCAGTGATGCTCAATCACTTTGGGTTTGTTGGGGTTTGGTTTTTGGGTTTTTCCTCACTTGATGATTTTCGCTCAAATTCCTCAGAGGATGGGTTGCTCTCAAATGACAAGTGTCAAGTTCTCTCGGAGCAGCCAACCAACTAGTGGTTGTAGGGGCGCTATTTATAGCCTAGGAGCAGCCCGACATGATAAGACATAAATGCCCTTCAATGATATGACCGTTAGGTGGATAAGATATTTGGGACAGGTGGCGCAGATAAAGAACGGTCGGAAATTTGAACATCAAATTCCTCGGGGCTATCATGTTCCTCATCAGTGTAGGCAATTCAGACTGGCGAATTCCTAACTCCTCGATCAGAACAAATTCCTCAATGACTGTAAGAGCTTCGTCTCATCATCAAGAAATTGACTGAATCAGTATGAGATTTCCAAAGGCTTCACTCGAAGGGATTGGTAGGTGTAGGATTTTGAGTTGAGCATCACATGGAAATTTTTCCTTAGTATTTCCTCGACCCCTTTAACAATGACGGTGTTTCCTATGACTCAAGAAAGAGAAAATGAAACTACGAAAACAAAAGTCTTCACGCTTCATGTTCCTCAAACGAATACCAAGTCTTCAAGGTCACACCAATTTCTTCACTTTCAAAGTCTTGAAAGTCTTCGAATATCAAATTCTTGATTGAAGAACTTCATTTTAGGGGTCGACTTTCACCGTAAATATCAAACTCCTCATAGACTTATAGACCTGTGTACACTCACAAGCGCATTAGTTACTTAACCTATAAGTCTTCAATACACCAAAATCACTAAGGGCACTAGATGCACTTACAATCTCCCCTTTTGGTGATTGATGACAACATAGGTTAAGTTTTCAACGGGGATAAACATATGAAGTGTAAATACTGATAATGAGGAATTTGATTGCAAGATATAGAAGAACTCCCCCTGAAGATGTGCATACTGAGGATTTTGCTTTTGAGGCAATGCACATTTGAAGAATTGAATCATGGAGATCTCCCCCTATATCTTGTAATTCATACACGCATTTAACATTTAGTATGAAGAATTTGAAATGCATGATGAAATATGGTGCTTGATGTTATGCAAGGTAACACATAAAGAGTATCAGAGCCCAGAGGCCAAATTGGATCAGAGCATAACAAATATCAAAACTACTGTTATCAGAGCATAGAGCGAAAGCATAATGCATCAAAAGTATCAAAGCACCATCGGGTTTAAGATTACAACTCGATCCAATAAAAGGTTTCAGAAGAACGAGAGTTGTAACTTAATAAAATACTGTATAAAACTAGACCCGCTTGAAGACTAACTCAAATTTCTCCCCCTTTGTCATCAAATGACCAAAAGGATCGAAACTGAGGACTAACGCTCTTGAAGAATTTCAAGTTGAAGACGGAGCGCCAGCATTGTTGGGGTTGTTTGTTGAAGTAGGACCAGCCGCGGTATCTTCCAAATCTTCATTTTCATCAGTGTCGCGAGATGAAGAATAGGAGCTGGCCACCAAAGAAGGAACTTTGACCTTCTTGAATTTCTTGAGGAGGTGCGACCAGTCAAATTCTTCCTTGAGTCCCATTGAAGCCGTTCTTCCTCACTTGTAGACATGTGAAAGAACAGCCCAAAGCGCTTGAAGGTTTCATGCGGGTAGTGGTGGTTTTCTTCACCGCATTGTGTGTTGAGGTCATGTTGTAAAGAAGAGTACCAAACCGACGTTTGACCCACTTATGATTACGATCAACCTTGATGAAGGCGAGGAGTAACTCACGATCACCATCACCACGGTCAGATAGCTTGAGGACTTTGCTTGGTAGGTATTTGCTCTTTGAGTCATGTGTGGCGAGTCATCATTGGTGGAGTAGGATGCTGCTTTTAAACTGTCCATCCAATGGACGAATGCCTTCATCTATCACAGCGATGGCCTTGCCCTTGTCATCACCGAGGTAATCTATGCGCTTGAGGACTTCAATCGGGGCGGTAGCTGCGGTGGTTCAAAGTATCGACCTTGTAATTCAAAGAAGATCTTGACCGATGAATCTCATAATCCAAGGTGCATAAGGCTTCACTCAAAAGGTGACATGGCAATGTTAGCCAGAGTCCTCATGAAGAAATCATGGAAATTGACGGGAACGCCATGGATGATGTTGAAAAGCATATTCTTCATGATGCCAACGACTTCTTCATCGTTCGAGTCGTGGCCTTTAATAGGACTCATAGTCTTCGTCAAAATTCGATAGACTGTTCGAGGCACATATAATAATTCCTTGATGAGGAATTTGGTTCTTGGGGCCTGCCTTGGCTTCAAAGGCTTCATCAGCACTTGCATATAGTGATTTGAAAGTTCTTTTTCTTCATAGATACGACGTGCACCATCAATCGGAGGACTGAGTGGGAGGGCACGAAGCAATTCACTTGCTGGTGCCTTGTAGTGGGTATTTTCAGTCATCCAATCTAAGACCCATGAATTCACATCTTCAGCGTCTCCGGTGATGTGCAGGGTTGCATAGAACTGAAGAATTAGCTCTTCATTCCAGTCACAAATATCAGTGCAGAAGTTTAGAAGTCCTGCGTCGTGAAGAACACCGAGGACGGCTCAAAGCTCGGCAGCGACTCCATATCCACATGAGGAATATGAGCATGATCAAGATTTTGTCCTTGTTGAAAAGCACCGAGGAATAGAAGTTGGCTTGGTGGCAGTCCGAAGCGCCTCTTCCTAATTCGAGCGTAATCATAAGGATTATATTCATGAAGAACACGTGCTCGCAAAGAAATCTTCAGCCTTGAACTTTTGCTTGGTTGAGAACGGATTCTTTGCTTGGGCAGAGGGTGTCGGTGAGTTGCATCACCACCTCAGAATCACAAGCTCAGGTTCTTCACTGAGGAATTTCTTGTTCCTCAACAAAAGCGATCGAGGATTAGCAGTAGCAGCAGTTTCATCAGCACTAGCGGCTGGAATTTCTTCATGCACGGAACCAGTGGGTTGATTGTCTTCAAAGTCCATTTGGACAGTTTGAGCAGGAGACTGAGGAACTTGTTGGAGCGGGGTGAAGAGAGGAGTATTGGGATGCTGACTTTCCCAAAAGTCATCATTTATCACTGGAGTGGTGCATCCAATATCCACATCTTCATTTTCAATTTCCTCAGCACCAGCTTGAGGAATTTCATAGTCTGATGAGGAAATAACTGGGGTTGAAGGGATTGCTTCCACTTCAATTTCTTCATCAATTTTCTCTGACGAAACAGCAGACTGATGTTCTTCATCAGATCCGATTGGGATCTCATAGTCTTCTCCAAAAGGAACATCTTCCTTTGATGGTATGGAGGTGATTGGAACAGCATCAATTGGGTTTTCAAATGAGCTGGTCATTGACTTCATTTTCTTCGCAGTCAAGAATTTGACGCCTTGCTGATGCTTTCCTTTTCTTCACAGCAGCTCGCTCAGAGCCTTGGTTTTCTTCACATCGAAGCGGATGGAAGAATTGGAGTTGGAGTTGGCGCAGGAGGAGCTGAGGAATTTGGTGCATTTTCTTGAGAGCAACCGATGCGCCTCCCTGTCTTGAGCAATTTCTTGGCGCACCACTAGTGGGTGCCTGGCAGTTTCTTCAATGGCTGGGATGGGATCATCAGCCTGAATCAACATTTTCTTGATGAGGCTGAGCAGAGGCTCCACTGAGGAATTTCATGTTGCAATCGGGCAACAACATTTGTGAATTTCTTCGTCAGGTTGACGAATCTGGTCTTGGCTCCTTGCCAATCAACATAGTAGGAATCGAAGTTTTTGCTGAGGTCTTGAATCTCAGTTTGGACCTTGAGAAGCTCCTCAGGTGTCATCTTGACAACGTTTTTCTTCAGGAACTTCTCCTTCTGTATTGAGCCTTTTGATTTCCCTCGCCTTCTCAAACTTCCATTTTCTTCATGATGAAGTGAGTCACGCATGACTTTGACCAGTGTCGATGAAGATCGAGCAGAGGGTATTGGGATCATTGTGCCAGAGATCAATAAAGTCGAGGGCTTTCTTCGGATCCAATAGCAATGGCACAGATGTACCTTTGGCTCTAGCGGCCTTCACTTGACGGTCTCTGATGATTTCTTCAAGTTCTTCATCAGATGCCTCATCATCAGATGGTACATGGAATACAACCAGTTTCTTCCTTGGGCTAGGCCGAGGACCTCGTCCAGCTGTTGCCTTGGTCTTCAGCTGAGCCGGACCAGATGAGGAAATTGGAGCAGCTGAGGAACTTGCAGAAATGCCGGAGGCAATTGAGAAGCCAGTGGTCCTTTGACAAGTAGCCAGGTGCACAGGAACTGAAGGTTTTGACGGAGCTGTTGAGGACTTTGGTGGAACGGCAGCAGTGTGAGGAAATTGCTTGGAAGGTGCTGCAGAGGAACTTGGCCGTGAGGGCGCAGATGATGAAGCACTTGGCTTATTAGCAGGCTTCTTTTGCATTGATTTCCTCGGTTTGACCGAGACCTCGATGGCGATGGCAGCAGCAGCAGAATCCTCATTGAATTTCTTCACCGCTTCCTTTGCTTGCTTTGCCAATTTTGCTTGGCGCTTAGCCCATTCATCGTGAAAGTCCTCACCGCGCTTGATGCTAGTGGGATCAGCTATTTGGCCAGTGCCAAAGGAGCTCTTGGGCATGGAGGATTTAGAGCGAATTTCTTCATGTACTTAGGAGTTACATATCCGTATTCCTTCCATTCCCGTGCCCATCTCCGCTCAATTTTCTGAATACGCACCTTGCGCTGATTTTTGCTTTCTTCATCCGGAGTGCAATAGTCAGCATATACTTCCTCGTGGATTTCAAACGCTGTCATAACCTCGTGTTTCTTTCCTCCCTTCGTGGCTTCTTACCGTCGCCATTTTCTTCAGCTTGAGGAAATTGAACAATTGAGTTCTCTCAAGAAGTGTGCAGTTTTTCTTCGAGGAACGCTGCAAATGAGTTAAGTTGATGAGAACCTAGGGATTCAGCGAATGACATTTGTACCTGTGAACAGAGTATAGGTGCGAGGAATTTGGAGAGGTCATATGCGTTCTCGTAAGGTTTTCAAAAGAACAAGTTTTGAGGATTTTGACCAGATGAGTTTTGAAGAATTTCACTAAGCGTTCTTTGTCTTAGGTTCCAGAGTTGTATAGATCGAGGATCCACACAATTGAGGAATCTTGAAGAAAATCATTGCTTAGAGAAATGAATCAAGAGATTTGAGGTGTTCATATGTGTGAAGAATTTGAAGAATAAACACCTTTGATGAATTTGAAGAAGATTTGAGAATCAAAGCGAGTAATAAAAGTAACTTTTAATTTACCCGAAGTGAAGAACACGACGAACTGAGATGAACAGTTGGGAAGTTCGTCCGTTCAGATCTTCCACGCCCTAACTTGGCAGAGGAAATCAGCTACGGCGACGGCGGAGTGAAGATTTTCCACGGTCGGCGCGAGTACGTCGGCGAAGAGGTCAAGGCAGTGAAGCTTTTCCTCACCGGCGACGATGGAGTAGCGGCGGCGCTAGGGTTTTGAGGAGCTTGAGCGGGAGAGAGGTCGAGCGAGTAACAGAGTGAGGAAGGGAGAGGGTATTTATAGACACGGTGAAAACGGATCGTCCAAGATTTAGGACGAACGTGCCTGACCGCTTCCCTTCTCACGACATGTGTCACCCACGTACTGTGTAGTGGAGATCGTGTACGATCGTGGGTGAATAAAGTAATGCATCGTGGGATGTGGAACAGTTTGAGCGGTAAAAATGAAGGTTTGAATAAGATTCGTTTTAAAAGTTCCGTTGCAATTTCTTCAGCTGTCAAGGACATAGTGAAGATTTTGAACGAGTTTCAAAGTAGAACGCACATGAAGAATTTGTGAATAGATTGGGTTGAGTATAGCATAGAGGGGGAAGGGTCCGATCACATTCACTTAGCAGAAAAAACGACTTGAAGAAATAGCCATAAGTGAATGCTGTAGAGGACATACACCCATATATATATATATATAGCCAATGAAGAAAGACGACGGAAACAGTGAAGATTTTGCAAAGTTGAAGAATTTAAAAAAACTAAAGAATTTCAAAACTGAGGAAAAACTCAAATTGAAGATTTTCAACTTTGGTGGTGGCGTGACCCACCATATAAGAATGATGATTTCAGACACCGCGTACAATTGTCGTAGGGTTCTGAGAATCAAATTCTTCATTAATTTCTTCACACTTAGAGTGTTATTCTTCATTGATTGAAGAAAACCGTTTCTTCATGTGTTGCACATCTAAGTCATCAATTTTGCATAAGTGTTAGGATGTGTGTCCTTTTCAAAGAACATTCGAAGATTCTAAGATATTTAGCTCACACCGCAACTTGCTAAATCTCTTCTCATCCAAGGGCTTAGTGAAGATATCAGCTAGCTGTTCTTCAGTCTTCACGTGCTCGATGGAAATGTCGCCCTTCAACACATGATCACGAAGAAAATGATGACGAATTTGAATGTGCTTTGTCTTCGAGTGCTGAACTGGGTTGTGAGCAATCTTGATGGCACTCTCATTGTCACAATAGAGAGGCACATTCTTCACGTTGATGCCGTAGTCCTTGAGGGTTTGCTTCAACCATAGTAATTGAGCACAACACGAGCCAGCAGCAATGTATTCAGCTTCCGCAGATGGATGGTGATACACAGTTCGCTTTCTTCGAGGACCAACGGACCAAAGATCGTCCGAGGAAATGACAAGTACCAGATGTTGACTTGCGGTCCACACGATCACCAAAGATAGTCGAGTCGAATATCCAATGAGATCAAAAGTAGAGCCCTTGGGGTACCATAATCCTAGTGTTGGTGTGTGAGCTAGATATCAAGAATATGCTTCACAGCCTTATGGTGTGATTCCTTCGTTGTAGCTTGAAATCGGGCACACATGCAAACACTAAGCATTATATCTGGCCTAGATGCACATAAGTACAATAAAGAACCAATCATGGAGCGGTATACCTTGTGATCAAGTCAATACCATTTTCATCAAGGCATAGATGGCCATTTGTGGGCATAGGAATTTTGACACCTTTGCAATCTTGCATGCCAATTTCTTCGTGACATCTTTGAGGTATTTCTCCGAGATATGAATATGCCATTGTGTTGTTGATTTAATTTGAAGACCTAAGAAGAATTTCAACTCTCCCATCATAGACATTTGATATTCTTCACTCATCATATAGGCAAATTCATCACTATAACGTTGGTCAAGACAGCCAAAGATAATATCATCAACATATATTTGGCACACAAACAGTTCACCATCATAAGATTTAGTAAAGAGAGTAGGGTCGAGTGAACTGGTGTGAAGCCATTCTTCACGAAGAATTCCTTCAATGTATCATACCACGCCCGAGGGGCTTGCTTGAGGCCATAGAGGGCCTTATTTAGTCTCAAGACTTTGTCGATTCTTTGGATCTTCAAACCCGGGGTTGAGCAACATATACTTCTTCCTCAAGCTTACCATTGAGGAATGCACTTTTCACATCCATTTGATATAAAGTGATATTGTGATGGTTAGCATAGGCGAGTAATATGCTAATAGACTCAAATCTAGCAACAGTGCAAAAGTTTCATCAAGTCAATTCCTTCAACTCTGCGTGTAGCCTTGAGCTACTAGTCGTGCCTTATTCCTCACCACAAGACCATTTTCATCTTGCTTGTTGCGATAGATCCATTTTGTGCCAATGATATTATGCTTGTGAGGATCTCGACGTTTGACCAGTTCCCTGACGTTGTTGAGCTCGAATCGATGTAATTCTTCTTGCATGGCCTGAATCCATTCCGCTCGTAAATGCTTCATCTACCTTAGTGGGCTCTGTGATAGAGACAAAAGCATAGTGCCCATAAAAGTTAGATAAATGTGAAGCTTTTGAGCGAGTGAGAGGACCTGAGCTTCAATGTCATCGATGATCTTGTCAACTTGTACTTCTTTTGCAACGCGAGGATGAGCTGGTTGTCTTCGAGGAATTTGATCATTTTCCTCAAAGCACCATTTTCTTCAGATTATCTTCAGTGCAGCAGCTCGACGTTCTTCAGCGTCTGAGAATGAATTCTTCAGCAGTTTCTTGAGGAATGACATCCTCGCTTGTCTTTAACCTGATTGAATCCTCGGTGCTGGTTCGCCTAACACAGAAGGTAGGTGCTCTCTTTGCGAGCCATTAGTTTCATCGAACCGCACATCTACAAAGGTCAACAATCTTGTGAAGTGCGATGTTGAAGACTCAGAGGTGTGCGAGTCCTTTCGTAACCAAGCATAAAACCTTCATGTGCTTTCGTGCAAATTTAGAGTTGTGGTGAGGATCTCTAATCCAGCATTTAGCATCAAGACTTTGAAATAACTTACATTGGGTTTCTTGTCCGTGAGGAGTTCATAGGCGTCTTTTGAAGAATTTGTGAAGATATACTGCTGATGATGTGGCATGCAAAGGTCAATTGCTTCAATCCAGAAACGACTAGGCGCTTTGTATTCATCAAGCATAGTGCGAGCCATCTCAACAAGAGTTCTGTTCTTGCGCCCATGACGCCATTTTGCCGAGGAGTATAAGGAGCGATAACTCATGAGTAATACCAAGTTCATCAAGATAGTCATCAAGACCGAATTCTTGAACTCAGTTCCATTGTCACTCCCGATGTGCTTGATCTTCACACCAAAGTTAGTTGAAGCCCTCGAGGAAAATCGCTTGAAGATTTCCTGCACTTGATTTTTGTAAGTAACAATGTGTACCCATGTGTAACGAGAGTAATCATCAACAATAACAAAGCCATATAGTGATGCTTCATTAACGACAAATGAGTAATGATTGGGACCAAAGAGGTCCATGTGAAGCAATTCAAGGGACGAGTAGTGGTCATGATAGTCTTCATTTGGATGCTTGGCCTTGGTCATTTTTCCTTCTTCACAGTTCGATAAGTGATCCTTGAGGAATTTGACATTCTCAATGCCAATGACATGATTCTTCTTCGCAAGCTGTGCAAATTCCTCATGCCTGCGTGACCAAGTCGTCGATGCCATAGCCAGCCTTCGAAGCTTTTGCAAGTAGGCACACGGCTGGTTGTGGACCAGAGAGAAGTCAACAATATACAAGTCTCCTCTCCTAAAGCCTTCAAGACTTTGGAATTGTCAGCCTTCCATAATCACAACACAACGATATTTGCCAAAGATGACAACCATATCAAGATCACAAAGCATTGAGATCGACATGAGGTTATATCCTAAAGACTCAACAAGCATGACTTTGTCCATGTGCATGTCCTTAGAGATAGCAACCTTACCAAGTCCCAATACCGACTTTTGCCTTTGTTAGCAAAGATGATATGCTTCAGATGTGACGGTGATAAGGTAGCATCCATCAATAGATTCTTGTCACCACCATGTGATTTGTACATCCACTATCGAGAACCCACTCGGTGGCTTTGGGTTGATCATCCTGCAGATGAATTAGTACAACTTACGATCTCATATACTTCATCGGTGAAGAATATGATATCAAGTTCATCGATGAATTTCATCACCAAGATAATGATAAGCAAGATATGAGGACGTGTGAAATGAAAGTTCATTTCATCATGATTAGCTGCGTCCTTTCGTGCATTTTGTCGTGCCCCAAAGAAATTCTTCAGACGTTGAGGCACGCCCGAGACCTGACCCTGCAGAAGAGATTAGTTCTTTTCTTCACCACCCACATCCAAGGGGTGGCAAAGAGTTCATCACTCATGCGAGCACCATATGAGAATGGTGGCATAGAGGCCAAACCATTTCGTTTCACATAAGAGGGTTAGGGTAAGCATATGAATAAGCAGAGAAATTCTTCGAGGACTTATGAACATATTGGTTTGAAGAATAATGCACATATTCATAGCCTTTAGCTCTACCCTGCGAGACAGAGTTGTTAGCACGATGATAATCATATGAGGACTTTGATCCTTTTGAGGAATTTGATCCACGTGAGGAATTTGGTCCGTATGAGGACTTGGATCCATGTGACGCCCTCGATTCAATCGTACACTAATCATGCACGCAAATGTGTACGATCAAGATCAAGGACTCACGGGAAGATATCACAACACAACTCTACAAATAAAATAAGTCATACAAGCATCATAATACAAGCCGTGGCCTCGAGGGCTCGAATACAAGTGCTCGATCATAGACGAAGTCAGCGGAAGCAACAATATCTGAGTACGATATAAGTTAAACAAGGTGCCATAAGATGGCTAGCACAAACCGGGATACAGATCGAAGAGGTCAGGGCCTCCCGCCGGGATCCTCCTAGGTCACTCTGGTCGCCGCCGCCGGCTGCACGAGTAGTAGGCGCCCGAGTAGTAGTCGCCGAGGCGGTGGCGTCTGATCCAGGCTCCATCGTCTCGATAGCAGCAATCGAGTAGAGATAGGGAAAAGGGGAACAAGGCAACCGTGAGTACTCATCCAAAGTACTGCAAGCAAGGAGCTACACTACATATGCAAGGATATATGTGTAAAGGCCATATCGGTGGACTGAACTGCAGAATGCCGTAATAGAGAGAAGGCCTAGTCCTATCGAAGACTAGCATCTTCCGAAACCACCATCTTGCAGCAAACAAGAGGGAGTAGAGTAACATAACTTAAAGTAGCAGTAGTGTTATCAACCTCGCCGAGATCCTTTCTCGACTCCTGCGAGAAAGAAATCCCGAGCCATACTATCCAGCTTATCATCACAAACCAAAGCTCATATCCATGCCTCATCTCAAGTAACCAGTTCTAGTTGTATCGATCGATACAACTCCAAGTGTCCGCTATCGAGGACAGGCTATCGATAGATGTTTTCTTCCGCAGGGTGCACCAACTTACCCACCACGCCGCTTAACTTCGGCCGGACACACTTTCTGGGTCATGCCCGCCTCGGTCAAACAATACGCCGCAACCCGACCTAGGCTTAATAGAGAGGCCAGACGCCGGACTAAACCTATGCCCCTGGGGTCATGGGCCATCTCCCCGAACTCCTGCACTGACGCTATGGGGCGGCCGGAAGCGACCTAGCCTAACAGCGCTCCAGCCCAATCCGGCGTAGCCCGCCGACGCCGACGCCTAATAAGCTTCGGCTGATGTATACGACGCAGAACGCCCATACTTAGCCCACGTGATGGTTAGTGCTATCGGGCCGAGGCCCTCGGATCAAATATCCAAATCGTAGTGGATTAGGAACGCGGTAACAAGCGGAGACTCACGAAGATGTGACCCGTTGCCCGCCTCGAGGACTTGCGGCAAGGGCTAGGAATGCCCGCCACGCCTCGTAATTATCTCGCGGGCACCCTCCGTGTCAACCCGCCTCCACATCACTCGCAATTACACGCTGGTACCCTCGTGGTCGACCTGCCTTTCCAAGTAACATAGTAAAAGTCCAAGTAACCGTGAGTCCAAACATCAAGGGAAAACACGAGGAATCACCCCGTGTATTCCACTCAATGTAGTCATCAAGGTGAACATAAGAGGATTCACCCTCGAGGTCCACACTTGAGGGGTTGCACGACAGTCGTGACCGGAAGTGGTTAAGGAGGAAAATCACCCTCGATGCCCACAACCGGATAGCTATACTACAGGGTTAATATCAGAGGTGTTGTAGAGGTTTCACCCTCGGTACTCGATAGTAACCTAGTAGTGTCGAGCAACTAAGGGGAAGTGATGTGCGGTGTCGGGGCCTGGTCTTCGATCTCGTTGATCGGGTCTTCAATGATGAAGCAGGGGCAACAAGGACAAGGTGGGGGTCACTGATGGGTCTCTAACCAACCTATACTAAGCAGTTTAGGATAAGCGGTAGGTAACAAAGCGTGTTACAATAAATGGCTATGCAATGTAATAGGAGCAACAAAAACAGAGCAAAAATCTAGTGCAAGCAATAAGAGAATGGAATGGGCGATATCGGGATGATCAAAGGGGGCTTGCCTGGTTGCTCGGGCAAGAGAGAGGGATCACAAGATCTTTGAGTCGAACTCGCCACCGCAGCGGTCTCTAGTAGTCTCACCAAGAGAAGAGGGGAAGAAACAATGAATACACGATAACAGATGCAAAACGATGCATGACATGCCAAGAAGCGAAGCTAGGCGTGTCCTAACGTGGTAAGAAGGGTACCGTTTAGGGGAAAGCATCCGGAAGTTATCCTGCTCCGGACGTCTGTCATACAGATGAACCGGAGGAGAAAGTTTGCAGGTTCGATAGGTTAGAGACGCGGTGGACGAATGGACCGCGATCCGAATTAGCCTCGCTGCTCGAGCAACTTTCATGTTGAAAATATTTTAATCAAGCCACGGATTAAAAGATATGAATTATAAAAGGTTTTATTAATTTCGAATTTTAATTAATTAATTAATTTCGAAAAGCATTTATGACATCAGCATGAGGTCATGCTGACGTTATCACCAACAGGTTGACTAAGTCAACCCTGCCAGGTGGGCCCCACATGTCATACACTATTAGCTTAATTAACCTAATCAGATTAATTAACATTAGTTAATTAGGTTAATTAAGTTAATTAATAATTAATGCAGAATTAATTAGTTTAATTAATTACCCAATTAATTTAACTAATGATTAGGTTTAACTAATCCAGAATTAATTAGATTAATTAATTATTCAATTAATTAATTAATTAGTTATTTAGTTAATTAGTTTAATTCATATTAATTCATTTTAGAATCTGCTTAATTAAAACATTCCTTTTAACGTTTTTGGGGTGGGGCCCCTAGTCGAGGCACGTGGCCCAAGCAGGTGCAAGGCGTCATGAAGTGCAAGCGTTGCCCGATCGGCGCGACCTGGCCGAGGTCAGGCGGTAGGGCGGAAGTGGCCGATGCCACAGCGCCACCCAGCAAGCAGCGACGCCAGGGGGGGGGGGAGGAGGCCGATGGCGGCCTCGGGAGAAGGGGGATCGGGGGCTGACGGGCGCGGAGTGGGCGCCGAACGTGGGGAAGGAAGGGAGGTGGGGCTGCTGCACGGCGCCAGCGAGGTCGCCGACGGGGAGGAGAAGGAAGGGGAGAGGGAGGGCATGGTGGCCGGGCGAGCCGGGCCGCCGAGGCCTCGGGTCGGATCCGCCCGGGCGAGGGGAAGCGGGGAGGGCGCGGCTGGAGCTCGTCAGGGCGGCTGGAGGGGACCGAGGGGACCGGAGGGGGGAACGCCGTCGAGGAGAGGGAGGAGGAGGTCGAGGCTCACGGGGTGGGTGTGGTCTCGGGCAGCTTGCTCGAGGGAGGTCGGGCAGGCCCGGCGGGAGGGGGCCGGGAGGCACGCCGCGGGGGGCGAGGCGTCGGGCGCCGAGGACCGCGGGTCCGGCTCGGCCTCGGTGGGGCAGGAGAGGAGAGGGAGGGCGCCCCCAAGGCGGTGGAGGAGGAGGAGGAGCGAGGCGGGGGGGCCCATGGGAACGGCGGCGGGGGGTCGCCGGGGAGGCGGTCGGTGGCGCCTGGACCCGATCTAGACTGGCCTGGGACGAGGGAGGGGGCGACGTGGGGGGAGTGGGAGCGAGTGGGGCTAGGGTTTCCCCTCGGGGGGATAAGGAGAGGGGGTTTGGCCCTGGTGGGCCTGGTGGCTCAAAGGGCTGGCCCAAGGGGGGAAGAGATGGGCCAAGGGGAGTGGGGAGGGGGGGCGGCTGGTGGGCGGTGGGGGTTTATCCTCCCGATTTATTCATTTTTATATATTTTTTTTTGACAGATCTGAAACAACGATTTGTTAATTAATGTAACCGGGGTTTATCACTGCAAAACCATCCGGCGTTACAAATCTCCTCCATTACAAGAAATCTCGTCCGAGATTTAGGAGGTAGAAGGAAAGAGGGCGGGATATTCATCTCGTAGACGATCCTCGCGTTCCCAGGTGGCTTCATCTTCAGAGTGATTCGACCACTGGACTTTGAGGAATTTGATCGCCTTCTGACGGGTGCGGCGTTCAGCTTGGTCGAGAATGCGGACCGGATGCTCTTTATAGGAGAGGTCCTGTTGTAATTCGAGCACTTCATGGTCCACTGCTCGGATTGGGTCCTTGAAGCAGCGTCGGAGTTGGGACACGTGGAACACATCGTGAACTCCGAGAAAGGTTCAAGGAAGCTCCAGCTGATAAGCCACTTTTCCACGCCTTTCCGAATAGTGAAAGGGCCAATATAGCGAGGAGCTAGCTTGCCCTTGATCCCAAGCGGTGAGCACCCTTCATTGGTGTAACGCCAAGATAGGCCTTTTCGCCAAAGTTGATAGACCATGTCCTTGTGATGACGGTCATAATTACTCTTTTGACGCGATCGAGCAGTCTTGAGATTCTCGCGAATAATGAGGACTTGTTCTTCGGCATGTTGGATAATATCCGGACCAAGAGTGGACGCTCCCGCTTTCGACCAGTTCAGAGGGTTCGCACTTTCGTCCATATAACACTTCAAGGGGCCATCTTCGACTAGCTTGAAAGCTATTATTATAAGAGAACTCAGCATACGGAGAGATTCCTCCCATTTCTTGCGAATGAGACGACACAAGCTCGAAGCATGTCTTCGAGAATTTGGTTGACACGCTCAACTTGCCCTTGAGATCTGGATGAAAAGCAGATCGAAAGATAAATGAGTCCCCATAGCTTCTTGAAAACTTGCCCGTAATCTTGAAGTGAATAAGCTGCCACGGTCCGAACCGATAACCAAAGGAATACCGTGAAGTGAAACAATTCTCGACATATAGAGCGTTGCAAGCTGGCTAGCAATGATCGCTTTTTGACCGCCGTAAAATGTGCAACTTTAGAAAGCCGGTCAATGACGACAAGAATAGCATCATTACCTTTCGCGATTTGGGAAATCCAAAGGATTTAAGTCCATTTCAACATGGTCCCATTTCCATTCGGGAATAGAGATAGGCTGCAGAGTTCCAAAGAGGCCTTTGATGTTCTCGCTTTGATACGACGGCAAACGCCACACTCGTAAACATAGCGAGCAATGTCCCGCTTCATATTAGACCACCGTAATCTCGGCGAATGTCTTGATACATCTTTGTACCGCCGTGGTGGATACATAGAGGCGATCATGAGCTTCTTGCATAACCTTCTCGAGTCATATCCAGGTTGTCCTTCTTGCAAGGCACCACTAGGCGGCCTTTGAAGTACAAGGCGCCATCATCGGAATAGTGAAGGATGAGGGATTTCCTTTCCGACGCCTTGTTTAAGCTTGTAGACCTCGAGTCGATCCTGCATTGTCTTTATGGTGCCCAAGAGATCGGGTTCAACAGCCGAGGTAAAGAGGGATCCTGGGAACAACACGGAGATTCATCTTATGGAACTCCGGAGGAGGGGGAGCGAGTGCACCTTGAGGAACAATATGGAGGTTCAGCTGCTGAATTCTTCAACAAGTGAGGGCTGAACTTTGTGAACTCAAGGTGGTTGCAGAAGACTTGCGGCTCAAAGCATCAGCCATCACATTAGCCTTGCTCGGCGTATAGGAAATTCCCAAATCAAAGTTCTGCAATAGTCTCCATCCATCTCTGCCGACGGAGGTTCAGGTCTGGCTGAGTAAACAGATACTTCAGACTTTGGTGGTCAAGTAGATCTCGCAACGATTACGAGAAGGTAATGTCGCCATCGCTTTAGCGATGAATGACAGCAGCAAGTTCGAGGTCGTGAACTGGATAGTTCTCCTCGTGAGGGCGAATCGCCGAGAGGCATAAGCAACCACTTTGCGCTCTTGCATTAGGACACCGCCTAATCCTTGACGAGAAGCGCCGCAGATAAATGACGAAGTCCTTCTTAGTATCGGGAGGAGCTAGCATCGGGCAGTTGTCGACTTGTCCTTGAGTTCCCGGAAACTTTCCCGACACTTATCTCCCATTGAACTTGACGCCTTTATGCAATAGATTAGTCGAGGCTCGGCAATCTTGGAGAAGTTCTCGACGAATCGACGGCAATAGTCAAGCGAGACCGAGAAAACTTCGACTTGCTTAACGCTCTTCTGAGGAGTCCAATCGAGAATAGCCTGAACTCGTTCGGGGTTGACGGCAATACCATCCTTAGAAATGACATGCCCAAGATAGGTTACTTGGGAAGCCGAATTCACATTTGGAGAACTTGGCATAGAGTTGATGCTCTCGTAGCTTTTCCAAAGACGAGACTAAGATGTTCAAGATGTTCTTCTTCATTCTTGGAATAGATCAGATATCATCCAGATAAACCACGCACGAACTTGTCGAGGTAATCCATGAATATATAGTTCATCGAGCGAGAGAAGGTGGCTGGAGCATTGGTTAAGCCGAAGACATGACGGTGTACTCGTATGAACCATAACGAGTCACAAATGCGGTCTTGGGGATATCCTCCTCACGAACACGGATCTGGTGGTAACCCAACCTCAAGTCGAAGTTTCGAGAACACCGACGAACCAGCCAGCTTGATCATAAAGATCATTGATCCGAGGAAGAGGATACTTATTCTGAATGGTAGCTTGATTTATAGGACGGTAGTCTTGAACCAATCGGTTTGTCCCATCCTTCTTCTTGACAAAGAGAGAAGGTGCTCCCCAAGGAGAGCAACTTGGGCGGATGAAACCACTTTGAAGAGATTTGTCGATTTCCTCCTTTAGCTCAAGGAGTTCATGCGGCGGCATCTTGTAGGGACGCTTGGCTATAGGAGTGGTGCCTGGTTTCAAGTCGATGACGAATTCGACAGCTCTAGCAGGGGGAATCCCTGGAAGTTCTTCAGGAAAGACGTCTTGGAAATCGCAAACGACAGGAATGTTTTCAATTCCCTCGAGGGGTGCGGCGTTCAATGCATTCAATGCATAGAGCCTTGCCTCGGCATTTTGAACCAGACGAGCATTGTAGCTTACGATTTCATCAGAAGGGTGCAGCAGATGGACGGTCTTAGTGGCGCAAACGATTGTCGCCAGATGCGCTTTCAACCAATCCATCCCCAAAATGAGGTCAATGCTACAAGACTTTAGCACGATAGGAGAGACAAGGAATTCCATTCCTTCGATTTCAACGGGACGCCGTTGCAAATCATGGAAGTCCGACATTGGCCCGCTGGGTGTGTACTAATAGTGAAGCATTCATGTCTTCGCTTAAGGCCATGCATGAATGCAAAATCTTCGACATGAATGAATGTGATGCTCTGAATCGAATAAAACAGATGCGGTACTGAATTTACGAGAAGGGTACCCATCACAAGAGCAGTGCTGGTCTTGAGCTTCATTCAGTTCAACGTGGTTGGCCCGAGCTTTCCCATAAGACTTGCCGGTGTTGTTGCGGTTCGGTTGTTTCCACGGCCACCTTTGGAAGGGCCACTGATTCGCTCTGTTGCATTCTCTAGCACGGGCCCCGCTGTCCGCACCAAGCATAAGCCATTATTGGGAGTGGGACAGGAGCTTGGGGTGGTGGAGCTGGAAGCTTGGCCGCTTAGTTGTAGGCGCATTTAGGTGTAGCATAGTTCGCTTTGAAGCGAGGCATTGGGCTGGTACATGCTATTGGGAATCCATATCTTGCGCTTCGCGAGGACGGGCCCAAGATGAGCCGGTGTCACGCTTGCGCTGTTAGAGCTCGTATTCCTGCAGACCAGTTTCGACATTGATAGCTTTGTTCACCAAGGTGGCGAAATCAGCAAAGTCGTGCACTAGAAGTGCGAGCTTGATGTCGACTTGAAGTCCGCCACGGAACTTCTCTTGTCTGCGTGCATCGCTTGCAATATCCTCTTCAAGATAGCGAGACAAGTCCAAGAACTCTCACGATAGGCTTCAACAGCCTTGTTGCCTTGGGTGAGGTTATGAACTCACGCTTCTTCCGTCCATGACCCTTGAGGAATGAAACGGGCGCGAAGGCAGCCTGAAGTCTGCCAGTGATGAGTGTCCCAACCGGCAGAGTACGACGGTGGCTGTCCCACCATTGAGCTGCGGGTCCCTTCAGAAGAAGGAAGCAAAGGTGACATAGCTGGCGGGGGTACATTAGCGACTCCATCTCATAGGTGATGTCACGGAGCCGACCATCAACATCCAATGGCTGAGTTGAGCTGCGGTACACGCCGGGTTCAGCGTATGAATTCCTGCAGAGTTGTTCCGCTTGGGTGCCGGTTCATATTGGGGCGAGGAACGAGCCATCATGTTCTCCATGAACTGGCGATTCATCTCGAGCTGTTGGATCATACCAGCCATGTACTCGGTGGTGGTGGAAGGTTGGCACCACGACCACGACCTGCTGGCCTAACCATCCTGCTATTAAATAACAGGGTAGTTCAGATTTGAGAAGATAAGCAAGAGACAAGAATCATTCATGATGAACACGCATAATGAAAGCACATGATGGGAACTACATAGTAGTTGGCATATCTTACAAAAGGAATCATGCATGGAGTTCGATACATAGAGTCCAAGACATAGACTACTACATCATAGGCGGCACGCAGCTCATGGCGAATACATCAAATGCTAACAAGCAAGCCTACATCAGTCCACGCGGCATCGCGGAGGTAGTCAGCTTTGAAAGCTCGGTAGTGCGGCAAAGGATAGTCCTCCACGCCGGTGACACGAGGGCCGGATACTCACAGTGCTGAATCCGACGCCCGTGGCGTGAAAGGGCCAAGCGCGGAGAGTAGCCTCCCACGCCCGCCAACCAACTCCTCGGGCATCACGGTCTGGCGGGTAGATCGCAGAACGCGCAGCTCTCCGAACGGACAAAGGGTGCATCAGCGTCGAGCACGGTAGAGGTGCCGACGGTGATGTACAACTCGTGGCGAAGAGCTCGGTTAGCTCGATCCAGCCCATCGCGATGCGTAACAAAGTTCGATGGTGGAAAGGCTCTCGGTGACAATGGTGTAGGCAGCAGTGTAGTAACCTCCTCACCAACATCGACGCGATAGCAATGTGCTCAAGGGGAGGTGTCCAACTCGATACTCGCACGAAGACGTGTCGGTCAGCATAAGCAGCATCATGGACTGCCATATCGATGGTCACTCCAACACCATGTGCGGTGTGCAGCCAAGAGTGGACTCGTACTCCGAGAGTAGAGGTGGACGATGGCGCTGCATCGCTTCCCGGTTGTAGTCCCGTACTCCTCATAGACGGTGTACTCGGGGTGCCAGCGATAACCCAGATAGGTCATCATCTCGGCTAGCACCGCAGGTGATCCCGAGGCACCAATGGCCGTCGTGTGGCGCACGACCTGCCTCGTGGGTTCCATCTGAAAACAAAGACGTTTCAAAAGGAGTCAAATGACAGGGTGGAAATTGTTCAAATACAATTCCGAAAACAACTAAGGCTATATCCATCTTCGGGGTGAATGCGGTCACGGGATCCTAGTGATAGTTAGCAAAATCGTTTAACCCGAGTAGAAGAGAGTTCAGAGCCCCAGAGTAAAGGTCGAGGAGTAAAAGATCCTAGTACCACCCGATGGCGATGTGGGCCCGTAAGGCACACAGCCAAGTTAGTAAAAGTTTTGCAATGTCTAGACTCGACTTCGATCAAGGAGTGTGGAAGGGGGATTCCTACAGCAATGGCTCGATACCAACTTGTGCGACGCTCGATTCAATCGTACACTAATCATGCACGCAAATGTGTACGATCAAGATCAAGGACTCACGGAAGATATCACAACACAACTCTACAAATAAAATAAGTCATACAAGCATCATAATACAAGCCGGGGCCTCGAGGGCTCGAATACAAGTGCTCGATCATAGACGAAGTCAGTGGAAGCAACAATATCTGAGTACGAGACATAAGTTAAACAAGGTGCCATAAGATGGCTAGCACAAACCGGGATACAGATCGAAGAGGTCAGGCCTCCCGCCTCGATCCTCCTAGGTCACTCCCGGTCGTCGCCGTCGGGCTGCACGTAGTAGTAGGCGCCCGAGTAGTAGTCGCCGAGGCGGTGGCGTGCTCGATCCCAGGCTCCATCGTCGATAGCAGCAATCGAGTAGAGATAGGGAAAAGGGGAACAAGGCAACCGTGAGTACTCATCCAAAGTACTACTTAAGCAAGGAGCTACACTACATATGCAAGGATATATGTGTAAAGGCCATATCAAGGACCGAACTGCGAGAATGCCGTAATAGAGAGAAGGCCTAGTCCTATCGAAGACTAGCATCTTCCGAAACCACCATCTTGCAAAGCAAACAAGAGGGAGTAGAGTAACATAACTTAAAGTAGCAGAGTGTTATCAACCTCGCCGAGAGATCCTTTCTCGACTCCTGCGAAAGAAATCCCGAGCCATACTATCCAGATTATCATCACAAACCAAAGCTCATATCCATGCCTCATCTCAAGTAACCAGTTCTAGTTGTATCGATCGGGATACAACTCCAAGTGTCCGCTATCGTAGGACAGGCTATCGATAGATGTTTTCTTCCTGCAGGGTGCACCAACTTACCCACCACGCTTTCGCTTAACTTCGCCGGACACACTTTCGTGGTCATGCCCGCCTCGGTCAAACAATACGCGCAACCCGACCTAGGCTTAATAGAGAGGCCAAGACGCGGACTAAACCTATGCCCCGGGGTCATGGGCCATCTCCCGAACTCCTCAAGACGCTGCGTTGGGCGGCCGGAGCAGACCTAGCCTAACAGGCGTTCAGCCCAATCCGCGCCAAGCCGCCCGACGCCGACGTCTAATAAGCTTCGGTGATGTATACGACGCAGAACGCCCATACTTAGCCCACGTGATGGTTAGTGCTATCGGGCGAGGCCCTCGGATCAAATATCCAAATCGTAGTGGATTAGGAACGCGGTAACAAGCGAGACTCACGAAAGATGTGACCCGTTGCCCGCCTCGAGGACTTGCGGCAAGGGCTAGGAATGCCCGCCACGCCTCGTAATTATCTCGCGGGCACCCTCCGTGTCAACCCGTCTCCACATCACTGCAATTAAGCACGCTGGTACCCTCGTGGTCGACCCGCCTTTCCAAGTAACAGTAGTAAAATTCCAAGTAACCGTGAGTCCAAACATCAAGGGGAAAACACGAGGAATCACCCCCGGTGTATTCCACTCAATGTAGTCATCAAGGTGGACATAAGAGGATTCACCCTCGAGGTCCACACTTGAGGGGTTGCACGACAGAGTCGTATCGGAAGTGGTTAAGGAGGAAAATCACCCTCGATGCCCACAACCGGATAGCTATACTACTGTGGTTAATATCGAGGTGTCAGAGGTTTCACCCTCGGTACTCGATAGTAACCTAGTAGTGTCGAGCAACTAAGGGAAGTGATGTGCGGTGTCGGGGCTGGTCTTCGATCTCGTTGATCGGGTCTTCAATGATGAAGCAGGGCAACAAGGACAAGGTGGGGGTCAGCGATGGGTCTCTAACCAACCTATACTAAGCGGTTTAGGATAAGCGTAGGTAACAAAGCAGGTTACAATAAACAAAGCTATACAATGTAATAGGAGCAACAAAAAAAGAGCAAAAATCTAGTGCAAGCAATAAGAGAATGGAATGGGCGATATCGGGATGATCAAAGGGGGCTTGCCCGGTTGCTCGGGCAAGAGAGAGGGATCGTCAAGATCAGTAGTCGAACTGCCACCGCAGCTCGGTCTCGTAGTCTACCAAGAGAAGAGGGGAAGAAACAATGAATACACGATAACAGATGCAAAACGATGCATGACATGCCAAGAAGCGAAGCTAGGCGTGTCCTAACGTGGTAAGAAGGGTACCGTTTAGGGGGAAAGCATCCGAAGTTATCCGGCCCGGACGTCTGTCATACAGATGAACCGGAGGAGAAAGTTTGCAGGTTCGATAGGTTAGAGACGTGCGGTGGACGAACGGATCGCGATCCGAATTAGCCTCGCTGCTCGAGCAACTTTCATGTTGAAAATATTTTAATCCGGGCTACGGATTAAAAGATATGAATTATAAAAGGGTTTTATTAATTTCTGGAATTTTAATTAATTAATTAATTTCGAAAAGCATTTATGACATCAGCATGAGGTCATGCTGACGTCATCAGCCAACAGGGTTGACTAAGTCAACCCTGCCAGGTGGGCCCCACATGTCATACACTATTAGCTTAATTAACCTAATCAGATTAATTAACCTTAGTTAATTAGGTTAATTAAGTTAATTAATAATTAATGCAGAATTAATTAGTTTAATTAATTACCCAATTAATTTAACTAATGATTAGGTTTAACTAATCCAGAATTAATTAGATTAATTAATTATTCAATTAATTAATTAATTAGTTATTTAGTTAATTAGTTTAATTCATATTAATTCATTTTTAGAATCTGTTTAATTAAAACATTCCTTTTAACGTTTTTGGGGGTGGGGCCCCCTAGTCAGAGGCACGTGGCCCAAACAGGTGCGGGCGTCATGTGGGTGGCGTTGCGTCGATCGGGCGCGACCGGCCGGGTCGGGCGCTGGGCGGCGGAGTGGCCGATGCCACCGCTGCCACGGCCAGCGCGCCCGAGGAGGGGGGCGACGGAGGCCAGCATGGCTCGGGAGAAGGGGGATCGGGGTCCGACGGCGGCGGAGTGGGCGCCGAACGTGGAAGGGCCTTGGGGTCGGGGGCTAACGGGCGCAATGACGAGGTCGCCGACGGGAGGAGAAGGAAGGGGAGAGGAGGCACGGTGGCCGGGCGAGCCGGGCCGCCGAGGCCTCGGGTCGGATCCGCCTGGGCGAGAGGGGAACAGGGGGGGCGGCTGGAGCTCGTCTTGGGCGGTCGGAGGGGACCGGAGGGGACCGGAGGGGGAACGCCACGAGGGAGAGGGAGGAGGAGGTCGAGGCTCACGAAGGGGTGCAGGGTCTCGGGCAGCTTGCTCGAGGGAGGTCGGGCAGGCCGGGCGGTGGGGGCCGGGAGGCACGCCAGCCGGGCGAGGGCGGGCGGGCGCCGAGGACCGCGGATCCGGCTCGGCCTCGGTGGGGCGGAGGAGAGGGAGGGGCGTCCCAGGCGGTGTGGAGGAGGAGGGAGGAGCGAGGCGGCACGTGAACGGCGGAGGGGGGGGCCCGTCGGGAGGCGGTCGGTGGCGCCTGACCCGATCTAGATCGGGTCGGGACGAGGGAGGGGCGACGTGGGAGGGAGCGAGTGGGGCTAGGGTTTCCCCTCGGGGGATAAGGGAGAGGGGTTTGGCCGGTGGGCGGCTGGTGGCCCAAAGGGGCTGGCCCAAGGGGGGAAGAGATGGGCCAAAGGGAGTGGGGAGGGGGCCGGCTGGTCGGGCGGTGGGGTTTATCCTCCCTGATTTATTCATTTTATATATTTTGTTTTGACAGATACGAAACAACGATTTGTTAATTAATGTAACCGGGGAGTTTATCGTTGCAAAACCATCCCAGGCGTTACAATCCATATGAAGAATTTGGTCCATATGAAGAATTTGATCTTGAGTTCCTATTCTTCACGGTGGTGTCATGAGGACATTCACCAAGATTTTCAAGGCATCGCTTGGGAACCCAGATTTTCTTCATAGGGGAACCGCTCTGCAGCTTAGTGCCAACATATCTAGCAAATACTTCACCATTCTGATTTTTGAACAGCTTATAGTTTGAGTCAAATGACTCATCAATGTAATGAGGAAATTCGCATGTGAAGCCAGATAAGGTAGATGGATCAATCTGGAGGTCCCTTTGCAGCAACCCATGAGGTTTTGGGATACCGCTCAAAGCTTCCAAAGACGCTCCATCAAGATTGAGTTTCCTCTCAAAGGCAATACCTCTTTCCTAGGGTTCTGTTGAGGATCTGCTTTTAAGCACATCACAAAGAGTTTGATGCCCTTTGAGGCTTTTGTACATGCCTGTCATGTACAATTCCTTCATCTGCATCGTCAAGGATACTAGCAATGTCCTCGTGTGAGGAATTAGTGATAGCAGAGGCAGGTGAAGAATTTGTGACAGCTTGAAGCATTTGAACATTCAGTGAAGAATTAGCGATTCACGCTCAATGCACTTTAAGCATGGAGGAACAAATTCTTCTTGAGAAGCGCTGATTTGTTGAGAAAGTAATGAATCGCGCTCCTTCAAGATCTTCATAACTCGCTCTTAGCTTCTCAAGATCTTGCTTTCTTTGAAGAAATTCATAAGAAAGTTTCATGATCGATAAGAGAGTGTTATGATGACCTTGAAGGTGTCAAGCCTAGATCGAACTCTCTCAAGATTTTCACCGGGGCTTGAGTGCGATCCATTTCTTCACCTAACATATCATCACTCTTATCTAGCATGTTTTGAACCTTTTCAAAAGCCCTTTGTTGTTTTATAGCAATCTTAGCAAGTCTAGAGTAGCTGGGCTTGAGATCCTCATCAGATTCATTTTCACTAGATTCAGAGGAGGTGAAATTGAGTACCTTGGCACCTTTTGCCATGAAGCAATAGGTGGGGCGTAGTCATCATTTTCCTCATCGGGCTTGTCGGCGGAGTCGTTTCTTGATGTTGAAGATGGACTTGCTAACGAAGGCAGAGCAAGAGCTAGACTAGCCACACCAGATTCGGATTCTTCTGACTCCTCCTCTTCCTCATTTTCCTCAGATTCAGCTTCAGTCCATTTCCTTGCCAATGAATGCCCGAGCCTTTTTGGAGCTGCTCTTCTTGTGAGAAGAAGGTTTTGAGGATTTTGATGATGAAGATTTTGATGATTTCTTCTTCTTCTTCATGTCATCGAACTCGTAATCCTTGTGCTTCTTCTTCTTTAATTCCTTTTCCCATCGAGGACAATCTTGGATGTAGTGACCAGGTTTCTTGCATTTGTGGCAAAGTCTTCTTATAGTCACTAGATGAGGAATCACCGCTTCTTGAGGATTTTCCAAAGCGACCACGCCTTGTGAATTTCTGAATTTCTTCACGAGCGAAGGCTAGCTCTGGCCAAATTCTTCAGATCTCCAAGGCTACTACCGTAGTCTTCACTCTCGATTCGCACCTGACCTTGGCCTTCGTGGCACGTGTTTTTCCATAGCCGTAACCATAGAGATCTCTTTTTCAGCAAGTCGAACTCGTGAGTATTTAGCCTTCGAGGATATCAGCAGGATCAAGAGACTTGTAGTCACTCGTTCTTGTATCATCAAGATGCGAGTATCAAATGAGGAATCAAGCGATCTTAGCAATTTCTTCACCACCTCATGGTCGGTGATGTCAAGGCACCCAGTGCTTGAAGCTCATTTGAGATGTCGGAGGCGATCGAAGGTTTGTTGAACATTTTCGTTGTCGAGTCTTTTGAAGCGGTTGAAGAGATTCAAGAACATCAACTCGAGAATCACGCTGAGTTGAAACACCTTCATTTACTTTGGACAGCCTCGTCCCATATGAGTTTGGCGATTCCAAAGCACTTACTCTTCCATATTGACCTTTGCTCGATGGCCACATATGATATTATTCGCTGAGAATCGAGTTGCTTGAATCTCTTCACATCAGCACCATTCAGAGAAGGTGTGACTGAGAAACACCTTTTGTCACAACATACCAGAGATCGTTGTCAATTGCTTCAAGATGCATTCGCATTTTGTTCTTCCAATGGGGTAGTCCGTCCCATCAAGGTAGGACACCCTGCCGAGACCTTGATCATACCGCGGCCCGACATAACTAAAACTCCGGTGGTTAAACTAAAATCACACGTAACAAGGGAGTACCTTGCTCGATACCAATTGAAAGTCGTTATATCGACTAGAGGGGGTGAATAGGCGATTTTATGAATTCTTCATCGAGGAATTTGCGGTGAGGAAATTCCTTGGCGAAGAGATACTTGCAATGAATAAGTACTCGAAGTAAGCATAACAGATTACAAGCATTGTCATCATGATGAAATGAAGACAATCACGAGTACAAAGTGAGCGTAATCACGAGGATAACACAAGATGAAGACAAACAGATCAAGAAATTGAACTGAGAAAATTGAGAAAGTCTTCACCAAAGTCTTCAAACACAGATATGAACAAACACTCAACACAAGAATGAGGAAATGAAAGGGTTGAGGAAATAGAACCAGTTGGGTTGGTGAAGAAAATGATTTGGTAGACCAGCCCAACTGCTGTCTCAGCTTGTACGTCTGGTTGGAGCGGCCGAGTATTTAAACTCGAGGACACACAGTCCGGACACCTGCATAATCGAGCACGCAGCTCAGACACCAAGTCCTCACCGTATTCTCCTTGAACTAAGGTCACACGACCTCGTCCAATCACTCGTGGTAAGTCTTCAGCGACTTCCAAACCTTCACATACTTGGTCACTCGGCGATCCACAATTCCTCTTGGATGTTCTAGACCTTGACGCCTAACCGTCTGGAAGAAGCACGAGTCTTCAAAGGAAATAAGCGCCGGATCCACGCAGATCAATTTCTTCAATGATGCTCAATCACTTTGGGTTTGTTGGGGTTTGGTTTTGGGTTTTTCCTCACTTGATGATTTTCGCCAAATTCCTCGTGAGGATGGGTTGCTCTCAAATGACAAGTGTCAAGTTCTTCTCGAGCAGCCAACCAACTAGTGGTTGTAGGGGCGGCTATTTATAGCCTAGGAGCAGCCCGACATGATAAGACATAAATGCCCTTCAATGATATGACCGTTAGGTGGATAAGATATTTGGGACAGTGGCGCAAGAAGACAAAGAACGGTCGGAAATTTGAACATCAAATTCCTCGTATATCATGTTCTCATCAGTGTAGGCAATTCGCCGGCGAATTTTAACTCCTCGCCGAACAAATTCTCAATACTGTAAGAGCTTCGTCTCACATCAAGAAATTGACTGAATCTGTATGAGATTTCCAAAGGCTTCACTCAAGGGATTGGTAGGTGTAGGATTTTGAGTTGAGCATCACATGGAAATTTTTCCTTAGTATTTCCTCGACCCCTTTAACAAAGACGGTGTTTCCTATGACTCAAGAAAGAGAAAATGAAACTACGAAAACAAAAGTCTTCACGCTTCATGTTCCTCAAACGAATACCAAGTCTTCAAGGTCACACCAATTTCTTCACTTTCAAAGTCTTCAGAAAGTCTTCAGAATATCAAATTCTTCAGTTGAAGAACTTCATTTTTAGGGGTCGACTTTCACTGTAAATATCAAACTCCTCATAGACTTATAGACCTGTGTACACTCACAAACGTATTAGTTACTTAACCTATAAGTCTTCAATACACCAAAATCACTAAAGGGCACTAGATGCACTTACATCCACTATAAAAAAAATAAAGGAACAAAACACAAAGTCTCACAATATAGCATCCTGTTGCAGAAACGAAAACCCTCAAAAGGATAGGTTTCCAGATGCCCAGCAAAAGCATAGCCTTGCTGCCGCATGCACCGTGAGCCTTGTTATGGGCAGGTACGAAATCCGCATGAGCAACAAGCAGATAGTAACACCATTTTTTTCAGTAACCCTGTTGATCTGAAACCCTGGCTGAGCAAAGACCACAGTAGCTTTTATAGTAACACCATTTCTTACAAACGCCATAGAAGCTTCTATAGTAACACAAATATTACAGACGCCAAAGCCACATGCACACGCTGTTAGTTCTGAGTTGGTCATTTGGACCATATCTCGATTCTGGACTTGGCCTACCATGTTTTTATGGCATTGCCGGTTCTTTGCTGGTTTCGGAAGGCTTCAAACACTTAGCAATGAAGCAATGACAGCCCACAGGTAAGCCCCTGTGCACACAGTAGCTGGAAAGATTTGGCACATTTGCCGGCTATGCCAATTTTGGAAGCCTGCAAGTATTCCTTAGTGTCAGAATCCACAGAGTTCCAGTGAAAGAGAAAAGTGTGAAAAATGCTGCCAAACTACAACACACACCGGGGAAATAAGGAAATGTTTTCGCACCGTATAAATCTGGAAAAGCTATATTTTTCAGCAACGGAAAGGAAGTTCGGAAAGCTACGTATACAGAGAGGAGAAATGGGGACGGCTACTATATCTTTGATTTTGGATTGATATGTTCTGACTGTAATATTACACCTGAAAGTATTTGATTTACCCACACAAACACGACAATACATACCGTAACTTCAGGAATTGTAGCATGCGCACTCCACTGGTAATTGCTGAAGAAACAACTCTCAACATACAGTAGTTAACTTTTCACCAAATGCTCTCAACTTTTCAGCAACAGCCCTCGCATCTTAATGGAGAAAAGTGATTCTGAAACCATTCAGAGAAGTATTCAGGCAGCTGCAGATTATCAAAAAATTAAAGAGGACGGAACATAACGGTATTTTCGCCATTTGCTAACAAAAGGTGAAATACACACCTTCTACGTTTGACTAGCTGCTGTCCTCCATGATTTTACCAAGTAACAGTTCACTTGAGTGGCACAAAAGGAAGCTTTTTATATCGAACAGTTGCAGTGCTGCACAAAAACTGGGAGGATCACTCAAAAATACTAAAGCTTGGATCAAGATGTTTTATTTAGAACACTACCAAAAGGTATGTATCCTGTTCCTACTGACCATTTTCAGTTCACTCTTGATCAACTTTTCCAATTGCCTCAAGTATAGATGAATATGTAATAAGATCATAGTCAAATCCTAACGCATTCATCTCTTTCATCAATTTAGCTGCCTCCTCAAACATGCCTGCATGACTCAAGGCACCAAGAACAGTATTATATGACACAGCATCTGGTTTTATTGCAGACTGTTTCATATTAGAAAGCATCCCCATTGCACGATCAGGACCTCCTGTTTTTGCCAGTGCATTCAGGATAATATTGTATGAATTGATATCAGGAATACACCCATGGTCTTGCATTCTTCTCATTGTAGTAAGGGCTTCATCGAGCATGCCTGCTCTTGCCAATCCAGACATGAGGGCGTTGTAAGCATAAACATTAGGAGTGCAACCAAGTCTGTTCATCTCATCAAACAGATCTACAGCATCATCAAGCCGTCCAGCCTTCCCTAAGTGTTTTATCATCACCGCATACACTCGAGCACTAGAGGAGCCACAATTTTCTTTTAGTTCCTGAAATAGCTCGTGTGCAAGATCATACCGTTTGGCTTTTCCAAGAGCATCAATCAGGCTGCAATATGCCGCTGGACATGGAGGGAAGCCCTTTTCATCCATCTCCTCCAGCAGCATCATAGCCTTCTCCGTCCTGTTGGTTTTGCAGAATCCATCAATCAAGATTGAGTAGGTGAATGGACTAGGGGAGATTCCACTTTCCTTCATTCTCTCGAACCATGATGAAATCTCAGAAATACGAGATTTAGATTCAAAAAGTGCTTTTATTATAGTGTTGTAGGTCACCACGCTAGGAATACACCTTAATGTCTCCATCTCCTCAAACAACTTCATAGCATCATCCAGACGACCAGCCTTGCCCAAGAAATTTATCATATTATTCATAAGAACTGTGTCTGGCCTGCAGCCTTCTCGTCGCATTTCATAGAAGAAGTTATATGCTTCATCAAATCTCCCAGCTTTACCAAGTCCCCTAATTAATTCAGTGTAAGTAAACACATCTGGTCGGCAGTACTGATGCCTCATCTCTTCAAACAAACTCAATGCTCCATGAACATTGTCCAATTTAAAGAGCAAAGCCATTAGCATGGTATATATCTTAGCAGTTGGCTGCATTCCATTGTCCTTCATCTCATTCAACAACCAAATTGCTGAATCCTGGCGACCAAGTTTGCAGAAAGCAGAAATGAGTGCACTGTAAGTCACGGTGTCTGGGAAGCATTGGCCCTCATTGCTCATCTCATTGTAAAGTTCATGCACTTTCTCATACTCCCCCTCATGCATTAACATGATTATCATGCTATTATATGCATGAGCAGTGGGCTGACACTTTCGTGCCTTGATTTGGTAAAAGATTGCAACTGCCTTACTGATCATCTTGGCATTTCCCAGCATCCGGATGATGTCTGATAGCTCCATCGGCGTGACAACACATACAGGATTCCGTACCATTTCTTGGATCATTTTCCACATTTCACCATACTGCTCTACGACCTCTAAACAACGTATCAACGCCATGTAAGTGGATGTGTCGTGTTCGTAATTCCTCTTCCTTGCTGCCCATCTGAAAAATTGCATCTTCACGCTGACCCCAACATCGGTTTTCATAACCTCTCTTACCAACCAGTGATCAACTTTCATCATTAATACCTCCAACGCCTTCTCAGCATCAGGACCCCACTTGAATATCTTCAGGATCCTAATGAACCTCTCATCCATGACTCGTATGGCATGCGTGTACCTTGGTCCAGTGGTTGCTACTGCCTCCTCACTCCGACGAACTGGGGGCTGGAACATCTGGACAATCTCATTCTCTGTGCGCCAGCAATTCAAGATTTTCAATCAAAATAAAAGAAGGCATTAGTATTAAAAATGGCATTTCATACAGCAACACAGATCGTATGCTCAAACAAATAAATTTTAAAACGTAATGATATCATGAGGACTAATCTCAGAAGGACTAATCTCAGAAGGAAGTAATTTATTCTACCTGACTAATGTAACTGTTACAAATGGCTGCATCAGAACATGATTCCACCCAAGTTAGCAGTATAAAGAAAGCTGATCTGACCTTGTAATACGTAATGATATCATAGCAACTAAAAACAAAGGTCAGGTTCCTGAAACCCTTCCTAATTTCCGCTGGAACTTATGACAGAACCCACGCTTAGCACATTCTTAGCAAACCGAAATAAAGGGAAGGGTGGGCAGGCGGGGGTGGGGGGTATGCGCGTCACCTGTTTGCTTTACCCTCCACGCGAGGTGCGGCGACGAGGAGATGCCCCGGACGGCGAGGAGGCGCGCCATCTTCGGCGGCCGGCGGCCGGCGGCGATACGGCGGGCGAGAAAGAGGAGGTGGTGGGGATAGGCGCAGGGGTTACGAACGGGCCCTGCAGGATGTAGGTGGAGTCAGATTTGGGCCGTGGGGCTGGGAGCCCAACCCGAGCGAGTTTGTTGACGAGCTCAGGACAGGAGAGTTCACAATTTAACTAGGCATGCGTGGTCTAATGGATGCAAATGGCGACTGGAAGGAGGATAACGAATCCGTGAGGTCCCTGGTCGAAGCTTATTTCAAGCACCTTTTCATTGCTGAGGTGCATGTTGCAAATCAGGAGGTCCTCGAGAAGGTACAACCGAAGGTAACAACCTATATGAATGAGGCGAATCAACCTGTGGTTGAGTTGGTTAGGTGGACAGTGGTATCCCCAACCCACTGGTTCAAATCTGGTCTTCGCATTATTCCTGGATTTATTTCAGATTTCCGCGATCGCTTTCGATTGGGAGGAGACGTTCCGTCGACGATGAGGCGCCTCGGTGACTTCAAATCATCAAGATGATATGCCGGCTCGATCTCCGGAGGTGCTCATAGGGGTAGGGTGTGCGTGTGTGCGTTCATAGGGGTGAGTGTATGCGCGTGTATATGAGCGCTTGTGTCTGTATTGATGCTAAAAAAAACCTATATGAATGAGGCGTTGCTAGCACCTTATACTGAAGAGGAGGTGCATCGGCGATCTCAAGGCATCAGGCCCCGACGGTTTACACGTAATTTTTAAAAAAATATTCTGACACTTGGTGGGTGATGATCTCACAAAGGAGGTTCTAGAGGCTGTGAATAGTGGTGTGAGCCCTGAGGGATGGAACACAACTACCATTATTTTGATCCCTAGAAAGTCGAAGAACCATAAAATGTTAGTCAATTCTGGCCTATTAGTCTTTGCAATGTGGTCTACAAAGTCATAGCAAAAATGTTGGCTGCGAGGCTCAAGGTTTTTCTCCCTGATATTATGAGCGAGACACAAAGTGCTTTTGTATCGGGATGAATTATTACTGATAATGTGATTGTTGCTTATGAGTGCTTGCATACTATGAAGAAGAAGAAGAAGGGAAAAGTAGGATCATGTGCTGTCAAACTTGACATGCACAAAGCTTATGATAGCGTAGAATGGGTTTTCTTAGAAGCCATTATGTTGAAGCTTGGTTTTAATCCTCAATGGGTTCACCTCATTATGGCACGTGTCAGATCTGTCCAATACAAAGTGAGGATCAATTCTAATGAGACGGAGGTCTTCTCTCCTTCGAGGGGCCTAAGACAAGGGGATCCTCTATCCCCTTATCTGTTCCTTTTATGTGCAGAAGGATTGCCGGCTTTGATTACTCATGAAGTTGAAACCGAGCAGCTAAAGGGGGTTGAGGTGTGTCGTGATTCACCCTTTATTTATCATTTGCTTTTTGTTGATGACTCATTGATACTTAATTATGAGGGCGGATGCTACGAATGCTATTACCCTGAAGAGAATTCTAGATGATTACTGTGATGCTTCAGGACAAATAATTATCTCTCCCAAATCTTCTATTTACTTCAGTCCGAATACAAGTGTGGATGACAAAGTGGACGTTTGTCAAATTCTTGACATAATGACCGAGTCTCTATCTGATAAGTACTCGGGACTTCCCTCAATGATTGGGGTAGACCGAGTAGATTGTTTTAAACATCTTCTTGAGAGAATACAGAAGTTGGTCAATGGATGGAAGGAGAGGACATTATCTTATGGTGGAAAGGAGGCTTTAATTAAGGTGGTAGCCCAAGCCATCCCAACTTATGCGACGGGTATTCAAATTCCCAAAGAAAATTTGCAAGGGGATCACTGATACTATATCGCATTATTGGTGGAGAGATGGTGAAGATCAACGCATTGGTTCGCATGGTGGAAAACGTGTGTTCCAAAATCATGGGGAGGCATGGGGTTTTGTGACATACACAGTTTCAATATGGCTATGCTCGCCAAACAATGTTGGAGACTCATTGGTAATTATGACTGGTCCTAAGAGTGAAATATTACCCTTCTGGAGACTTGTTGAACTGTGAACTGAAAAATGAGCATCCTATGTTTGGCAGAGCATTTGGGCAGGGATACAAACTTTCAAGAAGGGGTGTATATGGAGAGTTGGCAATGGTACGAAAATAGATATATGGGATGACTTTTGGATTCCAAATAGTATTTCGAGGAAAATTATCACGGTGCGGGGCAACTGCGTACTGACAAAGGTGAATGAACTTATTAACCCGGTTACGGGGGATTGGGATGAGGCACTAATCAGAGATAATTTTTGGCACATTGATGCGGAAAGAATTTTGCAAATCCCAATATATCAGTATGACACAGAAGATTTTGTCTCATGGCACTTAATGAAATCAGGTGTTTTTTCTGTCCGCTCGGCCTATTACAAGCAGTGGGAGGAGACTTATGTTTCGAAGGTTTCAAATCCTAATGGTACAAGCGGATCTGCACAACACCCGGTTGAAGGAAATATGCCCTATAGGCAATAATAAAGTTGTTATTTATATTTCCTTATATCATGATAAATGTTTATTATTCATGCTAGAATTGTATTAACCGAAAACTTGGTACATGTGTGAATATATAGACAAACAGAGTGTCACTAGTATGCCTCTACTTGACTAGCTCGTTGATCAAAGATGGTTAAGTTTCCTAGCTATTGACATGAGTTGTCATTTGATTAACGGAATCACATCATTAGAGAATGATGTGATTGACTTGACCCATCTGTTAGCTTAGTACTATGATCGTTTAGTTTATTGCTATTGCTTTCTTCATGACTTATACATGTTCCTATGACTATGGGATTATGCAATCCTGAATACCGGAGAAACACTTAGTGTGCTATCTAACGTCACAACGTAACTGGGTGATTATAAAGATGCTCTACAGGTGTCTCCGATGGTGTTTGTTGGGTTGGCATAGATCGAGATTAGGATTTGTCACTCCGTGTTTCGGAGAGGTATCTCAGGGCCCTCTCGGTAATGCACATCACTATAAGCCTTGCAAGCAATGTGACTAATGAGTTAGTTGCGGGATGATGCATTACGGAAAGAGTAAAAAGACTTGCCGGTAACGAGATTGAACTAGGTATTGAGATACCGACGATCGAATCTCGGGCAAGTAACATACCGATGACAAAGGGAACAACGTATGTTGTTATGCGGTTTGACCGATAAAGATATTCGTAGAATATGTAGGAACCAATATGAGCTTCCAGGTTCCGCTATTGGTTATTGACCAGAAGTGAGTCTCGATCATGTCTACATAGTTCTCGAACCCGTAGGGTCCGCACGCTTAACGTTCGGTGACGATCGGTATTATGAGTTTATGTGTTTTGATGTACCGAAGATTGTTCGGAGTCCTGGATGTGATCACGGTCATGATGAGGAGTCTCGAAATGGTCGAGACATAAAGATTCATATATTGGACGACTATATTCGGACACTAGAAATGTTCCGGAGAAGTTTCGGATAAAACCGGAGTGCCGGAGGGTTACCGGAACCCCCCGGGGGAAATAATGGGCCACATGGGCCTTAGTGGAGAGAGAGAGAGGAGCGGCTAGGGCAGGCCGGGCACCCCCTACCCCTTGGGTCCGAATTGTACTAGGGAAGGGGAGGCGGCGGCCCCCTTTCCTTCTCCCTCTCTCCCTCTCCTTCCTTCCCCCTCTCTTCCCTTCTTGGAGACCTACTAGGAATAGGATTCCTAGTAGGAATCCTACTTGGGGCGCGCCCCAGGAGGGCCGGACGGCCTCTCCCTTGCTCCTTTATATACAGGGGCAGGGGGCACCCTAGAACACACAAGTTGACAGTTGTCTTAGCCGTGTGCGGTGCCCCCCTCCACAGATTTCCACCTCGGTCATATCGTCACAGTGCTTAGGCGAAGCCCTGGACCGATAACTTCATCATCACCGTCACCACGCCGTCGTGCTAACGAAACTCTCCCTCGACCTCTGCTGGATCTAGAGTTCGTGGGACGTCACCGAGTTGAACGTGTGCAGATCACGGAGGTGCCGTACCTTCTCCATGATTCGTGTTGAACATCCAACTAGTATTGGAAACTTTATAAGCATTATCTTCGTGTTCTGTTCATGAAGCATATGTTCGAATGAAAGAAGTGACTTCCTCTAATTCATGTGCATTTGATGCAAGTTGCCAACAGGATCGGTCAGATCGTGAATACGTATGACTACATCAACCGCATTGTAATAACGCTTCCGCTTTCGGTCTACGAGGGTACATAGATAACACTCTCCCCTCGCGTTGCTATGCATCACCTAGATAGATCTTGCGTGATCATAGGAATTTTTTTGAAATTACTGCGTTCCCCAACACCGGTCTGGAAGAAACTTTGCAGTTTAAAGATACCAAGCAAAAAAAAATTCTTATGGAGATGTCTTCATGATGCAATACCCTGCTGCTGTATATTGGCAAACAGACATATTTCTAATTCTGCTCAATGCCCGCTATGCTTAATCCAGGCAGAAGATATTGCTCATATGGCCTTCAAATGTAACAGGGCTCGGGAGATGTGGAGAAATCTGGGACTGCATGACATAATAGTAAGAGTTGCAGAACAGGGGAGATCGGGGGCTGAGATATTTGAAATATTTCTTTGTGAACCGGCTCACCAGACACAATATATGGATGTCGTCGATTTGCCAGAGCCGATTGCTATTACTAGCTAGTATGTATGGTGGCAAAGGAGGCAAATAGTGAGACAGGAAGAGGTCCAATGCCCGGTTAGGTCCTGCCAGTCCACCAGGGCTCTCTCACTGAATTTTGTACGAGCTACAACTAAACCTACAGCACTACCGCGGTTGAACAAATGGAGGAAGTGTCACGCCCAAGATGCGACCCTATCCTAAAGGAACTCGAAGGTCCCACCAAGGATAGAAGCGCATCTTGAAGATGCTTTGCAAGGTGGATATCATTACATCAACATTACATAATAGTTGGGATACATACAAAAGGGCATACAATGCCACATGAATACAACACCACATCATATACAAGATCAACATCCGACTACGAATGAAACATAAACAGAAACTCAAACAATATCCACCCTGCTAGCCCAGGCTGCCGACACAGAACCTATCCCCGATCGAAGAAGCGTAAGAAGAACTCCAACACAAGCAAACATCGCCTCGCGTCATGATCATCGCGAAACCTGTACACCAATCGGTGGTGTAGTAATCTGTGAGCCACGAGGACTCAGCAATCCCATTACCATGGGTATCAAGACTAGCAAAGCTTAAAATAGGAAAGGAAGGGACAAAGTGGTGAGGTTGCAGCGGGCTAAGCATATATGGTGGCTAACATACGCAAATGAGAGCGAGAAGAGAAGCAAAGGAACGGCCGTCAACTAGTAATGATCAAGAAGTGATCCCGAACTCCTACTTACGCCGACATAACCCGAAACCGTGTTCTCCTCTCGATCAACCCCAAAAGAGACACTCACGATTCGCATACGGTTGGTGTATTTTAATTAAGATCAACTTCGGTTTTCTACAACCGACATTAACAAATTCCCATCGCCACATAACCGCAGGCACGGCTTTGAAAGTTCAAACCCTGCAGGTGTCCCAACTTAGCCCATGATAAGCTCTGGCGATCAACGAAGGATATTCCTTCTCCCGGAAGACCCGATCAGTCTCGGAATCCGGCTACAAGACATTTCGACAAAGAATAAAACAAGACCAGCAAAGCCGCCCGATGCTACCGACAATCCCGATAGGAGCTGCACATATCTCGCTCTCGTGGCAACACGGATGAGTCTAGATACGAGTAAAACCAACCCTCAAGTTGCCCCAAGGTGGCCCATGAGTAGCTCGGTTCGAACCAGACTTAGAGAAGCACCGCCCGGGGGAGGGCTAAAATAAAGATGACCCTTGGGTTGGCCGACCCAAGGAAGGGTATAGGTGGTGGTGAGGCAAATGGTAAAACCAAGGTTGGGCCTTCTTTGGAAAAGTCTTATTCAAAGCGAACTGTCAAGGGGTCCCATAAATCACCCGACCGCGTTAGGGACGCAAAATCCGGGAACATAATACCGATATGACGGAAACTAGGCGGCAAGAGTGGAACAAAACACCGCATAAGGCCGAGCCTTCCACCCTTTACCAAGTATATAGATGCATTAATTAAATAAGATATATTGTGATATCCCAACAAGTAAACATGTTCCAACAAGGAACAACATCTCCGAGTTCCAACAAGGAACAAACTTCATCTTCACCGCAACTAACAACGCTATAAGAGGGCTGAGCAAAGCGGTAACATAGCCAATCAACGGTTTGCTAGGAAGGGTGCAACAGGTTAGAGGTTCATGGCAATTTGGGAGGCTTGAGCAGCAAGTGATAGGTAGCGCAGCATAGCGATAGAATGAAGCAACTAGCATAGCAATGATAGTAGTGAGATCCAGAGTAGCGGTCATCTTGCCTGAAATCCCGCAAGGAAGAAGAACGAGTCCATGAAGAAGGTGAACGGAAGTAGTCGAACGAATCCTCACAATCGCAACATTACCGGAACCGAGAAGCAACACCGGAAAGAAACAAGCAACATGATAAATGCACAAGCACAAACATGGCGTGATGCACAATCAAGTATGATGCACGACCGGTTTAATGAGGCATGGCATAGCAATATGCAACAAACAATACTACCAATTAAGTGGAGCTCAATATGCAACGGATTGCATATTGACAAAACACCACATTGACATATTTAGTTTGATCTCGTTTAGGTACTCAACAATATTAAATGTTATTAAACATGGCAAGAGGTGAAACATAATGAAACTACCTATCTAGGCAAGTTTAAATGAGGCCGGAAACAACAAACAACAATTCCGGAAAATCCTCATGTCCATATTTCGAATTTGGTACTGTTATGCCCTAAAACATATTTTATTGTTGTTAAACAGGAAAATAAACTGCACCATGTTAAACTAGGCATTTTTCCACCCCATTTACATATAAGGAACATTTAATTCCGAGTTACGGTTATTTAGTTATGAATTAAAACATTTTAACATGGCATATTAGCAAATTTAAATAAACAACAAGTTAAACATTTTAACTTGGGATGAAAGTGGCATATTATTAATCTACACACTTTTCTAAGCATTTTACATGTAAAGTTTGTTTAAAACCGATGCACGGTTAATTAGTTATTACATTCATGAAGTCTAGGGGGGTTTCTGCAAATCTGTTAAATCACTAGATAATGGTTAAAATCGCTGGCAGGAAAAAAACACTATATGGGCCAAATCTAGGCAGAGGTCCAACAGAAGGGGAAAAAAAGAGGCGCTGGGGGGTGGCCTCACCATGGGCCTCGGCCGGTTCAGTGGAGGAGGCGGGCAGAGCACAGGCTCGAAGGGGGCTGGGCCTTGGGGAGGCGCTGGCCCACGCAGGAGGGCGACGGGTCAACGGGCACGGGCGAGCGCTCGTCCGCTCGAACTGGCCAAGACAGAGCAGAAACGGCGGCAGCGGGACTTGGCCGGAGCACGGTGGTGATGGACTTGGCGGTCTCCGGTGGGGCGCGCGCGACACAGAGCGTGGACGAGGCAGGGTGCGAGGACTCGCGGATCTGCCGAGACGGCGATTTAACGGAGCAGGGGAGGCCGATGCGGTCACGTGCGGGCGAGCGGGAAGCAGAGGAGGTTCAGGCGGCGATGGGTCGTCGGAGGGAAGCTCCTCGATCCTGCTGGTCCGACGACGGGGTCCTCGGCGCTCGGGAGACGGATCCGGGCGGCGGGACTTGGGGGCGCCGGCGACGCTTGGCGCGATGCAGGGCTCCGGCGGCGTGGTCAACGGGCAGGAGAGGCGGGGTCGACGAGCTTGCCCTCCTCTGCACTGCTTCGATGCAGAGAAACAGGAGGCAGAGCGAGGCGGGCATGGCGCAGCGGAGCTCAGGCCCTGGGATGCTGGCGAGGTGGCCGTCCGGGAACGACGCGGGGGGAAGGCGACGCAGGGTTGGGCAGGAACTCCAGCGGCTTGATTCTGTCGGGTGCGTCGGCGACCTGCAGAAAGGCGGCCACGGCGGGGAAGGTTCAAGAGGAGCAACGGGGAAAAGAGAGAAGACATGGGGAGCGACGGCATGACCTGGTTGCGATTCTTGCTTGCGGCGCGCCCGGGCGCCGCACGGGACAAAGCGCTGGGAGGACGGGGCTCCGCTGGGATGAGGGAGGAGGCGCACGGCTGCTGGTGGAGGAGAAGGGGGCTGCAAGTTGGCTCGGGATGGATCCCGAGGGGAACCAGAGACTGGCGGCGGGGAGGAGGATCCCTAGAAATTAGGGATTTGCCTGATGATTGCACTGCTATTTATACTAGGTGGTGGTTAGGGGCAAAACGGACCCTCCGATCGAAATCAAACGACCGAGAATAAATAGGTTAGGGAGTCCAATAAACAAAACGGAGATGTTTTGTAGATGTTAGGAGATGATCCGGACACAACGGTAACGATCGCACGGTCGGGTTCGGGTAGGTTTTGACGCCGCGAGGGTCTTGAGCAAAGAGTAGAGAGGGTCAAACGGACAGACAAGAGGGAATCGAAAACCCCGATTGGTCTCGAAACGGTCAACGAAAGCAAGGGGGCAAGGGGTTTTGTTGGTCTCGGAGAAAGAGAGAAAAGAGGGGTCCAAATGGTCTGAGAGAAGGTCAACAAGGACAAGCGGTCTGACAAAAGATAAACGGAGACAAAGAGAGAAACGGCAACTACAAACGATTACGAGGTTTTATGAAAATATGCAAATGCAATGCGCATGATGCCATGAGATGAAAAGCACGACAATGAACACAAAGCAAAACAAAAGACAAAACCCAACCACAACGGAAATAAAATAACACATCTCCGGAAAAGGCAAGAGTTGGAGTTACGAATATGGAAAGTTGTATCCGGGGCGTTACAACACTCCACCACTACGAGAGGATCTCGTCCCGAGATCTAGGATGGCACCGGAGAGAAAAGGAAGAGGAAGATAAGAGGTAAACTAAATTGCTTCTTCGACAAATGAGTGAAACCAAAGAACTTTGAGAGGTTGAAAAGTTGAAAGAAAGAACACAACAGAGATGAATGAGATTGCAAACAATCCGGTAGAAAAGAGGAATAAGGAGTATTACGAGAACTTGAAGGTTGCCAAGACATAAATGACGAGCACAATGGACAAGAAGGAATTGAAACCACTCTCGTTGAAACGAGATAAGAATGAATAAGAATGATATAATTTGGACAGCACTCCGACTGTAAATGGAAGGAGTTGAATATGAACTTGACAAATGAGAGGATACTTGATGAAATCAACAACACACTGCAATGGGTAAGAGGATTTCAGACAGACTCAAAGTTGAAAAGAGAGGCAAAACTTGATAAGATGAAAGAACTTGAATGAGAACACAACACTCCGGCTAAACGGATAAGCAAGGAAAATAACATGATATTTGCAAAATGAGATGATGGGTCGACGAGAGTAACATTACAAAGCCTCCGGAAGAAAGAATAGAAGATAGATCATTGGAATAAAAGAATGGAGAAGAAAATGCCAACTTCTGCCACAAATGAACTTGGAAAAGCACCCTTGCAAAGAATAATTTGACGGAGTTGTTGGAAAACAAACGCCGAAAAGAATAAGCTTGTGGTGGGCTTATGGAAACATCTCAAGACTATGAGGTGACAACCCGCCATTAACAGAAACAATTGATTGGTTGAGATCAGTGAAGATAAGAGAAACTTCTTCACCGAGATGAGAAGGAGAAATTTGGATCATTGATAAGCACCACAAATAGCAACATTCCTTAGGGAAGGCTTTAGGTGAAATATGACCCAAGATGACTCCAACGAAGAGATTGATGGATTGAAAAGATCTCTTGAACGAAGAGAAAATGATGGATTTAAAATACCTCATTCTTGACAATATGTGAATCGTGAAGCACGAGGAGAAATTGCCAAGGATGACATAACACCATCTCAAAAGATAAAGTAGAAAGAATTGCACTTCGGAATGCGAGATGAAAAATGCTTGAACTAGTCAAAACAAAACATGTGTTGAGCACCATGTTTATTTTTAGAGTATAGCTTGGCGGATCATAACTTCGAGAGAAAACTTGAAGAACAATTGAAGAATGAAAGGAGTCCTTGATGAACCACCATGTAGAGCCTTCATGATGAACTCCGGTAATAAAAGGATGATAAAAATTAGGAGAAGTTGAAAACACAAGGTGAAGCCTTGCAAAAAATTTAGATGGAGCTTCGCGACAAGATAATGCGGAAAACTTGGAACTCCGGAAAAAGAATAGATGAAACACTAGAACCGAGAATTACTTCATCATGAACAATCTCCGGAAGAAAAGAATTGAATCACCTCGAGGAAATAAGAATAAGATGTATTGTATGCTTATCCTTCATCAAATTAAATTGATGACAAGCAATGGATTTTACATACTACTTATTCTTCTTGCAAAAGAATTGAGAAGTGGCACAACGCAAACTTGAGAAGGTCTTCATGAACCACAGGTAGGATTCGAAAGAACGAATGAATAAAGTGATAATCAAGGAAATGAAATCTTGAACAAACCACCATAAGAATTGAAAATGAACGTAGCAAAGGCACAATTCACCGGGAAGAATTGGAAAACGAATGAAAATATTTGAGGGGATTTAGATACAAGTGAACGAATAGATCACGAGCTGATTAGAGGATATTATAACGATTCACCGGTAAGATTTGGAGAACGGTAGCTACACGCTGAGAATGAAGAATTATGACATGATGGCCTTCGGAGGAAAGAAATGGAAACAACTCATGAAATGCTCCGGATGGGTGAAAAGAATTCCCACAATCGAAAACAATTATGAGAGAATGGCATCAAGCTAGAACCACGCATCTTTGGAAGAACGGGTAAGGATTTAAGAGGAACTCTTCTTCGGTCTTCACATGTTGAGAATGACGAGGAGAAACACCACCAAATTGTTGAAAAACTCCGGAAGGATTAAAAGAGGAAAGGTTGAGCCAAAGATGAAAAAATTTGAAAGCGACCTTGGAGAAGGCATGTGACTGATGAAAATCCATTCTTACGTCAAACTTTGAATTGAATTTGAGAATAACTCCGGGAGAATTAGAAGAGTCAGGTAAGATCCTGGGAAAAGACCTGTGGGTTAGGGCCCACTCAAAAGAAACACCGTTGAACGATTTTGAAGAGAGATTGCACCGGTTGAATTAAATAGCTTGAATGAGAGAAAAAAAACTTGAAGTAACTCGAACGGATTAAAAAAGGAAACATGATTCTTCTGAGATATCTTGAGCACTCCGGACAAGAATAGAGGGAGGTGAACAATTAAGAGGTGCACCGACGTGGAGAAACATTTGAAACGAGGAAAAGAATATGATCAACACCGAAAGCTTGAATTAAATCCACCGGAAGAGAATACGAGAATGAAGAATGATGAACTTGAAACTGTTGAGTATCTTCATGGGAATCACCGGATAAGAACATTGAAAGAAAAGAATGAAGAGACTTCACATGAATAAATGGATACTTGATTAAGAAATCTGAGTCCTTGAAGAAAAAGGGTGGGAGGGCGGGAAAACAAGACGGATGAAACAAACACCGTTGAGAAAAACTTAGAATTTATCTTGCGGATGTTGAAATGATTGGATCCACTTAAAGAGAAGCACTCCGGTAGAAAAAGAATTAACATGACGATCTCGATGATCAAGAAGGATTAGTATTCACATAGCAATATGAGAACACCGTTTAAGGAAAGGTATGGATTAACACTTGACATCGAAGCAACTCGAATACCACAAATAAAACAAAACAAAGGATTTGGCTTGCAGAATAAGCGAACAAATACATATGATAGAGATTTACCCAATCTCATATCATGCATCTGTCGGAAAGATATTCTAGGAGCTACTTGAATTCCCACCTATAAACTCCGAAACTTTACGGTTATGCAATCTGGTGTTGGGGATCAGGGACACAAAATATATCACCCAAACTAACAATACCTAGATCCATTTGTATCCATCCGTCAACACATAACCAAGAAAACTCCGAAATCGTGTACCTCGACCTTGAAAAGCATCCGTTATACGAGTCATGGCAATACTCCGCACTCACCTCGATCTTTGGGTTATCGGGTTATCTCACCAACAACCGCACAAAAGAGATTTCGATGTCGGTAGAACTCGGTATTCGAGGCTGCAACGATAAAATTGTGACGACAACACCTCGGAGCTCAACTCCCGGGACACCGCCACAACCCCTAAATGTCGAGGCACCAAGAACAATGTCCTCGTCACAAAACTATCGAACGATTCCAAGATTCCCGCGTGATCCTAAAAAAAAAATCGTGAAATTTGAGGAGAGGAAAGACAAAACATCTACGTCAGGAGGCCTCACCAGAGCGACGAAGGGACCGAGGAGTAAAAAGAATCCTACTCTCCGATATATATAATCCTAAGACTCAAAATAATTTTCTTCTAGACTCAACAACGGCCAACAAACAAGGGGGCTCCTAAGGTCGGTCGAGGCTCGATACCAACTTGTCACGCCCAAGATCGACCCTAACCTAAAGGAACTCGAAGGTCCCACCAAGGATAGAAGCGCATCTTGAAGGCGCTTTGCAAGGTGGATATCATTACATCAACATTACATAATAGTGGGGATACATACAAAGGGCATACAATGCCACATGAATACAACACCACATCATATACAAGATCAACATCCGACTACGGATGAAACATAAACAGAAACTCAAACAATATCCACCACCTGCTAGCCCAGTCTGCCGACCGAACCTATCCCCGATCGAAGAAGCGGAAGAAGAACTCCAACACAAGCAAACATCGCTCTCGCGTCATGATCATCGCGAAACCTGTACCTGCAACTGGTGGTGTAGTAATCTGTGAGCCACGAGGACTCAGCAATCCCATTACCATGGGTATCAAGACTAGCAAAGCTTAAAATAGGAAAGGAAGGGACAAAGTGGTGAGGTTGCAGCAGCGGCTAAGCATATATGGTGGCTAACATACGCAAATGAGAGCGAGAAGAGAAGCAAAGGAACGGCCGTCAACTAGTAATGATCAAGAAGTGATCTTGAACTCCTACTTACGTCAGACATAACCCAGAAACCGTGTTCTCCTCTCGATCAACCCCGAAAAGAGACACTCACGATTCGCTTTACGGTTGGTGTATTTTAATTAAGATCAACTTCGGGTTTTCTACAACCGGACATTAACAAATTCCCATCTGCCACATAACCGCGGGCACGGCTTTGAAAGTTCAAACCCTGCAGGGTGTCCCAACAAGCCCATGATAAGCTCTCGCGATCAACGAAGGATATTCCTTCTCCCGGAAGACCGATCAGTCTCGGAATCCGGCTACAAGACATTTCGACAACAATAAAACAAGACCAGCAAAGCCGCCCGATCGCCGACAATCCCGATAGGAGCTGCACATATCTCGTTCTCGAGGCAACACGGATGAGTCTAGATACGAGTAAAACCAACCCTCAAGTTGCCCCAAGGTGGCCCATGAGTAGCTCGGTTCGAACCAGCACTTAGAGAAGCACCGGCCGGGGGGCTAAAATAAAGATGACCCTTGGGTTGGCCGACCCAAGGGAAGGGTATAGGTGGTGGTGAGGCAAATGGTAAAACCAAGGTTGGGCCTTCTTTGGAAAAGTCTTATTCAAAGCGAACTGTCAAGGGGTCCCATAAATCACCCGACCGCGTTAGGGACGCAAAATCCGGGAACATAATACCGATATGACGGAAACTAGGGCGGCAAGAGTGGAACAAAACACCGCATAAGGCCGAGCCTTCCACCCTTTACCAAGTATATAGATGCATTAATTAAATAAGATATATTGTGATATCCCAACAAGTAAACATGTTCCAACAAGGAACAACATCTCGAGTTCAACAAGGAACAAACTTCATCTTCACCGCAACTAACAACGCTATAAGAGGGCTGAGCAAAGCGGTAACATAGCAATCAACGGTTTGCTAGGAAGGTGCAACAGGTTAGAGGTTCATGGCAATTTGGGAGGCTTGAGCAGCAAGTGATAGGTAGCGCAGCATAGCGATAGAACGAAGCAACTAGCATAGCAATGATAGTAGTGAGATCCAGAGTAGCGGTCATCTTGCCTGAAATCCCGCAAGGAAGAAGAACGAGTCCATGAAGAAGGCGAACGGAAGTAGTCGAACGAATCCTCACAATGGCAACATTACCGGAACCGAGAAGCAACACCGGAAAGAAACAAGCAACATGATAAATGCACAAGCACAAACATGGCATGATGCACAATCAAGTATGATGCATGACCGGTTTAATGAGGCATGGCATAGCAATATGCAACAAACAATACTACCAATTAAGTGGAGCTCAATATGCAACGGATTGCATATTGACAAAACACCATATTGACATATTTAGTTTGATCTCGTTTAGGTACTCAACAATATTAAATGTTATTAAACATGGCAAGAGGTGAAACATAATGAAACTACCTATCTAGGCAAGTTTAAATGAGGCGGAAACAACAAACAACAATTCGGAAAATCCTCATGTCCATATTTCGAATTTGGTACTGTTCTGCCCTAAAACATATTTTATTGTTGTTAAACAGGAAAATAAACTGCACCATGTTAAACTAGGCATTTTCCACCCCATTTACATATAAGGAACATTTAATTCCGAGTTACGGTTATTTAGTTATGAATTAAAACATTTTAACATGGCATATTAGCAAATTTAAATAAACAACAAGTTAAACATTTTAACTTGGGATGAAAGTGGCATATTATTAATCTACAACTTTTCTAAGCATTTTACATGTAAAGTTTGTTTAAAACCGATGCAGTTAATTAGTTATTACATTCATGAAGTCTAGGGGTTTTCGCAAATCTGTTAAATCACTAGATAATGGTTAAAATCGCTGGCAGGAAAAAAACACTATATGGGCCAAATCTAGGCAGAGGTCCAACAGAAGGGGAAAAAGCGAGGCTGGGGGTGGCCTCACCATGGGCCTCGGCCGGTTCAGTGGAGGAGGCCGGGCAGGCGAGCTCGAAGAAGCGCGGCTGGGCCTTGGGAGGCGCCGCCCACGCAGAGGGCGACAGGTCAGCGGCACGCAGGCGGCGCTCGTCCGCCGAATCGCCAAGACAGAGCGAAAAATGCGCAGCGGGACTTGGCCGAAGCACAGTGGCGATGGACTTGGCGGTCTCCGGTGGGGCGCGCGCGACCAGGAGCCGAGGACGAGGCAGGGTGCGAGGACTCGCGGATCTGGCCGAGACAGCATTTAACGGCGAGGGAGGCCGATCTGCGGTCACGTCGGGCGAAGCGGGAAGCGAGAGGAGGTTCAGCGGCGATGGGTCGTCGGAGGAAGCTCCTCGATCCTGCTGGTCCGACAGCGGGTCCTCGGCGCTCGGGAGACGGATCCGGCGGCAGGACTTAGGGGCGCCGCGGCGCTTGGCGCGATCACGAGGCTCGGCGGCGCGGTCAACGGGCGGGAGAGGCGGGTCGACGAGGCTTGCCCTCCTCTGCCTTTGCTTCGATGCAGAAACAGGAGGCGAGCGAGGCGGGCATGGCGCAGCGAGCTCGAGCCACAGGATCTTTGGCGAGGTGGCCGTCCAGGAGCAGCAGGGGAAGGCGGCGCAGGGCTGGGCAGGAACTCCAGCGGCTTGATTCTGTCGGGTGCGTCGGCGACCTGCAGAAAGGCGGCCACGGCGGGGAAGGTTCAAGAGGAGCAACGGGGAAAAGAGAGAAGACATGGGGAGCGACGGCATGACCTGGTTGCAGCTGCTGCTTGCGTCGTCGCGCCAGCGCCGAGACAAAGCGCGGGAGGACGGGGCTCTCATTGGGATGAGGGAGGAGGCGCCGGCTGCTGGTGGAGGAGAAGGGGCTGCGAGTTGGCTCGGGATGGATCCCGAGGGAACGAGAGGCGGCGGCGGGGAGGAGGATCCCTAGAAATTAGGGATTTGCACGATGATTGCACTTGCTATTTATACTAGGTGGTGGTTAGGGGCAAACGGACCCTCCGATCGAAATCAAGCGACCGAGAATAAATAGGTTAGGAGTCCAATAAACAAAACGGAGATGTTTTGTAGATGTTAGGAGATGATCCGGACACAACGGTAACGATTGCCGGGTCGGGTTGAGGTAGGTTTGGACGCCGCGAGGGGTCTTGAGCAAAGAGTAGAGAGGGTCAAACGGACGGACAAGAGGGAATCGAAAACCCGATTGGTCTCAAGCAGTCAACGAAAGCAAGGGGCAAGGGGTTTTGTTGGTCTCGGAGAAAGAGAGAAAGAGGGTCCAAATGGTGCGAGAGAAGGTCAACAAGGACAAGTGGTGCGACAAAAGATAAACGGAGACAAAGAGAGAAACGGCAACTACAAACGATTACGAGGTTTTATGAAAATATGCAAATGCAATGCGCATGATGCCATGAGATGAAAAGCACGACAATGAACACAAAGCAAAACAAAAGACAAAACCCAACCACAACGGAAATAAAATAACATATCTCCGGAAAAGGCAAGAGTTGGAGTTACGAATATGGAAAGTTTTATCCGGGGCGTTACAGGAAGCCATTACTTGGCCAATATCTCGTTAATGTTGAGGCTTCCTTCATAGAAGAGGACAATGCAGAACCCTGTGGTGTAGTTATAAGAGACATCAATGGTATGTGTGGCTGCAGCCACGGCCAAATTAGAGCATGTGGCGGACGTGATATCGGCGGAAGCAGCCACTCTTGTGGAAGGTTTCAAACTTGCTGGCAACTTGGGATTGAACTCTATTCTGGTACAATTTGATAATGTGATCACTGTGGAAGCTCTCCAGGGAAACTCAGGACACTCAATGATCGCGGCTCCTATACTAGATGTTTGTTGCTCTGAAAGTGCGTTATATCGACTAGAGGGGGGGTGAATAGGCGATTTTTATGAATTCTTCACTGAGGAGTTTGCCGGTGAGGAAATTCCTTGGCGAAGAGATACTTGCAGCAGAATAAGTACTCAGAAGTAAGCATAACAGATTACAAGCATTGTCATCATGATGAAATGAAGACAAACACGGAGTACAGTGAGCGTAATCACAGGATAACACAAGATGAAGACAAACAGACTGAAGAAATTGAACTGAGGAAATTGAGGAAGTCTTCAGTCAAAGTCTTCAAACACAGATATGAACAAACACTCAACACAGTAATGAGGAAATGAAAGGGTTGAGGAAATAGAACCAGTTGGGTTGGTGAAGACAATGATTTGGTAGACTAGTTCCAACTGCTGTCTCAGTTGTACGTCTGGTTGGAGCGGCTGAGTATTTAAACTCGAGGACACACAGTCCCGGACACCCAGACACTGAGCACGCAGCTCAGGACACCAAGTCCTCACCGTATTCTCCTTGAACTAAGGTCACACAGACCTCGTCCAATCACTCGTGGTAAGTCTTCAGGCGACTTCCAAACCTTCACATACTTGGTCACTCGGCGATCCACAATTCCTCTTGGATGCTCTAGACCTTGACGCCTAACCGTCTGGAAGAAGCACAGTCTTCAAAGGAAACAAGCGTCGGATCCACGCAGGATCAATTTCTTCAGTGATGCTCAATCACTTTGGGTTTGTTGGGGTTTGGTTTTTGGGTTTTTCCTCACTTGATGATTTTCTCTCAAAGTCCTCAGAGGATGGGTTGCTCTGAAATGACAAGTGTCAAGTTCTCTCGGAGCAGCCAACCAACTAGTGGTTGTAGGGGGCGGCTATTTATAGCCTAGGGAGCAGCCCGACATGATAAGACATAAATGCCCTTCAATGATATGACCGTTAGGTGGATAAGATATTTGGGACAGGTGGCGCAAGCAGACAAGAACGGTCGGAAATTTGAACATCAAATTCCTCGGGGCTATCATGTTCCTCCTTTGTGTAGGCAATTCGATGGCGAATTCCTAACTCCTCGATCGAAACAAATTCCTCGGCGACCGTAAGAGCTTCGTCTCATCCTTTGAAGAAATTGACTGAACTGTATGAGATTTCAAAGGCTTCACTCGAAGGATTGGTAGGTGTAGGATTTTGAGTTGAGCATCACATGGAAATTTTTCCTTAGTATTTCCTCGACCCCTTTAACGATGCGGTGTTTCCTATGACTCAAGAAAGAGAAAATGAAACTACGAAAACAAAAGTCTTCACGCTTCATGTTCCTCAAACGAATACCAAGTCTTCAAGGTCACACCAATTTCTTCACTTTCAAAGTCTTGAGAAAGTTTTCGAACATCAAATTCTTGAGTTGAAGAACTTCATTTTAGGGTTAGACTTTCCTTTGTAAATATCAAACTCCTCATAGACTTATAGACCTGTGTACACTCACAAGCGCATTAGTTACTTAACCTATAAGTCTTCAATACACCAAAATCACTAAGGGGCACTAGATGCACTTACATGCTCACTTCTTAGTGATTTCGGGAAGGCCTTATTAGAGCATTGTAACCGGGAATCTAATATGGTAGCTCATGTGCTAGCTCAAAATGGACATGTTGATCCACCAAGCTTGTGGTTGGGCTCACCTCCGGAATTTATTACTGGTATTTTAGCGGACGATGTAAGCGTTGCAAAATTTTAATAAAGCTAGCCATGAAGGCCTTTCCCTAAAAAGACTAGGCATGCTCAACTATAAAAAAATAAAAAATATATTAAATAGACATGCTTTATCTTTAAATCAGGGGAGTTATTTGTGGTTGGGACTGCCTAATGATCCACTCGTTATACCTGTAATCACACATGTTGATCAATAAAGCCTAGTAGGAATTTAAAAAAAGCTTTAGAGTTCACATCTTAGTAGGGGAACCAAAAAAACGGATGACCGACCCCGTTGGGCGCTGGTGACTCGCTAACACGCGAGCCTCCGTCCGACGATCCTGAGCCATAACCGTCCCTTCAAGCCCAACCTAGGTTATCCACCCCCACATCGACGCCGCCGCCTTCCCCATGCCCACTCCGTCCCTTGCCAACCGACCTGATGGCTTCTCCGACGCCAAGGCTTCCAATAGCACGTCAACCACCATCATTGCCATCCTTCTCCCCATGTATCACGTTTCAAACCTCGTACTTTCATCCTTTCATTCCGACCCATTGTTTGATCCTGTTTCTTTCCCCGTTCTCTCATCTCTGGGCACCATCTGGTTCACACCGTCGTCGGTGGTGCTATGTTTCTCTACCTCCGAGTCTCGCCTCTTGTGCCGTTCTTCTTCCATGTGCAACCTGATTGTTGATGTCCTAGACCGGGGGGTACTTACCATGTCGACTCCGGGCCTGGTGGGCGAGTCAAGGACCCCCTTTTGTCTGTTCCGTCCTGGGCCACTCCGGGCATCCCCTGATGCATATAAGGAAGGTTACACAAGACAAGGACTTCTCTCCACCGACATAGCCGACCAGGACTTCTTTTATCCTAGGCCTCTAGTACATTATATAAATCGAGGCCAGGCTAGTCGATAGATCATTACAATCTTACACAACAATCTCGTGGTAGATATTCGTACTCTGTACTATACCCCGATACAATAAAGACAGGCAAGGTGTAGACTATTATCTCTTCATCGCGTCACACACTTTGCTTTTCTCTCTCCTGAAGAAAGAAAAGGCGATCTAGCTTCTGCCGCCAGCAGATTCGCTTCCGCTGCCGCCTTTGGCGGCTTCCCTCCACTGGTGACTTCGGTCGTCGGTGGTGAGGCGGGTCGCCGGATCCACGCATGTGGATCGTTTTTTAGGATCTTGTAGTTTAGGTTTTTAGGTTATTCATCATTTTTGCTTCGGTGGCGACGATGACAACGCTGAATAAAGTTTCTTCAGATCCTACTTCGCCGAGGCGATCGGTCCTGTGGTTGGGCATGGATTTGGAAATCAGTCTGTTCAAGCAAGGATGACGTGGCGGCGGCAACATACTCGTGGTGGACCTGTGTCCTCGGCCTTCGCCGTTGCGATGACGTTTGCTCCAGCGCCGGCGCGGAGCTTGGGAGGTAGTCCAGGAGCGGATGCAGATTGTGGTCTGCATCAGCGACATCTAGAAGATGGTGGATCTGTGTTGGGTTCGTGATTCGTGGATGTGATGTCTACTACGCAACTTTATTCTTATAAACACGTGTTGGGCCTCCAAGCGCAGAGTTCTGTAGGACAGTAGCAATTTTCCCTCAAGTGGATGACCTAAGGTTTATCGATCCGTGAGAGGTGTAGGATGAAGATGGTCTCTCTCAAACGACCCTGCAACCAAATACAAGAAATCTCTTGTGTCCCCAACACACCCAATACAATGGAAAATTATATAGGTGCACTAGTTTCGCGAAGAGATGGTGATAAAAGTGTAATATTGATGGTAGACATATATTTTTATAATCCAAATAAATAAAAACAGAAGGTAGCAAATAGTAAACAGGCACAAAAACGGTATTGCAATGCTTAAAAAATGAGGCCCAGGGTCCATACTTTCACTAGTGCAACCTCTCAACAATGCTAACATAGTTGGATCATATGATTATCCCTCAAAGTGCAGTAAAGAATCACTCTCGAGTTCCTATTAGCGGAGGACAAAAGATAGGAATTGTTTGTAGAGCATGAAACCACCTCAAAGTTATTCTCTCCGTTCGATCTATTCAAGAGTTCATACTAAAATAACACAAAGCTATTTTTTCGTTCGATCTATCCTAGAGTTCTACTAGAATAACACCAAAGCAAATTCATATTCATAATACTCAATCCACACAAAGAACTATAAAGAGACCCCAAAGTATCTGTCGGAGAAAAACGTGCATCAACCCCTATGCATAGATTACCCCAATATCACCGCGGGAATCCGTGAGTTGAATGCCATAACACATATCAAGTGAATCAATAGGATACCTCATTCTCACCTCAAGTATTCATATTGCAAGACATATATCATGTGTTCTCATCTCTGAATATTCAACCCGACAAGACAAAACTTTGAAGTGTAAAGATTCAGTTCATCATAACAAGAGTATAGAGGCGAGAAACATCATATGATCCGACTATATTAACAAAGCCCATGATATAAATCACGAGACGGAGATCAAACACATAGCTACTGGTACAAACCGTCAGCCCCGAGAGTGGACTACTCCTTCCTCATCGTGGTGGCCGCCAGGATGATGAAGATGGCCACCGGAGATGATTCTCCCCTCCGGCAGGGTGCCGGAACGGGGTCTAGATTGGTTTTCGGTGGCTACAGAGGCCTGCGGCGGCGGAACTTCTGATCTAGGTCTATTTCTGATGGTTTCTCTATTTATAGGATTTTTTGGCGTCGGTTTCACGCGAAGATGGGCCTCGAGGTGAGCACGACTCACCGGGGCACGGACACGGGCCCAGGCGCGCCCCGGTGTCTTGTGCCCTACTCCTTCACCTTCCGATCCTTCCACGAAGCTTCGGGGGTCTCTTTTGTTCCAAAAAAATTGTCAATTTTTTTAGCTCATTTGGAGAACTTTCATTTCTGCATAAAAAATAACACAACGGTAGTTCTGCTGAAAACAACGTCAGTCTGGGTTAGTTCCATGCAAATCATACCAAAACCATATAAAATTGTTGTAAACATGGCATGAATACTTCATAAATTATAGATACGTTGGAGACGTATCAACATCACCAAGCTTAATTCCTACTCGTCCTCGAGTAGGTAAATGATAAAAGAAATAATTTATGAAGTGTGAATGCTAGCAAAGTGCACAAGTTTGATCAATGACAATTTCAATCACTTTTCCTAGCATCATAACAACAATTCTTTCTCATAAAATTTCTCATGTTAAAGTAGCCACCAATTCACATGTTAAGGTTCAAACAATGAATTCTCTTGAAACTCAACAACCTATGTTCTCAGTCACCAAGCAATTGCAATTCAACTTATTAAACAGAGTCTAAGTAAGAGCTCCAACATACTCGACCATCATATAGTCTTCTATGATTGCTAACACTCATCGCATACACATGAGCAAAATGTTTCAACCGGACACATAGAAAGATAGGGGCTTATAATTTCACCTCCCAACGTATTCACCTCAAGGGTGATGTCAACAATAATAACTCATGCTACCCATATCCAACTGGATATATGTGCCTCGATCTTTCCTCACCACATGATGCTTGCCAAAAGAGAAAAATAAAAAGGAATAGAGAGAGAAACTATGACTCTTGCATGAAGGTAAATACTGAAAAGTAAAAGATAGGCCCTTCGCAGAGGGAAGCAGAGGTTGCCATGCGCTTTTTGTTTGTATGATAAATCCCTTAGTGCAAAAGAACGTCACGTTATATTGCCCCTTATGATAGCAACCTTTATTATGCAGTCTGTCGCTGTTATTCTTTGCCATCACAAGTTCGTACAACGCTCAATTTTCTCTTACACTAAATGATCTAACACTTTAAGAAATTTTTATTGCCTTATTGCACCGCTGACAACTTACTTGAAGGATCTTGCTCAATCCTTAGGTAGGTATGGTGAACTCTTGAAGATAAGATTTGGCTTTAAGGGTTTTTGGATGCACAAGTAGTATCTCTACTCGGTGCGGAATTTTTGGCTAGCAAAGATGGGGGGCAAGCACCACATGTTGAAGGATCTATGACAATATAACTTCTATGTGAATATGAACAAACTTAAACCATTACGTTGTCTTCCTTGTCCAACGTCAACAATTTTGGCATATAATATTTTGATGGGGGCTCACAATCACAAAAGATTTCCAAGATAGTGTATTTGCATGTGAAAGTTCTCTTCCTTATACTAATTTTTCATGAATTGCTTGTATGACCAATATTGTGATTGTCAAGCTTCAAAAGATTTCACTTTCTAAGCCCAATGTGAAGCTACCACTAGGAATGATATAATTTCAACTTCATGATATTCAATTCATTCAATAATTTACTCATAGGATATAAGTGAAGCACAAGAGTAAATGACAAGCTACTCCAAAAAGATATGAGTGAAGATCAAGCGAGTAGTTAAGTAAATAGGTAGCTATTTGAGGACTCTCTCTTATTCAAAAACTTTCAGATCTAAGTATTTTATTATAAAAAAGAAAAAAGAAAATAAAATGACATTCTAAGAATAGCACAAATCATGTGGAGAAGCAAAAACTTACGCTCAACCGATACTAACCGATAATTGTTGAAGAAAAAAGGTGGGATGCCTACCGGGGCATCCCCAAGCTTAGATGCTTGAGACTTCTTGAAATATTATCTTGGGATGCCTTGGGCATCCCCAAGCTTGAGCTTTTGTGTCTCCTTAATTACTTTTATATCACGGTTTTCCTAAATCTTAAAAACTTCATCCACATAAAACTCAACAACAACTCGTGAGATAAGTTAGTATAAACCAATGCAAAACCCTTATCATTCTCTACTGTACCAAATAACTAAAATTATTATCAACATTGCATACTAAATGCCTCTGCATATTTAATAGTCCTATCCTCAAATAGAATCATTAAACAAGCAAACATATGCAAACATAACAGCCTTCTTCCAAAACAGTACAGTCTGTAAAGAATGCAAGAGTATCAATACTTCCCTAACTCCGAAAATTATGAAGATTTACCACACTGTACAAAATTTATCAGAGCTTATTATGCAAAAAGTTTCAACATTTATCACATTCTGACTTTTCTAGGGAATTTTTGCAACAGCGGTAAACTTTCTGTTTCGAAACAACAACATGTATACTTGCAAAATAAGCATGGTAAAGGCTATCCTTGACGTTTTTATTGAAAATAAAGATGCAAAAGATTATTATAAATAACTGCAAAAAAATACTAACAAAATAAAATGACGCTCCAAGCAAATACATATCATGTGACGAATAAAAATGTTGCTCCAAGTGAGGTTACCGATAATGTTGGAGACGAAAGAGGGGATGCCTTCCGGGGCATCCCCAAGCTTAGTTGCTTGGTTCTTCCTTGAATATTAACTTGGGGTGCCTTGTGCATCCCCAAGATTAGGGTCTTGTCACTCCTTATTCTCCTCATATCGATATCTCACCCAAAACTTGAAAACTTCAATCACACAAAACTTAACGGAACTTCGTGAGATAGGTTAGTGTCGGTGTCGAAACCGGCGGATCTCGGGTAGGGGGTCCCGAACTATGCGTCTAAGGTGGATGGTAACAGGAGGCGGGGGACGCAATGTTTACCCAGGTTCGGGCCCTCTCGATGGAGGTAATACCCTACTTCATGCTTGATTGATCTTGATGATATGAGTATTACAAGAGTTGATCTACCACGAGATCGTAGAGGCTAAACCCTAGAAGCTAGCCTATGGTATTATCGTTGTTGTCCTACAGACTAAACCCTCCGATTTATATAGACACCGGAGGGGGCTAGGGTTACACAGAGTCGGTTACAATGGGAGGAGATCTACATATCCATATCGCCAAGCTTGCCTTCCACGCCAAGGAGAGTCCCATCCGGACACGAGACGAAGTCTTCAATCTTGTATCTTCATAGTCCAACAGTCTGGCCAAAGGATATAGTCCAGCTATCTGGATACCCCCTAATCCAGGACTCCCTCAGTAGCCCCTGAACCAGGCTTCAATGACGATGAGTCCAGCGCGCAGATTGTCTTCCGCATTGCAAGGCGGGTTCCTCCTCCAAATACTCCATAGAAGATTTTGAACACAAGGATAGTGTCTGGCTCCGCAAAACAAATTCCACATATCATCGTAGAGAGAATAATATTTCCACACATCTAATCTGCCGACCGTTTTCATAACGTGACGTATTACCACGGTTTGGCCATAACGAACCGTCTTCCTTCATTAGCCTGCCACTGCACGTTTTGCGAGGCGATTTATTTGGCACGTCTTGTCGAAGAAGAGATCGTGTCCCCCTTATTACGGGATTCTCATCAATACAGATGTGAATAACCCAATCGTGCCCGTCGGTATGACCTCCCAATTGTAGGCAAGTCCCAAACGGCCACGCGGAGGACGCTTGATATTCACCTCCTTTATAAAGAGGCCAAGGCCTGTCCCTTTTTCTTCTCGTGCTCAATCGAATCATTCCCCCACCTCGAGTTCCAACACCCCAGGCTCAGGTCAGGCGCTTCAGACCTTCAACCATGTCTCGATCCAACCTTCAAGGTCGGTGGATGCCTTCCTCCGTCATAGAGGAAGACGTCAAGAAGCTAAGAGAGGCCAGCTTTCTGACCGGCAAGATCTCACACAGGTTGCCTACTCGAGGGCAGGTCATACCCACTCCCGAACCCGGCGAAAGCGTTGTATTCATCTCTCACTTCCTCTGAGGGCTAGGCCTCGCTCTAGATCCCTTTGTGAGGGGGCTCATGTTCTATTACGGGCTGGATTTCCATGATTTGGCTCCAGATTCCGTCCTCCACATATCGTCGTTCATCGTCGTGTGTGAAGCTTTCCTCCGCATTACCCCTCACTTCGGCATGTGGCTCAAGACCTTCAATGTGGGGCCGAAGATGATCGAGGGGCGGTACGCAGAGTGTAGAGGTGCCGTAATAAGCAAAAGTGCCAATGCCCCATGGCCAGAGGGTTCCTTCCAGGAGGTGTCCAGCTTATGGCAACGGGAGTGGTTTTGTATCACAGCTCCCAAGGGCACCAAGTGGGTGGCCGCCCCTACTTTTCGCTTGGGCCCCCCACCACGACTGACGTCATGGATTAATGCTACATCTTGAGCTTGCGTTGGTTTTCCCCGAAGAGGAGAGGATGATGCATCACAGTAGCGTAAGTATTTCCCTCTGTTTTTGAGAACCAAGGTATCAATCCAGTAGGAGGCTACACACAAGTCCCTCGTACCTGCACAAAACGATAGCTACTCGCAACCAACGCGATTAGGGGTTGTCAATCCCTTCACGGTCACTTACGAGAGTGAGATCTGATAGAGATAATATTTTTGGTATAGAGATGCAAAGCAAAAAGTAAAAAGCAAAGTAAAAACAAAGCAAGTATTAAAGTGATGGAGATTGATATGATGAGAATAGACCCGGGGGCCATAGGTTTCAATAGTGGCTTCTCTCAAGAGCATAAGTATTCTATGGTGGGTGAACAAATTACTGTTGAGCAATTGACAGAATTGAGCATAGTTATGAGTATATCTAGGTATGATCATGTATATAGGCATCACGTCCGTGTAGATCGAAACGATTCTGCATCTACTACTATTACTCCTCTCATCGACCGCTATCCAACATGCATCTAGAGTATTAAGTTAAAAAGCAGTAATGCCTTAAGCAAGATGACATGATGTAGAGGAATAAATTCATGCAATATGATAAATACCCCATCTTGTTATCCTCGATGGCAACAATACAATACATGCCTTGCAACCCTTTACATCCTTTGGTAAGGACACATAAGATTGAACCCAAAGCCATGCACTTCTCCCATTGCAAGAACTACCAATCTAGTTGGCCAAACCAAGCGGATAATTCAAGAGACTTGCAAAGATAACTCAATCATACATAAAAGAATTCAGAGAAGATTCAAATATTATTCATAGATAAGCTAGATCATAAACCCACAATTCATCGATCTCAACAAACACGCCGCAAAAATAAGATTACATCAAATAGATCTCCACGAGAGAGGGGGAGAACATTGTATTGAGATCCAAAAAGAGAGAAGAAGCCATCTAGCTACTAGCTATGGACCCGAAGGTCTGAAGTAAAGTAATCACACTTCATCGGAGAGGCTATGGTGTTGATGTAGAAGCCCCCGTGGTGGATGCCCCCTCGTGAAGCTCCTAACAGGCCCCAAGATGGGATCTCGTGGATCTGAGGAAGTTGCGGCGGTGGAATTAGGTTTTGGCTCTGTTACGATCGTTTGGGGGTGCGTGGGTGTATATAGGAGGAAGGAGTACGTCGGTGGAGCAACAGGGGGCCCACGAGGCAGGGGGGCGCGCCCTAGGGGGGGGGACGCCCCCACCCTCGTGACCGCCTCCGTTGTTCCTTGGCGTGGGGTCCAAGTCTCCTGGATCACGTTCGGTGAGAAAATCACGTTTCCGAAGGTTTCATTCCGTTTGGACTCCGTATGATATTCTATTTCTTTGAAACACTGAAAAAGGCAAAAAACAATAATTCTGGGCTGAGCCTCCGGTTAATAGGTTAGTCCCAAAAATAATATAGAAGTGGAAAATAAAGCCCAGTATAGTCCAAAACAATAGATAAAGTAGCATGGAGCAATAAAAAATTATAGATACGTTGGAGACGTATCAGGCATCTCCAAGCTTAATTCCTGCTCGTCCTCGAGTAGGTAAATGATAAAAAGAGAATTTTTGATGCGGAGTGATACTTTGGCATAATTTCAATGCAAATCTTCTTAATCATGGTATGAATATTCAGATCCGAAAGATTCAAGACAAATGTTCATATTGACATAAAAATAATAATACTTCAAGCATACTAACTAAGCAATTATGTCTTCTCAAAATAACATGGCCAAAGAAAGTTATCCCTACAAAATCATATAGTCTGGCTATGCTCCATCTTCCCCACACAAAGTATTTAAATCATGCACAACCCCGATGACAAGCCAAGCAATAGTTTCATACTTTAACATTTTCAGAATTTTTTCAATCTTCACGCAATACATTAGGGGTGGGCATAAAGACCAAGAACCAAAGACCGGAGCCGAAAAAACCGAGACCGAAGCCGAAAAACCCGAGGACCGAAGCTTCGGTCGTTCGATCGGTTAGCGAACGTGAGAAACCGAAATTACTTGATGGATTCGGTCATTGGACCGTGTCTTGACGAATCCCGAATTAGCCAAGTAGTATTGTATGAAAGCCCAATAACGAAGCCCAACAACCCATCCACGTTAACGAATCTGTTTTCCCAGCCCTTTCTCACCACACACGCAACCTTATCTGAATCTGAGCACGCATCGCGCCGCCTCCATTTTCTCACCTCGAGCAATCTTAGCGATGGCGGCTGTGCCCATGGGTCCCTCGCCGGCGCGCGCTAGAGGCGCCATGTCTCCAGCGTGGCGGTGGTGGCGACTTCCATCGAGCTCCCCCTCGGTCGCGGCAATCACTTCTTCACGGTCGGCGGCCCGCTTCCAGCGATATTCTGCGGCATTTTTTTGCTCTTACCATTACCGTATCTCCCACATCCTCTGTATGATGTTTCTTTGATTCCTGTTTTGCCATTCATGGTATTTTGCCCACCCGATTTCTTACTTCCCACCAATTTCGGATCCGTTCGGTTGTACCCGGAGACAGAACCGTATTATCGGTGACCCGAACGCTCGGTTGTTGATTTCTTGTAGGACCGTTCGGTCAGGAAAATCAAGAAACCGAAATTTAAAATAGACCGAGGCACCGAACCGATCGGTTCGGTCTAACCGAACGCCCAGGCCTACAATACATGAGCGTGAGCCATGGATATAGCACTATATGTGGAATAGAACGGTGGTTGTGGAGAAGACAAAAAGAGGGAAGATAGACTCACATCAACTAGGCGTATCAACGGGCTATGGAGATGCCCATCAATAGATATCAATGTGAGTGAGTAGGGATTGCCATGCAACGGATGCACTAGAGCTATAAGTATATGAAAGCTCAACAAAAGAAACTAAGTGGGTGTGCATCCAACTCGCTTGCTCACGAAGACCTAGGGCATTTGAGGAAGCCCATCATTGGAATATACAAGCAAAGTTCTATAATGAGAAATTCCCACTAGTATATGAAAGTGACAAATGAGAGACTCTCTATCCTTTTACCACACTTGTGCTACTTTGAAGCACAAGTGTGGTAAAAGGATAGTAACATTGTCCCTTCTCTCTTTTTCTCTCATTTTTTTTATTTGGGCCTTTTCTCTCTTTTTCTTATGGCCTCTTTTTTTTCGTCCGGAGTCTCATCCCGACTTGTGGGGGAATCACGGTCTCCATCATCCTTTCCTCACTTGGGACAATGCTCTAATAATGATGATCATCACACTTTTATTTTTCTTACAACTCAACAATTACAACTCGATACTTAGAACAAAATATGACTCTATATGAATGCCTCCGTGATGTGCAGGATATGCAATGAAACATGAATGACATGTATGAATGAATTATGAACGGTGGCTTTGCCACAAATACGATGTCAACTACATGATCATGCTAGCAATATGAAAATGATGAAGCGTGTCATAATAAACAGAGCGGTGGAAAGTTGCATGGCAATATATCTCGGAATGGCTATGGAAATGCCATGATAGGTAGGTATGGTGGCTGTTTTGAGGAAGGTATATGGTGGGTGTATGATACCGGTGAAAAGTGCGCGGTATTGGAGAAGCTAGCAATGGTGGAAGGATGGGAAAAAGTGCGTATAATCCATGGACTCAACATTAGTCATAAAGAACTCATATACTTATTGCAAAAATCTAGAAGTTATCAAAGCAAAGTATTACACGCATGCTCCTAGGGGTATAGATTGGTAGGAAAACACCATCGCTCGTCCCCGACCGCCACTCATAAGGAAGACAATCAATAAACAAATCATGCTCCGAGTTCAGCACATAACGGTTCACCATACGTGCATGCTACGGGAATCACAAAGTTCAACACAAGTATTATTTAAATTCACAACTACTCAACTAGCATGACTCTAATATCACCATCTTCATATCTCAAAACAATTATCAAGCATCAAACTTATCTTAGTATTCAACGCACTCAAAAGAAAGTTTCACATATCTTGAATACCAAGTATATTAATATTAAGCAAATTACCATGCTATTAATGACTCTCAAAATAATCTAAGTGAAGCATGAGAGATCAAGTTTCTTTAAAACAAATCCACCACTGTGCTCTAAAAGATCTAAGTGAAGCACTAGAGCAAAAATTATCACGCTCAAAAGATATAAGTGAAGCACTATGAGCAAAACTATCAAGCTCAAAAGATATAAGTGAAGCACATAGAGTATTCTATCAAATTCCAATTCATGTATGGCTCTCTCAAAAGGTGTGTACAGCAAGTATTATTGTGGTAAACTAACAAGCAAAGACGCAAATAATATAAGACGCTCCAAGCAAAACACTTATCATGTGGTGAATAAAAATATAGCTCCAAGTAAATTACCAATGGAAGTGGACGAAGAAGGGGATGCCTTCCGGGGCATCCCCAAGCTTTGACTTTTTGGTATCCTTGGATTATGTTGGGGGTGCCATGGGCATACCCAAGCTTAGGATCTTGCCACTCCTTGTTCCATAATCCATCAAAAGAATTCACCCAAAACTTGAAAACTTCACAACACAAAACTCAATAGAAATCTCGTGAGCTCCGTTAGAGAAAGAAAACAAAAGACTACTTTAAGGTACTGTAATGAACTCATTATTTATTTATATTGGTGTTAAACCTACTGTATTCCAACTTCTCTATGGATTATAAACTATTTTACTAGCCATAGATTCATCAAAATAAGCAAACAACACACGCAAAACAGAATCTGTCAAAAACTGAACAGTCTGTAGTAATATGTAACTAACGCAAACTTCTGGAACTCAAAAAATTCTACAAAAATTAGAAGACCTGGAAATTTTGTTTATTGATAAGCAGAAATTGCAATCAGTATTTTATCACGTTCTGGTGATTTTTAACAATTCGGGCACTGAGCGCAAAGTTTCTGGAAATTACAGCAAGATCAAATAACTATCATCCAAGAAGATCCAGTAGGTTTAACTTGGCACAAACACTAATTAAAAGATAAAACCACATCTAAACAGAGGCTAGATGGATTATTTATTCATAAATAGAAGAAAAAAAAACTAAAAAAAAATTGGGTTGCCTCGCAACAAGCGCTATCGTTTACCGTCCCTAGCTAGGCATAAAAGCGAGGATAGATCTAGGTATTGCCATCTTTGGTAGGTAATCCATAAGTGGCTCTCATAATAGATTCATAAGGTAATTTCATTTTCTTTCTATAAAGTGTTCCATGTCTTTCTTTAATGGAAATTGGAATCTAATATTTCCTTCCTTCATATCAATAATTTCACCAATCGTTCTAAGTAAAAGGTCTACCAAGAATAATAGGACATGACGGATTGCAATCTATATCAAGAATGATAAAATCTACGGGCACATAATTCCTATTTGCAACAATAAGAACATCATTAATTCTTCCCATAGGCTTTTTATTAGTGGAATCCGCAAGATGCTAGTTTAGAGAGCAATCATCAAAGTCACGGAAATCTAGCAAATCACACAAAGTTTTGGGAATAGTAGAGACACTAGCACCCAAATCACACAAAGCATTAAACTCATGATCTTTAGTTTTAATTTTGATAGTAGGTTCCCACTCATCATAGAGTTTCCTAGGGATAGAAACTTTCAACTCAAGTTTTTCTTCATAAGATTGCATCAAGGCATCAACAATGTGTTCGGTAAAGGCCTTATTTTGGCTATAAGCATGAGGAGAATTTAGCATGGATTGCAACAAGGAAATACAATCAATTAGAGAGCAATTTTCATAATTAAATTTCTTGAGAACCAATATAGTGGGTTTAGCAACATCTAGATTTTTATTTCTTTCAATCCCACTTTTATCAATTTCATCATCAAGATCTAAAAACTCCGAATTCTTAGACCGCCTTCTAGGTAAAGGAAGATCATATTCAGTTTCATCAAGATTCATATTGCAAAACAAAGATTTAATAGGGGACACATCAATAACTTTTAGATCTTCATCTTGATTTTCATAGGAATTAGAAGAACACGCTTTAATAAAGGCATCTTTGGAAGCACGCATCCTAGCGGTCGTTTCTTTGCACTCATCAATGGAAATTCTCATAGCTTTGAGAGACTCATTGATATCATGCTTAGGAGGAATAGATCTAAGATTTAAAGAATCAACCTCAAGAGAAATTCTATCAACGTTCCTAGCCAAATCATCAACTTTAAGCAATTTCTCTTCAAGCAAAGCATTAAAATTATTTTGTGAATTCATAAACTCTTTAACACTACTCTCAAATTCAGAGGGCATCTTATTAAAATTTCCATAAGAGTTGTTGTAGGAATTTCCATAATTATTAGAAGGATTACTAGGATAAGGCCTAGGATTAAAATTCCCTCTATACGCGTTGTTACCAAAATTATTCCTACCAACAAAATTCATATACATAGATTCATTATTATTCTCAATCAAGGTAGACAAAGGCATATCATTAGGATCAGAAGAAACACTCTTAGTAGCAAATAATTTCATAAGTTCATCCATCTTTCCACTCAAAACATTGATTTCTTCTATCGCATGCACTTCTTTATTAGTAGATCTTTCAGTATGCCATTGAGAATAATTAACCATAATATCATCTAGAAGTTTAGTAGCATCTCCTAGAGTGATTTCCATAAAATGCCTCCCATGCCGAATCTAAAAGATTTCTAGAAGCAAAATTCAATCCGCATAATTTTTTTGTATAATCATCCACAAGTTCAAACCATGAGTAGGAAAATTACGTATCATTAATTTCATTCTCTCCCAAGCTCGTGCAACATGTTCATGATCAAGTTTCTTAAAATTCATAATATCGTTCCTAAAGAGATAATCTTAGCGGGAGGAAAATACTTAGAGATAAAAACATCTTTGCACTTGTTCCAAGAATCAATACTATTTTTAGGCAAAGATGAAAACCACGCTTTATACGATCTCTAAGTGAAAAGGAAATAGCTCCAACTTAACGACATCATTAACGACATCTTTTTCTTTTGCATATCACATAAATCAACGAAGCTATTCAGATGAGTAGCGACATCTTCACTAGGAAGGCCGGCGAATTGATCTTTCATAACAAGATTCAACAAAGCAGTATTGATTTCACAAGATTCAGTATTGGCAAGAGGAGTAATCGGAGTGCTAAGGAAATCATTATTATTGGTATTGGTGAAGTCACACAATTTGGTAGCATCTTGAGCCATCGCGACAAACAAGCAATCCAACACACAAGCAAAAAAACAGACGAGGAAAAGGCAACAGGAAAATGAGGAGGAGATTGGGAAAGAGAGGGTGAATAAAATGGCAAGGGTGAAGTGGGGGAGAGGAAAACGAGAGGCAAATGGCAAATAATGTAATGTGAGAGATAGGGATTGTGATGGGTACTTGGTAAGGTTGAATTTTGCGTAGACTCCCCGGCAACGGCGCCAGAAATCCTTCTTGCTACGTCTTGAGCTTGCGTTGGTTTTCCCCGAAGAGGAGAGGATGATACAGACAAGAGCGTAAGTATTTCCCTCGCTTTTGAGAACCAAGGTATCAATCCAGAGGAGGCCACGCACAACTCCCTCGTACCTGCACAAAATGATAGCTACTCGCAACCAACGCGATTAGGGGTTGTCAATCCTTCACGGTCACTTACGAGTGAGATCGATAGAGATAATATTTTTGGTATTTTTGGTATAGAGATGCAAAGCAAAAAGTAAAAAGCAAAGTAAAAACAAAGCAAGTATTAAAGTGATGGAGATTGATATGATGAGAATAGACCCGGGGCCATAGGTTTCACAGTGGCTTCTCTCAAGAGCATAAGTATTCTACGGTGGGTGAACAAATTACTGTTGAGCAATTGATGAATTGAGCATAGTTATGTGTATATCTAGGTATGATCATGTATATAGGCATCACGTCCGTGACAAGTAGATCAAAACGATTCTGCATCTACTACTATTACTCCACTCATCGACCGCTATCCAAAGATGCATCTAGAGTATTAAGTTAAAACAGAGTAACACCTTAAGCAAGATGACATGATGTAGAGGAATAAATTCATGCAATATGATAAATACCCCATCTTGTTATCCTCGATGGCAACAATACAATCGTGCCTTGCAACCCTTTCATCCTTTGGGTAAGGACACCGCAAGATTGAACCCAAAGCCATGCACTTCTCCCATTGCAAGAACTACCAATCTAGTTGGCCAAACCAAACGGATAATTCAAGAGACTTGCAAAGATAACTCAATCATACATAAAAGAATCCAGAGAAGATTCAAATATTATTCATAGATAAGCTGGATCATAAACCCACAATTCATCGGTCTCAACAAACACACCGCAAAAAGAAGATTACATCAAATAGATCTCCACGAGAGAGGGGGAGAACATTGTATTGAGATCCAAAAAGAGAGAAGAAGCCATCTAGCTACTAGCTATGGACCCGAAGGTCTGAAGTAAACTACTCACACTTCATCGGAGAGGCTATGGTGTTGATGTAGAAGCCCTCCATGGTGGATGCCCCTCCATGTGAGCTCCTAACAGGCCCCAAGATGGGATCTCGTGGATACAGGAAGTTGCGGCGGTGGAATTAGGTTTTGGCTCTGTTCGATCGCTTGGGGCGTAGGTATATATAGGAGGAAGGAGTACGTCGGTGGAGCACCGGGGGCCCATGAGGCGGGCGCGCCTAGGGCGCCCCCACCTCGTGACCGCCTCCGTTTTCCTTGGCGTAGGGTCCAAGTCTCCTGGATCACGTTCGGTGAGAAAATCACGTTTCGAAGGTTTCATTCCGTTTGGACTCCATTTGATATTTTATTTCTTGAAACACTTGAAAAAGGCAAAAAACAGCAATTAAATGGGCCTCCGGTTAATAGGTTAGTCCCAAAAATAATATAAAAGTAGAAAATAAAGCCCAATATAGTCCAAAACAATAGATAAAGTAGCATGGAGCAATCAAAAATTATATATACGTTGGATACATATCAATTAACAAGGGGCTAGACTGGGGGCCAGTAAAGGATGTGCCGACATTGCAGATCCGCATCCGAGATCTCCTCAAGAGAGATATCAGCCTGGCCAAGGTAACGCAAGTCATGTTAATTCGTCGAGTCCTGCCCTGCAAACGGCGTCCCCTCCGCATGTGGGAGTTCAACCCGGAGGGACCGCGAGCTATTCAGCACTTCCTCGGTATGACGCTCGAAGAGATGTATCAATCGTTCTTCGGACCACAAATAATGTGTCCGGACACCACCGAGGATGCGGGTCTGAGCTGCAATCGCCCAGATACCCAAGTAAGTAGTCTCGTAGTCGAACACGTTTGTCTTTTTATTTATCATGACATCATTCTAAAAAGTCGCTCTTTGACCAGGACTGGGTAACAAAGGCGAAGACGATCAGGTGTCCGGACCCCCTCCCGAGGTCTCATCGGATCCTGTACTAGCCAGGATGTCGGAGCTCGCGCCTTATCAAGTGCCCTCAGGGGAAGATACATGGGGGAATAAAGAGGCTGAAAGCGGATCTCGCTCACTGCTCATCCAAACCGGGGGAGTTAGCGCCTTCGCGAAGGAGGATAGCCGGGTAGAAGAATCTGAAATTCCTTCTCCCCAAGGAAGGAAGAGGACCGCCTCTGAAGACCCGGAAACGATGGTTTCCAAACGGGGGAAGAAATCTTCGCCAGAGGGTCCTGCCCCAGGGGGTACCCTGGCCGCACAATGCCCGCAAAGGAGTCAGCACTCTACCGAGCTGTAAGTAAAAGGGTACTTAATAGTGAAGATATCCTGCATTACTTCTGAGGAAAATAACCGAATCATTTATCTTGTAATTCGGATCGCAGCCCTTCTCGGCAGAGTTCATCTTCGGGGGATCTTCTTCCGGAGATGATGGAGAGCGAAACGCCTCCCCCTGCCATCTCGCCTCATGAGGCGGGCGACCCCGAGGTGTCATCGCGGAGCGTTTCTCCTGATCCTGCAAGGCCAGAGGGTAATCCTTTGGCCACCCAAAGTCCTCAGTATCCGGCTCTTGAAGAGAGCAACCGAAAGAGCCCGACACCGTCTGGTGTGCGGTCAGACGCACTGAAGGATCTGCTAGAGCAAGTGGCTATCTCAGAGGCGCATCGTACGCTAATGGGTATGGTGATTGAGAGGATTTCATCCGCCGAAAGCGGGTTGCATGAAGCTTTTATGAGTGCTGAAAGGTTTTGAGGTACGTGAAATAGTGTGCATTTTTGGCAGTACCGCACATGTTAGGTGTGCCCTATGCAGATAGTAGCCCCTAAGACTTTGGTTGCCGTCGAGAGCGGCGGCAAACAGAGGATCATAATCCCAGGTAATAATCAATCCTCCTTCATATGCAGGTGGCGGAAGGTCTGTTGGCTAGCCGGACTGGTGAGTTTGCCGAGCTGAAGCGGCAACTTGACGCGGCAGATGCCGACATCGTGCTTTTCAACAAGTGGCTTGACGAGGCACAAGGTATGTGATTTCTCCGGTTATCAACATGTAGTAAGAGGAGCATAATGCCAATATCTTTAATATGCTGTGACTGCAGATGGAGCTGCAGCCGTGGAGACCCTTCGGGCGGAACTTGCCCGAGCCAAAGAGCAAGCCAGGAATAGTGATGCGGCCGCTCTAAAGGCGGCCGAAGAGCTGAGGGCCGAACTTATGACAGGAAAATGGCGGGCGTGAGAACACGCGTCCACGTCATTGATACAGAGTGAAATTTAAAAGGATAAATGCATAAAATAAAAATAGGATCAAACATTGCAGGTACATTACTTCCAGAACTCTTACATTTACATAAAAATTCTGTTAATTACATCTCCGAAGAGAAAACCCCTGATTAGGAATTTCAACATTTCTATTACATAGGATTACATCACATGCCTATTACAATATGCTACAAGATAAATCCTCCTCGCGGTCGACGATGAACTCCTTCTTGATGAACTTGAAGTTTGGTTTCATGCAAATACTCCTCCATGATTTCATGTGCCATATTGGGAACATATATATTATCCTAGCATGTTTATTTTTGGTCAACCCCATTTATATGATGGTGCAGAATGAAGGTTGGTTTTGGCTAGGCTTAGTTTTATCCTACGTTTGGCACATAGGATATGGGTATGTATTTTCCTTTAGGATTTTTATATGACCTCTTTGGTTTTGGTGGCATGTATATATGTGACATGCCAATTTTAATAAGTTTTGCATCATCACATTACTACTATCACCGCGTGACACTGATGTGGTGCCCGCGTGTAGCGTAACCGATTGAAGCTTTCTGACACAATCTTGATGCTTTTTTATGATGCGTGTGATATGTGCCATATTTTGTTGACTCTGAGTCCGCCCAGTATCGAGCCTGACCTGAGTGGAGTTTGCTTATGATATTTTGTTTCTTTAAAGCCTATCTGGGCTACATGGAATATCCCTTATCATGTATTTTGCATGAATTTTGTATGCATATGTGGATGTGGAGTGAACCTATTTTTATTAAGTTCTGCTTTACCTGTATTACTACTAACACCGCGTAGCACTAATATAATGCCCGCATGCAGCGTAACCAAGTAAAGGTTTGTGGAGCAGTTATGGTGTTGCATGATCATATGACATATATAATTTTTTGTTTATGTTTGTACCTTACATGGTATTAGCACTAACTCCACATAGCGTCATTTCATTGGCGCTCGTGTGTAGCATAACCCAGGTAAAGTAAGTTTGTGATATCCATTTGTGATGATGCTAATAGTTTAGGCTCTTATAGCATTGGAGCATTTCATGACATATTTTATTTGACTTTGGACCAAATATGTGGCCTGAATACTTTGTTTAATTTTCTCTTACTTGTATTACTACTAACACCGTGTAGCATTATGATAATGCCCACGTGTAGCGCAACCAAGTAAGATGTTTTTTTATGATGCGACATGTTCAATCACTCATCTTGCATGATTTTGCTTTCTAGGTGTGTATCATGAACACATTTTTTAAATTAAGTCTTGCTCTGCTCGTATTACTACTAACACCGCGTGGCATTAAGATAATGCCCGCGTGCAGCGTAACCAAGTGAGGGAATATATTTTTATGCTCTTGTTTGTATTGCAACTAGCGTGACACATAATGCCCGTAGCGCAACCAAACAAGAGATTATCATGAGTTTGGTTTAGTGCGTTCATAATTTCATTCCAACTTAGTCATATCTATTTTTTTATGATGACCAAATTAAGTCAAATTTTTATGAGGTTTTTGCACCTATGACACTCTCTTGATTTGTATCCATGTATAGAGACCAAACCAAGGAATGACGCATTCATCTTGGCTTGTATCGCTAAAGGGACCGAACCAAGACGGAGTTCAATAGGACGAAGCGCACGCAACATTTAAAAAGAACCGTGTTTACAAGAACCATTCATGCTCCTTGACTCGTACCGCGATGGCCGAGCCGAAGGCGAAAGTTTGGGATAGATATAACATACTCCTTGGTTTGTACCGCGATGGCCGAACCAAGGATAAAAATTTGGGATGGATGCAACGTGCTCTTTAGTCTGTACCAAAATAGCCAAATCAAAGGCAAAATTTTGAGAGAGATTAAACATACACCTTAGTCTGTACCGCAATGGCCGGACTAAGGGCAAAATTTTTGAGGAGATGAAATATGCTCCTTAATTTGTACCGTGATGGCCGGATCAAGGGCTAGAGATTTAGGAGAAGAAGAAGAAAAAAGCTCCCGGGCCTGTACCACAATGGCCAAACCAGAGGCTAGAGGAGAGCCATTGAATCTCACCTTTCAAAACCTCCTGCACGCCTGCCTCCTTCTCTCCTTTTATGCTAGTGTGTGTGTATGATCTTTGGCAGAGGAGATGAACGAACTGAGGGCCGACCCTAGAGCAGTGCATCTGCCTGGTATTTATAGGGGAGGGTGTGAAGCACTGGCCTTTGGAGGCTGCCGCGCGCGCCAAGGAGTTTTCCTGCACGTCCCTGTAGTGCAGGGTGTGGGAGCAGAAGTCGTGGCTGAATGGTAGAACGTGGGTAGACTTGGTCTCCTGAGTTGATTGATGGGACTTCGACGGGAGCGCACATGGCCCTCTGGCCCAATTAGTTTAGTGAATTTCCTTAATCAAGCTTTATCTAGAGATGGGCCCTGCTACAAGGCACGTATGGACTTCTTACCTTGATTATTTTAATTGGAGCCTAATGCATGCCTAGGACTAAGAGGAAGAAACCCAATTACGGTGTGTAACTATATATGGCCTATGTCCTGTACGCACACCACACGCATGTATATATATGCTATCTAATGGATCTCCTTTTTTCCTTTTCCTTTTCTTTTTTTTTGTGTGCAGTAGATCGGTCCTATTATTGCCCTTCTCCATCGAATTATATTATGTGTGCATCCGTCAATATACAACAGTATTTTGATGAAGGGATATACTCCATGATGCCTTGACATTTTTTTTGGCGTCCCTTCTGACGGTGAAATTTTAGATCATTATCCGTCCGCGACGGTGCGCGTACATTTTTTCCATAGGAGAAAACTTGAGGATTGTTTACTTGTTTGGTCATATTTTATAATTGTCGGTTTAATGCGTGCATTATCGACATTTGAAAATAAATCATATGCCTATTTTCTTAGTCATCAATTCGAGCGGTTGATTATAATTAATCCTTATTCATTACAAAATGGATTTTGCCGTTTTGTGTTTATATTTTATGTGGTTTATGTATTTTATTTATCTTGGTCAAAATCCATGTCAACACGAACATGCTGCCCATTGCCAAAGTAAGGAAAAGATGGCCAAGATGGCCGTTGCGTTAAAGGATGCCGCCGACCGGTACCAGCTTCTTGAAAAGGAAAACCAAACGAAGGCGACGGAGCTGGAGAAGACCATGGTAGCAGCCAATGAAGCTCGCTCGAAGATCAGAGCGTCGAAGGCAGTGGCGGACCTAGAACTTAAATAGAAGGTGTGCACACTTTAAAAAAATTGAGCTTCGTTTTAATTAATTTGCAAGGGCCTTAAAACTCAGCTAATTTTTACATGGTGAAAAACTGTTTTCGAAAAATCTGGGTGTGCCATGGCACACCTGGCACACCCCCTGGATACGCCACTGGTCGAAGGAGGAGCTGCGTCAAGCTGGGGATATCGCGGCTGGAAAACCCTTCTTGCTGCGGACGAAGTTCGAATATCCGAAGTATGCCCCTCTTGATCAGCTATGGAGTTCTGCGGACGCGTATGCGGATCTGGCAGCTAGTGCGGCTGATGCAGCCGAGTACTTCAAGGATAAAAAAGATCGTGAAGTGGAAAAGCTATTTTGGTCGCAGTTCAACGGTCCAGCGCGTCCGCTGCTGTTAACTGAGCGCATGACCGAGTGGGCCGAGCTCCATAGGTTGTCCGGGCTTGCCATGGGGTCTGTTGTGGATCATCTGTGGCCGAGAGGGCCATGGCCGAATAGTTATTTTGATTTGGTGCAGCAGTTCCTTGGTGCTGTGCCGCGTATCGACGCTATGAAGAGGTCGGCGTGCATAGAGGGTGCGCGGATGGCACTTGCCCGTGTCAAGACATACTGAGCAGACATGGAGGCCACCGCTATTGCGACCCAGGGTTCGGCCGTTGGCCGAGTAGCTGCCGAGCACTACTTTGAGGAAGTCCTTGAAGGCGCTCGTTCAATAGAAGCTCAGTGCTCGAAGAATATTATGTTCTAGTGACATGTATTCCCATTGAAAAAACAATGTTTTACTGAATTGTAAAGGCTGTTTTTATACTTTTGCCTGAAAGTGTTATGATGCCTCCTGTGCGGCCGTTCATATATATATGTATATAACCTGAAAGTTTGCAATCGTCGGCTTCAGCCCCCACGCATATAATGCGGGGGTGTTCGCAGAAGACGCGTGTTCACACTTGATCCAACGTCTTGGTCCATTAAGGAGGTGATAGCGCAGCGAACTAGGCAATCGGACTATATTGCTTTAACACTTTCACTTAGCCATAGGAGTTTGACAGTGGGGCTACTATATAGCCCCTAGTGGCTCCGCGCTCATCCGAATACGGGGCGCGTGCATGCCTGGCCGGGAAACGGCCCTTCGTTAATGCGGAGGAATCCCGAAGATTCCGCTAGGTCGTCGAGTGGCTGACCAGTCTCGCGCTTTATCATGACAATCAGTTTTCGGCTTTCTCTACTGAGGTGCTCGTCCGGATGAACCAGGGCACAATCGCAGTAGTTCTCCTGGTGCCACCTTAGCCGATAGAGAGGAACGTATGGTAGCAAAACACAGGAGCCAGGCAAACCCAACATTTGACCAAAGACATGATTCGGAGCTGATGCATATAAGGCCAAACTCGCGACGCCGAACACTCCCTAAGGTATTCGGTCTTTATAATATATGTCGGGCTAAAAAATGCCCTTGAAAATGAGACCCAAGTGTCCGGGTACGTGCAATATTCTGACGTGGCCACATGCCAATAACGTCAGCATCCTTCTCGGTTGTACAGAGAATCCGGAGGATGTGAACAACAAGAGACAGTAAAAAAGGTTTACATAGGGTCTTAATCTAAAAAGAAACCTTTGAACGGGTCCCTGCTGCACGTCTGTGCCTGTGTCTCCGTTGTGCCATATCCTGGATGGGTGTAGCACAATTGTCATCTGTAAAAGAGAGGAACTTAGTTGAAAGTTGTTGTGCAAAAAATTGGTTACTCTAAATAAACCATTTAAAATTCAAGATAAGTAAAGTTGAGCCGTAGCCCTGTTTACACGCGGGAAGCCCCTGGTACCGTCTATAAGGGTGCAACCACCAAACCTATCTCAAGTATATCTAGTGATGTGCCGAACTCGTTTAACCATGTCCGTGGTCTTAACGACCGTTCATTTGTTCTGGTTGGTGGGGCCGTCTAGTGTTCGGCTGTTAAAGCAGCCGCACGTTCTTCCGCGCGTAAAGAGCGCTCAATGTTTCCATTAACTATGATGGTGCTGCGCGGACCGGGCATCTTGAGCTTGAGAGAAGCGTAATGCGGTATAGTGTTGAAACGAGCGAAGGCTGTTCGTCCGAGTAGTGCTTGATAGCCGCTTTGGAATGGAGCGATGTCGAAGTGTAACGTTTCACTTCGGTAGTTGTCGGGTGAACCAAATACCACTTCTAGTATTAGAGAGCCCGTGGAGCGGGTCTCTTGGCCTGGTATTACTCCCTTGAAGGTAGTATTACCTTGGCTGATTTTTGTTGGGTCTATCCCCATTTTGCGGACTGTGTCCTGATATATCAGGTTTAAACTACTGCCGCCGTCCATGAGGACTCGTGTGAGATGGTATCCATTTGTCGTTGGGTCTAACACCAAAGCAGCCAATCCTTCGTGCCGGGTACTTGTCAGGTGATCCCTGCGATCAAAAGTGATCGGACGGGCCAACCAGGGGTTGAACTTAGTGGTGACGGGCTCTAGGGGGTGTGTGTCTCGGAGTGCAGTTTTGCTTCTCCCCTTCATCACATGTACCATGTTTACTGTTTTGACTTCTGGCAGGAATTTTCTCTGTCCCCCAGTGCCTTGCTGGCGAGGCTCATCCTCGTCTTCGCTTAGTGTATCCTGCCCCTTGTGTTCGGCGTTTAGCTTGCCGGCCTGCTTGAAGACCCAACATTCTTTGTGGGTATGATTTGCAGGTTTATCGGGGGTGTCGTGGATCTGATATAGTTTGTCTAGAATCTTGTTTAGGCTGGACGGTCCATCCCTGTTGCCTTTGAAAGGCTTTTTCCGCTGACCTAGCCGAGAGCCTCTGAATCCGGCATTTACCGCCGTGTTATCTGGGCTGTCTTCTTTATTCCGGCGCTTGTGTTTACTGCGTCGTGGTTTTCCATTGCCATCCCTGACTTCAGATGTGCTTGGGTCGCTAGTGCTATCAAGGGCCAACCAACTATCCTCACCAGCATAAAGCGGGTCATGAGGCTTGTTAGGGCTGCCATTGTTCTCGGTTTTTCTTGGCCGAGGTGTCAGCGAGCCATTCGTCTCGGACGCAGGCTTGAAAGCTGCTAAGGCTTGGCGTCCGGCGATCGATGATTTGGTTCTTCTTAGTGAGAAACCTGTTCCAAAGCTTTCGGGCTGACTCTCCGGGCTGTTGAATTATATGACTTAAATCGTCTGCGTCCGGAGGTCGGACATAGGTCCCTTGAAAATTGGCCCTAAAGGCATCCTCGAGCTCCTCCCAACTTCCAATGGAGTTATCGGGGAGGCTTTTCAGCCAGTGTCGAGCTGGTCCTTTGAGCTTGAGGGGCAAGTACTTGATTGCGTGGAGATCGTCTCTGCGAGCCATATGAATATGGAGGATAAAGTCCTCAATCCAGACCCCAGGGTCTGTGGTCCCGTCGTACGCCTCTATGTTCACTGTTTTGAATCCTTCTAGAAATTCGTGGTCCAGCACCTCATCGGTGAAACATAGGGGGTGTGCGGCACCCCTGTATTTAGATGTACCATGGCGTTCGGACGGTTGTTGTGTTCGGTTTTGGTTGTGTGCTGGAGCGCGTTTCCTTGATCCGTAGATGGATTTGGTTGCGCCGTCCTTTTGATGCGAGTCCTCGTGTGGATCGTGTACTGACTTATGTGCGGCCTCGTTAGCCGCTGTATCGCGGGCACAAAATCATCGATCCGACCGGTCAGCTGTTTTATTTTTTGGTTGTGGGGGCTCTAAGGCCTCGTTGAATTCAGGCAGCAGCTTGCGCTTTGGATAGCTCTTCGTGTGGCGACTGCCACCGTACTTTTCTGCAGTGTCGAGCACTTTGTTCCATCCACTGTTGAGTATATTTTGCGCGGCCTTGAGCCTTTGCTTCGCTTCTTGAGACTCGCGCGGGGCGATAAGCCTTCGATGGAGGTTCTCTTGCTCCAAGTGCCTTTCCGGGATGATGTGTGCATCATCGTCCGGACTGTTCTCCTCTCCGGAGACGGGTTGATTAGCTTGACGCTCGGCGTCGCCGTGATCGGACAGCGGCTCCGCACTGCGTTCGTCGTCCGCTGGCTCACCCTGCTCTATCGCTGGGTCTATGTGGTCGTCGTTTCCTCCGGAGTCGATCGGGGTATTATTTTTTCTTGCGCTGTTATCGCTGTTTTTGCCGAGGTGGGATTTGGAGCGGCGTCTACGCCGCCGCTTTGATTGCTTCTCGAGGGAGTTATCCTTCGTTGCATCCTTCTGTTCCTCATCATCATTTTCTTTGGGTGTATCCACCATGTATATGTCATGTGATGAAGTGGCGGTCCAATGCCACGTGGGCGGTGGTTCTGTTAAATCTCTGCATCGTCGTCCATACCATCGATGTCTTCGGAGTCGAAGTCGAGCATGTCGGTTAAATCATCGGCAGTGGCTACTAAGTGGGTGGTGGGTAGGGAGCGAATTTCTTCGTTGTCCGCATCCCATCCTAGCTGGACATAGTTCGGCCAAGTTTCTTCTGACAAGGAGAGAGATTTTAACGAGTTCAGAACATCGCCAAAGGCGAAAATGAAAAGATATCCGCGGAGGTGAATTCCATGATCGGCGCCCAACCGGATTCGATAGGCATGGGCGCAAGCGGCTCGGAGCCTGTGGCCGGGGTCGAATCCAATAGTTTGGCAGCACGACTCTTGAGAGGGGTAAAGTCAGTATTCCGCTCTATCGCCACTGAAAGTGCGACCTCCAAGGCGGGGTCTACCCGGCCGTCCTCGGATGGCGCAATTTGCTCTGTGTTGAAGGCCAGAGTAGTTGCCGGTGTGATCTTCCGAACACTGTCCGACGACAGAGCTATATCGTGCTCGTCGTGATCGTGCGGCACACCTGGCATGGGCTCGAATCCGTCGAAGATCGAGTCTCCGCGGATGTCAGCAGAGTAATTCAAGTTTCCAAACCTGACCTGACGGCCAGGGGCGTAGCTCTCGATCTGCTCCAGATGGCCAAGCGAGTTGGCCCGCAGTGCGAAGCCGCCGAATATAAAGATCTGTCCGGGGAGGAAGACCTCACCCTGGACCGCATCGTTACCGATGATCGAAGGAGCCATCAAGCCTTACAGTGACGGCACAGTGGAACTCTCAATCAAAGCACCAATGTCGGTGTCGAAACCGGCGGATCTCTGGTAGGGGGTCCCGAACTGTGCGTCTAAGGCGGATGGTAACAGGAGGCGGGGGACGCAATGTTTACCCAGGTTCGGGCCCTCTTGATTGAGGTAATACCCTACTTCCTGCTTGATTGATCTTGATGATATGAGTATTACAAGAGTTGATCTACCACGAGATCGTAGAGGCTAAACCCTAGAATCTAGCCTATGGTATGATTGTTGTTGGCCTACGACTAAACTCTCCGGTTTATATAGACACCGGAGGGGACTAGGGTTACACAGAGTCGGTTACAATGGGAGGAGATCTACATATCCGTATCGCCAAGCTTGCCTTCCATGCCAAGGAGAGTCCCATCCGGACACGAGATGAAGTCTTCAATCTTGTATCTTCATAGTCCAACAGTCCGGCCAAAGGATATAGTCCGGCTGTCGGGATACCCCCTAATCGAGGACTCCCTCAGTTAGTATGATAAAGCGAAAACCATTTCACTTTGGTACTGTCAAAGACAAGATTCATAATTGTTTCCACACAATGCCCACTGTAGCATATCATTTCCACAATTTATATTGAGCAATATAAGCCATAGAAACTAGAAAACAAGCTAACTATGTATTGAAAACAGAATCTGTCAAAAACAAAACAGTCTGTAGTAATATGTACTCCAACCATACATATGCTACTCCAAAAATTCTGAAAAATTGGGACAACGTAGAGAATTTGTATATCTATCACCTGTAGAAAATTCAGATCAAAAGCACGTTCTAGTGAATTTTTGAAATTCCTGGACTGGGTGCAAAAGTTTCTTCTTTTGGACAGAATCAAGTCAACTATCACCCACACTATCCCAAAGGCTTTACTTGGTACTTTATTGAAAACAAGCTATAAAACATCATTACTACAGTAGCATAATCATGTGAACACATAAAAACAGTAGGTAAAAGTGTTCGGTTGTCTCCCAGCAAGCGCTTTTCTTTAATGCCTTTTAGCTGGGCATGATGATTTCAATGATGCTCACATAAAAGTAAAGAATTGAAACACAAAGAGAGCATCATGAAGCATATGACTAGCACATTTAAGTCTAACCCACTTCCTATGCATAGGGATTTTGTGAGCAAACAACTTATGGGAACAAGAATCAACTAGCATAGTAAGGCAAAACAATCATAACTTCAAAACTTTCAACACATAGAGAAGAAACTTGATATTATTGCAATTCCTACAAGCATAAGTTCCTCCCTCATAATAATTTTCAGTAGCATCATGAAGAAATTCAACAATATAACCATCACATAAAGCATTCTTTTCATGATCCACATGCACAATTTTTTATTACTCTCCACATAAGCAAATTTATTCTCATCAATAGTAGTGGGAGCAAACTCAACAAAATAACTATCACATCATACTTGATCCACATGATCAATTTGAGCATTAAAATCATGATGACAAGTTTCTTGGATATCATTACTCTCTATAGCATACATGTCATCATCATAAATAGGAGGCATACTACCATTATAACAAATTTGCACATCAAATCTTGGGGACTAAAAATATCATCTTCATCAAACATAGCATCCCCAAGCTTATGGATTTGCATATCATTAGCATCATGGATATTCATAAAATTCATACTAACAACATTGCAATCATGCTCATCATTTATTCCAAACATTTTATTGAATTCTTCTTCTATCAATTGAGCACAATATTCTGTTCCATCATTTTCAAGAAAGACATTGTAAAGACGAATAATATGAGGCAACCTCAATTCCATTTTTTTAGTTTTATTTTACAAACCAAACTAATAATAAAAAAAGAAACTAAAAGATTCAATTGCAAGATCTAAAGATATACCTTCAAGCACTCACCTCCCAGGCAACGGCGCCAGAAAAGAGCTTGATGTCTAGTACGCAACTTTATTCTTGTAGACACATATAGGGCCTCCAAGCGCAGAGTTTTGTAGGACAGTAGAAATTTTCCCTCAAGTGGATGACCTAAGGTTTATCAATCCGTGATAGGTGTAGGATGAAGATGGTCTCTCTCAAACGACCCTGCAACCAAATACAAGAAATCTCTTGTGTCCCCAACACACCCAATACAATGGCAAATTGTATAGGTGCACTAGTTCGGCGAAGAGGTGGTGATAAAAGTGTAATATTGATGGTAGAAATATATTTTTATAATTGGAATAAATAAAAATAGCAAGTTAGCAAATAGTAAACGGGCACAAAAACGGTATTGCAATGCTTAAAAATGAGGCCCAGGGTCCGTACTTTCACTAGTGCAACCTCTCAACAATGCTAACATAGTTGGATCATATGATTATCCCTCAAAGTGCAGTAAAGAATCACTCCCGAGTTCCTATTAGTGGAGGACAAAAGATAGGAATTGTTTGTAGAGCACAAAACCACCTCAAAGCCATTCTCTCCGTTCGATCTATTCAAGAGTTCGTACTAAAATAACACAAAGCTATTTTTTCCGTTTGATCTATCCTAGAGTTCATACTAGAATAACACCAAAGCAAATTCATATCCATAATACTCCATCCACACAAAGAACTATAAACAAACTCAAAGTTTCCGTCGGAGAAAAACGTGCATCAACCCCTATGCATAGATTACCCCGATATCACCGCGGGAATCCGCGAGTTGAATGACATAACACATATCAAGTGAATCAATAGGATACCTCATTGTCACCTCAAGTATTCATATTGCAAGACATATATCATGTGTTCTCATCTCTGAATATTCAATCCGACAAGACAAAACTTTGAAGTGTAAAGATTCAATTCATCATAACAAGAGTATAGAGGGGAGAAACATCATATGATCCGACTATATTAACAAAGCCCATGATATAGATCACGGGAGAGAGAGAGAGAGAGAGAGAGAGAGATCAAACACATAGCTACTGGTACAAACCCTCAGCCCCAAGACTAGACTACTCCCTCCTCATCGTGGTGGCCGCCGGGAAGATGAAGATGGCCACCGGAGATGATTCCCCCCTCTGGCAGGGTGCCGGAACGGGGTCTAGATTGGTTTTCGGTGGCTACAGAGGCCTGCGGCAGCAGAACTTCTGATCTAGGTCTATTTCTGATGGTTTCTCTATTTATAGGATTTTTTGGCGTCGGTTTCATGCGAAGATGGGCCTCGAGGTGAGCACAACCCACCGGGGCACGAACACGGGACCAGGCACGCCCCGGTGTCTTGTGCCCTACTCCTTCACCTTTTGGTCCTTCCACGAAGCTTCGGGGGTCTCTTTTGTTCCAAAAAAATTGTCAAAAAGTTTCAGCTCATTTGGAGAACTTTCATATCTGCACAAAAAATAGCACCACGGTAGTTCTACTGAAAACAGCGTCAATCCGGGTTAGTTCCATGCAAATCATACCAAAACCATATAAATAATTGTTGTAAACATGGCATGAACACTTCATAAATTATAGATACATTGGAGACGTATCAGGATGGCAGGTATGGTTTTCTCCTCCGGCGTCTTAGTCGTGTGGGGGTGCAAGATCTGGATTTCGATAGCGTGACCGGGGTGTTGTCCCGGTCTGATTCGTTCAACGGTAATGGTTTCGCTTTTGGTGAACCACCTTGGAGGTCCGCTAAGCTGCATATCAGCGATGGAGCTGCTTCGAGCTCGGGTGTGAAGGTGATCCGACATTGTTTCCATGGGTGGCTGCTATGGTGGTCCGAGAGGCCTGTGACGGGCGTTGGTGTCAAGTTCAAAGGTTTCTTCGGTCTTGATTGTAATTTTACTTCTTGGCTGTTGTTCCTTTATGCAAAGGCTAGCGTTTTGCTGTTTTTTCAGTTTTGCCAGGTCAGTTTGTACATGGCTTGTACTATGACCCTTATGATATAAATGAGACACGTATTACCATGCAAAATAAAGAGTATTATCTCTTCAAGAGAGCCCGAACCTGGGTAACAATCCTTGTGTCTTTGTTACCATAATTTCATGACGCCTAGCTTAGCATCTCTACCTCGAGATCTGCCAAATTTTCGCTCCATCACTTAGCGTCTCTTGGCAATCAAGGTGGAAGACCGGGTTTTCGCCGATTCTGTGGCAAGCCCGACAGTGGCTAGGTTCATTGTTGCGGCCGGCGTCGGGCACACAACGTCCATCCAGCTCCTCATCCATCTCTCCCTAGAGGAGGCGTGCGACACGGCTGTGTTGGTTCTGGAAAGGCTCCGGTGTCTACGAGTGGCACTTATATTTTCTGAAGTTTTCCTAATTATTTTGAAATCCCCACCAACTAGTATAGGGTTAACACTACCTTGCATCACCCTTGATAGTTCGGCAAGAATCTTGCTTTACCATCAAGCTGATGATGTCTACTATGCAACTTTATTCTTGTAGACTCCTGTTGAGCCTCCAAGCGCAGAGTTTTGTAGGACAGTAGAAATTTTCCCTCAAGTGGATGACCTAAGGTTTATCAATCCGTGGAAGGTGTAGGATGAAGATGGTCTCTCTCAAGCGACCCTGCAACCAAATAACAAAAAGTCTCTTGTGTCCCCAACGCACCAAATACAATGGTAAATTGTATAGGTGCACTAGTTCGGCGAAGAGATGGTAATAAAAGTGTAGTAATGATAGTAGATATTGATTTTTGTAATAGGAACAATAAAAGACAGCAAGGTAGCAAGTAACAAAAGTGAGCACAAATGGTATTGCAATGCTTGGAAACAAGGCCTAGGGTCTGTACTTTCGCTAGTGCAATCTCTCAACAATGCTAATATAATTGGATCACATAACTATCCCTCAATGTGCAATGAAGAATCACTCCAAAGTTCTTATCTAGCGGAGAACATAAGAAGAAATTGTTTGTAGGGTACGAAACCACCTCAAAGCTATTCTTTCCGTTTGATCTATTCAAGAGTTCGTACTAAAATAACACAAAGCTATTATTTCCGTTCGATCTATCCTAGAGTTTGTACTAAATAACACCAAATAATTTCAGATTCATAATACTCAATCCAACACAAAGAATTTCAAAGAGTGCCCCAAGATTTCTACCGGAGAAACAAAGACAAGAACGTGCATCAACCCCTATGCATAGATTACCCCAATGTCACCTCGGGAATCCGCGAGTTGAGTGCCAAAACTTCGACGAGGCGATCGGTCCTGTCGTTGGGGATGGATTTGGAAATCAGTCTGTTCAAGCAAGGATGGCGTGGCGGCGGCGACATACTCGTGGTGGACCTGTGTCCTCGGCCTCCGCCGTTGCGATGACGTTTGCTCCAGCGCCTACGTGGAGCTTGGGAGGTAGTCCAGGAGCGGATGCAGATTGTGGTATGCATCAGCGACATCTAGAAGATGGTGGATCTGTGTTGGGTTCGTGATTCGTGGATGTGATGCCTACTACGCAACTTTATTCTTATAGAACATGTTGGGCCTCCAAGCGCAGAGTTCTGTAGGACAGTAGCAATTTTCCCTCAAGTGGATGACCTAAGGTTTATCAATCCGTGAGAGGTGTAGGATGAAGATGGTCTCTCTCAAACGACCCTGCAACCAAATACAAGAAATCTCTTGTGTCCCCAACACACCCAATACAATGGAAAATTATATAGATGCACTAGTTCCGCGAAGAGATGGTGATAAAAGTGTAATATTGATGGTAGACATATATTTTTATAATCTGAATAAATAAAAACAGCAAGGTAGCAAATAGTAAACGGGCACAAAAACGGTATTGCAATGCTTAAAAAATGAGGCCCAGGGTCCATACTTTCACTAGTGCAACCTCTCAACAATGCTAACATAGTTGGATCATATGATTATACCTCAAAGTGCAGTAAAGAATCACTCTCAAGTTCCTATTAGCGGAGGACAAAAGATAGCAATTGTTTGTAGAGCATGAAACCACCTCAAAGCTATTCTCTCCGTTCGATCTATTCAAGAGTTCATACTAAAATAACACAAAGCTATTTTTTTCGTTTGATCTATCCTAGAGTTCTACTAGAATAACACCAAAGCAAATTCATATTCATAATACTCAGTCCACACAAAGAACTATAAAGAGACCCCAAAGTATCCGTCGGAGAAAAAAAACGTGCATCAACCCCTATGCATAGATTACCCCAATATCACCGCGGGAATCCGTGAGTTGAATGCCATAACACATATCAAGTGAATCAATAGGATACCTCATTCTCACCTCAAGTATTCATATTGCAAGACATATATCATGTGTTCTCATCTCTGAATATTCAACCCGACAAGACAAAACTTTGAAGTGTAAAGATTCAGTTCATCATAACAAGAGTATAGAGGCGAGAAACATCATATGATCCGACTATATTAACAAAGCCCATGATATAACTCACGAGACGGAGATCAAACACATTGCTACTGGTACAAACCGTCAACCCCGAGAGTGGACTACTCCCTCCTCATCGTGGTAGCCGCCAGGATGATGAAGATGGCCACCGGAGATGATTCTTCCCTCCGGCAGGGTGCCGGAACGGGGTCTAGATTGGTTTTCGGTGGCTACAAAGGCCTGCGGCGGCGGAACTTCTGATCTAGGTCTATTTCTGATGGTTTCTCTTTTTATAGGATTTTTTGGCGTCGGTTTCACGCGAAGATGGGCCTCGAGGTGAGCACAACCCACCGGGGCACGGACAAGGGCCCAGGCGCGCCCCGGTGTCTTGTGCCCTACTCCTTCACCTTCTGGTCCTTCCATGAAGCTTTAGGGGTCTCTTATGTTACCTTCAATATCATCTTCCGGACGAATATCAAAGGTGATAACGATATCAGGCTCAAATGCATAAGTCTTGCATAGTGCTTGCCAAGTTTTGCATTCAAAATAGGTGTAGGTGTCTGCGTTGTATAATTTTGCATGGAAAGTACAACCATGCTCGGTCTTCAAGTAAACTCTCTTTACCTCCATAATAGTTTTCATAGGACTGAAACCTACCTTATCCAAGACAAAAACTCTTGCATGGCAGGGATACGCTAGTAGAATAGTAAACAATTTAAATTATAAGTTGAAGCAAATGAAGCAGATGTCATGCTTAATTACGAAAAAAGACTTGTCGTTGTGACTTACTGTATCCACTTCGAAGTTCTCGTCTAGCTTGATGCTGAAGCGCCTATCATCATCTAGGAAGATTCTTTCGCACAGGCCGCTCTCGTCTTCGAAGTATCTGCAAATACCGAAATCCTTTTCGTCGTCAGACGTTTCCTATGTTCATAGTTGAAACATTAACTGAAAAACAATCGAAGGCAACTACCAGGATACTCAACAAACAAATCTGGGGCACTCGATATTTTCTTCCTATTCTGACACAAGTCAAGCCAAAATTCACGGAAAAATCCGGCATGACCTTTGCAAAAATAGGACATATCGAGCGCCTGAAATTTGCCGGAACGGAAATGAATCAACACTTCGGCAAAACATAGGCCACTCGGAGGTGTAACCTGCAAACATGACTGGCCACTTGGGCAAGCACATATTCTATTTGAGCAACACAAGATATACATTTGAAAATATCGTATAGGACTCATATTGACATGAGCATTCAATAAGCAAAACCAAATCATAAAATAAATAAGTATTAAAATTAGCATGCATTCAATAAGAAAAAGTAAATCATCTCTTGCGTCCGTACATCGTCGAATATTATCACTAATACATCCCAAATAGTATCATACATATAACATCACTAATACAACTAAAACCCTAGCGAACGACGGGTATCGGCGCGGGCGGTGGACACCCAAAGAGAAGGAACCATCACAAGATTATAGCTCCAGTGAGATCCCTGGAGAACCTGCCAGATATTGGAGAACTTGTGCTCCAACGCAACCAAGTAGCGACGGACGTGCACGTCCTCCTCGCTGACACGGTGACGTACCACCTCCGCGGGGTCCTCAAGCCTCTGGACCGTCACTGTCCCACGCGACCGCCACCAAAGAAGGTTCGGGTCAACGACGGGCTGACTCCTCACCAACCTGCGCCCCGGTAGGTAGCGCCTCCCAGTACCAGCCCGGCGGAGCCCAGTCCCGGACATGGCCCATCTGGTCAAGCAGGTGTCCTCCTCCAAGTCGACGACGAGGATGCGGGATATGCATCATCGACGTCGATGCGGGAATATTTGCTTTAACTAAAAAAATAACAACAAATGTGACATGTTCAACTAGTTCTTACTAAAAATAAACTTTCTATAAATAAAAATAAACTAGTACCTAATTAGTACCTAGTTCTTACTAACTAATTAGTACCTAGGAACTACTGCCCTAATTACCATCTTAATTGATGAACCTAGGGGTGGAAAGTGGTATCGGATAATCCGAAATATCCGATATTCATATTCGATCGGATATTCCAATTACCAACTTAAAAGTCAAATAAGTGGTCAAATTTTACTCGTTTTATGATTAATCTTATAAATTATTATGCACTACACTAGTGTTTATTCATAAACCTATTTATCATTGACTTATTCTATGTCACAAGTTGAATACTTCATGTCACATAGCTATTGACTAATACACTTAAGCAATATGTCGCTATTATTCGTATCCATTCCGAATCAAGAAAACATCCCAGCCGCATCTATATCCGATAACATCCGTATTCGCATTCGTATTCGTTTTGTAAATATGAAAACGGAAGTGGTAAGAGCACTATCCGATCCGCATCCGATTCGTTTCCACCCCTAGATGAACCCTAACTAATTTGATGCAATTAAAATTTGAAGAACCCTAGGCAGAGGTAGGGGAGGTGGAGGAGCAGGCGTGCTCACCTCGGGTGCCTGCGGCGAGGGAGGGGCAGGCGGCGTCGAGGTCGGGGTCGGGGCTCGGGCGCGCGGTGGAAGGCGGTGTCGAGGTCGGGGTCGGGGGCGGCATCGAGAGTGTGCGGAGAGCGACGGGAGAGCGCGCGGCGGCCGACGGGCGACGGCGGTGGCGACAGCGGAGGAGTTGGGATTTGGGGGAAGTGGCCGTGAGGAAGAACGAACCGCTCGGTTAAGTTGAAAGTAGTAGTAGCGCGTTACAGGAAGTGCACTACTGCTAAGTTAGCTATACTGCGTTCCCGGATATGCACTACTGCTATTCCTTTCTCTTTTTCCCCTTTTTCATTTATTTTTCTTTACATTTTTCCTTTTTCCTTTTTTTATTTTTTCATTTTCATTTACTTTTCTATTTGCTTTCCATTTAATTTTATTTCCTTTAGCAGTTGCGCCTTTCTGCGTAAATGCGCTACTACAAAGCAAGTAGCGGTAGCGCTGTTCGCAGTAGATCACTACTACTATGTGTAGCCTATCTGCTTAGCAGTGGGAATTTTAGTAGTAGCGCTTTTATCTTCAGGCGCGCTACTGCTACAATTGTATATGTAGCGTTGTTTACGCCAACGCGCTACTGCTACTTAGCACTAGCGTGCTTTTTTAACACGCGCTACTGCTAAAGTTCTGTGTATAAGGTTTTCCCTAGTAGTGTCAGGAGACCTTTTAAGACTCCTAGGTCTTATAAGCTTATATATTCAAAGGTTTTCCTTTTTTTATCATCCTCAGATTTATACCATCACTGTTCAGCAACAGATTCATGGTTGAATTCTATATCATACAAGATGAGCTCGTTAGTTGTTATTTCAGTTCGAGCAGGAACCCTATGCAAACCGTTGATCCCCACATCCTAATTTCTTATTTAACATGCATTTTCCTCGCCAACTTCTACCACTGGACCTAGATCACATGCAATCTCACAAGCTCCAACTAAGTGTCTCAAGGAATCAGGCACTCCAAACATGTTAATCCACACAGAGTGTAGTTGACCTTTAGCTTTATCATCAGGATTCTAAAAGTCGACCTCCACTTCAGCCCTTGTTCCCAGCGAGGTAAAAATTTCCTAAAATTCTTTAGTTCAATCAACTTAGACTTATTAAGGAATCTCACGAGGAAAGTTTTGGGACACTGTAACTTTGCTCTCCACTCCCAATTCCATTCAAACTCGCTATGAAATCCTTGTGCTACCTGAGTTTCATTCGTATTTTCAGAAAGTACAATCACCAGAGCCATTGGGTTCGCATGTTCAATAGTAGCAATTTTTTAAGTATTCTGTACCAGTAAACATCCTAGCCCCTTGGCTCCATAGCCCATAAATTTAGCCATTGTTTTTGGTTGTTTCAACTTGGTACAATCTTAAGTTCTGTGTGATGGCCTTTAGCAAACCACACAAAAAACATGATTTTTACAGTCCTTTGCCCCATGGCCTGTCCCTTTGAACGTTCCACACATTTGTTCCTTCAACCTCATCTCCTTTTTGCTCTCTACCACCCCCTCCTTTTCCACTATAGGTCCTGACAACAAAGTATTCTTGGGGACATTTAAAATCTGGTATCATCTGTGGGGAATTCTGCATGGGCACTACCAAGAATTGCATGGGTAGCTACTACACCCCACCCATTTGAGGAACTCCAACTCCCCAAATTCTAGGAATTCCTCCCCGCAAACCTTCTTGGCGCACTCATGAATTCCTCCCACTCATGAGATAAATAAAAATTCTCCAGGGCAGGGATAGGTTGGCACAGATACTAGTCCCTTCCCACCTACCCCCTGCGACACAAAGTGAGCTGTGTTGGGCCATATGCAACCCATTCACTTCCCCCGCCAGCCCACCTTTTTCAGTAGAACACATTTTCAAGGGCCCATCGTCCCTAGCTTTATGTGTAATGTTATCTGAAAGCGATGTTTGACTATTATCAAGAACAAAATCAAAATGCTCCTCTAGGAGCAAATTCACAAAGATTTTCCCTTTAACAAGTGTGTTTGTAAACTAACAGTATCAATTTGCTCTACTACCATTCAATCTTTTATATCTATTTCAAAATCATTGCCTGCCTCAACATCCTAAAAAATAGATGGGATTCTGCATAAGTCATCAGGCGTGGAAAAAATGCCTCATCTTAATCAAGCCTTTACAATTGTTGCATAATGGTATTTGCTCTAAGTAGGCAATCCATAGCAGGGAAATAAGAAGAAACCACAAGATCTCTACCAGCCCCTCTTTTTGTTTTGAAAATCATCATTCTTAATCAGCAAATTTCTCACATAATCATCTATATCTTTCCTAAATTGTTACTAATTCGTTCGATACGGCGATTTTTTAATCATTACTCTCATCCAACCTTGCCCCAAATTGTGCAGTGGAATGAATATAACGGGAGTAATCAGGAAGCTTACAGGAAACTGAGTCCCCGATCACCACCTCGCTGGAGTCGTCCTCATAATCCTCTCCAATAGCACCAAAAATCAGTTGCTAGCTAGAGTGGATCCTAATTCTGGCATTGAGCAAGGTGCATCGAGGGGCACTCCTGTTGGAAATATGCCCTAGAGGCAATAATAAAATGGTTATTATTATATTTCCTTGTACATGATAATTGTCTATTGTTCATGCTATAATTGTATTAACCGAAAACCGTAATACATGTGTGAATACATAGACCACAACATGTCCCTAGTGAGCCTCTAGTTGACTAGCTCGTTGATCAATAGATGGTTGTGGTTTCCTGACCATGGACATTGGATGTCGTTGATAACGTGATCACATCATTAGGAGAATGATGTGATGGACAAGACCCAATCCTAAGCATAGCACAAGATCGTGTAGTTCGTTTGCTAGAGCTTTTCTAATGTCAAGTATCATTTCCTTAGACCATGAGATTGTGCAACTCCCAGATACCGTAGGAATGCTTTGGGTGTATCAAATGTCACAACATAACTGGGTGACTATAAAGGTGCACTACAAGTATCTCTGAAAGTGTCTGTTGGGTTGGCATGAATCGAGACTGGGATTTGTCACTCCGTATGACGGAGAGGTATATCTAGGCCCACTCGGTAATGCATCATCATAATGAGCTCAATGTGACTAAGGAATTAGCCACGGGATCATGTGTTACGGAACGAGTAAAGAGACTTGCTGGTAATGAGATTGAACGAGGTATGGGGATACCGATGATCGAATCTCGGGCAAGTAACATACCGATGGACAAAGGGAAATGTATACGAGATTGATTGAATCCCCGACATCGTGGTTCATTCGATGAGATCATCATGGAAGATGTGGGAGCCAATATGGGTATCCAGATCCCGTTATTGGTTATTGGCCGGAGAGATATCTCGGTCATGTCTACATTGTTCCCGAACCCGTAGGGTCTACACACTTAAGGTTAGGTGACGCTAGAGTTGTAATGGGAATTGTATGTGGTTACCGAAAGTTATTCGGAGTCTCGGATGAGATCCCGGATGTCACGAGGAGTTCCGGAATGGTCCAGAGGTAAAGATTTATATATGGGAAGTCCTAGTTTGGCCACCGAAAATTGTTCGAGATTTTTGGTATTTTGCCGGGAAGGTTCTAGAAGGTTCCGAAGTGGGGCCCACCTGCATGGGGGACCCACATGAACGTGGGTAGCGGGGGCAAGGCCCCACACCGCTGTTCAAGGTGCACCAAGATCCCCCCTTAGAAGGAATAAGCTCATATCTCGAAGGGATAAGATCAAGATCCCTAAAAGGGGGGGGGGGGGTAACAATCGGTGGGGAAGGGAAAGGATGGGATTTCTTTCCTCCCACCTTTGCTAACGCCCCAATGGACTTGGAAGGCAAGAAACCAGCCCCCTCCACCCATATAGATAGTGGGGATGTGCTTGGGAGCTGAACCCCTTGCCCCTGGCGCAGCCCTTCCCCCTCCTACACCTCCTCCTCCTCCGTAGTGCTTGGCGAAGCTCTGCGAGAGAACCACAAGCTCCACCACCACGTCGTCGTGCTGCCGGAGCTCTCCCTCAACTTCTCCTCTTCCCTTGCTGGATCAAGAAGGAGGAGATGTCCCCGGGCTGTATGTGTGTTGAACGCGGAGGCGCCGCCCGTTCGGCGCTTGGATCGGATCTTCCGCGATTTGAATCGCGCGAGTACGACTCCATCAACTGTGTTCTTGTAACGCTTCCACTTAGTGATATTCAAGGGTATGAAGATGCACTCCCTCTCTCTCATTGCTAGCATCTCCTAGATTGATCTTGGTGACACGTAGGATTTTTTTGAATTATTACTACGTTCCCCAACAGTGGTATCAGAGCTAGGTCTATGCGTAGATTCTATGCACGAGTAGAACACAAGTAGTTGTGGGTGATGATTTGCTCAATTTTCTTACTGTTACTAGTCCTATCTTGGTTCAGCGACATTGTGGGATGAAGCGGCCCAGACTGACCTTACACGTACGCTTACGTGAGACAGGTTCCACCGACTGACATGCACTTGTTGCATAAGGTGGCTAGCGGGTGTCTGTCTCTCCCACTTTAGTCGGATCGCATTCAATGAAGAGGGTCCTTATGAAGGGTAAATAGCAATTGGCATATCACCGTTGTGGCTTTTGCGTAGGTAAGAAACGTTCTTGCTAGAAACCCATAGCAGGCACGTAAAACATGCAACAACAATTAGAGGACGCCTAACTTGTTTTTGCAGGGTATGCTATGTGATGTGATATGGCCAAAAGGATGTGATGAATTATATATGTAATGTATGAGATTGATCATGTTCTTGTAATAGGAATCACGACTTGCATGTCGATGAGTATGACAACCGGCATGAGCCATAGGAGTTGCCTTAATTTATTATATGACCTGCGTGTCAATGAAAATGCCATGTAATTACTTTACTTTATTGCTAACCGTTAGCCATAGTAGTAGAAGTAATAGTTTACAAGACAACTTCATGAAGACACGATGATGGGGATCACGGTGTCATGACGGTGACGATGGTGATCATGCCGCGCCTCAAAGATGGAGATCAGAGACGCAAGCTGATATTGGCCATATCATGTCACTTTATGATTTGCATGTGATGTTTATCTTGTTTACATCTTATTTTCTTAGAACAACAGTAGGATAAATAAGATGATCCCTCACTAAAATTTCAATAAATGTGTTCCCCCTAACTGTGCACCGTAGCGAAGGTTCGTTGTTTCGAAGCACCACGTGATGATCGGGTGTGATAGATTTTAACGTTCGCATACAACAGGTGTAAGACAGATTTACACATGAGAAACACTTAGGTTGACTTGACGAGCCTAGCATGTACAGACATGGCCTCGGAACACGAGAGACCGAAAGGTCGAACATGAGTCGTATAGTAGATGCGATCAAGATGAAGATCTTTATCGTTGATGACTAGTCCATCTCACGTGATGATCGGACACGGCCTAGTCGATTCAGATCATGTATCACTTAGATGACTAGAGTGATGTCTATCTAAGTGGGAGTTCTTAGTTAATATGATTAATTGAACTCATTATCATGAACATAGTCTAAATTGTCTTTGCAAATTATGTTGTAGATTAATAGCTCACGCTTTAGCTCCCTGTTTTAATACGTTCCTAGAGAAAGACTAAGTTGAAAGATATTGTAAGCAATTGTGTGGACTAGGGCCATAGTCTGAGGATTGTCCTCCTTGCTATGCAGAAGGCTTCTGTCCTTGATGCACCGCTCGGTGTGCCAACCCCTCTAGCGTCGTCTGTGGATGTTGTGAACATCTGGCAGACACGTTCTGATGACTACTTGATAGTTTAGTACACCAGAAAGGATCGATATGGTTGACTAGAGGGGGGGGGGTGAATAGGCAACTAACAATTTTTAAGCTTTTCTTAGCCAAATTAAACTTTGCAATAATAAAGGTTGTCTAGATGTGCAACTAGGTGAACAACCTATATGATGCAACAACACTAGCACACGAGCAAGCAAGGATAAGAACAACAAATAAGCTATCACAAGTAAAGGGATGAGATAACCAAGAGTGGAGCCGGTGGAGACGAGGATGTGTTACCGAAGTTCCTTCCTTTTGAAGGGAAGTACGTCTCCGTTAGAGCGGTGTGGAGGCACAATGCTCCCCAAGAAGCCACTAGGGCCACCGTATTCTCCTCACGCCCTCACACAATGCGAGATGCCGTGATTTCACTATTGGTGCCCTTGAAGGCGGCGACCGAACCTTTACAAGCAAGGTTGGGGCAAACTCCACAACAACCGGAGGCTCCCAACAGCAACAACAAACCCACGAAGCTTCACCACAATGGAGTATGGCTACGAGGTGACCTCAACCGTCTAGGGTGCTCAACACCCAAGAGTAACAAGATCCGCAAGGGATAGGTGGGGGGAATCAAATATCTCTTGGTGGAAGTGTAGATCTAGGCCTTCTCAACCAATCCCGAGCAAATCAACAAGTTTGATTGGCTAGGGAGAGAGATCGGGCGAAAATGGAGCTTTGAGCAGCAATGGAGCTTGGGGGGAAAGAGGTAGGTCAACAAGGAAGAAGATGACCCCTTTATATAGTGGGGTAACACATCCAACCGTTACCCCACTAAACAGCTCCGCACAGAGCGGTACTACCGCTAAGGACGGGCGGTACTACCGCTAAGAGCGGTACTACCGCTCCATACCTAGCGGTACTACCGCTCTACCACAGAGCGGCACTACCGCGGGAGCAGAGCGGTACTACCGCTTGGAGCGGTACTACCGCTACTACTGCCGCTCCTAGTGCCGCAAAACCCGACACGAGAAAACACCGTCTCGAATCGAGGCGGTAGTAGGCGCGTACTATCGAGGTAGTAGTCGAAGCCATGAGCGGTACTACCGCTCATCGGAGCGGTACTACCGCTGGGAGCGGTACTACCGCTCTGCTGAGCGGTACTACCGCTTGTGGGCTTCGGCGGTACTACTGCTGTAGATTGCGGTACTACCGCTGGCACAGGGTGAAACTGAAACGGAAGAGAGAGGGGCAGCTCCAAAGATGCAAAGGGAAGACGACGGGTGTGATAAGGATGTGTACGTGATGATTCCACCCAAGCCTTACCAACGCGGATCCCCTCTTAATAGTACGTTGACTCCTACGAAACTAGTCCACCAACAACGAACCGCAGGAGCTACACCGTCTTGAATAAAGACACCAAGGGGAGGAAATCGTCTCGTGCCAATGGATGATCTTCTGAAAGAACTTAACGCACACGATTAGTCCGCAAAAGCATTGTCATCAATCACCAAAACCACTAGGGAATAAATATGCCCTTACAATCTCCCCCTTTTTGGTGGATTGATGACAATACCGGGATTTGCAAAAACATGATATATAGAAAGCATACAAACCGACGGTCCTAACATGTAGTTGGGCTCCCCCTCGATGTGTGCTATTTAAATAAGTGCTTTGGACTGCACAAACACACATACTCGGATCAAAGCTCCCCCTACATTTTAGAGACCAAAAATCTAAGCATGAAGCATGAGAGCAGCATAGAAGATATAACAAGACAGGCATGCAACTCATGAGCTAGATAGACATAGATAATGATCTTTGAAGGGAAGGGTAGCATATGTCTCACACCATATGACTCGAAATTGCGAAACTTAGGTCTCACGGACAAACCAACCAAAGCAAGCCAACTAAAACATGAATAAGACAAGACACACGAGCGAAAGAGACACACTCAAGAAATCCCAAGCTCTCTCCCCTTTGGCATCGAGACACCAAAAGGAGAGGGAGCGCTACTCTGACCCTGTGAGAGCAAGCGAGAACACACGATCGAGCCCAGCAGAATCATCGGCACCACCGTCGTCGATCGAAGTGCTCGGTCTCGAGAATCGGTCCACAGGCAAGGTCTTCTGAATCCACTCCTCCTCCTCAGTAAGCTGGTCCTCAGATCCACTCTGGACGGTAGCGCCCAACTAACGCATGAGCTCCTTGTGACGACCTCGGGCCTTCTTCTCTGCCACGTGAGCCATGTACTTCGACCGTGAGACTCCATGCGAAGAGCTTCTTGACCTTGGCCTTGAGCTTGGGCCCAAGATGGCTCTGTCCCGGAGGGCACGAAGTCATCATCTTCATCCTCACCTCGATCTCCTCTTTAGTCTCCATAGCAGCAGCAGATGACGGAACACCAGTCTTAGGGGCTTGAGTGCCCCAGTTCTCCTTCTTCCTCGGGCGCTTGACATCGTGAGAGACCAAATCGCCAAGCTCCAAAGGCCTCCTTGGGATAGACATGCTTCCTGTGCCTTCTCAATGAGCAGCATAATGAGCGGAGCATAAATTGGGCATTTGCGCGGAGATGGCGAAACTAGCTCAGACCACATAACATGAGAGATATCCAAGGTCTCTCGGTGCTCTGCCCTTCTCCCGTGACGTAAGATAAGCATGTCCACAAGATAAGAGTGAACCTGGTCCAGATTCGATGCGAGGGAAAAGAGTCTCTCTGAAGATACGGTGAAGTATATCCAGATAGGCGGGTAGCTCATAGGTCTCCTTCTTTGTGTCGGGGTTGATCTTGAGTGCAGAGGGCCACAGAGCTTGCTTGTGAGTGGCGATGGCTCGAAGGTGGGGGCGAAAGCGACAGCGAGACTCAAGTCCAAGGTCTTCCACCCCAATCAACTGCATGAAAGCTTTCCACTTGATGACAAAGAACTTGCCATTTGTCATCCAGGTCGAGTCCTGTCCTCATCAGTCCCCAAGGTGAACCGTGGCATAGAATCGGGCCACAACATCGGCATTGAAGTCCTTGTTGAATTGCATGATCCGGAGAATGTTCAGCTGAGTGCACATCTCAAGAGCTTCACCAAAGTAGTCGGGATCACTCTTCATATGCTCAATGTCGATGGAGTGCACTTTGACATAGAGATTCTTCTTGGCCTTGAGAACATCAAAATAGATAGCAAACTGAAACTTGTTCCAGCAGGACGGTTGACCAAAGTGGGATCTTGGGCGACCTCATACGGGTTCTGACGGCGCCTTGCCCGAACTCCTTGGGTGGCATTTCGGCAGAGTTTTCCCGGCTTTGCCACGACCGCATCTTCTTACGCATTTGGGGAGAAGGTGGAGCACTCGAAGATCCTCCGCAGGCTCGGTGGTGCGGTAGCGCTTGGACGAGCACGACCGGGTTGACACGACGAGCTTGAGGCTCGGGAACCTCATCACCGAACCACACACACAAAACACGCAAACAACCGATTTAAACAAGGATAAGCCACAAGAACGAACAAAGAGGATCACAAATAGGTAGGAGTAAGATGGATTTTGGTAGAGGGCGGTAGTACCGTGACCCTGAAGCGGTAGTACCGCTCTAAGCGGTAGTACCGCTGCGGGGAGCAGTAGTACCGCTCTAAGCGGTAGTACCGCTCCGGGGAGCGATAGTACCGCTCCAAGCGGCAGTACCGCTACGGAGAGCGGTAGTACCGTTCGGGCGCGGGGAAACAGCCGTTTCCTACTACCGTGGTCAGATCCGGTACTTCCGCCCTACCAAATTCAAAAATACTCCAACCAAACACTAATCCAAACAGCCTAGAAGCCTTCTCCATCCTACTCAAGCCTAGATTTGGCCAAAAATCTAAAGATGCAACCGCTAATGCCCCTAAGAAGCTAGATTGAAAACCTAAATAAAAAGAACAAGAGAACGGGGCAATACTGGCATCCATGGCAAGAGGACGGGGTGGGATCGACTCCACCAAGGAATGGAGAAAGACGGCCGGAGAGGAGATCCGCGGAGCCCTCCATGGCGCCGGTTCTTTGGAGAGAGAGACAGCGAGAGGGCGAGTGAATGGGTATGGGGAGAAGACACTCCCCTGCCCCAAATAACCCCCACCACGCCTCCCAGCGGTAGTACCCTGCTGGAGAGCGATAGTACCGCTGGAGCGGTAGTACCTCTTACCAAAGAGCGGTAGTACCGCCAGAGCGGTAGTACCGCTACCAACAACGGTAGTACCGCCAAACAACCAAAAGAGATGACTTCTAGGCGCACAAGATGAAGAAAAATACACCAAGGAACAGAAAGTCGATGACAAGATAGAGACCATCAAAAACAAACACACGAACCATGAACCGAACCCACTCCTTCAAAGCAAACAACACAAAAGGGAGCAAACTCAGGCCTCTCTCGAGAGAGGGCGGTGGCCGGAGCCACCTATGTTTGAGTCAATTGGTATGGCACCGTGAAGAATTATCCTTGGGTCCATGACCAAAACTCCTCTTTGAAGCACAAGCGCCATTAACAATGGCTAAAGTGAAAGAGTTGATCGTTTTATGCATAAAGGGGGGAGGGAGAGTTCATTAATAGAACAACACTCCCCTATGTCCATGCCTACACCTAAACTAGACATTACATTAAGTGTGGTGGAAGTTGCACGGTTCAAGCCACATTGCTCAAATCAATGATATTTAGCTCATGCCTTAACTCATGAAATCTTGCTTCATCCAAGGGCTTCGTGAAGATATCTGCAAGGTTATCGTGAGTGTCGACATACTTGAGCTCGATCTCTCCTCGCCTAATGTGATCCGGATGAAATGATACCGAATCTCAATGTGCTTCGTCTTGAAGTGTTGCACGGGTTGAGAGAAGTCTTGATGGCACTTTCATTATCACACCAAAGAGGCACTTTGTCACAATTGACACCGTACTCCTTTAAAGTTTGCCTCATCCATAAGAGTTGAGCACAACAACTACCCGCCGCCACATACTCCGCCTCGGTGGGCGAGAGAGACACGCAACTCTGCTTTTGGAAGACCAACTTACCAAAGAGCAACCAAGAAATTGGCACCCTCCTAAGTGGACTTCCTATCCACTTTGTCTCCGTCCAATCGAATCAGTAAATCCTTCAAGCTTGAAGTTTGCTCCTCTTGGGTACCATAAGCCAAAGTTTGGGGTATGAGCCAAATATCGAAAGATTCGCTTGATCGCCACATAGTGACTTTCCTTCGGTGCGGCTTGAAACCGTGCACACATACCCACACTCAACATGATATCCGGTCTAGATGCACAAAGGTAAAGCAGAGATCCAATCATGGGCGATATACCTTTTGATCCACCGCTTTACCATTGGGATCAATGTCAAGTTGGCACTTAGTAGGCATTGGTGTAGTAGCCGGCTTGACATCACTTAGCTTGAATCTTTTAAGCATGTCTTGAGTGTATTTGTCTTGGTTGATGAAGGTTCCTTCTCTTCTTTGTTTGATGTCGAAACCAAGGAAGAACTTCAACTCTCCCATCGAAGACATCTTGAACTTGGAGGTCATGAGGCGGCAAATTCCTCATTGAAAGCTTTGTTAGGAGAACCAAAGATAATATCATCAACATATAATTGGCATACAAACAACTCCCCATTGACCTTCTTAGTAAAAAGAGTGGGATCGATTTGCCCCACTTCAAAGCCACGATCTTGTAGCAACTCGGTAAGGTGGTCATACCACGCACGTGGGGCTTGTTTAAGGCCATAGAGTGCCTTATCGAGTTGATACACATGATCCGGAAAGTAGGGGTCCTCGAACCCGGGGGGTTGCTTGACATAGACCAACTCATTAATGGGACCATTAAGAAAAGCACTTTTCACATCCATTTGTTGCAACTTAAAGTTGTGATGGGAAGCATAAGCAATCAACAAACGAATGGATTCAAGACGAGCAACGGGAGCAAAGGTTTCACCGTAGTCGATACCCTCGACTTGGGAGTAGCCTTGTGCTACCAATCTTGCCTTGTTGCGAATGATGTTTCCATGAGCATCTTACTTGTTCTTGAAAATCCACTTGGTCCCAATGACGTTGTGGTTCTCCGATGGCCTTGGCACCAATCTCCACACTTTGTTGTACTCAAAGTTGTTGAGTTCTTCATGCATAGCATTGAGCCAATCCGAGTCTTCAAGCGCCTCATAGACCTTTTGAGGTTCAACACAAGAGACAAACGCGTGATGTTCACAATAGTTTGCCAATTGTCTCGAGTGCTTACCCTTTTCTTAGGCTTCCAACCACATTCTCCATGAGATGGTCTTTGGTTGTGAGTTTGGAAGCAATCTTGGCGGCACGACGCTCTAATTCCTCCTCGGAGGTGAGATGAGGAGGGGTCACTTGATCATCTTGAGCGTCGTCTTGAGCATGAACTTCATCTTGAGCATGCTCGGGAGAGAGAACTTGACCTTGGGCATCATTTGAGGTGATATCATCGTCTTGAGCACGATCTTGCCCTTGGTCTTGTTCTAGAGGTTGAGGGCCTTCACTTTGTTCTTCGGAAGCGTGTGGGTCTTGGGTTGGTGATGGCTCCACTTGAGTGGAGCATTGTCCTTCTCCTTCGGCCACAAGGGGTTCCTCAATGGGTAGGATGTAGCCAACTCCCATTCTTCTTATGGCTTGAGGAGGAATTTCATCACCTACATCACAAGTGCCACTTTGCTCCACTTGGGAGCCGTTATTCTCATCAAACTCCACGTTACACGTCTCCTCAATAAGTCCCGTGGATTTATTGAGGACACGGTAAGCATGGGAGTTTGTAGCATAACCAACAAATATGCCCTCATGAGCTCTAGCTTCAAATTTAGACAAACAAACACCTTTCTTGAGAATGAAACACTTACACCCGAACACCCGGAAGTACTTAAGGTTGGGCTTGTTGCCGGTGAGTATCTCATAAGGAGTCTTGTTCAAGCCTTTGCGGAGATAAAGCCGATTGGATGCATGACAAGCGGTGTTGATGGCTTCGGCTCAAAAGTTGTATGGAGACTTGAACTCCGCCATCATGGTCCTCGCCGCATCCATCAACGTCCGGTTCTTTCTCTCCGCCACACCATTTTGTTGAGGGGTATATGGTGCAGAATATTGATGCTTGATTCCCTCATCACTAAGAAACTCATCCAAGGTGTAGTTCTTGAACTCGGTGCCGTTGTCACTTCTTATAGTCAAGATCTTTGCATTATGTTGACGTTGAGCTTAATTTGCAAAGTCGATGACGGTTTGTTGGGTCTCACTCTTCCTCTTGAAGAAATATACCCAAGTGTATCTTGAATAGTCATCCACGATCACCAAGCAATACTTTCTTCCTCCAAGACTATCAAATGATGGTGGCCCAAAGAGATCCATGTGAAGGAGCTCCAAGGGTCTCTTTGAGTATATGACAGTTGTGGGAGGGTGAGCCTTCTCATGAAGATTTCCTTCAATACAAGCACTGCAAGCACGGTCTTTGGCAAAGCTAACATTTGTTAGTCCACGAACATGGTCCCCCTTGAGAAGACTTTGCAAAGATCTCATATTGACATGGACTAGACGGCGATGCCAAAGCCATCCCACGTCAACTTTAGCCATTAGGCATGTCGCGGTCTTAGTGGGTCGCTCCGAAAAGTTAATCACATAGAGACCGTTTTCGACATGCCCAACAAAGGCTACTTTAAGAGTCTTGCTCCACAAGAGGGCCACGGTATCAATGTCAAAGAAAGTAGCAAAACCCATGACTGCAAGTTGACGAACGGAAAGCAAATTGTATGCAAGGGACTCAACAAGCATGACTTTCTCGATCGTAAGATCATGAGAAATGACAACCTTGCGAGACCCAATACCTTAGAATGTGATGCATCACCCCACTCGACATCGGTGGGCATAGATGGAATCTCTTGCACGTCCACCACCATGTCCTTGCTTCCGGTCATATGATTTGTTGCTCCACTATCAAGCAACCATGATCCCCCACCGGAAGCAAACCCCTACAAGAGATCAATGCTTGGTTTTAGGTACCCATTTGGTAATGGGTCCTTTGATGTTAGTAACGAGGGTCTTAGGAACCCAAATAGACCATTCAATGTACTCACAAGAAGAACCAACAAATTTAGCATAAACGTGCCCATCACTAGCACGGCACAACACATAAGAGGGGTTAAAGTCGCCGGCTATGTTTGTGGGAATGATGTTGTCCTTCTTGACATTGCCACCCTTGGCACAGTTCTTCTTCTTCTTGGAAGCACCCTCTCCCTCCTTCACAAAAGTTTGCTTGAGAGGGGGAGGTTGCTTGGACTTGTCATTCTTCTTCTTGCTCTTGGGCTTGGGCGCGAACCCAATCCCCTCCTTGGCCACAACTTCCTTTTGATTACTCAAAAGGTCGTTAAGGTTCTTCTCACCTTGAATGCATGAGACAAGGCCCTTTTCAAGTTGCTCCTTCAACTTAGCATTCTCCTCAACAAGATGCACATGCTCACAACAAGGGTTAGTAGCATTTGCATTATCAATCAATATCATATGAGGAAAGGTAGCTTTCTCCTTGGTTAGCTTTACTTGAAGTTGATCATGAGACTCTTTGAGACTAGCATGAGCCCCCTTCAAGACTTTGTGAGCCTTGTCGAGAGTGTCAAAGTCCTCATTGAGTCTAGCAAGATCAACTCCGAGCTTTGCCTTCTCGGAACTAAGCACACGAGACACAACAAGAGTATGATCAAGGCCTTTCTTTAATTTAGCGTGATCATCGTTGTGTGACTCCTCAAGAGCCAAACGAAGGCCACGCTCTTCCTCAAGAGCATTGGAAAGATCCGAAATCTCATCGGCATAGTCACGACTATGCCCTTCCATCTTAGAGATGGTTTCTTCATGAGTCTCGATCATGACATTGGCTTCACCAAGTTGTTCCAAGAGAGCAAGTGCATCTTGGATTTGCCCTTGAGTTTACTCATAAAGATCTCAAATTCATTTTCCTCTACATTAGTCCCCTCATGTTCATCAATGCAATCCGTTAAAGAGGAATGATGGATGATGGTAGTTTTGATGTTGGGGGTTACCTTGTTGGTGGCTTTAGCCATGAGGCACTTGGCGGTGATGTTTTCATTGGGTGAACCAAAAGAGACACCCGAGGAGTCATTGCAATGGCCACGGAGGCCATGGCAACCGGTTCACCATCCTCATCATCATCATCATCCTCATTGTACTCTTCTTGAACCACCAAGGCTTTGTGAGGAGACTTCTTTGGAAAGTTGCTCTTGTTGGGGAAAGACTTGACCTTGTCCTTACGGATGAGCTTGCCACCATTGTCTTCCCTCTTCTCATATGGGCATTCCGCAACAAAGTGACTCACATTGCCACAATTGAAACACGTCCTCACACATTTCTTGCCCTTAGAGCCACTTGAATTGCTCTTGTTGAAGTTGGGTCTTGAGTTCTTCTTGCTCCAAAATTGTCTTGAAGCAAGGGCCATGTGTTCATGATAATCATACTTAGTATCTTGAGGTTGCTCTTCTTCTTCCTCCTCTCCATCTTCTTCAACACAAATCTTGGCCTTTAAGGCGAGGTTGGGCTTCTTTGCTCTTTGAGAGCGAAGCACCGCATTGTCGGCGGTCTTGTCCAATATGCTCATAGCCACAAACTCGTCCAACACATCACTTGAGGACAAGGTGTGGAAGTCCGGTCGTTGACGGATAACGGAGGACATGGCTTTGTGGTATGGCATCATTGCCTTGAGAAATTTGCGCTTGATCCAGTTGTCATCAGTGTCCTTACTTCCATGATCCCGAGGGAGGCGGCAAGCTTGGTTACTCTCCGATAGAGCTCACGAGGTTCTTCTTCTTCCTTCATTGCAAACTCATCGGCTTCGTCTTGGACCACTTCATAATTGGAACGTTGAATGCTTGCGCTTCCTCGATACATGGACACCACCTTGAGCCAAGCATCTTTGGCACGGATGTAAGGCCGAAGATGAGGGAGGTCTTCGGGAAGGATTGCTTCTTGGATGATGAAGAGAGCGTTCTCATTGAATTGATGGTCCACGACCTCTCTTGGAGAAAAGTTGCTCGGATCATGCGGATAACAATGATTCTCCAAAGGTTAGTGTTCACATGATTTAAATGACGCTTAAAACGATAAACCCAAGAATCAAAATCCTCCTTTTTATCAACCTTAGGTGGTGGACCGGCATAATTCAAATGAGTGGAAGGAATCGGCCCACCATAAACGGGAGGTTGCACATGGGCAAAGATGCCGGTGCCATTCTTACCACTAGACGAGGGGGCTTTCTCATTCGTAGCTTCCCCCTTATCGGAGTTAGCATCCGCTCCCGTGTTGGTGGGATCACCCACTTTCACGGGTGCGGTGGAAAGTTTAAGCCCTTCTAGAAATCCTTAAACATGTCCTTGACCTCGCTCGTCATGGAGGTTTTCAATGTGTCCAACGCCACATTGAATTCCTCACGAGAGATCGAGTACTCCCATCTCCGTAGATGATGTCGGATTCGACGGAGTGCTCCCCACATCATCTCGACGTCAACTCATACTCTTGGACGGTAAAGTCCTTAAAAGAGATGAGGCTCGATACCAATTGAAAGGATCGATATGGTTGACTAGAGGGGGGGGGGGTGAATAGGCAACTAACAATTTTTAAGCTTTTCTTAGCCAAATTAAACTTTGCAATAATAAAGGTTGTCTAGATGTGCAACTAGGTAAACAACCTATATGATGCAACAACACTAGCACACGAGCAAGCAAGGATAAGAACAACAAATAAGTTATCACAAGTAAAGGGATGAGATAACCAAGAGTGGAGCCGGTGGAGACGAGGATGTGTTACCGAAGTTCCTTCCTTTTGAAGGGAAGTACGTCTCTGTTAGAGCGGTGTGGAGGCACAATGCTCCCCAAGAAGCCACTGGGGCCACCGTATTCTCCTCACGCCCTCACACAATGCGAGATGCCGTGATTCCACTATTGGTGCCCTTGAAGGCGGCGACCGAACCTTTACAAGCAAGGTTGGGGCAAACTCCACAACAACCGGAGGCTCCCAACAACAACAACAAACCCACGAAGCTTCACCACAATGGAGTATGGCTCGAGGTGACCTCAACTGTCTAGGGTGCTCAACACCCAAGAGTAACAAGATCCGCAAGGGATAGGTGGGGAATCAAATATCTCTTGGTGGAAGTGTAGATCTAGGCCTTCTCAACCAATCCCGAGCAAATCAACAAGTTTGATTGGCTAGGGAGAGAGATCGGCGAAAATGGAGCTTTGAGCAGCAATGGAGCTTGGGGGAAAGAGGTAGGTCAACAAGGAAGAAGATGACCCCTTTATATAGTGGGGTAACACATCCAACTGTTACCCCACTAAACAGCTCCATATGAGCGGTACTACCGCTAAGGATCGGCGGTACTACCGCTAAGAGCGGTACTACCGCTCCATACCTAGCGGTACTACCGCTCTACCACAGAGCGGCACTACAGCGGGAGCAGAGCGGTACTACCGCTTGAGCGGTACTACCGCTACTATCGCCGCTCCTAGTGCCGCAAAACCCGACACGAGAAAACACCGTCTCGAATCGAGGCGGTAGTAGGCGCGTACTATCGAGGTAGTAGTCGAAGCCCATGAGCGGTACTACCGCTCATCGAGCGATACTACCGCTGGGGCGGTACTACCGCTCTGCTGAGCGGTACTACCGCTTGGGCTTCAAGCGGTACTACTGCTGTAGATTGCGGTACTACCGCTGGCACAGGGCGAAACTGAAACGGAAGAGAGAGGGGCAGCGCCAAAGATGCAAAGGGAAGACGACGGGTGTGATAAGGATGTGTACGTGATGATTCCACCCAAGCCTTACCAACGCGGATCCCCTCTTAATAGTACGGTGACTCCTACGAAACTAGTCCACCAACAACGAACCGCAGGAGCTACACCGTCTTGAATAAAGACACCAAGGGGAGGAAATCGTCTCGTGCCAATGGATGATCTTCTGAAAGAACTTAACGCACACGATTAGTCCGCAAAAGCATTGTCATCAATCACCAAAACCACTAGGGAATAAATATGCCCTTACAACACCATGCTTTACGGCTTAGAATCGAGGCTCCAAAGGCGTTTTGAACGCCATGGAACATATGAGATGTTCTAAGAGCAGAAATTGGTATTTCAGGCTCATGCCGATGTTGAGAGGTTAAGACCTCTGACAAGACCTTTGCCTACAAGATGGAGGAGAATAGCTCAGCCAGTGAGCACGTGCTCAAAATGTCTGGGTGCTTCAATCGCTTGAATCAAATGGGAGTTAATCTTCCAGAGAAGGAAGCGATTGACAGAGTTCTCCAGTCACTATCACCAAGCTACTAGAGCTTCGTGATGAACTATAAAATGCAAGGGAAGATGATCCCGGAGTTGTTCATCGAGCTTAAGGCCGTGAAGGTAGGAATCAAGAAGGAGCATCAAGTGTTGATGGTTAACAAGACCACTGGTTTCAAGAAGGGCAAGGGCAAGAAGGGAAACTTCATGAATGGCAAGCCAGTTGCCGCTCCAGTGAAGAAACCCAAGAACCCAAACTCGAGACGAAATGCTTCTATAGGGGAACGTTCACTCGTAGCGAAACTGCCTCAAATACTTGGTAGATAAGAAGTCTGGCAACTTCAATAAAAGTATATTTGATATATGTGTTATTGATGTGTACCTTACTAGTACTCCTAGTAACACCTGGGTATTAGATACCAGTTCAGTTGCTAAGATTGGTAATCTAAACAAAAGCTGCGGAATAAACAGAGACTAGCTAAGGGAGAGGTGATGATGTGTGTTGGAAGTGTTTCCGAGGTTGATGCGATCACCATCGCATGCTCCCTCTACCTTCGGGATTAGTGTTGAACCTAGATAAATGTTGTTTGCATTGGTGTCTGCGTTGAGCATGAACATGATTAGATCATGTTTGTTGCAATACGGTTATTCATATAAGTCAGAGAATAATGGTTATTCTGTTTACATGAATAATACCGTCTATGGTCATGCACCCAATGTGAATGGTTTATTGAATCTCGGTCGTAGTGATACACATGTTCATAACATTGAAGCCAAAAGATGTAGAGTTGATAATGATACTACCACTTTCTTGTGGCGTTGCCGCTTAGGTCATATTGGTGTAAAGCGCATGAAGAACCTCCATGCCGATGGACTTTTGAAGTCACTTGATTTTGAATCACTTGACACATGCGAACCATGCCTCATTGGCAAGATGACTAAAACCCCGATTTTTGGAACAATGGAACGAGCAAGTGACTTGATGGAAATCATACATGCTGATGTGTGCGGTCCGATGAGTGTTGACGCGTGCGGTGGATATCGTTATTTTCTCACCTTCACTGATGAATTGAGTAGATATGGGTATGTTTACTTAGTGAAGCATAAGTCTGAAACGTTTGAAAAGTTCAAGCAATTTCAAAGTGAAGTTGAGAATCATCATAACAAGAAGATCAAGTTCCTACGATATGATCAAGGGGGGAGTATATGAGTTACAAGTTAGGCAATCACTTAAGACAAGGTGGAATCATTTCACAATTGACGCCGCCTGTAACACCATAGCACAATGGTGTCCGAACATCGTAATCGCACTCTATTGGATATGGCGTGATCTATGATGTCTCTTACCGATGTACCACTATCGTTTTGGGGTTATGCATTAGAGACAACTACATTCACTTTAATAGGGCACCATCTAAGTCCGTGGAGACGACACCGTATGAACCATGGTTTGGCAAGAAACCTAAGTTGTCATTTCTGAAGGTTTGGGGCTGCGATACTTATGTCGAAAGGTTCAACCAGAAAAGCTTGAACCCAAAGCGGACAATTGTGTCTTCATAGAATACCCAAAGAATACGATTGGGTATACCTTCTATCTCAGATCTGAGGGCAAAGTGTTTGTCGCTAAGAACAGGTCCTTCCACAAGAAAGAGTTTCTCTCGAAAGAATTGAGTGGGAGGAAGATAGAACTTGATGAGGTTGTTGAACCTTTACTTCAACCAGAGAGTAGCGCAGCACAGAAAGATGTTTATGTGGCACCTACGTCAGTTGAAGAGAACGCTAATGATGATGACCATGAAGCTTCAGATCGAGTTACTATCGAACCTCGTAGGTCGACAAGGGTGTGTACAACTTCTGAGTGATAACTCATGTTCTTGGACAACGGTGAACCTACGAGCTATGGAGAAGCGATGTTGGGCCCGGATTCCAACAAATGGCTAGGAGCCATGAAATCCAAGATAGGATCCATGTATGAGAACAAAGTATGGACTTTGGTGGACTTGCCCGATGATCGGCAAGCCATTGAGAATAAATGGATCTTTAAGAAGAAGACAGACGCTGATGGTAATGTCACCCTTTATGAAGGTCGACTTGTCTCAAAGAAGTTTCCGACAAGTTCAAGGAGTTCAATGTGATGAGACTCTCTCAATCATAGCGATGCTAAAGTCTGTTAGAATTCTGTTAGCAGTTGCTGCATTTTCATTTATGAAATCTGGAAGATGGATGTCAAAACAAAGTTTCCTTGACGGCTTCCATGAGGAAAGGTTGTATGTGATACAACGAGAAGGTTTTGTCGATCCTAAGGATGCTAGAAGGTATGCAAGCTCCAGCGATCCTTCTATGGACTGGAGCAAGCATCTCGTTGTTGGAACATACGCTTTGATGAGGTGATCAAAGCTTTTGGGTTTATACAAAGTTAGCAAGAAACTTGTATTTACAAGAAAGTGAGTGGGAGCACTAGAACATTTTTGATAAGTATATGTGGATGACATATTGTTGATAGGAAATGATGTAGAATTTCTGGAAAGCATAAAGGGTTGTTTGAATGGAGTTTTTCAAAGGAAGACCTGTGTAAAACTGCTTACATATTGGGTATCAAGATCTATAGAGATAGATCAAGACGTCTGATAAGACTTTCACAGAGCACATACCTTGACATTTTGAAGGAGTTCAAAATGGATCAGTCAAAGAAGGAGTTCTTGCCTGAGTTGTAAGGTGTGAAGTTAAGACTTGAAGCTCGACCACGGTAGAAGAAAGATAAAGGACGAAGGTTGTTCCCTATGCCTTAGCCATAGGCTCTATACGATACGCCATGCTGTGTACCGCACCTGATATGTGCCTTGCCACGTGTCTGGCAAGGGGGGTACAAGAGTGATCCAGGAGTGGATCATTGGACAGCGGTCAAAAATTATCCTTAGAGGAATAAGGAAATGTTTCTCGGTTATGAAGGTGATAAAAAGGTTCGGCATAAAGGGTTACGTCGATGCAAGCTTTAACACCTATCCGGATGACTCTGAGTAGCAAACCCGGATATGTATAGTGGAGAGACCATTTGGGATAGCTCCTAGTGGGGCATGGAAGCGGCATCTACAATATGACATAGAGATTTGCGAAGTACATACGGATCTGAATGTTGCAGACTCATTGACTAAACCTCTTCCACGAGCAAAACATGATCAACACCAGAACTCTATGGGTGTTTGATTCATCACAATGTAACTAGATTATTGACTCTAGTGCAAGTGGGAGACTGTTGGAAATATGCCCTAGAGGCAATAATAAAATGGTTACTATTATATTTCCTTGTTCATGATAATTGTCTATTGTTCATGCTATAATTGTATTAACCAGAAACATTAATACATGTGTGAATACATAGACCACAACATGTCCCTAGTGAGCCTCTAGTTGACTAGCTCGTTGATCAATAGATGGTTGTGGTTTCCTGACCATGGACATTGGATGTCGTTGATAACGGGATCACATCATCAAGAAAATGATGTGATGGACAAGACACAATCCTAAGCATAGCACAGGATCCTGTAGTTCGTTTGCTAGAGCTTTTCTAATATCAAGTATCATTTCCTTAGACCATGAGATTGTGCAACTCTCGGATACCGTAGGAATGCTTTGGGTGTATCAAACGTCACAACGTAACTAGGTGACTATAAAGGTGCACTACAGGTTGGCACGAATCGAGACTGGGATTTGTCACTCCGTATGACGGAGAGGTATCTCTGAGCCCACTCGGTAATGCATCATAATAATGAGCTCAATGTGACTAAGGAGTTAGCCATGAGATCATGTGTTACGGAACGAGTAAAGATACTTGCTGGTAATAAGATTGAACAAGGTATGGAGATACTGACGATCGAATCTCAGACAAGTAACATACCGATGGACAAAGGGAATTGTATACGGGATTGATTGAATCCCCGACATCGTGGTTCATCCGATGAGATCATCGTGGAACATGTGGGAGCCAATATGGGTATCCAGATCCCGCTATTGGTTATTGGCCGAAGAGATGTCTCGGTCATGTCTGCATGGTTCTCGAACCCGTAGGGTCTACACACTTAAGGTTCGGTGATGCTAGAGTTGTAATGGGAATTGTATGTGGTTATCGAAAGTTCTTCGAAGTCTCGGATGAGATCTCGGACGTCACGAGGAGTTCCGGAATGGTCTGGAGGTAAAGATTTATATATGAGAAGTCCCATTTTGGCCACCGGAAAATGTTCGGGATTTTTCGGTATTGTACCGGAAAGGTTCTAGAAGGATCCGGAGTGGGGCCCACCTGCATGGGGGGCTCACATGAATGTGGGTAGTGGGGGCAAGGCCCCACACCCCTGGTCAAGGCGCACCAAGATACCCCCTTAGAAGGAATAAGATCATATCTCGAAGGGATAAGATCAAGATCCCTAAAAAGGTGGGATAACAATCGGTGGGGAAGAGAAAGGATGGGATTTCTTTCCTCCCACCTTTGCCAACGCCCCAATGGACTTGGAGGGTAAGAAACCAGCCGCCTCCACCCCTATATATAGTGGGGAGGTGCATGAGAGCTGAACCCCTTGCCCCTGGCGCAACACTTCTCCCTCGTACACCTCCTTCTCCTCTGTAGTGCTTGGCAAAGCTCTGCCGGAGAACCAGGAGCTCGACCACCACGCCGTCGTGCTGCCGGAGCTCTCCCTCAACTTCTCCTCTCCCCTTGCTGGATCAAGAAGGAGGAGACGTCCCCGGGCTGTACGTATGTTGAGCGTGGAGGCGCCGTCCGTTCGACGCTTGGATCGGATCTTCCGTGATTTGAATCACCGCGAGTACGACTCCATCAACCGCGTTCTTGTAACGCTTTCGCTTAGCGATCTTCAAGTGTATGAAGATGCACTCCCTCTCTCTCGTTGCTAGCATCTCCTAGATTGATCTTGGTGACACATAAGATTTTTTTTTTTATTATTTCTACGTTCCCAACAACTCCGTCGGCGTGAAGCACGGAGAGCAGGGCAACTCCTCCCCGACTGCCGCGGCCTTTCTCTGACTTGGCGCCCTTGGGGGGCTACCACTTCCTGAATCACGATCCGTGCTTGCACTGAGCGTGGGACCGGCAATGCAACACCGCCTTCCCGCCCTCATCGTTGTCGCCTCCATTGCTGGGGCCAGCGACGTGGTGGAGAAGGAGGTAATCGTTGGGCTCTTCAATGCCGTCGCCGGAATCGGCGAATCAACTCGATCCGTTGCCCATAGTAGCACTTCCAGCACGTGCCTTCGCTCCTCTCACCCAAACAGAGCCTCTTGTTCCTCCTCCGTCAACGAATCCAGAACCGCGAGTGCTTCCACCTACATCTCTTCCTGGCTGATAATAACAATGGGAACACCTCCTGGCATCGCAAGTATGGACACGAGCATTTATTCTTCCGTTGCAATGCACAAGCATATTTTCTAGTCATTTTAAAACTTCAGATCCAACGATCAATTGTATCGATATTTGAGGTGGATTTCCGTTGACATTGTTATCAGGAGTGGATTTCTGTACGCAAGCACCGCTGTCACCTTCAGGAATGGTGACTTTCTGGGTAAGCAAAGACCATGAAGCATATTAAAACACAGAAATGGCTCTATAAACAGTGAAGTAAGTGCGATTAGCGATCAGAAGACCAATTAGTTCCACAAAACAACCTTTGCCACTGCCCGGCGTATTCCCCTCTCCGCCGGGGCGCCATGGATCCGGACGAGGAGATCGAATTCGATCTCTCCCCGTTCGCCATCGTGTACAAGAGCGGCCGCGTCCAACGCTCTGGTCTAACGTCGCGGAAGAGCCCCGGCACCGACGCCACCACCGGCGTCACCTCCAAGGACGTGGTCATCGACGCCGGCACAGGCCTCGCCGCGCGGCTCTTTCTCCCCAAGAGCGTGGCGGAGTCCCAGAAGCTCCCCGTCCTCGTCTACTTCCACGGCGGCGCTTACGTCGCGGAGTCGGCCTTCTCCCTCAGGTACACCAGCTACGTCAACGCCCTTGTCGCCGCCGCCCGCGTCGTGGCCGTGTCGGTGGAGTACCGCCTCGCCCCCGAGCACCCGCTCCCCGCCCCCTACGACGACGCGTGGGCCGCGCTCCATTGGACAGCGACGAGCTGCGTTTCGGCGGGCCCGGAGACGGAGCCGTGGCTGGCCGACCACGGCGACCCCACGCGCATCTTCGTCGCCGGCAACAGCAGCGGCGGCAACATGGCGCACAACGTGGTGATGAGGGCCGGAAAGGAAGGGCTCCGGGGAGTCGCGCGGATCGAAGGGATGGTGCTGCTTCACCCGCTGTTCTTGGGCAAGGCTCCGGTGCCGTCGGAAGGCACGGGCTCCACGGAGACCGCCGAGAGGAACTGGCGGTTCGTCTGCGCTGGCAAGTACGGGCTCGACCACCCGTTCTCCAACCCGCTCGTGATGCCGCCGGAGGAGTGGGCGGTGCTCGGCTGCCGACGGGCGCTGGTGACGGCGGCCGAACTCGACCCCTCCAGGGACAGGGCGCGCATGTACGTCGAGGCGCTCCGCGGCAGCGCGTGGGGCGGCGAGGAGGCCGTGCTGTACGAGACGGAGGGCGAGGGGCACATGTATTATTTCTCCAAAGCCGCGAGATCCAACTCCGTCGTGGCGGAGAAGGCGGCGAAGGAAATGGCCATTGTTGTGTCCTTCATCAAGCGCGTTACATGCACCAGGCCATCGGATTGTAACATTAGATCTACGTTGTGAATCGAAGCCACTCTTACAGTTCGTTTGTGACGAGAGCACACTGCGGCCACGCACCGATCAGGGCTCAGGCGCCGGCGATGAACGCCACGACGCGAGCCATGAGCTCCTTGGCCTTGGCACAGTCCGGCTTCTTGAGGAAGAAGACGTGCCCCTCGCCCTCCGACTCGAACCACGCCACGCCTCCACGCCATACGCTCCCGCGCCACGCGCTGGTGGTCACCGCCGCGTAGTACGCTCGGTCCCTGGCCGCCAGCCAGTCCTTCTCGCCGGCGCACACGAGCATCCGTTCGCACCGGAGGTTGTCTAGCCCCGGGGCGCCCGGCGCCATCGGGTTCATCCTCGGGTCGTCCGCGCCGCCCACCGCGCCGGGGCACGCGAACTCCCAGATCATGGCCATGTCCTTGGCCGTCGCCTCGACCTCACCTTCGACGAACGTGTTCCCTCCGAACCAAGGATGCAGAAGAATCGCGCCTTCTACTCTCGGCGCCGGCTGGAACGACGCTCTGATGAGGACATTGTGCACTATGTTGCCGCCGGCGCTGTCGCCGGCGAGGAAGAGGCGCGCGCTGTCGCCGTGCTCGGCGAGCCACTCGTCCTGGCCCGAGGCGGCCCACGAAAGCGCTGCCCAGGCGTCGTCGTAGGCGGCGGGCACCGGATGCTCGGGCGCGAGGCGGTACACGACGGAGACGGCGACGACGCCGGCCGCGGCAGCGAGGGACGCGACGTAGTTGTGGTACTGCGGGGAGACGGCCGACTCGACGAGGAAGCCGCCGCCGTGGAAGAAGACGAGGATCGGGAGCTTCTTGGAGGGATCTGGGCTGGTGGGGAGGAAGAGGCGGACGGACACGCCGGTGCCGGAGTCAAGGACCACGTCTTTGGACGTGACGCCGGTTGCCGGGTCGAGGCCGGTGGGCGCACGCACCGGCCGACAGAGGCGGTCCATCTTGCCGCTCCGGTATATGCGGTAGTCATCACAGTCGAACACTACTTCGTCGGCGCCGGACTCCATGACCGTACCCGCGCGCAGATCTGAAGGTATAGTTTGTTGAGTGGTTGGTGGCAGAGACTAGTGGTGGACTAGAAAGTGTGAAGTTGCTGCAGCAGCAGACGATAGCTACCGCCTGCCAGTCTACTTCTAGAAGTTGGTCTGCTTACGTGACACAAAATGATGCTACTGATAATCTGGGAGCGCAAATTTCGAGACTCAGAAAACTGATACTCCAAGAAAATTTAAAACTCCAGCTAGGCGCCATCACCTATTTATTCATCACCCAGTAAACGAACAAGCAGTCATGCAGAGCAAGTTCCTCTCCAGCACAATGGAGATGATCTGCAGACCAACTCTGTCAGGCGCCGGCTATGAACGCGACGACGCGGTCCATGAGCTGCTTGGCGTTGTCGCAGCCGGGCTTCTCGAGGAAGAACACGTGACCCTCCCCATCGGACCCGTGCCAGGCCGTGGTGCCGCCCCACGCGCTGCCGGCCACGGCGTCGTGGTACGCGCGGTCGCGCGCGGCGAGCCCGTCCGCCAGCCCCGCGGTCACGAGCATCCTCACGCACCCGAGCCTCTCCAGCGCCGGCGCGCCCGGCGCCAGCGGGTTCATCCTGGGGTCGTCCGCGCCGCCCACCGCGCCCGGGCACGCGTAGGACCAGAGCATCCCGGTGACCATGGGCGCGGCCGGGTGCTCCCCCTGGACCGGCTTGCTACCGCCGAACCACGGGTGCAGCAGTATCGCGCCCTCGACCCTCGGGCTGCCGTCGTTGGAAGCCGCCCTCATGAGCATGTCGTGCACGATGTTGGCCCCGGCGCTGTCGCCGGCGAGGAACAGGCGGGCCGTGTCGCCGTGCTCGCGGATCCAGTCGTCCTGCCCCGACGCCGCCCACTGGAGCGCGGCCCAGGAGTCGTCGTAGGCCGCGGGGAGCGGGTGCTCCGGGGCCAGGCGGTAGTCGACGGACACCGCGAGGACGCCGGCCGCCGCGGCGAGGGCGTTCACGTAGTTGTGGTACGTGGAGGAGTCGGCCGACTCGATGAGGAAGGAGCCGCCGTGGAAGTAGACGAGGACCGGGAGCTTCGTGGAGGGTTCCTGGAGCTTGGGAAGGTAGAGGCGCACGGAGAGGCCGGTGTCCGCGTCGAGGACGACGTCCTTGGAGGTGACGCCGGTGGCCTCGTCGACGCCGGCCGGCAGGATAGGAGGCCGGTGAAGGCGCTCTATCTTGCCGCTCTTGTAGAAGCGGAAGTGCGCCGGTGCCTCGAACACCACCGTGTCGGCGTCGGCGTCCATGGCCGTAGAGAGTGGAGAAGGTGTTTGCCTTGAGGCTTGGGCCTTGGTGTTGTGACTAACAGCTTCGCAAGATCTGTCAGATTTAAATGGCGATAAGGTGCCAAGTCGGCAGCGAACTGAGGAGTGCGCATGGCCACACGTAATTTCTGGCCTGGATCCATTGCCATGAGAATGCCACGATCGGATAATGCATCAATCGAGACAGTTGATCGTACGATCCGACGGCAATGTATACTCACTTTTTTGCCTCTTCAAAATAAGAAAAATAGAACCAATATCAGCAAATTAATAATTGGCTAGTGTGTGAAACAATCCAATCTAATAATTGTTGAACATAAGAGATTAGAAAGTTTGAACGATTTTACAGTACTATCACAGATGCTTATATACATGCACATACACTCATTCTTGTAGTTAACACACAGTGCAAAGTTTAGAACTTGAATCCTAGTGCATTGGTTTCATCACAAGAAACACAATCATACCCTTAGTTTGTTGTACAATTTGTTGTTAATCGAATCATGTAAGCATCAACCCGTTATTGAACATATAAACCCTCCTAGACTCGTAGTGAGAACCGTTGCTTCCATGTCGCCTTTAAGTCGCTATGCCACCGCCTGTTAATTCAATGCCCTACCGGGGGCATTTTTTCACGCACTGGAGTATAAAAAGGGAGCCGCTCGTGTGGGGAAGACCTAGCCGCTGCTCCTCCCGCACTCGTGCCGCCCCCTTTCCTCTTCTGTTAGCCTCACCTCTCTCCCCCTCGACCCACGCCCGCTTCCCTGCCCCACCGCCATCCCCGTGACCTAGCCCGCGCGTTTCCCCCACGACCCCCGCCTCCTATCCTGCCGCCGCCGCCGGAGAAGCTCGCCTCCGCGTCCACAAGCCTCAGAGCGTCCACCGCTCTCCCGCCGCGAACCAGCCGTCACTCCCCCGCCTCCCCCTCTCCTCCCTCCCTCCCTCCTCGTACACGCTCGCCTCCGGCCACCTACGCCGCCAGCCCTCCTCTATCTCCTCTCCATCTCCCTCTCCGTTCCATCTCTGTCTCGTCTCCTCCCTTCTCCACGCGCCCAGTGCCCGCGCGCTTGCCTCCCGCACCAAAGGAGCGAGCCGTTGCAGAGGAGAGGGGAGACGACGGTGGGCGGCTCATGTCCTCCCTACCATCTACCGCAGATTCCGCCGCGGGGTAGTGGCCGTCGGCGCTGGTCAAGGGGGAGAGGGGCTACTACTGTACTGTGTGCTTGTGTTGTATGTTTGAGGCGCCCATGACCTCGACCACGGCTCCGTTGATGTGCCCCACTGCCTGTTCGCCGGCGTCGGCCTACGCCTGCCCCCGCACATGGACGCCGTCGAGTTTGCGGGGAGAAGCAGTGGCAAGCAGCAGCAGCGGTGGCAAGCAGAGGCAGCGGGCAGCAGAAGCACATACGCATCTGCTGGGCTGCGTGAACTGTAGGTAAGCTTCTCAATCTCTGAGATCCTACTCCAGTGTCTCATTTGGACTGAATTCGTGACCGTGTCATCGTCCAGCATAGATCAATTGAGTGCCCGACCCGGATTTAACTTGGCTGCTATAAGATGGAGGGGTCCTCGGCCGGAATCTCCATCAATTTGCGTCCTTGGGCCATAATCTCCATCAAATTCCGTCGAAATTTGCACGAAGCGTCCAATGTCGCCACCGAGTTCGCCGGAGGAACAAGAACATCGGTCCGTCCAGTGTCGCCTGCAGCGGCTACACTAGAGGTATTTATCCTTTTGAAAGCTAATCACCTCTGTCTGCGGCGATATACACTGTTATACATGCAGTTTTCTTGCCACTTACCAGTAACCGTATTTGATGCTGCATTGGCCAGTTATTAAATCCTCAATCTGTTCCTTGCAGCATAGGGTCAGATTACCTGAAATTTTCTGCATTTTTCCTCACAGTTGCTATGTCTGAGGATCACACCAAATCAGACGCTGCACTTGAACACTATAAACAGCAGATCAGATTTGTTGTTGTCCGGATAAATGTTCAGTCATTCCCTGTTGGAACAACCAAATCTTGATGTCGGTTCCCAATTGATTTTCCTTCTATTTACTAACTTAGGTAAAGCCAGGTTAATGTTGTTTCCGGCCATTTGTTTTACACTCCATGTGAATACTAGATCTTTGCTAGCTTCAAACTACTGAGCTAACAAGCAGGAGAGATAATTATTGTAGAACTCCATGCATTGGTTTTGCTGTCTTAAGTGTGTACAAAGTTCAGTCAACGTAGTGTGTATATCATTTTGATTAATTTCAGCTAATCAAGCTGATGTGAGATAACAAGGACAGATAATTATTGTAGAACTCCATGCATTGGTTTTGCTATCTTAAGTGTGTACAAAGTTCAGTCGGCGTAGTGTGTATATCATTCTCATTAATTTCAGCTAATCAAGCTGATGTTGTAGCATTGGCCATTATTGATCTTAATTTGGCGTATTTATGCTCAAGTTAGCTGCGTGTATTCCACAGGGCCACATGAACAAGGATCATGAGGGCGCTACAAAACTCGTCGTGCAACACTCAACCTCTGTTAAGGCAAGTACAATATAGAGCTTACTTACGTGGTATCTGGTCGTGAATGTGACTCTGCAAGATATACTAGAAAACAAGTTGTAGCTATATTAGTTTGTGAAATAGTTATACTATTTATCTTCTGTTCATTCCATACTTAAGTTTCTTTTTGTAACCAAATAACTGTAGTATTTTAGTTATTGGATTGTGTGTGCTCGGTCACAATGATATATTTAGTTGAAGAGAGGAATGTTTTAGTTCAAGCATATGATTTCTACTTTTGGTTCCAAACATTAGATAAAAAAGTGCAAACATCACATAGAGCTATGCAAGTCTTGACTCGGGAAAACAGGTGCACATAAAAATTTATAAACTAGTTTACCAATTTAAAAGACAATTGATTTTATAATGCAGTCTCTGTTCATGTGCTTAGTCTCTTGGGCACGATGAACTATTATAAATTTGATGTGCTGAGTCTGCAACATGAACACTTGGGTTCAGACTTTTAGCATTGCAATATACAGTTTTTCACAGCTAACTTCTGACAGACTATGTAATCTCCGTGCTAACTACTGACAGACTATGTAATGTCCGTCTTTTTACAGTAGTAGCACATAGCACATGAGTTCTATTTTTTTACAGTAAACACATCTATGTCTTGTGTGACTCTTCCATTTTCTTGATTTTGACACTTCTATACCTTGAACAAATGTTAATGTTTCCATTTATATATTGAGGGATGACATATGTAAGTTATTTTAGGTGGATTTTGCTTCTATTCTGGTTGTGGATAGCCTTGGTATCAATGTGAAGGTAACAACCCTCTCAAAGATTGGCTCAATTTCAGTACTTTCTACTATTGTTCATCCATAGGCATATAACTGATGAGATATATAATAACAGTAAAAATGGAGGTGACTGGGTAACAGAGTGTTCAATATAACAACAACCAAGAGTTGGACTATCTGCTCACCTTTTTATATTTACCTACTTGATCACTTTATTTTACTCCCATAAAGTCTGTTTAGCCTAGCTACTATGCATGTTGTGTCCTACTGCTTAGCGAACTATCCTTCCTATAAAATTCGAACAAAATCTAGCTTGGTGCAAACTGATTCTATAGCTTGGTGCTACTTTATGAGGCATTTGGTAGTGATAAAATATCTTGCTTTTAGTGTCAAGCTTGCTTGCACCAATTATATGTGTAACAATTAGAGGGGAACTTTTGGAACTCATTCATTCTATTTCAGTTAATGTTCAAAGCAACTTTCCTGTGTGAATCTGATAATCTCACTGAAACTTGTGTTTCATTGTGTATATTCAGCCTATCGAGTCAAGTTTCAGACTGATCATGTATCCCCTTGATATTCACTAGATGGAATCCCCTGTTTTACTCAAACTGAACCTTCTACAATCATCGGAAAAGCAACAGTAATAAAGATGGACAAAAATTCCAAAAATAAGGTTAGTTCTTTTTTGTTCCGTATCATTCTCTTTACCGTTCCTTTTGGTACTATACTCCAAAAAAGAGGCAATCGGAAATATTTTGGTCTAATGAAAAGTAATTCTAGAGCTCGCAGAGTCCTCATTTTTCAGATTGGCAGTAGTATTCACTTTTGGTTTACATGATATTGGCTATATCTCCCTGACAACTCCTGCTCTTCGGTTGGTGTAGGTGTTCTTTTATGGATGTAGCTGGTTGCGATGAAGCTAAACAAGAAATAATGCTATCACTTATTACCTTTGTCCTTCAAATTTGAGTATAGGCCCGCGAAATAATGCATATTTGTGTCTCATTGCTCCAGCATGGTCAATAAAGATATGTTGACCCAGGAAATGTGGGTTTATCATAGGTGTCCTACTGTATATGTTGATATATGAAATATGACATTTTCGGTTATATGCTATCACTTATTGCCTCTGTCCTTTGCATTTGAGTATAGGACTGTGAAATAATGGTGTATTTGTGTGTTGATTCGTCTGTTTTCCTTCGCGTTCTGGTTCTAAGGTACCAGGACAGATCCAGAGTTATTTATAAAAAAGTGCTTTCCAATGTACCAATATTTTGTATCCTTTCTAATGCTTAAAAAAGAGGCGAATAATTCTTTTAGAATATGTAATATCCGACATGCGTAACGCACCTTAAGAGACTACTAAGTTATCCTGTATAATTGGCACGCCCTACTTTGTAGTAATAAATATATCATGTGCTGCTCCATACAGGTGATACATTGCATTTACCTAGTATTTGATTACATATGCTAACATAAAATCTGTTTTTTCCTTAGGGGTTCGGCACACTTAGTGCATAGAAACAGAGTACATGCAAATTGATTAGATGCACTAGTTAAGAACACTGATATTTTTTAGAAAGCTTCATCATGACAATGATCTGGGTTTCGCCTTACTGCCACTCAAAGGTTGGATGGAGCATCGAGGATTTCAGGCTTGGCGTGGCCATGTGTTGCAGGATGGCAGGAAGAGTCAGATGTGTTCTGCAGAGACCAGGTGATCAATGTCGTTGCCGCCAGGTACCTGAATTACAACACTTCTAAAATTGGTCGTTTATTTATCCTCATAGATGGTTCCCTTGATACTTTTTCTTAGAAACATGATCAAAGATAGAAAAAGTTTTACTTCTGAAGCAGAAGTGGCATTATAGTGTGCATGCCCTATTGACCTGCTCATGCCAATGTGTAAGTGCATCTAGTGCCACCCCTAGTTGGTTTTGGAGTATTGACGACAAACCTGGTTGAGGGACTAATGTGTTTGTGAGATTTGCAGGATAATACAGGCAGTTGTCCCTCATTGATTCGGTTTACCTACCGGAGATGACCCCTAAAAATGTGTGAAGACATTGAAGACAATGGTGGTATGTGAAGATATTCACAACGAAGATTATGACTCGAGAAGACATTCATGTGAAGACTATGGAGTGCGAAGACATAGCTGTGTCGTAGTTTCCTTTTCTTCTTTGTTAAGTCATAGGAACCACCGTACTGTTAAGTGGGGTCCAAGGTGAAGACGTGGTCTTCTGAGTTAAATTGTCAGGACCCCGATTCCAAGTCACATCGATCTAGCTGGTAACACCTCATATCACTTTGCGGCCTCACGCACGGTATTCCCACGGTGTCGCCTTACCATGGTCCGGACCATTTGCGCCTTTGGCTCACGATATGATAGTGTCGCTAGCATCCATATGATGAGAACCCGGGCCGACATGGCTAGTCGTGAACCCAAAGCGGCACTAACCCATGGGGACAGGCATACATGAATCAACTTCGAGCATGTCGGTCGGCGTCGTGCGAATCCGGCTGCAAAGACTGGCTATGAGGACTCCGTAACCCGGTCAGTGGCAGTTAGGCAGACTCAGGATGTCACCGCGTGACATTTCGCCAAGGGATGAACCACGAACGAAGTGAAACACATCTTGGCACCAAGTGTCTGAGCAAGTAGTCTTTGGGCTAGCGGGACTCCGGTGAACCGGTCAGAAGCGGACTACTATGGCTCATGGAAGCACTAGACTACATTTCCCCATAAGAGAGGCCGCCAAGGATAAACAACTAGATTATCGGATCCCACACATACCAAGCATTTCAATCATACACACAATATGCTCGATATGTGTAAATACAACATGGCATCACAACATAACTCTCGACTCAAAGTATTTATTCATTAGGCTCCGAGGAGCCAAGTATTACAAACATGGGTCTCATGACCCGGATTTGAACATACAAGTCAAAGCACATGCGAAGCTTAACATGTCCGAGTACGTACATCTACAAATGAAAAAAGGCCGAGAAGCGACTATCTACTGATCTGCCGAGGGCACAAGATCGTAGCCGAGGTAACAAGCTAAGCGTCAAGTCCACGCGGAACTACTAGCGAGACCAAGTCTCTCCGCAAAACATAAAATAGGCAAACGTGAGTACAAATGTACCCAAAGAAGACTTACATCGTAACTAACTACATATGCATCGGTATCAACAAAGGGGTGGTGGAGTTTAAGCTGCGGCAAGCCAGCTTTGACTTCGGTGGCTATCTGAACTATTTGCAAGTAACTCTTTTGAGGTGGCGCTGCGAGTCTACATATTCACCATACCAATACACCACTATCAATCCGCTCCCGTCTACCTACAAGAACGCCATCCATAGCACTCACGCTTATCTTGCGAGTTTTAGAGTATCCACTTTCACTTGTCTATGAACTGCACAGCAACCCGAAGTCCTTTAACGCGACACGGCTATTCGAATAGATAATGTTAACCTGCGCAGGGTGTACTTCTTCACACGCTCTCACCACTTATCGTCGTTTACGACATGTACTCGGCAACCTTCAGCGGAAGCCCAACGAGGGTGTCGGCCACGACCGACTAACCACACAAGTCTCTCGTCCGTGTTTATCGCCTATTCAGTTCCATCCGCAAGGAGATCCGCCGGGTGTCGCTCACGGCCCCAAACGATGTGTGTGGTTCCCAAGTTCACCATCTGGTGCCACTTGGTACACCGCCCTCAGGCCTAGTCATCCCAAGCCCACATGCATCGGGTGCCACTTGGTAGACTACTAACACTACCTAGAAACACCGAAACTAGTTGCAACTCACGGGCAGAGATCATGTTGATTAATAAGTCGAGAGGGTCGAGTTCAGGAACCCAATGTGTGGTAGTAACTGTTCATGGATCACAAATACAGAACTCAGTTCCTGAGGACGGTTTCAATGAGACAACCCACCATGTACTCCTACATGGCCTCTCACCGCTACCTTTACCAAATCGTGTTCACACACTTAGCTCACACACCGTAGGACATGTTCACCACATTCCAATTCATCCCCGATGAATCAGACCTGACACAACTCTAAGCAATAGCAGGCATGACAAGCAAGCATGAATGAGTAGGCACATCAGGGCTCAAACAACTCCTACTCATGCTAGTGGGTTTCATCTATTTACTTTGGCAATGACATGTCATGCAGAGGATAAAGGGGTTCAACTACCGCAGCAAGTAACAAATGACTCGTTGTTGTCCTAATGCAGTAAAAGAGCGCATGAGCGAGAGAATGGGATTGTATCGGAATGAACAAGGGGGGTTTTGCTTGCCTGGCACTTCTGAAGATAGCATTGGGTCTTCATCAGTGTCAACGATCACATCGTCGGAACAACGTCTACCGAGGGGGAACAACACCGGCAAACAGAGAGAAAACACAATCAATGCAATGCACAATATGATGCATGAACATGGCATGTATATGTGATGTTGTTTGTGCTAATGCAAACATCAACAAGTTTAATGGAGCTCATTTGAATCAAGGATTCAAATGCAACTCCAAACTTAAGCATTTTAAATGCCCTTTATGTGTTTTCATCTATACAGCAGGTTTAGGTTCGTTTGTCATGCATGAAACTAGTACAGATGGATAGATTGAATTTTTCTGATAATTTTTCATATATAACTTATTTCATTCTGAGCTACGGTTATTCTTCTATGATTTTTAGAAGTTTGGGGTATTTTCTAAAAATAAATAAATCAAATAGATTTATTTAAAATCCAGAAAAGCATTACTGCGTCAGCACTACGCCAGGATGACGTCAGCAAGTCAACAACGGCTGGTCCAGGTCAAACCTGACCTGTGGGGTCCACTAGTCAGTGACCCAGTGTTGCGTAGAGTCACAGACAGGTGGGTTCGGGTCAACGACCACGTCAGCAAGTCAGCCCTGACGCGTGGGTCCGCTGGTTTTGTTAATTAATCTAACTTAAATCTAACTAGCGGCTTAATTGGGCAGTTGGGCCCACCGTCGTTGTCTGACAGTGGGGTTAATTAGTGGTGTTAGCTGCTAATGATGGCGCCCACGTCATCATCGCCGGATCTCGCCGACGATGACCAAACCGGCGGCGAGCTTCGCCGGGGCGGAAGTTCGCGCGACCGCCGCACCGAGGAGGGCTCTCGCTCGTCCACATCCAAAGGACCGGACGGAAGGCTGCGGGGTGGCCGGAAACAATGCCGGCGATGACCTCGCGCGGCGGCGCACACACGGGCTCATCGGGGAGGAGGCTACGAACGCACGGCGAGCAAGTCAAGCTTTCTGACCATCTGGGAGCGCCAGGAGGACGGTAGCGTCCTCAGGCTCTACTGGTTCGAGCTCTGGACTCGTCGGCGACACGGCCGACGACGGTGAGCTCTTAGTGCTCATGGGGAAAAGCGCTACAGAAAGAAATCGACGACGGTTCCAGGGGGAAAACAATGCTGTGCTCACAGTGAGTTCGTCGACGGCCTCAACGGGCTCGGGGAGGCGTTTGCGACGGCGAATCGGCCACGGGGATCACTGGACAGAAGCGGTGATGAAGACGACGGGGGCGGCGTTCTGCTGCTCCTGGAGTTGCGTGCGTCGACGAGGAGAGGAAGAGAGGGACGGCGGAGCTCGAGGATACAGTGGTTGGACGAGGGGGTCTCGGTAGCCACGGTGGATGGCGACGGTGGTGACGGCTCCGTTCGGTGGTGACAGAGAGGGGTCCAGGGGAGAGGATGAGGGCGAGGGAGAGCGAGAGGGGCCCGGGGGATGCGTGGCGATGCCAGAGAAGTCCAGGGCGAAGCGGCAAGCAGGAGGTGGCGTCTGCGCGTCTTTGAGCGCCATGAGCACACCCTCCCCGCCCATTGGCGAGGAGGTTGAAAACGATGAGGAGAGAGAGGAGGTGGGTCGGGCCTAGCTGGTCGGTCTGTTGGGCCACCGTAAGTGGACCAGGCGAGTTTGTGTTCTTTTATAGTTTTTTGTTTCCTGTTTTTTGATTTAATCTTTTGCCACTGTTTTGAATTCAGAACAATTCAAACAATGCCAAAAACTCCTCTGAATATTTTTGTTTTGCTAGATGGACTTTTCCAAAAGCTCATAAAATATTTCAGGGGTATTTGAAGTTATATTCTAATTATATGAATATAATTCAAATTCAAATAGCTAATGATTTAAATTCAAATTCCCAAAATTAAGTGTGACGCCCGTGTAATTAAGCTACAGTAATCCCATGTTAACGATGCCACGTCACCTCGGTTATTGTTGCTAATCTCACTTTGATTCTAAGCCAGTCCAAATTTCAAATTCGGATTAAAGTCTAAAATTCAAATTTCTCAAACATGAAAACTAAAATGTTCAAAGAGTGTCAAATATTTCATAACCAATTATGGTGGTGACCCAACATTATTGTGAGGTGTTTAAGTGCCCTAAACTAGTTAAAACTATGGCTTAAACAATTAAATTAAATGCCCTTTTAATTTATAAGAATTGCAAACTATTTCAAAAGTCTCATAATCTTTTTTTGTGGCAGTGCACAATAATTCTGTGAAGTTGTTTTGGCCAGTGGCATATTTTTGCAAAGTCAATTGTGATTAAAGAAAAAGGCAAAAGCTGCTGGAAAATAAAACTTAGTAAAAAAAGATATGTGTGAATGACACATCGACCCCATCTACAGTTTTGACCAGTCAACAGTTGACTGTTGACTGTTGACTGCACTATTGACTGAGTCAACAGGAACCCTGGAACTACTGTCAGCCTCCGGTGGCCCTGCTGTGTGCACTCTGCTGGGTGCACATAGCAATTTCCCCTTTTATTTCGAATTAATAATAATTTTAGAATATTGTTAAAACTTTGAAAAATCATAGAAAAGAAACCGTAGCTCAGATCGAAAAACTGTATATATGAAAGTTGCTCAGAACAACGAGACGAATCCGGTTATGCAGCTCGTTCGTCCGTCACACACCCCTAGCATATCGAACACGTAACTTTCCCTCACCGGTTCATCTGTCCGAAAACGCGAAACACCGGGGATACTTTCCCGGATGTTCCCCCCCCTTCGTCGGTATCACCTACTACCGCGTTAGGGCACACCTAGCACAGCGTATTGCCTCGTTATGTTTGTGATACTTTGTTGGCTCCGTATTTACTGTTTCTTCCCCCTCTTCTTCCCCGGTAGACCCCGAGACCGGCGCTGATGCCACCGAGTACGACTACATCGACGACGAACCCTTCTCTTGCCAGGGAAACCAGGCAAGCCCCCCCCCTTGATCACCAGATATCGCCTATTCTACTCTATACTGCTTGCATTAGAGTAGTGTAGCATGTTACTGCTTTCGTTATACCTATCCCGATGCATAGCCTGTCCTTGCTACTATCATTGTTACCTTTACCTGCAATCCTACATGCTTAGTATAGGATGCTAGTATTCCATCAGTGGCCCTACATTCTTGTCCATCTGCTGTGCTATACTATCGGGCTATGGTCACTTGGGAGGTGATCACGGGTATATACTATATATTTTATACATGATACATGTGGTGACTAAAGTCGGGCCGGCTTGTGGAGCACCCGCGAGTGATTCACGGATTGGGGGCTGAAAGGACCTTTGTCCCAACGGCCCTCTGTGTGGATCTTTGTGGCGGAGCGACAGGGCAGGTTGAGACTACCTGGGTGAGAGGTTTGGCCTGGCCCTGTTCGGCGTTCACAGATACTTAACATGCTTAACGAGATCTTGGTATTTGATCTGAGTTGGGTCGTTTACCTTATACGCACTAACCGCCACGTGGGACAAGATATGGGCAACCGGCGTCGTGGTATCAGCCGAATCATTTCGTGACGTCAGGGACTGAGTGGCGCGCGCCGGATTGGACCGGAACGCCTGCTAGGCTAGGTCTGCTTCCGCCGCGTCGCAACATGTAGGTGTGCTAAGGCGATGGGCCCGCACCCTGTCGGCGCTTAGGTTTAGACCGGCGTCTGACCTCTCTGTTGTGCCTAGGTGGGGCTGCGGCGTGTTGATCTTCAGCGGCGGGCATGACCCGAAAAGTGTGTCCGCCAAATGGGATCGGCGTGTCGGGTAATGTGGTGCACCCTGCAGGAAGTTAATCTATTGAATAGCCGTGATCTTCGGTAATAGGGCGACTTGGAGTTGTACCTTGACCTTATGACAACTAGAACCGGATACTTAATAAAACACACCCTTCCAAGTGCGGATACAACCCGGTGGTCGCTCTCTAACAGGCTACGAGGAGAGGATCGTATGGTAGGATTATGCTATACGATGCTACTTGGAGGACTTGATCTACTCTCTTCTACATGTTTGCAAGACGGAGGCTGCGAGCGTAGTCTTGACGTGATTAGCTATCCCCTCTTATTCGGCATTCTGCAGATTCAGTCCATGATATGGCCCTTTACACATATATCCATGCATATGTAGTGTAGCTCCTTGCTTGCAGTACTTTGGATGAGTACTCACGGTTGCCTTGTTCCCCTTTTCCCCTTTCTTTACCCGATTGCTACAACTGCACGATGGAGCCGGAGCGAGACGCCACCGTCGATGACGACTACTACCCGGAGGTGCCTACTACTACGTGCTGCCCGCCGCGACGACCGTGAGTAGTTAGGAGGATCCTGGCGGGAGGCTGCGCCTCTTCGATCTGTATCCCGGTTTGTGCTAGCCTTCTTAAGGCAAACTTGTTTAACTTATGTCTCGTACTCAGATATTGTTGCTTCCACTGACTCGTCTATGATCGAGCACTTGTATTCGAGCCCTCGAGGCCCCTGGCTTGTATTATGATGCTTGTATGACTTATTTATGTTTTAGAGTTGTGTTGTGATATCTTCCCGTGAGTCCCCGATCTTGATCGTACACATTTGCGTGCATGATTAGTGTATGATTGAATCGGGGGCGTCACAAGTTGGTATCAGAGCCGACTGCCTGTAGGAATCCCCCTTCCACACTCCTTGGCCGAAGTCGAGTCTAGACGTTGCAAAAACTTTTACTAACATGGCTGTGTGTCTTACGGGCACACATCGCCATTGGGTGGTAGTAGGATCTTTTACTCCTCGACCTTTACTCTGGGATTCTGAACTCTCTTCTATTCGGGTTAAACGATTTTTACTAAAATCTAACTTTAGGTTCTCGAAAATACTTTCTCCGGAGAGGCCCTTCAGTCCAGATGATCACCGACTGCACCAGAAGATTTCGAAGATACTCTTTGATATTCTCTCGAGACTTTGTGCCCATCACTTTTGCTAGTCCCGACCACCGATAAATCCGTATGGATAACTACTTACACTTGCCATTCATACGATCATCCCCCATTGATCTTGTTATTACAAGATACCCCGAAGTTTTCTCTATTGTTCCGAGAATACTTTGTGCCTACTGCCTAGCAGTTCTTTGCCACATGAATACCCCTTCAAATAAATCCTCGCACTTGTCGAGTATCCGCTCATCCCCAGTTGTTCATGTGTTTCACAAAAGTCTTCAAAATACTATTTGATCTTCCGAAAATCCTCTAGAACCTTTGGCTCTTGAAATTCTTGCTTGCATTGCATTATGGTTAATCCCATAAGTCTCGTAGTCTTATTGACATTCCTTGTCATTATCATTTTGAGTCTGTTGGCTCAATATGTTTGCGAATACACGCAATCATCATTGATCCTTATAAATTACCTTTCCGGTTGAGCTGCCATTCTTTTAACTGGAATTGGTTCTCGACCAATCCAATTGTAGTTGATTGTACCCTAAGGCTATTCAACTTATCCATCCCTAATCAGAGCATTGCTTCTGATCCCTTGATTTGGAAATCATAATTCCTTTGCATTTGACAATTGAGTTAGTCAGTTGTTTCTATAATCTGATCTCCTTGCATTCTTCTTCCTCTAGTCGAGTACCGATGCTCACGTCAGATCCCTTGTGGACCACCAGATCCTTTGTTGGATTTTATCTGACAACGCCCTTCATATTCAATAACCTTGTGAGCCTTTCCTCTGATACATAATGCCTTTGGTAAATTGTATCCTTTGCTTTCTCAACCATGCTCTGCCTTCGAGCTTGAGTTAATTACTTCTAAAGATTCTGGTACATGATTCTAAGATGCCCCGATGGGTTGAACCTATGCCTTCCCCTAATCCGTGAGAACCCGAAAGTTTTCACAAGTCATACTCTTTCGGTGTTCTACCAAATAAAAATCAAACACTACAGTTCTATCAAAACGAGAGGTGAATGAAATGATATGCATTAAAGAAGTGGGAGTCGACCTTGAACTTTGTGTTCATGCCCATGAAAATGATGTAGACCGTATCGGAAGCTTCTTGCAAAATGATTATCCAACTGTATGATTCTTTCGGTATTCTTGAAATTGATTCCTTACAATTATGGTTTCGACCATGCTGTCCTGATCGATATATCCGATGGGAATTCAATCCGATGCCTTGTCTATTCTTGGCAAGGTTGAAGTATCTCTTGTTATAGGTCAATGACCGGTTCTACTTCTATCATGTTCTACCTTCGAGTATTACCCCCTGGTATCTCGAAGATGTCTTGCCATTGCACCACATCTTACTAACTTTGTTGAAGTAATGTCTTTCCTTGTCGTAATCACTCTATGGGTTCTGGGTTGTTGTCAACCGAGGACACCGACTAGTGAAATTATTTCGCACTACAAATCAAATACCCCTAGTATTTTTACTAGGAAACTCTGAACTCAATCTGGTCATGACTAGACTATCGGCTGCATCCTGGTCTTGCTATCTTTGACTGTGCTACCTCGTCCTTCTCTGGTGCACGAATTCTTGAGTATGTGAGCACGACTTACGTCGAGCTTTCAACATCATGTTGCTTGTCTTGAAAGGCAACTTTGGTTCCGAGCTTGCATCTTATATATTGATCCTATAACTTGCCACTTCATCGTTCCCTTGCTTGTTTCCGTTGTTTGATTGCATCCTCTTGAAACCTCCCGGCAAATGTGTCGAATCACCTTCAACACTTTGACTTCTTCCGAGATGTCAACTGTGTTCATGATGAGAAATACCCTCCTTGCCTCGATGATTTTTATTATCATCGACAACACCCTTGACTTCCTTTCATCGCGAACTTGTCCACATTATGAATACAACTTGCTCTCCACTAGTGTTGTGTTCTGCCTTGAAGTATTACTTTCTTTTACATCGAGAATGTTGTGGGATTGCTCCACCTCTTAGAAATTCTCGGTATGATGATACTTCTCACCATCACCATTCTTCCTTGGTCCCCGTGTTGTTTCTAACCGTAATACCGACAATTGAACTAGGATGTGTGAATTCAAAACTTTTAGCAACCCTATTGCTTTGAAGTGAATGGTCAATAACTCCATTCTAATTCTTTTGGTTATTGAATCCCCATTCTAACATTGATCATGCTACCTAAGCCCATATTTCGGGTGCACCTTTCTACCAATGTTTAATTGTGTATGTTTCCCTCGAGCATACATCATTATATCATCAGATCTGACAAATGTTATCTCCTTGTCCGCATAATTTGGGGAACCCATCTTTTTGGAAATCTCAATGAATTTTTGCTGAGTCCATTAGCCACCTCCTCATCCCCTCCTTGGTGTAATGATGAACTATTATTTCAGGAACCCGCTCCCATAGTTCATTTCCCGAGAATCTTGCAATGTCATTTCATCGATTTGTGTTGCACCTTTTCTTCTCGAACATCCTGAGTCTGAGGTATCATGACACAAATCGGATTTGAATCTCGGTCAGATATGATGGTTGGGACAACTTTCCAGGAGTTATGATGTTGGTCCTTTGATGAACCGGTAATATGATGTCATGCCTAGCACCCCCCCCCCCCGGCTGCCTATCATTATAATTTCTTTTGCAAGGATAACCATTCTTCCTGGAGGAAACTGTAAAACTTATTTTATAAGTTGCTCCTGATGGATCATTTGTGTATCCAAAGTCAGACCCTTGATTGAAACACCATATCATTTCTACCTCGAAGCATGACTATAATACCCCGCTCATCAACAAGAACATTGGAGGCGCGATGCTAAATGTTTCTTGGTCAGTTATCCAAACACCATTGTATGGGTAACATCTTGATTAATCCTTGCCTCTTTATCTGAATGGTTGGGTACTTGCTCTCCAACCCTGTATGCCATGTTTTGCTTGCCCATGAGAAGGATATACTCCTAATAATTGTGTGTAATCACAATTTTTCTTTCCATTGGTCTGTTTAATCTCATAATCACGTTTTCCTTTCCATTCTTTTGTTTAACCTTTCCTGTAATCTGACTTAACTGATCAGAGATAATTCCCTGCTTAGGTAAGCACCTTGTTGTACCACTCTATCTGTAAGACCCTGTTACTATTGTTGATGACATTCCGGTATCCACCGATGGACGAGAACTTTGCCTAATGGTCCGCCTCGTTCAACGAGCAGGAAAAGGGTTCTCTTCGTCCCTCGCCCTTGGTACCGACGTTGTTGCCGACATAATCGACAGGCTACCTATGACATGCCTTGTATCATGACTGTGCACAATATCACCGCCCTTTCTACTTTTAACCCACATGGTGGGCCCATAACCCATAGGTCCCAGGATCGATACCTGACTCTCCTGTATACCCCTATCTTCAAATTTATTCCTCATGATTGGCTTCGTATGAAGATCACCAGCCACCTTCCTAGAGATGATCTAATCTGTTATCAGACGCAATACTTATTCTCGTTGCTCTGGACCACTTTCACACTTTGTTTCAGGCATCGAGCGATCGCCTACCCGCTCGAAACTTCTCATGGTACCTTCTTACTTTGCTCTCGATATTTTCTTAAGTTCCAGTTCGAGAGTTACTTTCCGCCACCTTCCCCGATGTTAGCTACCAGATTAGTCAACCTTGCAGAGGTCCGTTCTCTCGGAATACCCCCTTTATTCTTTCGTAAGTACGACGGAGTTCCCGAAGGAAGAATGACGGCTTCGTCATGATGGCCTGAAGCAGAGGAATGAGGACGCCAATGTAATGGATCTACCTCTTCGAGAAGAGCAACCAACACTGAGAAGACCCGTTAGAATTTCGTAACCAAATCCCTTCCCCCCTACAATACCTCTTAAATCTCGGGACGAGATTTCTTGTAGTGGAGGAGAGTTGTGACGCCCGTGTAATTAAGCTACAGTAATCCCATGTTAACGATGCCACGTCACCTCGGTTATTGTTGCTAATCTCACTTTGATTCTAAGCCAGTCCAAATTTCAAATTCGGATTAAAGTCTAAAATTCAAATTTCTCAAACATGAAAACTAAAATGTACAAAGAGTGTCAAATATTCCATAACCAATTATGGTGGTGACCCAACATTATTGTGAGGTGTTTAAGTGCCCTAAACTAGTTAAAACTATGGCTTAAACAATTAAATTAAATGCCCTTTTAATTTATAAGAATTGCAAACTATTTCAAAAGTCTCATAATCTTTTTTGTGGCAAGGCACAATAATTACGTGAAGTTGTTTTGGCCAAGGGCATATTTTTGCAAAGTCAATTGTGATTAAAGAAAAGGCAAAAGCTGCTGGAAAATAAAACTTAGTAAAAAAGAAAAGAAAATTGAAACCCGCTCCCCTCGGCCTCGGCCCAACCGCCACCCAGCCAACCAGCCCAACCGACCCACTGGCTGCGCCGCCCCGCGACCGGTCGCTTCTGGGCGGGTTGCCTCGGACCACCTCGCCCGGCGCGCCGAGGATAAGGCGCCCCCCGTGCCTCCTTGGTCTCCCCACCTCCCCACTCACCTCGCCCCTCTCGCCCAGATCCACCTCTTCCCCCTCTGCCGATCTGGAGGAAGGGCCGGCGCGCCCGTCGCCGATGACCTCGCTTCCCGCGGCCACCGGTCGGCCCTCACCTCGCCGGCGAGACCCCAGTCCACCCTGACCTGCTCGTCCAATCCGCCGAGTCGCGTGAGTCGGTTGCCCCCGTCCGCTCTTCCTCGAAGCCATCGTCGTGACCGTGACGCCGAGGCCACCGTGCTCGTCCCCGACGTCGTCGCCGTCCTCAACCGCCTCCCTGTCTCCTCCCTGAGCCTTCTACGCCGAGCCACGAGGACCCGGACGCCCCCATGACACCGCCCCAAACTCGACTTCTTCCTCGGGCCGCCGCCCGTCGTCTCCGTCTCCGGCCGCCCCGACTCTCCCTCGGGCCTTCCCAGCAACGGCGGTGAGCACCGCGTGTTTCCCCTCCTCATGCCCCTCTGATTCTGACGCCGTAGTCAGGGGCCCTGGCCGTAGTACCAGCCCGCGTCTACCTATGGCCGCCGCGCCGGAGAGCTCAAGCTCACCGCGCCCCGTGCACCCCCACTTCACTGCCGCCCGCCCCGCTGCCATGAAGCGCGCTATGCTGCTCTCTCGGGCTACGTAACTGTTGTGTTGTTGATGGTTACTGTAGATGCTACTAGCTAGCTTTTCTAAATCTATGATGACTAAAGCTCTAGACAACCCCTAAACTGCAGCAAAACAACTGTTAACAGGACAAAAATAAATATGAGTAGAATGTACACTTGACAAACTTCATATTACTCCACTGGACCAAATTCATTTGATGCATGATTTAAATCCTACAAAAATCACAAAATGCTATCTTTTCTTAACCCTAGCATTGTGTGCGTGTGTGTTCTCTGTGTGGTGGCCGGCCGGCTCTCTGTTAGCTAACTAGTACTCCTACTAGTTAGTCTAATCAGTGGTTGGGTATAGTGCAAATGACAGGTGGACCCCCCCTCTAAATACCCACTTAAAAAGAAAATGCAAGATATGTGTGAAGTTGTGCTAAGGGCGATGGGCCCAGACCCCTGTGCGCTTAGGTTTAGACCGGCGTGCTGACCTCTCTGTTGTGCCTAGGTGGGGCTGCGACGTGTTGATCTTCCGCGGCCGGGCATGACCCAGAAAAGTGTGTCCGACCAAATGGGATCGAGTGTGTCGGGTAATGTGGTGCACCCCTGCAGGGAAGTTAATCTATTCGAATAGCCGTGATCTTCGATAATAGGACGACTTGGAGTTGTACCTTGACCTTATGACAACTAGAACCGGATACTTAATAAAACACACCCTTCCAAGTGCCAGATACAACCCGGTGGTCGCTCTCTAACAGGGCTACGAGGAGAGGATCGCATGGTAGGATTATGCTATACGATGCTACTTGGAGGACTTCAGTCTACTCTCTTCTACATGCTGCAAGACGGAGGCTGCCAGAAGCGTAGTCTTCGACAGGATTAGCTATCCCCCTCTTATTCTGGCATTCTGCAGTTCAGTCCACTGATATGGCCCTTTACACATATATCCATGCATATGTAGTGTAGCTCCTTGCTTGCGAGTACTTTGGATGAGTACTCACGGTTGCCTTGTTCCCCTTTTTCCCCCTTTCTTTACCCGATTGCTGCAACCAGACGATGGAGCCCAGGAGCCAGACGCCACCGTCGATGACGACTACTACCCCGGAGGTGTCTACTACTACGTGCTGCCCGCTGACGACGACCAGGAGTAGTTAGGAGGATCCCAGGCAGGAGGCATGCGCCTCTTTCGATCTGTATCCCAGTTTGTGCTAGCCTTCTTAAGGCAAACTTGTTTAACTTATGTCTGTACTCAGATATTGTTGCTTCCGCTGACTCGTCTATGATCGAGCACTTGTATTCGAGCCCTCGAGGCCCCTGGCTTGTATTATGATGCTTGTATGACTTATTTATGTTTTAGAGTTGTGTTGTGATATATTCCCGTGAGTCCGTGATCTTGATCGTACATATTCGCGTGCATGATTAGTGTACGATTGAATCGGGGGTGTCACATTAAGTCCATAAAAATGTTCAATATTTTTGGTTGGGGCCAGAATCCTTGCCAAAATATCAAACATTTAATAAAGACATTTTGGAAACAATGAATGAGATTTTAGGGTTTTTGCCCTTCTTTTATTTAAGTTTTGAGGCTTCCAAAATTCCTCAGTTCAACTTTCAGAAATTTAACATGATGCATGAATGGTTTAAAGCAAATAGTTACAAGCAATGCAAGGGATGTGACATAAATCTCGGCCTCCCTAACCAGACGTACAGTTGTCACAGCAACTGGACCTGGCCCAACAACTCCTTTGTCTTCACCAAGCAACTGGTTCCATCTCTTCCTTCTCTTACTTTCAGTTTGTCTTCGTGAAGTCATTGCATGTTTGCATTATCTGTTTGACTTCACTGTGTGACTACTTGTTCTGATTGGCTTCATACTATCTTCCATCCCGATCCATACTGCCTAGCTGCTAATAGTCTTCGTGCTTTCACTTCATTGAATACTTGACTATGGCTTGCCTAGTGTAGTCTACCTTCCGCTGCACGTTAATAGGTTCATTTCTATCGTTTGTCTTCAAAACTTCCATGTTTTGAAGTCATTCATAAAAATCGCCTATTCACCCCCCTCTAGTCGATAACTAGCACTTTCAATTGGTATCAGAGTAAGGTACTCCCTTGTTCTGTGTGATTCGGTTTAACCACCTGGAGTTTTAGCTATGTCGATTGCAGGGATAATCAAAGTCTCCGCCGTGCGTCTCATCTTCGATGGCACCGATTACCCCTACTGGAAGAATAAGATGCGCATGCATCTTGAAGCCATTTATGTCGATCTATGGTATGTCGTCAAGAACGGCGTTCCCAAGACTGGTGAAGGTGTCACCCCTGCTGATGTCAAGAAGTTCGTTCAACTGGATTCTACTGCCAAGAACATCATCTGTGGTCATCTGACCAAAGGACAGTATGGCCGTGTGAGTGCTCTGGAAACGTCGAAGCTGGTCTGGGACTGGCTCTCCAAGGTCAATGAAGGTGTCTCAACACAGAGAGATCAAAGGATCAGTGTCCTTCGCAACCTCTTCAATCGCTTCAAGAGAAACGACAATGAGAATGTCCAGCTCACATTTGATCGCCTCACTGACATCACAAATGAGCTTCATGCTCTCGGCACCATTGGGATCACCAAGCATGAAATCGTCAAGACACTCCTGAGATCACTTGACAGCTTGTTTGACACCCTAGCCCTGATGATTCAAGAATGCCCTAACTTCAAGACACTCGATCCGTCTGACATACTTGAGAGGGTCAACACACATGAGTTTCAGCTATCTGAGAAAAGAGATATCTATGGTCCCAACTATGGTCGAACTCGCGCTTTGATGGCAAATGTTGTTTCCTCATCTGAAGAAGAATCTGACTGCAGTTCTGGTGATCCTGAAGACATTGGAAAGGAGCTTGCTATGCTTGTGAAGAAGTTCCAGAAGTTCACTAAGAAGAAAGGCTTCAGAAGGTCTTCACGATCCAGCTCAAGAAATGACGAAGCTTCTACTCATGATCACAAGAAGAGAACATGCCACAAGTGCAAGAAACCTGGTCACTACATCTCTGAGTGTCCGCAGTGGGACAATGAAAACAACAACAAGAAGAAGAGCAAGGAATATGATTCTGATGACAACAAGAAGAAGGAATCCTCAAAGTCTTCTTCCAAGTCTTCATCAAAATCTTCATCACACAAGAAGAGCTCATATGGCAAGGCTCGTGCTTTTGTTGGCAAGGAGATGGATTCAAAGGAGGAGTCTGCTTCTGAGGAGGCGGAGGTGGAGTCTGAGGAGGAGTCCGACTCTGGCGTTGCAAGTCTGGCTCTAGCTACAACCTACGTTGCCAAGTCCATCTTCAACACTGAAGACAATGGCTCCGTCACCAACGCTGATGCCACTGACAAGGACGACTCCGCTCCCACCTACTGCTTCATGGCACGCGGTGCCAAGGTAAACTCACGTGATGCTTACTTTCAAACATCAAGTGAAGATGACTCTGATTGTGAATCCAAACCCAGCTACAAAACACTTGCTAAAATTGCAACGGAACAACAGAAAGCCATGGAACATATTCAAAAACTGTTAGACAAAAGCGATGACCTGTTGGATGCTGAAATGACCTGATCTCAGTCCATAATTGAAGACATAAAAAGTTGTCGTGAAACGCTCTCAACAACTGATGAAAAGCTTTCCTATGATTATCTTCAAAGGAAGCAAGAACTTGAGAAATTGAGAGCAGTTCATGAAGATCTTCAAAAAGAAAACGAGTCACTTTGCACCCAACAGATCAGTCCCGCTTAGGAAGGATTTGAACCACCATGTCTAAAATGCCTTGAGCGTGATAACGCTACTTCTATTGCTGAATGTTCTACTGCTGCCACTGTTGCAATATCTTCAACTGTTGATGTGGTAACTAACCCCTCTGTTGAGGATGCCACTGCTATTGCTGATGAAAATGCTAGGTTGAAGACATTGCTTGAGACAGGGATGTACAAAAGTCTCAAAAGGCATCAGACACTATGTGATGTCCTCAAAAAGCAGATTCTGAACCGAAACCCTAGGAAAGAGGGTGTTTGGTTCGAGAGGAAAATGAATGTTGAAGGTTCTTACTGGAAACCTGAGCAGTACCCCAAAACCACATGGGTTGCTGCAAAAGGACCTTCAGTGGACCCATCCATCTTATCTGGCTTCACTTGTGCTAACCCAATTGTCATTGATGAATCTTTTGATGCAAACTATAAACAGTTTAAGAATCAGAAAGGTGAAGTGTTTGCCAGGTATATTGGTACTAACTGCAGGAATGGACCACCTATGAAGAAGATCTGGGTACCCAAAAGATGTCTTGAGAATCTTCCTGTGAATGTCATCATGACACCACAAGGGAAGAAGACAAACCCAGAACAAAGGCTTCATATGGTCCAAAGGCTTCATACAGACATAGGACTTACCCGAGTCACCCTAATGCCAATGTTTTGCAGGGAAATCATACTCAGATGTATGAATATGAGCGCGTTTCTTCAAACCGCTATGTTCATAAAACAAAGAACTTTTCTGCTTATTCATATTAATATTATTCACCTCATGCAAGGCTATTTGCTAGGGCTCCAAAGCCGAAGTTCTCAGATGCTGCACTTAGACTCATTGCTTCGAAGCCACCCCTGAAAATGGGGGTGGTTAAGAAAACTTAACTCTCTTTTGCAGAGAAAGGTCTCCAGCCGGAAATCAAAGGCGTCCGATGCTATTGCTGGGGACCTAAAACAACTTGTAGGGCGCAATATAAAATGCCAAATGGTCTTACCATGTATTTTGTTCCTGAATCACCTGCCAATCATCCTATCAGTCCTAACCTTGATCTGAGCTTTGATAATCCTCTTGTCCGTCAAATGTTTATGCTTCACAATACTCTTGGTGAAGCCTATTGTAGCGACCCAACCTCAGACGGTCAAGCCTCTGTGTTACTGTGCCATCCCTGGATCATTATGCTGGCACACACAGTACATCAATGTATATATCAAAGTGCAATCACATGTATAAATAAAGTAAAATGATATATACCTCATAATACTCAGCGGAAACAAGTAATCGGGTGTGGAGTCCCATCAACGCCATCGGCAGGTTGAGTGTAGACCGTAACCCTGTATCGTAACTCTTACTCGTCGAGTAAATATCTGCAACATGATACGTTGCAGCCGTGTAGGTCAGTACATTGAATGTACCGGCAAGATAACAATAAAAGAACAGATGATAAAACTATGCTATATGCAATATGGCTTTATGTCTCTGTATCTGAGTTTTGTTTGCGTAAAAGCTGATTTTATTTTACCTACATCAAAGGAATAAAATGAAGCCTGTACTATGGAGTTTTTTTCTGTCATGACATGGTTCCGCCAACCGATGTCTCATAGCCCAAAATCATCATAAGTTGCCCACAATTAAGTTATCAATCCGGTGTTGAGAGTTCCGAAATAGATCCAAGTCCAGATGCTCAAATTGTCCGTAACCGGGGACAGGCTAATCGATTAGGTTATAACCCTCTGCAGAGCTTTGTACACTTTTCCTGCAAGATTCGATCCCTCTCTTTACGTTCTCGCACTTCAGAGTGTTTGAGAACGAGATGATCGAAACATGGTCTTCCAAAGAGTTCCTCTGACCACTGTACGGTACTCAACCCATCCTACCGTAGTTCTACATCTGCTAGTACCGTCCCAGCCAGAGTCACAACTAGGGTCAACCAAGCCAGAGCCCATAATGACTTGCGGTTGCACAGGTAAGCTTCCGGGCGTGAAGTATTCTTCCGTCTCTTTGAGTCTGGGTGAAGCTTTCCGCAAGATGTCATGGCGCTTCTCCATGCATCCCGGCCAACCACTGGTTTCTCCAGGGTGCCCGTCAACCGTCCTTCACCCAGTAGTGTGTATTGAATTCTTGTCTTGAGTCTTGAAATCTTGTGGCCTTGAAGATGCAGTCCTTGCAGATGCCATCATGGATTTGTCGTCATTGACGTAGAGTCCTCCATCTTCACACCACTCTCGATCACTCATACCAAACCCCGTCTACTATAGCGTAGCATTAAAATAAATAACGTCCCGGGCTTGGTAACAGGAATGATGGGTTCCTACCTCATGCATACTACTCAATTACAAGGATTCAATAACACTACTGAGGGGTGGTTGCAAAGATGCCACTAAATGCAATAAATCATAGGTATGAAAGCATGGTCAAAGTGAACTTGCCTGGTGATGTTGACAAAGAAGAATTATCGTTCTCAAGAAATAACTTGATAGACTACTCGTCACTCTCTGATGAAATCTATATAACAAACATATCATTCACATAAGCACTCACACTAACAATCAAAACAAAAGAGAGAGCGAATAAGAATCCAAGGAACTTCAAATAAAACTAGGAGTCTTCTTCTACAACATTCACAAAAATAGTTTTGTCTAACGGAAAATAAAACACTAAAATAACAGAGAATAAAATATAAATTTAGTTAAGACAAAGAAAAAAATAAAGTATTTTTTCATAAAGCTATTTTGAAAGTATTTTCAATTGGGAGTTAAAACAGTAGAGAAATCCATTGCAAGTTATTAGCGAACTTGAATTGATTTCACGATAACAAAGTAAAATAAATATAAAAACTTGTTGAACACCTACTGTTGAACTAATAGAAACCAAACATAAACTTTCTGAAATATAAAATAAAATAATTTAAAGACAACTATAGAAAAGAAGTAGCTATAATTGAATAGAACTAAAACAGAATTTGTTTTACATGAAACAATAAGCTAAAATACTCAAACAATTTTGAAGTTTTACCACTGGTAAATATGATCACTAGTGATCAGTAGAAAAAGAATCAAATAAAATCTATTTTAAACTCCCGGAATAAGCAAAACAAGCTTTAATTCAAATCTGATCTAACTCAATTTTATAAATCCAAACATAGACAAATTATATATTTTGGAAACTACAAGAAAATTATGATCTAACATAAAACGAATCAACATCATTGGACTTCTAGATCAAAAGTTATAAGCTAAACAAGAACGGAACTAAATCTGTTACGGAAATAAATCTGAAAACGAAAACGGAGTTACATGACGTGAGGCAGAGATGGCAGGAAGGAGACGGCGATGTGGAGGCTGCTCGGCGAGGGGCGAGGTCGCCGGCGAGGTGGGGGGGTGGCGGAGGAGGGGTCGGCGCTGGGGAGGTTCCAGGAGAGCTCTGGTGAGCGCTTCTAGGCAGGAAAAGGAGAGCGGTGGCGAGAAGGCTACAGGCAGGGAGGCGTGGTGATGGGAAAAATGGAGCGAGGAGAGGAGGGGTTTTATAGGCGGTCTCGGAGGCGCTGGGATGGAAAGACGAGGGAGATCGGGAAGGTGGAGTTTCATGTCTCCATGGATATGGAAAGCTTCAGAACGTGAGAGGAAACAAAGGAAGGAGATGATCTCTTGTTGGGCTAGAATAGGAAAGTGCTTAATGGGCCAGGTTTTCCTAATAAAACGATTCCATTCCTATTTTTAAAATTAGGAAACTAAAACAATAAAAAGGAAATCAAATCAATTCGAATAAAGAGTTTTTATATACTAAAATTATCGAAAAATAAAATGTAGATGATGAGCATTATTCCACGGCCAAAATAAAACTTAAAAAATATGTTTTTCAGAAAATCCCTAAAGGCTTTATTTCTTTTTGCAAATAATTTTAAATAAAACTTTGGTTTTCTTGGCTCAAATATTTTCAAAATGCCCCTGATTTTGGAGGTCATTTTCCTCCGCTCTTTCTTGCTTGCAAGAATTTATTTTCGGGGTATTTCTCGGGAAGAAAAATAGAAAGCAAGTGCAAATATTTGAAATAATTAAATTGCAAAACTCCGTTCAAATTCTTTATAGTTGAAGAAGTCATGTCATCTTCTCTCATTGATTTTAATAGGATGAATTTGAATTTACGGAGAAGGGAAAGTCATTTTATTCCCTCTCTTTCAAAAGTTTTTGAAAAGGTTCAAATTTCACTCAAGTTTAATTCACTCAAGCAAACAAACAAACAATTCAATTAATTATATTAACATTCCAAAATTTGGGATGTTACAAACCTACCACACTTAAAATGAATCTCGTCCTCGAGATTCAAGAAACTAACAAGAAAAGGTTAGGGTTGGGGTCTTCTAGCAAATGTCTTGGTCGAAAAGGTCGGGGTGCTACCACACTTAAAAACAAGGTCATGGTTCCAATAAACTCAGATATTTCCTCCGGAGGGCTGACAATGTATGTCTCTTCACATATCTTACAATAGCTCCTTCATTAAAGCTCTTACATCGGAAGCATAGAGTTTTCCTCAAAAGCTTGGGTCGGTTCGTCAAAGTTGAAGTTAAATCCGAGACCGGATCTTCTTAGCTGATGGGTCTGTGTCCATTCTAAACAACTATCGAAACACTCATGGTGGTCTACAATTTATGGTTTTCTCCTGCAGAAAACGGGTCTGGTTGAACCTCACCGTATAACTTACGTTTGGCAGCGGTTGCTCGTAATGGGGTTCCATCGTCCTACCATTTTATGGTTTTATGGCTTATCGCGTCGACACTCTTCTAAGTTTTTCAAGGCTCTCGATTTTCCATCAACATATGATAGTTCATGATAGAAGTCTCCGGTATGGGGCCAATCCATCCCGTGCTTGAATCATTACCACATATGTAAATATCGAATCACGTATTTTAACACTTGGGCATACTCACAAGCATTGCAGAATTTCTCTTGTTCTCGAACCGAGTTCAGTATAAATCCATGGTTTCGCATGCCAAACAAAACATCTATCGTTACTTCACCACTCTCGGGTTTTTATAACCTCCTACGAAGCGTAGGCTGATTGGATCATGATTCTTCCAAATTTATTCCTTTATCAAGGTTACAACGGTTCCTTCTCAAAATCCACGGCACATGGGTTATGGCCCACTTCAACACTAGTGCAGCTTTAACTCATCCTTGGAGTAACTCTCTTGTTACACCTCCTTAAATCCAGAGTACTCTGTTCTTCATACCATCATATCAAAACAAAACTCCAACTTATTTTGTCCAACTTCCTTCTATGGCCGTCATGAATAACACGTTTCTTTCTTCATTGATCCTGTGGCTTTATAGAGTACTATGACCAAAAGAAGTGCACAAGTTTATCCATAAAATCTCATTAATCTCATATCAATCTTTCATTACATCCTTAACCATTTTCAAGTAAATCCAAATTCCAAAAGTACTTGTTACAAATGCTGCCACCCACATGATTTGGTATGGTCAGACATTACTTCCACTTTATTTATCTATCCTCCTCGAGGATTCTTCAGTCCCACTGGAATTGTGCGACATGAGCCTTGAAATCTTCAATCTTCTGTTTCATCATGGTGGTCTTGAGCTTCACCTTCATCATCTCTGCATGCACTTCGCTTAGGTATTCCTGAGTATAACGGAGTCTTGCTTCAAGTATTTCTCCGATCGGCGATGGCTTCCATGGCTGCTTCACTAACGGCATCAAGAAAGTTGCTTGTGGCACACGTGAGATGAAAAAGTAATGCCCCATCCTCTTTGGGCAAACTCCTTTCAAGCGGTGGAGGTGTACCTCCACATACCAAAGTTCCACTCCCTTTTGCATGAAGGGTAGCCTTTGTAGACTGCATCTCCTTCAAGGTGAATATGCTTCATCATGTCCTTCAAGATCTTGGGTAATCATGATCACTTGTCGTGGTCATGATCGTTTGAGAACCCTTAAGGAAAGACTCATAAAGGGTTGTCATCTGCATGTGTAGGATCGGAGGGTGCTCGTAACAAGGAATGTATCTCCATGGGAAGTTGCAATTGTCTCCGTAAAGGTTTGGTGTTCAGCTTGTCCATGGGTTCAAGATTTGAAGTCTGGTTGAGATAGAAAGAGAAGGCAATTACCCACTCATCAACAAAATTATCGTTTGTAATGGGCCGTTCTACTATGGTTTCGTTTCTAAGTCCTCATTTCTTCGTGTCTTCAATGCTCGGAGTTTCCAATTCTGATGTTGTTCCCATATGAAGGCCTTCTACCATTCTTCCGTAACTTACGTCTCTCATGGTTGAAATAAATACAAGCCTACGAATATCGCATCTATCCAACCATTCAATAAACATACAAAAATAATAGCAACCAAGCATTCATTTATTCAATCAATTCTACAGTATTGCCACCCACAGAATTTGGTATGGTCAGATACTTAAATCGGGATGGCGTTCACCTTTATTTCTCTCATGGTGGAATACTACTAATTTACTGGGGTTTCTTCATGTGGACTTGATCTCTTCCAGTTCTTACGCTAGATTTTCCTGTCGACACGAGTTTCTTATGACGACCTGTATGTCCCGGTTGTTCCTTGAGCTTCGGATTTCAACGTCCTTTGCATGAGACATGGTCCTGCTGTTCTTCGATTCTGGCGCATTCTCGAGATCTCGAGGTTCTCCTCCTCCAGCTTGTTTACCTTCAGTCTCTGAGTCTTGTCCTCTTCTCGTAGTGCTTCATTGTCAAACAGGGCTTCCAGGAGGTCCATCCAAGATTCTTGACGTATTGTTCCAGATCCTGATTGTACACTAAAAGTGGGGAGAACTTCATCTTTTGCGCTTCCGTCAAGGCAATAGTTGCTCCATCGACTTCGCCATCCAATCCTTCCAAAGAAGTGTGAGTTTAGTGCAGCACGATGACGATAGCATAAACGTGCAATAGCATCATGGACGGCAGTGTTGATGCCCATATCACGATCACCATTTATAGTTCGAAGCTGATGTCTGCGCAGTCTTGGGGCTTCTTTACGACCAAAAACTTGGGTCTTGACTCCCATGATCTGGGCGTCCTCTTAGTTGCCTTGATCTCAGGTATCGGTAACTTCAGCAGCCTGACTAGCTCCACAAGGAAGGGCCTCCAAGAACCTTCTCGTAGTGTTCTCTTTTGTTCGAAATGTAGCTCTCCATCTTTAGTTCAAATAAGGAGGGTTCATAAAAAGGAATCAGGTGTTACGAGAGTAGTACAAAACAAAGGTCATTCCTATTGGGGTCTTCATATTACTAAGTCATTTTCTAGGGTCACGTTCTACAGTCAACATGTGCTCTGATACCATTTCTGTAGCGACCCAACCTCAGACGGTCAAGCCTCTATGTTACTGTGCCATCCTCGGATCAAGATCTTTGCACACACAAGACATCAATGTATATATCAAAGTGCAATCACATGTATAAATAAAGTAAAATGATATATACCTCATAATACTCAGCGAAACAAGTAATCGGGTGTGGAGTCCCATCAACGCCATCGGCAGGTTGAGTGTAGACCGTAACCACAGATCGTAACTCTTACTGTCGAGTAAATATCTGCAACATGATACGTTGCAGCCGTGTAGGTCAAGACATTGAATGTACCGCAAGATCACAATAAAAGAACAGATGATAAAACTATGCTATATGCAATATGGCTTTATGGCTCAGATTCGAGTTTTGTTTATGTAAAAGCTGATTTTATTTTACCTACATCAAAGGAATAAAATGAAGCCTGTACTATGGAGTTTTTTCTGTCATGACATGGTTCCGCCAACCGATGTCTCATAGCCCAAAATCATCATAAGTTGCCCACAATTAAGTTATCAATCCGTGTTGAGAGTTCCAAATAGATCCAAGTCCAGATGCTCAAATTGTCCGTAATCGGGACACGGCTAATCGATTAGGTTATAACCCTCTGCAGAGGTTTGTACACTTTTCCCGCAAGATTCGATCCCTCTCTTTACGTTCTCGCACTTCGAGTGTTTGAGAACGAGATGATCGAAACATGGTCTTCAAAGAGTTCCTCGACCACCGTCCGTACTCAACCCATCCTACCGTAGTTCTACATCTGCTAGTACCGTCCCAACCAGAGTCACAACTAGGGTCAACCAAGCGAGCCCATAATGACTTGCGGTTGCACAGGTAAGCTTCCGGCGTGAAGTATTCTTCCGTCTCTTTGAGTCTGGGTGAAGCTTTCGCAAGATGTCATGGCGCTTCTCCATGCATCCCGCCAACCACTGGTTTCTCCAGGTGCCCGTCAACCGCCCTTCACCCAAGAGTGTGTATTGAATTCTTGTCTTGAGTCTTGAAATCTTGTGGCCTTGAAGATGCAGTCCTTGCAGATGCCATCATGGATTTGTCGTCATTGACGTAGAGTCCTCCATCTTCACACCACTCGATCACTCATACCAAACCCGTCTACTATAGCGTAGCATTAAAATAAATAACGTCCCGGGCTTGGTAACAGGAATGATGGGTTCCTACCTCATGCATACTACTCAATTACAAGGATTCAGTAACACTACTGAGGGGTGGTTGCAAAGATGCCACTAAATGCAATAAATCATAGGTATGAAAGCATGGTCAAAGTGAACTTGCCTGGTGATGTTGACGAAGAAGAATTATCGTTCTCAATAAAAAACTTGATAGACTACTCGTCACTCTCTGATGAAATCTATATAACAAACATATCATTCACATAAGCACTCACACTAACAATCAAAACAAAAGAGAGAGCGAATAAGAATCCGAAGGAACTTTAAATAAAACTAGGGAGTCTTCTTCTACAACATTCACAAAAATAGTTTTGTCTAACAGAAAATAAAACACTAAAATAACAGAGAATAAAATATAAATTTAGTTAAGACAAAGAAAAAATAAAGTATTTTTTCATAAAGCTATTTTGAAAGTATTTTCAATTGGGAGTTAAAACAGTAGAAAATCCATTGCAAGTTATTAGCGAACTTGAATTGATTTCATGATAACAAAATAAAATAAATATAAAAACTTGTTGAACACCTACTGTTGAACTAATAGAAACCAAACATAAACTTTCTGAAATATAAAATAAAATAATTTAAAGACAACTATAGAAAAAGAAGTAGCTATAATTGAATAGAACTAAAACAGAATTTGTTTTACATGAAACAATAAGCTAAAATACTCAAACAATTTTGAAGTTTTTACCACTGGTAAATATGATCACTAGTGATTAGTAGAAAAAGAATCAAATAAAAATCTATTATTAAACTCCCGAATAAGCAAAACAAGCTTTAATTCAAATCTGATCTAACTCAATTTTATAAATCCAAACATAGACAAATTATATATTTTTGGAAACTACAAGAAAATTGTGATCTATCGCAAAAAGAATCAGCATCATTGGACTTCTATATCAAAAGTTATAAGCTAAACAAGAACGGAACTAAATCTGTTACGGAAATAAATCTGAAAACGAAAACAGAGTTACCTGTACGTGAGGCAGAGATGGCAGGAAGGAGACGGCGATGTGGAGGCTGCTCCGCGGGGGCGAGGTCACCGGCGAGGTGGGGGTGGCGGAGGAGGGGTCGGCGCTTGGGAGGTTCCAGGAGAGCTCTGGTGGCGTTCTAGGCAGGAAAAGGAGAACGGTGGCGAGAAGGCTACGGGCAGGGAGGGCGTGGTGATGGGAAAAATGGAGCGAGGAGAGGAGGGGTTTTATAGGCGGTCTCGGGAGGCGCTGGGATGGAAAGACGAGGGAGATCGGGAAGCTGGAGTTTCTGTCTCCATGGATATGGAAAGCTTCAGTAACGTGAGAGGAAACAGAGGAAGGAGATAATCTCTTGTTGGGCTAGAATAGGAAAGTGCTTAATGGGCCAGGTTTTCCTAATAAAACGATTCCATTCCTATTTTTAAAATTAGGAAACTAAAACAATAAAAGGAAATCAAATCAATTCGAATAAAGAGTTTTATATACTAAAATTATCAGAAAAATAAAATGTAGATGATGAGCATTATTCCACGGCCAAAATAAAAACTTAAAAAATATGTTTTCAGAAAATCCTAAAGGCTTTATTTCTTTTTGCAAATAATTTTAAATAAAACTTTGGTTTTCTTGGCTCAAATATTTTCAAAATGCCCCTGATTTTGGAGGGTCATTTTCCTCCGCTCTTTCTTGCTTGCAAGAATTTATTTTCGGGTATTTCTCGGGAAGAAAAATAGAGAAGCAAGTGCAAATATTTGAAAGAATTAAATTGCAAAACTCCGTTCAAATTCTTTATAGTTGAAGAAGTCATGTCATCTTCTCTCATTGATTTTAATAGGATGAATTTGAATTTATCGGAGAAGGGGAAAGTCATTTTATTCCCTCTCTTTCAAAAGTTTTTGAAAAGGTTCAAATTTCACTCAAGTTTAATTCACTCAAGCAAACAAACAAAAAATTCAATTAATTATATTAACATTCCAAAATTTGGGATGTTACACCTATCCCCCTAACTGTGCTGTAGGGTATGACACTGATGTCTACTACGCAAACTTCTCCTTGTAGACGTTGTTGGGCCTCCAAGTGCAGAGGTTTGTAGGACAGTAGCAAATTTCCCTCAAGTGGATGACCTAAGGTTTATCAATCCGTGGGAGGCGTAGGATGAAGATGGTCTCTCTCAAGCAACCCTGCAACCAAATAAGAAAGAGTCTCTTGTGTCCCCAACACACCCAATACAATGGTGAATTGTATAGGTGCACTAGTTCGGCGAAGAGATGGTGATACAAGTGCAATATGGATGGTAGATATAGGTTTTTGTAATCTGAAAATATAAAAACAGCAAGGTAACAAGTGGTAAAAGTGAGCGTAAACGGTATTGCAATGCTAGGAAACAAGGCCTAGGGTTCATACTTTCACTAGTGCAAGTTCTCTTAACAATAATAGTAACACAATTGGATCATATAACTATCCCTCAACATGCAACAAAGAGTCACTCCAAAGTCACTAATAGCGAGGAACAAACGAAGAGATTATGGTAGGGTACGGAACCACCTCAAAGTTATTCTTTCCAATCAATCCGTTGGGCTATTCCTATAAGTGTCACAAACAACCCTAGAGTTTGTACTAGAATAACACCTTAAGACACAAATCAACCAAAACCCTAATGTCTCCTAGATACTCCAATGTCACCTCAAGTATCCGTGGGTATGATTATACGATATGCATCACACAATCTCATATTCATCTATTCAACCAACACATAGAACCTCAAAGAGTGCCCCAAAGTTTCTACCGGAGAATCAAGACGAAAACTTGTGCCAACCCCTATGCATAGGTTCATGGGCGGAGCCCGCAACTTGATCACCAAAACATACATCAAGTGAATCACGTGATATCCCATTGTCACCACAGATACGCACGGCAAGACATACATCAAGTGTTTTCAAATCATTAAAGACTCAATCCGATAAGATTACTTCAAAGGGAAAATTCAATCCATTACAAGAGAGTAGAGGGGGGGGGGGGGAGAAGCAACATAAGATCCAACTAATAATAGCAAAGCTCGCGATACATCAAGATCGTGCCAAATCAAGAACACGAGAGAGAGAGAGAGAGAGAGAGAGAGAGAGAGAGAGAGAGAGAGAGAGAGAGAGAGAGAGATCAAACACATAGCTACTAGTACATACCCTCAGCCCCGAGGGTGAACTACTCCCTCCTCGTCATGGTGGGCGCCGGATGATGAAGATGGCCACGGTGAGGTCCCCCTCCGCAGGTGCGGAACAGGTCCCGATTGGTTTTTTGGTGGCTACAGAGGCTTGTGGCGGTGGAACTCCCGTTCTATTCTGTTCCCCAAAATTTTTAGGGTATATGGATATATATAGGCGGAAGAAGTACGTCAGGGGAGCCACGAGGGGCCCACGAGGGTGGAGGGCGTGCCCTAGGGGGTGGGCGCCCCCCCTACCTCGTGCCTCCCTCGTTTCTTTCCTGACATGCACTCCAAGTCTATCGGGTAGCTTTCCTTCCAAAAATAACTTCTCCAGAAGGTTTCATTCCGTTTCGACTCCGTTTGATATTCCTTTTTTCCAAACATCAAACAAGGGAAAAAAGGAGAATCGCACTGGCTCGGGTCAACAGGTTAGTCCCAAAAATAATATAAAAGTGTTTAATAAAGCCCATAAACATCCAAAACAGATAATATAATAGCATGGAACAATAAAAAATTATAGATACGTTGGAGACGTATTAGCATCCCAAGCTTAGTACCTGCTCGTCCTCGAGTAGGTAAATGATAAAAATAGAATTTTCGATGTGGAATGCTACTTGGCATAATTTCAATGTAATTCTTCTTAATTGTGGTATGAATATTCAGATCCGAAAGATTCAAGACAAAAGTTTAATATTGACATAAAACTAATAATACTTCAAGCATACTAACAAAGAAATTATGTCTTCTCAAAATAACATGGCCAAAGAAAGTTATCCCTACAAAATCATATAGTCTGGCTATGCTCTATCTTCACCACACAAAGTATTTAAATCATGCACAACCCCGATAACAAGCCAAGCAATTGTTTCATACTTTTGACATTCTCAACCTTTTTCAATCTTCACACAATACATGAGCGTGAGCCATGGACATAGCACTATATGTGGAATAGAATGGTGGTTGTGGAGAAGACAAAAAGGGAGAAGATAGTCTCACATCAACTAGGCGTATCAATGGGCTATGGAGATGCCCATTAATAGATATCAATGTGAGTGAGTAGGGATTGCCATGCAATGGATGCACTAGAGCTAAGTATATGAAAGCTCAACAAAAGAAACTAAGTGGATGTGCATCCAACTCGCTTGCTCACGAAGACCTAGGGCATTTTGAGGAAGCCCATCATTGGAATATACAAGCCAAGTTCTATAATGAAAAATTCCCACTAATATATGAGAGTGACAAAATGAGAGACTTTCTATCATGAAGATCATGGTGCTACTTTGAAGCACAAGTGTGGTAAAAGGATAGTAGCATTGCCCCTTCTCTCTTTTTCTCTCATTTTTTTTGTTTGGGCCTTCTCTTTTTTTATGGCCTATTTTTTTATTTGGGCTTCTTTGGCCTCTTTTATTTATTTATTTCGTCCGGAGTCTCATCCCGACTTGTGGGGGAATCATAGTCTCCATCATCCTTTCCTCACTTGGGACAATGCTCTAAAAATGATGATCATCACACTTTTATTTACTTACAACTCAAGAATTACAACTCAATACTTAGAAGAAGATATGACTCTATATGAATGCCTCCGGCGGTGTACCGGGATGTGCAATGACTCATGAGTGACATGTATGAAAGAATTATGAATGGTGGCTTTGCCACAAATACAATGTCAACTACATGATCATGCAAAGTAATATGACAATGATGGAGCGTGTCATAATAAATGAAACGGTGGAAAGTTGCATGGCAATATATCTCGGAATGGCTATGGAAATGCCATAATAGGTAGGTATGGTGGCTGTTTTGAGGAAGGTATATGGTGGGTGTGTGATACCGGCGAAAGGTGCGCGGTATTAGAGAGACTAGCAATGCTGGAAGAAAGAAAAGTGCGTATAATCCATGGACTCAACATTAGTCATAAAGAACTCATATACTTATTGCAAAAATCTACAAGTTATCAAAGCAAAGTATTACGCGCATGCTCCTAGGGGGATAGATTGGTAGGAAAATACCATCACTCATCCCCGACCGCCACTCATAAGGAAGACAATCAATAAATAAATTATGCTCCGACTTCATCACATAACGGTTCACCATACGTGCATGCTACGGGAATCACAAACTTTAACACAAGTATTTCTCAAATTCACAACTACTCAACTAGCATGACTCTAATATCACCATCTTTATATCTCAAAACAATTATCAAGCATCAAACTTTTCTTAGTATTCAACACACTCATAAGAAAGTTTTTACTAATCTTGAATGCCTAGCATATTAAGATTATTTAAGAAAATTACCATGCTATTTAAGACTCTCAAAATAATCTAAGTGAAGCATGAGAGATCAATAGTTTCTATAAAACAAATCCACCACCGTGCTCTAAAAGATATAAGTGAAGTACTAGAGCAAAAACAAACTACTCCGAAAGATATAAGTGAAGATCAATGAGTAGCCGAATAATTATGCAACTATGTGAAGACTCTCCCATTTAAAAATTTCAGATCTTGGTATTTTATTCAAACAGCAAGCAAAACAAAATAAAATGACATGACGCTCCAAGCAAAACACATATCATGTGGTGAATAAAAATATAGCTCCAAGTAAAGTTACAAATGGATGAAGACGAAAGAGGGGATGCCTTCCAGGGAATCCCCAAGCTTAGACGCTTGGTTGTCCTTGAATATTACCTTGGGGTGCCTTGGGAATCCCCAAGCTTAGGCTCTTGCCACTCCTTATTCCGTAGTCCATCGAATCTTTACCCAAAACTTGAAAACTTCACAACACAAAACTTAACAGAAAATCTCGTGAGCTCCGTTAGCGAAAGAAAACAAAACACCAGTTCAAGGTACTGTAATGAACTCATTATTTATTTATATTGGTGTTAAATCTAATGTATTCCAACTTCTGTATGGTTGATAAACTCTTTTACTACTCATAGATTCATCAAAATTAGCAAACAACACATAGAAAACAGAATCTGTCAAAAACAGAACAGTCTGTAGTAATCTGTATCAAACGTATACTTCTGGAACTCCAAAAATTCTAAAATAAATTGGTGGACCTGAGGAATTTGTCTAGTAATCATCTGCAGAAAGAATAAATTAAATAGCGCTCTCTAGTAAAAAGTTGTAGCTAATCTCGTGAGCGCTAAAGTTTCTGTTTTTTTATAGCATGATCATAAAGACTTCACCCAAGTCTTCCCAAAGGTTCTACTTGGCACAAACACTAATTAAAACACAAAACCACATCTAAACAGAAGCTAGATGGATTATTTATTACTAAACAGAACCAAAAAGCAAGAAACTAAAATAAAATTGGGTTGCCTCCCAACAAGCGCTAATGTTTAACGCCCCTAGCTAGGCATGATGATTTCAATGATGCTCACATAAAAGATAAGAATTGAAACATAAAGAGAGCATCATAAAGAATATGACTAGCACATTTAAGTCTAACCCACTTCCTATGCATAGGGATTTTGTGAGCAAATAACTTATGGGAACAATAATCAACTTGCATAGGAAGGTAAAACAAGCATAACTTCAAGATTTTAAGCACATAGAGAGGAAACTTGATATTATTGCGATTCCTACAAGCATATATTCCTCCCTCATAATAATTTTCAGTAGCATCATGAATGAATTCAACAATATAACCAGCACCTAAAGCATTCTTTTCATGATCTACTTGCATAGAAAATTTACTACTCTCCACATAAGCAAAATTCTTCTCATTCGGAACAGTGGGAGTATCATAAGAGACTCGAATACTATAAATTGTTTCCATATTAAAAGAATAATGTTCAGAAAAGGGTAATCATAATCATGACAAGTTTTATAAGTATAATAATCACTACTTTTTATAGCATAAGTTTCATCACAATAATCATCATAAGTAGCAACTTTGTTCTCATCATAATCAATTGAAACCTCTTCCGAAATAGTGGATACATCACTAAATAAAGTCATGACCTCTCCAAATCCACTTTCATAATTATCACAATAAGATTCAACATCCTCCAATATTGTGGGATCACTACTTCCTAAAGTTGACACTCTTCCAAACCCACTTTCATCAATATAATCATCATAAGTAGGAGGCATGCTATCATTATCATAAATTTGCATATCAAAACTTGAGAGGCTAAAAATATCATCTTCATTAGACATATCATCCCCAAGCCTGGGACAAACATTAATTGCAGCAAATATATTCTCAAAAACATCATCTTCATCAAACATAGCATCCCCAAGCTTGGGCCTTTTCATATCATAAGCATAATCACTCTCATCATTAATAGTATGGATAGCACCAATAGTATAGCAATTATCATATTCTTCCAAGCAAGTGCCAAAAAGATTTTCAAGATCATAAGAAGTATCATTATCTTCCCAATAATAATCATCACAACAAGCAATAGGCATAACGAGATCATCATCAAGTGCATCATCTTCCACAATTATTTTTGATTCATTTTCGTGAGGCACAACAATAATAGGAGCAACATTATTCGGAGAGATATCTTTTACCTCTCTTCCTTTTCTTTTCTTCTTCTTCACCACATCATGTGTGGGTTCAATCCTCTTTTTGGAGCTCCTTATTAATGAGATTGGTTGAATAGAAGGCTCCTCCTCGTTACCTGATTCATCATAAGAAATAATAGGAGGATATTGGGAAGTCTCTTCCCTTTCATTAGTATTCTCTTCATCTTCTATTTGTTTTCTTCTCTTTATGTAATTGGCAATATAAGGATTTTCAATGCAATTCACCGCACAATACATATAAATCTTCTCTAGATCCAAATCAAGAAATCTATCAAGATTAAATTTTGGAATACCCTCAGTTATACATTTCATTTCTTCATACCCCAAAAGAAGACTAAGCTCTTTATGATGCTCAAGGGTAATCAAATTATCACAATTTTTGGACACGATTCGGTCATGAAACAATTTGCATTGGATATTTAAATGACCATGTTCATTGCAAAGTTCACAAGGGGCGCGAAAAATATTGAATTTTTTAGCACAAACATCAAGACTTTCTTGCAACAATTTAATTTCTAAGTACTTATGCCTCTTGCAATATCTATCTTCCCTATTTGGTGTATACTTGCAAACCCAATGCACTCCACAAAAATTGACATGTTTATAGGAGACATTTTCATCATAACTAGTGCAATCATCATTAGTACCATGGATATTCAAGGGGTTCATACTAACAACATTGCAATCATGCTCATCATTCAAAGATTTAGTGCCAAACATTTTAATGCATTCTTCTTCTAACACTTTGGCCCAATTTTCATTTCCATCATTCTCACGAAAGATATTAAAAAGATGAAGCATATGAGACAAAATCAATTCCATTTTTTGGTAGTTTTCTTTTATAAACTAAACTAGTGCTAAAATAAGAAACAAAAAGATTCAATTGCAAGATCTAAAGATATACTTTCAAGCACTCACCTCCCCGGCAACGGCGCCAGAAAAGAGCTTGATGTCTACTACGCAACCTTCTCCTTGTAGACGTTGTTGGGCCTCCAAGTGCAGAGGTTTGTAGGACAGTAGCAAATTTCCCTCAAGTGGATGACCTAAGGTTTATCAATCCGTGGGAGGCGTAGGATGAAGATGGTCCCTCTCAAGCAACCCTGCAACCAAATAACAAAGAGTCTCTTGTGTCCCCAACACACCCAATACAACGGTAAATTGCATAGGTGCACTAGTTCGGCGAAGAGATGGTGATACAAGTGCTATATGGATGGTAGATATAGGTTTTTGTAATCTGAAAATATAAAAACAGCAAGGTAGCAAGTGGTAAAAGTGAGCGTAAAAGGTATTGCAATGCTAGGAAACAAGGCCTAGGGTTCATACTTTCACTAGTGCAAGTTCTCTCAACAATAATAACATAATTGGATCATATAACTATCCCTCAACATGCAACAAAGAGTCACTCCAAAGTCACTAATAGCGAGGAACAAACAAAGAGATTATGGTTTTGTACGAAACCACCTCAAACTTATTCTTTCCAATCAATCCGTTGGGCTATTCCTATAAGTGTCACAAACAGCCCTAGAGTTCGTACTAGAATAACACCTTAAGACACAAATCAACAAAAACCCTAATGTCGCCTAGATACTCCAATGTCACCTCAAGTATCCGTGGGTATGATTATACGGTATGCATCAGACAATCTCAGAATCATCTATTCAACCAACACACAGAACCTCAAAGAGTGCCCCAAAGCATCTACCGGAGAATCAAGACGAAAACGTGTGCCAACCCCTATGCATAGGTTCATGGGTGGAACCCGCAAGTTGATCACCAAAACATACATCAAGTGAATCACGTGATATCCCATTGTCACCACAGATACGCACGGCAAGACATACATCAGTGTTCTCAAATCATTAAAGACTCAATCTGATAATATTACTTCAAAGGGAAAACTCAATCCATTACAAGAGAGTAGAGTGGGGGGGGGGGAGAAGCCACATAAGATCCAACTATAATAGCAAAGCTCGCGATACATCAAGATCGTGCCAAATCAAGAACACGAGAGAGAGAGAGAGAGAGAGAGAGAGAGAGAGAGAGAGAGAGAGAGATCAAACACATAGCTACTGGTACATATCCTTAGCCTCGAGGGTGAACTACTCCCTCCTCGTCATGGAGAGCGCCGTGATGATGAAGATGGCCACCGATGAGGGTTCCCCCCTCCGTCAGGGTGCCGGAACAGGGTCCCGATTGGTTTTTTGGTGGCTACAGAGGCTTGCGGCGGCGGAACTCCCGATCTATTCTGTTCCCCGAAGTTTTTAGGGTATATGGAGATATATAGGCGGAAGAAGTACGTCAGGGGAGCCACGCGGGGCCCACGAGGGTGGAGGGCGCACCCTAGGGGGGTGGGCGTGCCCCCTACCTCGTGGCTCCCTCGTTTCTTTCCTGACATGCACTCCAAGTCTATCGGGTAGCTTTCCTTCCAAAAATAACTTCTCCAGAAGGTTTCATTCCGTTTCGAATCCGTTTGATATTCCTTTTCTTTGAAACACTGAAACAAGGGAAAAAACAGGAACTGGCACTGGGCTCTGGGTCAATAGGTTAGTCCCAAAAATAATATATAAGTGTTTAATAAAGCCCATAATCATCCAAAACAGATAATATAATAGCATGGAACAATAAAAAATTATAGATACATTGGAGACGTATCAGACACCAAAGTCTTCAGAATGGATTATGGACAGTGGATGCACTAACCACATGACTGGTGATCGAAGTCTTCTCACGGACTCAACCTTACGTCCATCTGACAAGAGCCACATCACATTTGCTGACACTAGTAAAAGCAAGGTATTGGGTCTAGGTAGAGTTGCAATCTCAAAGGATCAGCACATGGATAAAGTGATGTTTGTTGAATCCCTTGGTTTCAACTTAATGTCTGTCTCAATGCTTTGTGACTTGAACATGATTGTGATATTTGAAAAATATCATTGCCTTGTTCTAATGGAATCTGACAAGTCTCTAGTCTTTGAAGGGTATCGGAAAGATGATTTGTACATGGTAGATTTCTCAGCAGGACCACAACTTGCCGTATGTCTTCTAGCAAAAGCTTCAGAGTGATGGCTCTGGCATCGGAGGCTAGGGCATGCTGGCATGAGGAACCTGTACACTCTCGCGAAGAAGAAACACATTGTAGGCATCGAGGGCGTCAAGTTCAAGAAAGATCATCTATGTGGTGCATGCGAAGCTGGAAAGATGACTAGGGCCAAGCATCCCTCGAAGACAATCATGACGACATCTCAACCCTTCGAGCTGCTACACATGGACTTATTTGGCCCTACACATGGACTTATTTCGGACAAATCAGGTCGGGTTGCCTAGTGGCTATAAATAGCCCACCCCCTACACCATAAATCGGTGGCTGCTCAGAGTTAGTGCACGACTTTTGTCGTTTGAGAGCAACCCTCCTCCGAAGCATTTGAGAGAGAGATCCTTGCGAGGACAAAGCCCAAAACTCCCAGAGCCCAAAGAGTGTTTCGCATCACTGAAGTCTTTCTGCCCGCGTGACCTGAAGACTTGTTACACTTGAGGAATGTGAATCCTCCAGCCGGTTAGGCGTCGCGTTCTGAGCATCCAAGAGTCATTGTGGATTGCCGGTGAACGAAGTCTGTGAAGGTTTGGAAGTCTACCATGAAGACATACCAGAGTGATTAGGCGGGGACTAGGTGTCCTTAGCTCAAGGGGAATAAGGTGAAGACGTGGTCTTCTGAGTTAAATCTCGGCCTCCCTAACCAGACGTATAGTTGTCATAGCAACTGGAACTGGTCCAACAACTCCTTTGTCTTCACCAAGCAACTGGTTCCATCTCTTCCTTCTCTGACTTTCAGTTTGTCTTCGTGAAGTCATTGCATGTTTGCATTATCTTTTTGACTTCACTATGTGATTACTTGTTCTGATTGGCTTCATACTATCTTCCATCCTGGTCCATACTGCCTAGCTGCTAATATTCTTCGTGCTTTTACTTCATTGAATACTTGACTATGGCTTGCCTAGTGTAGTCTACCTTCCGCTGCACGTTAATAGGTTCATTTCTATCGTTTGTCTTAGAAACTTCCATGTTTTGAAGTCATTCATAAAAAACGCCTATTCACCCCCCTCTAGTCGATAACTAGCACTTTCATAATGGCAGAAGTATCTGATTCATCCGACCTAATTCAAGTTAACTTGAGTGCAGCAGTAGATAAACATTCACTTACAAATTCTTTTCCAAATGGACAGTAATAGTAGTACGTGGGCAGTGTAAAATGTGTTTTTGTTAGTTCAGTGAAAATTAGAGATCAACCTGATGGTACTTCATTTTTATTCAAATCTGCCAAATGCTATTAAGGAAATGAAGTTTCTTCCTCGATCAAGTTATCAGTCCTTGGTTCACTCTCGCCATTTGCGCTGGATGAGATGGGTGAGGAGGAGAGTGTGGGGGCATCTGGAGAGGAGCGAGGGGTGAGAAGATGAGAGGGAGAGAGATAAGAGGAGGGACGTGAAGGGGAGAGGAGGGGTGTGGCAGGGCCGGACCTCCTCCCCGGACAAGGCGCGCGGCGGATGCGCGACGTCATTTCTTTGGTATTGTCTACTCTACTGCTCCCCACCCATCCGTTCTTCCAGATCTCTTCTTCTCTCACGTACTCCCCTACTGGTGAACACAAAGGGATGGATCTGGCCACCGGGTCACCTAACACTTTCTTTAACCTTGTTGATATATGTTGCTTTTTGGTTACTAACTGCTTATTTTTTCCAGGGACATGTCGGGCTTGCTTTCATCCCATATGCACAAGATAGAAAAAACATCAGGTGGAGATATGGGGAAAATCTGGGCTTAAGAATGGTAGGCTATTTCTTCTCGTGTATGTTGTTTGCCTTGGTTGTTTATGCTTGCTAATATTTTTCTTGTATATATCTATTTGTAGGTTGAGTTGTGGATATTTTGCTCAAAGCATTCTAGAGTCAGAGGAATTAGCTCCATACACCTTGTCAATGGTGTTGCTGAACAGGATACACATAAGTTGGGCTGGATGATGAAAATTCTGTTCAAATAAGATCTAAGCGCAAGAGTAAATACAAATTCATGAACCTCACATCCATGGGCTCAGGTTTGTCCAGCCTAAACAAAGCGCAGACAACAGAGCTCGTTACCTCAACATGTGATGTTAGAGGCACGGAAAATCAACAAGTTCAATGCATAAATATGGTTGTTGATCAGCCTACAGGAGCTGGGAATCTTGTGAGCAATTCCGGTGATGTTTCTACATTTCTTAGAAAGGTACATGCTAATCTTACAGAGCAAGATTTTTGTACATATGTTTTGGTGTTATTAGTTAAGTGGGTTTTATGCTTTTACTTGGCAGCTAATTAACCAAGGAAAAGTTAGTGTTGGTGATATACAATCAGAACTGGGTCTCTCATCTGAATCAATGGAAGCTGCTCTTGAGGTAATTTGTATTGGATTTATGTACTTTATAAACTGTTTCTCTAGGTTGCATGTACATAACTTCTCCTAAACATGATTGGGTCCATTTTTCAATGTTCACTATTTGATTTTTTCTGATAAACATGATTGGTAAAATTTGACAGTCTTGTATGAAAAACATAATGGTAGAGACAGAGTTAACTCTAATTTATGATTTTGACATGTTCTGTAGTTATAAGTGATAACAAACTTATAAGTTGACTGAAGCTTAGCATAGGCATATAGCTCTGTCTATGTAGTGATGTCATAATATTTTACATGCTACACTATTTAGGACTTAAATCCTACTACCTCTTTAACCATTTCCCTCTGAAACCTAGGTTAGAATTGTCCCCTGTTAAGTGGTTGTACCAGCTACTAAATTAGTCACGCACACATGTTCGAACTGTTTCTTGCCTCTGAATCCCAAGTTAGGATTGTCCCTTGTTAAGTATGTGCTTGTACCCGCTGCTAAATTAATGACACACTTTCATTTTGGCTGCAGAAAATTGGGGGCAAATCATGGCTGGAGCATATGTGAACTTGGCCTCCGGTCATTTATTCAGGTTTCTGGTTTTGCTTGGGAGAGTACCATGTGTTTCCCTTTGTTTATTTAAACAATCTGTATCTAATTACTGTGAACCAGATCGTGCTTGTGAGAGTAGCATGTGTTTCCCTCAAGCATGTTGCTTGCTGGTTTTAGATTATTGATTTAGTTACATACATAGACCGTTTGGATGGTTGGCTTGCCTATATGTATAAAAGAAGGTGTGAACCATTTTATTGGTCAGTATATGTGTGTCAAGGAAATAAGACAGACAACATGTCTATTCCGTTGGATATATGCTACCAAACATAAAATTCTTTTAGTTTGTTTGGACGAAAGAAAATTTTGTTTGAGTTATACGTCTTAGCTACATCCGCTCGCTTTCGATGTTCAGTTCACTACTTTACTGCTCTTTCCTTAATTTCGAGAGGCCACAGGAGAGGGAGCTACAACGGCAGGAGAAGAATGCAACGAGGTGTGGTCTTTTGTTCGATGCCAAGGGCCTGTCCGGCAGCGATTTCCTCGGTGAGTACTCCACTACACTCCTTCCGTCGAATCCGGAGAAGAACATTTATCACCACCGCCATGCATGTTCTTGGCTTGGCTTGGGGTCCGTCTACTAATGGAGATTGATCTGATTTTACCTGTACTTGCAGGGATTATCTAGATGATATAACAAAAGGATTATATATGCGTTTGTGTGCTTCTGAAAAGGCCACTACTACATTCAACTTTTCACCAGAAATGATTCTTATATCCTGAAGATGTTGCTAGCGTCTTGAAGGATTACTTATATTTGCTCCCTAATTTCCTGGATTATACGAAGTGAGTTGGATCATCCAGGGTTGGCAAAACTAATATTCAAATTTGTTCTGTTCTTTAAACCAGACATTAGCCCTTTCTCTCTATTTAACATATTTCAAGTTCTCATGTTACATTATAGTAAATATTCAATTCATTTTTATTTTGTAGACGGGTCATTAGCCTTTTCTCTCTATTTAACACATTTCAAGTTCTCATGTTACATCAAAAGTACGCTGGTTAGGATGTTTGCAACATGTCGTGTGTTGTAATCTTTGTCCACTGTACATGCACAGATTAAATACTTCCATTAGTGCTATTACATATTTCAAGTTCTCATTGTTCAGTTTGTTAGTTTAATAGAGAATATTCCTGATCCTTACTTTCATAGGTACATTTAGAAGTCAGTAGAGAAGGTTCGTAGCCTTGGCTCCAAAGCTTCAAGCTCTTATAGAAATTAGAACTGAGGGCCTTTTAAAATGAGTCCTGCATAATAGTGTTGTTCAATGGGATGTAGAATTTTTGTTTGTCTGATCGGCTACCCTTGGTGCTGATTTACGTACTGATTTCATTATCATATGACTACAATAAAGAAGTTGTGTGTATAAATATTTCTAACTGCTGATACTTTGCATCAGTGATATCAATTCTGTTGGCCCTCCTTAAGATTGCTTGGGAATGTGAGGCTTAAAAGTTTCAACCCTGTGCAATGTGCTTCTCGGGTGTGGATTTGTGTATGACTAATTAACGGTTCTGTTAATACTGATATTATATGGGTATTGCATCGCTTGTACTTATAGTAAGTGGAAATTTTTCTCATATGTTTTAATATGTGCCCGAATAATATTAATGTACGCTCTTTCAATACATGGCTTACCCTTGGCCTTTGCGCCATTGGCGCAACTGGTCATCTATTCACTATAAAGTAACAAGACATCATAGTGTCAAGAAAGGTAACAAGACACCATGAAAAGAAAACCCGGGGAATGTTTCTTACCTACTTTGACTTGCACATGATTCAAATAGAGTACTGGGATAAATAAAATCGAAAGATTTCCATCACCTCAACCTCTAGCACGACAAACAACATCCCCAACTAATAAAATGAATATCAAGTTGGAGAGAAATATCCACAATTCATTCAACCTCGCAATGGAGAGTATACTCAGAATTTTTCTCTTCCTAAAAATATCAAAAAGGGCTTCCGCCCCGTTTTATAAATAAAACCTTATCCATTATAGATGAAGCGTCCACAGACGTCGTCGTCCTCGGCCTGCCAAGACATTTGCACCCCTCCCCGCCAGCAACCAACCCCGGAGAGCATCACTGCACAGATAACCATACCCGATGCAACTTTACTAAAGAATACCTCCAACAGCCTACCCGTATGACACCGATCCCAGCACTGTCCCAGTCCTGGGATGACCTCGTAGACCAAGCCGACTGCAGTTTTAAAGAGGCCAAGGTCCCATCAAGGTAAGTTGCCGGCGATAAGAAGCTCCTATGGGAACCTTGGTACCGAATTCAGATGAGCGCCACCGAAGAAGACACACCATGGACGAAGGACGCATCAATGGCAAGGATGTCGAATGGTCTGGGAGCATGGATGGGAAGCAACGCCTCTCAAGAGGAGAACGACATCCATAGACGTCGTTGTTGCCAGCAATGGCCCTGGCCTTGTGCGGATTTCACTGAACCGTCCTCCCCACGACACTACAACAAGACCACCTTGCCGAGAAAGAACGAATCCACCACGCGACGCCCTGAGAACACTGCTTATCCCTATCCAGTCACTCGGCCAAAGCCGATCTAGGCCCTTGAACGACGACGGAACCATCACCGGATGAGCGAATGCCGGCTACCCTGACCCCCTGGTGACGGTCGACCGTTTGGCACAAGACCCCAAACTGCATAAAACTGAGCAGTGGGCCCTCTCGTAGCAAGCCCCGGGCACATTCCGACAGAGGTGGAGACCGGTGCGCAGGCCGATCCCACCTTGGGAAGACGGTGGCGGCTACGGGCCCACGGTCCCGTGGCTACGCCCCTCCCCCCCACCAGGTCGACGTGCCCTACTTGACTCCAAGCTGGGTTGAAGCATGATCCATCACGACGCGTCCCATGGCCGTGGAAGGGCAAGGCATTGGCCCTCCGAGTCGCGGTTGCCCTACCAGACGACCCCCACCGGAGAGACCCCCACCAGCACACCAGCTATGCAGAAAACACAAATCAAATCCAGATCAGGATGACCCCGACCGAATCCTCGTGCCCAACGTCGCGGCACCGCACCACCACCTCCTAGCCTAGCAGCTGCAGGATCAGGACGCTCCCGCCGCCAGAATCCCTGTGGACCCCGCACCCCCTCGAGCGGCTGATCCGCACAACTGTGACCTCGAATAGGGAAGGAAAGTTCAGGCCCCGCCACTGCCCACACCGCACGGGCTTCGCCTGGCGCGCTTTCCGGCGATGACGTGGAGGAGGAAAGGTCAGTGGGGTGAGAGGATAGCGTCGGCGGCGGGCCTAGGGCTCCTAGTCTCTATTTGGCACTGCCCCCTCCTCTCTTGTTCTTGGGATTCTGCGGGCACTTGCGGCCATCCATCCATCCCCATAGACCGAAGAGGAAATGCTAGGCACATGAGAGGGAAAAACCACAATGCTGGGCACACGGTTAAGCAATACTTTCTGGACGTCTTCCAGCAGTTCTATGACATGCACAGACGGGATTTAGCCACCTCAACCAAGCACTCCTTACCCTGCTGCCCAAGCACGCCAACGCTGCAGGGTTCAGTGACTACAGACCTATTAGTCTAGTCCACCTGGTCGCCAAGGTGTTCGCGAAAATGCTCTCTCTCTCTCTCTCTCTCTCTCTCTCTCTCTCTCTCTCTCTCTCTCTCTCTCTCTCTCTCAGCCTTGCCTCCAAGTTAGATGGCCTCGTCAACTGGAACCAGAATGCTTTCATCCAGGGTGCAGCCGCAAGCAATCAGCTCGCCTAATACATGATGACCCACAAGTATAGGGGATCTATCATAGTCCTTTCGATAAGTAAGAGTGTCGAACCCAACGAGGAGCAGAAGGAAATGATAAGCGGTTTTCAGCAAGGTATTCTCTGCAAGTATTGAAATAAGTGGTAACAGATAGTTTTGTGATAAGATAAATTGTAACGAGCAACAAGTAACAAGAGTAAATAAAGTGCAGCAAGGTGGCCCAATCCTTTTTGTAGCAAAGGACAAGCCTGGACAAACTCTTATAATAAGAAAAGCGCTCCCGAGAACACATGGGAATATCGTCAAGCTAGTTTTCATCACATTCATATGATTCGCGTTCGGTACTTTGATAATTTGATATGTGGGTGGAACGGTGCTTGGGTGCTGTTCTTACTTGAACAAGCATCCCACTTATGATTAACCTCTATTGCAAGCATCCGCAACTACAACAAAAGTATTAAGGTAAACCTAACCATAGCATGAAACATATGGATCCAAATCAGCCCCTTATGAAGCAACGCATGAACTAGGGTTTAAGCTTCTGTCACTCTCGCAACCCATCATCTACTTATTACTTCCCAATGCCTTCCTCTAGGCCCAAATAATGGTGAAGTGTTATGTAGTCGACGTTCACATAACACCACTAGAGGCTAGACAACTTACATCTCATCAAAATATCGAACGAATACCAAATTCACATGACTACTAATAGCAAGACTTCTCCCTTGTCCTCAGGAACAAAAGTAACTACTCACAAAGCATATTCATATTCATAATCAGAGGGGTAATAATATGCATAAAGGAGCTGAACATATGATCTTCCACCAAATAAACCAATTAGTATCAACTACAAGGAGTAATCAACACTACTAGCAACCTACTAGCACCAATCTCGGACTTGGAGACAAGAATTGGATACAAGAGATGAACTAAGGTTTTGAGAGGAGATGGTGCTGGTGAAGATGTTGATGGAGATTGCCCTCTCCCGAAGAGAGGAGCGTTGGTGATGATGATGAAGATGATTTCCCCCTCCCGGAGGGAAGTGTCCCCGGCAGAACAGCTCTACCGGAGCCCTAGATTGGTTCCGCCAAGGTTCCGCCTCGTGAAAGGACATGCGGTGCCCCCATGTGTGGTTTTGGTAATTGATGACATTCTCTATGGACTAATGGTTGCATTGAGTTATATTTGAATGATTTGTCCATAGGCATTTCTTGAATTCCATCTGTTGTTTTCAAGGAGTTTATGTGTTGACCAAGGTGCTATTAAGGAATTATCCAACGATTGGTGTCAGGACCCCGATTCCAAGTCACATTGACCTAGCCGGTAACACCTCATATCACTTTGCGGCCTCACGCACGGTATTCCCACGGGTGTCGCCTTACCATGGCCCGGGACCGTTTGCGCCTTTTGGCTCACGTATATGATAGTGTCGCTAGCATCCACATGACAGAGAACCCGGGCCGACATGGCTAGTCGTGAACCCAAAGCGGCGCTAACCCATGGGGACAGGCATACATGAATCACATCGAGCATGTCGGTCATCAACGTATGAATCGGGCTGTAGCACTGGCTAACAGGACTCGCTAACCCGGCTGTAGCAGGCTAGGCAGGACTCGGATATCACCGCGTGACATTTCCCGAAGGACAGACATAAGGAACGAAATGAAACACATGCCGCCAGTCAAGTGTCCAAAGCAGTAGTCTTTGGGCTAGCGAGGACTCCGTGAACCGGTCAGTAGCGGACTACTATCGCTCAGAAGCACTAGACTACATTTGCCCATATGAGAGGCTGCCAAGGATAAACAACTAGATTGTCGGATCCCACACATACCAAGCATTTCAAACATACACACAATATGCTCAATATGTGTAAATACAACATGGCATCACAACATAACTCTCGACTCAAATATTATTCATTAGGCTCCGAGGCGAGATATTACAAACATGGGTCTCATGACCCAACACTCAGAGCATACAAGTCAAAGCACAAGCAGAAGCTTAACATGTCTGAGTACAGACATCTACAAATGAAAAAGGCTGGGAAGCCTGACTATCTACCAGATCCCGCCGAGGGCACAAGATCGTAGCTGAGGTAACAAGCTAAACGTAGAAGTCCAAGCGGAACTACTAGCGAGACTGACGTCTCTCTGCAAAACATAAAATAAGCAAACGTGAGTACAAACGTACTCAGCAAGACTTACATCAGAACTAACTACATATGCATCATTATCAACAATGGGGGTGGTGGAGTTTGACTGCAGCAAGCCAGCTTTGACTGGGTGGCTATCCCGAACTCTGACGCAAGTAACTCTTTGAGGTGGCGCACACGAGTCCACATATTCACCATATCAATACTCCACTATGGATCCGCTCCCGTCTCCCTACAAGAACGCCATCCATAGCACTCACTCTTATCTTGCGCATTTTAGAGTATTCACTTTCACTTGTCTATGAACTGTACAGGCAACCCAGAAGTCCTTTACCGCGGACACGGCTATTCGAATAGATAATGTTAACCCTGCAGGGTGTACTTCTTCACACACGCTCGCCACTTACCACCATGTACACGTCGTGTATCTCGGCAACCTTCAAGCGGAAGCTTTGGCGAGGAGTCGGCCACGACCGACTAACCACACAAGTCTCTATTCCAGGTTCATCGCCTATTCGGGTTCCATCCGCAAGGAGATCCGGCCGGTGTCGCTCACGGCCCCAAGCGATGTGTGCAGGTTCCCGAGACACCAAGCAGGCGCTTTCGGTACACGGGCCACGGTGTATCTACCGCAACATAGCCCACCCCTAGGGTCAGCACTCACGGCCTCCAACACATATCCTACAAACACCGAAACTAGTTGCAACTCACGGACGAGATCGAGGCGATTAATAAGCGAGAGGGTCGAGTTACGGAACCCAATGTGTGGTAGTAACTGTTTCATGGATCAAAACACAGAACTCAGTTCACGAGGGCGGCTGCAATGAGACAACCCACCATGTACTCCTACATGGCCTCTCACCGCTACCTTTACCAAATCGTGTTCACACACTTAGCTCACACAGTGGGACATGTTCACACACCTCTAATTCATCCTCGATGAATCGACCTGACTCAACTCTAGGCGTAGCAGGCATGACAAACAAGCATGGATGAGTAGGCTGTGAGGGCTCAAACAACTCCTACTCATGCTAGTGGGTTTCATCTATTTTGTGGAATGACAGTCATGCAGAGGATAAAGGGTTCAGCTACGCAGCAAGTAGCAGATGAATCGTTGTTGTCCTAATGCAGTAAAAGAGAGCAGGAGCGAGAGAGTGGGATTGTATCGGAATGAACAAGGGGTTTTGCTTGCCTGGCACTTCCGAAGATAATATAGCTCTTCATCAGTGTCATCGATCTCATCGTCGAAACCACGTCTATCGAGAGGGAACAACCACCGACAAACAAGAAGAAACACAATCAATGCAATGCACAAACAAATGAATGACATGTCATGTTAAGGAACTGAATTGACCTAATGCAGCAGAAGCCAAGTTAATTGAAGTGGAATTCAAACAAGGTTAAACTCAACTCCAAATGCTAGTTCATAAATTACCTAATCATGATTCATCCTATTCAGTGAGGTTAACTTGTTCAATCATGCATGAAAGTGCCATAAACAGATTCTTCATATTTTTCTGATCATTTTTCATATATAATTTGTTTGATTTGGAGTTACGGTTGAATTACTATGAATTTTGAAGTTAGCATTATTTTCTGAAATTTCCGGATAAAAATAAATCCGAAAAATAATTAATCGCATCAACCTCTGCGTCCTTTGTGGCGTCAGCGGTCAACAGGCGCGGTCCAGGTCAAACTGACCAGTGGGTCCAGTCAACAGCCACGTCAGCAAAGTCAACCTGACGTGTGGCCCGGTGGTTTAGTCTAAGTTAACAGGGAATAAATCCTGGGGTTAATTAGCGCGTGGGGACCATCCGTCAGTGGCACAGTGATTAGCTAATGGCGTCATTAGTATTAACTAAGTGTGCCACGTCGGCTCGCCGGAGTCCCACCGGCGGTGACCAAATCTACGGCGGAAGCTCGCCGGGGTTGCGCTATAGGTGGCGTATGGACGCGCGAAGGCCACCAGAAGGTAGCCCAAGCATGCCCGCATCTAGCTAGCCGCACGGGAGGCCGCGTGGTCGCCAGAATCGACGATGGCGAGTGCACCCGCGGTGGCCGGAGTTCAGACGTGGAAGGGGTCGACGCTACGGTGCACTAGAGGAGAAACCGGAGGGCGCTGCGAGCTCCTGGGAGGGCGGCGAACATGGTGACGCGCTCAGGCGCAAGCTAGGGTGGCCCTGGCCACGACGGTGAGGAACTACGGCGGTGATGAGCTCTCGGGTCTGGTGGTTAGTGCGGCTACGGCACGCAAACAAGGAAGAGAGGAGAGGGAAAACGATGAGGTGCTCACGGCGAGGCCGTCGGGGTGCTCAGTACGCTCGGGGGAGGTCCGGTGCAGGCGGAACGGCGGTGACAATCTCAACGGACCGGGGTTGAAGAAGACGGCGTGGTCGTCGTTTGAGGGCGTCCGAGCTTGCGCTTGTTGAGGGGAAAGCTTCACGGCGTCGAGGCGGACAACGGGGATAGAACGAAGAGGCGTGGGGACGGCTGTGGCCGCGGTGGTCGGCGATGGTGCCGAGGGTGGCGTTCGGCCGTGCGTGAGAGAGAGAGAGACAGAGGGGAGGAGGAGCACGGGGAGAGTGAGAGAGGGTCGAGGGGGCGGCGGGGTACGCGTGGAGGCGACCAGGCAGTCGGGGAGGCACGTCGTGGGGGGAGGAGCCGCTGGCTGCTCGTCTGCGCATCGGGCACGCAACTGCTTCTCCTCCTGGCAGGAGGAAGAAGACAGTGCTGCCCCTGGTGGGCCGGGCTGGGTTTGGCCAGTAGGCCACTACAGTGACGGGCTGCACAGTAAGGCTCCTCTCTCTCTCTCTTACTTAATTGTTTCTGTTTTCTATTTTATTTCTCTATTTTGAATTAGTAAAAATACTAATTCATTTTGTAAAATCCTGACAAAAATTGTGGGCACTATTTGAATTATTTTCAATAGCCCTCAAATGCTTTCAAGATTATTTGGACATTTAAAATATTTTATAGAATTTAAATGTCCAAATTCAAATCTATGATTTAATTCAAAATCCAGAATAGCCTCCAAAATATGAAACCATTTTTGGCAGAGGGTTTAGCCAGGACCAAAGATGGTGAGCATTTATGAAGGGCATTTTGGGTTCATTGAAATTTTTTAAGTTTGTACCTAGTTGAATTCATTTGATGCTAGGGTTTCAACATCCCCATTTCAAGTTTCTTAGGAATTTAAACATGATGACATGATGAGCAGGCAAAGTCAAGCAAGGGCTGATCTGGGGCTGTGACAATTGGTCATGTGAGTGTTGAGCTTATTGCAAGCATGTATTAAAGAAGAAGATTGTGTGATCATTCATGTTTACCTTCAATACATCATCTAAACTAAGAGAGTTGGAAAGATTCAAGGTTGATCAAGACTAAGTCAAGAGAGAATCAAGTTGATCAACTCACAAAACGTAAAAGATGTACCGAGAGGGATCAAGTGATCCCATGGTATGGTAAGCATTGTCCATTGCACTTTGTGTACTAACCCATGGTCTATGTGAGAGTTCTATGTGGGGTTAGGTACATGTCCATGGGCTTGCGTCAAGAGGAATATATCATACAACCCATGGAAAGGATGACATCAAGTAGTGATCGTCATCAAGATTGTCATGTGCAAGTTCAAGTGTAGCATCACGAAGAGATTAAGTGCTTGAAGCTTGCCATCCATTGTGGTGTCAATGGACTTGTGAAGATGTGCCGAAGAGTGGCTCACCCATAGTGGAGTATGGGGCAGCAATCATCTAGTCTCCATTGACCCAACGCATCAAGAAATGTGGTCCATCTTGCGGAGGACAAGATCGTCATCATCTAGCTCAAGTGGATCATGTGCAAGGCAAAGGTTTGCCCTTGATAGGTTTTCTATTTTACCGGTCTCATGGTGGTAGTCGGGAGACCGGGTTATAGGATCGATAGCCGTACTATCAAGGGGGCTCTCAAGTGAGTAGCTTGATCGTATCATTAAATCGAGAGCTCAAACCATTGCATCCTTGCATCATGTTTCTTAGTTCTTGTTTGGTTCTCTTTGTGAGTCTTAGAGCTTATGGTCATCTTGATGACAAGCTTGAGTTCATCATAAGCGGAGTTTGCATCGTCTTCTATGATGTTTTCGGTGTTGGAGGTTTTACCGGTCTTATCCAAGGAAGGGTTCTCACCATTTTATTTTGGGCCTTTCCTCATTTGCTTATTATTGGTATTTCTATCAAGATTGTGTTAGCCCTTGTCGCTAGCTTTCCAACAAACTTGGTTTCGTCGAATTCGGAGTCTGAATGCAGAAGTTGTGGTAGTTTTGGTGTTCTGAAAAGGCTGCAGCGGTACTACCGCGGGTAGGAGCGGAAGTAATTTATTACTACCGCCCTTGGAAGCGGTACTACCGCTCTTAGGAGCGGTACTACCGCTTGGAGCAGTACTACCGCGGCTACTTCCGTGGCTACTTCCGATCGGGACCAAAAACTCGTCACAAGTCCAGCGGTGGTAGGCACGGATGTAATTTTTTAGTACCGCTCGCAAGCAGTAGTACCGCTACCCTTAGTAGTAGTACCGCTACCCCTAGCGGTAGTACCGTGATGTGAAGCGGTACTACCGCTCGGCGCGGGCTGTGAGCATAACGGTTGGATTTTTCCCCACCTATAAAAGGGGGTCTTCTTCCCCATTGAACCTTATCCTTTGAGCTCGTGTTCTTCCCCCATTGTTGACCTTCTTGAGCTTGCTAACTCTCAATCCCTCAATGATTCTTGCTAGTTCTTGAGGGAAAAGAGAGAGGAGATCTAGATCCATGTTTCCACCAATCACTTTCTCCTCTATGTGAGGGGAACCCCTTGGATCTAGATCTTGGAGTTTTTGGTGTTCTCCTTCTTGTTCTTCCTCTCTTTTTCCACCCTAGCATTAGTTGCTTTGGTGGGATTTGAGAGAGAAGGACTTGGGCACTCCGTGTGCCCTTGCCATTGCATTTGGTACATCGGTTTGATTTCTCCACGGTGATACGTGGAAGTTACAAGTTGAGAAGCTTATTACTCTTGGGTGCTTGGTGCCCTTGAGCTTGTTCCTCTTGGGTGCTTGGGCGCCCTAGACGGTTGGTGGTGTTTGGAGCTCAATCATTGTGGTGCAAAGCTCCGGGTAAGCGTCGGGGTCTCCAATTAGGTTGTGGAGATCGCCCCGAGCGATTTGTCGGGTACCGGTGACCGCCCCCAAGGGTTGCCAAAGTGTACGGGTTCGGTGACCGCCCCCAAGGGTTGCCATTTGTACAGGTTCGGTGACCGCCCTCAAGGGTCCCTTAGTGGAATCACGGCATCTTGCATTGTGCGAGGGCGTGAGGAGATTACGGTGGCCCTAGTGGCTTCTTAGGGAGCATTGTGCCTCCACACCGCTCCAAATGGAGATTAGCATCCGCAAGGGTGTGAACTTCGGGATACATCGTCGTCTCCGCGTGCCTCAGTTATCTCTTACCCGAGCCCTTTACTTATGCACTTTACTTTGTATTAGCCATATTGTTTCTTGTCATATATCTTGCTATCACCTAGTTGTTTACCTTGCTTAGCATAAGTTGTTGGTGCACATAGGTGAGCCTAGTTTTTGTAGGTTTTGTGCTTGTCAAATTAACCGCTAGGTTTATTCCGCATTTGTTCTAGCCTAAACCATAATTATTTTAAAGCGCATATTCACCCCCCCCTCTTGGCGACATCCACGATCTTTCACCCATAATGCGATAAATATCGATATAAAAGCATGATGCAAAATGGACGTATCAACTCCCCCAAGCTTAGACCTCGCTTGTCCTCAAGCGAAAAGCCGATAATAATAAATGTGTCCTCATGTTTAGACGTGGAGGCGTCGATAAAAATAAAATACGGACATGAAGGCATCATGATTATTCTCATAACAACAACATATATAGATTTTGTCATATGATTACTTATGTTCAAGTGATGATCTTTTCACAATGCAAAAGTATGAATCAGAAACCTTATTGAGCACCAACAAATTATAAACTCAGTCATTGAAGCAATTGCAATTTATCATAACATCGGAAAGAGTCTATGTCAGAGCTTAAAAGCAAGTCCACATACTCAACTATCATTTAGTCCTTCATAATTGCTAACACTCACGCAATACTTGTGGTTACGGAGTTTTAATCGGACACAGAGAAAAGATAGGGGATTATAGTTTTGCCCCACAACCTTTTACCTCAAGGGTAATGTCAACAATAATAATTCATGCTCCCCTACATCCAATTAGATATATATATATATATATATATATATATATATATATATATATATATATATATATATATATATATATATATATATATATATCATTTCTTTCCAACATCTTGGGCTTGCCAAACGATAAAATGAAAAAGGAAAGGTGAAGACCACCGTGACTCTTGCATAAGGTAGAGGATAATAATAAAAGATAAGCCCTTCGCAGAGGGAAGCAGAGGTTGCCATGCGCTTTTATGGTTGGATGCCAAAATCTCAATGCAAAAGAACGTCACTTTATATTGCCCCTTGTGATATGAACCTTTATTATGCAGTCCGTCGCTTTTATTACTTCCACATCACAAGATCGTATAAAGCTTATTTCTCCCACACCAATCAATCATACATGTTTAGAGCAATTTCTTTTTCTTTGCACCGATGACAACTTACTTGAAGGATCTTACTCAATCCATAGGTAGATATGGCGGACTCTCATGGCAAAACTGGTTTAAGGGTATTTGGAAGCACAAGTAGTATCTCTACTTGGTGCTGAGAATTTGGCTAGCATGAGAGGGAAAGGCAAGCTCAACATGTTAGAGGATCCATGACAACATACTTTATCTCAGATATAAGAAAACATAACTCATCACGTTGTCTTCCTTGTCCAACATCAACTCTTTAGCATGTTATATTTTAATGAGTGCTCCCAATCATAAAAGATGTCAATGATAATATATCTATATGTGAAACCTCTCTTTCCTAATTAATTCCTATTAATTGCAACGATGACCAAAGCTATATTTGCCAGCTCCCAACAATTTTTAATCATCATACTCTTTCTATGTGAAGTCATTACTCTCAATAAGATCAATATGAACTCTTTGTTTCTTTTATTATTTTTCTTCTTTATTTTCTTTAATTCACCCAAGATCATGGAAAAATAATCAAGCCCTTGACTCAACACTAATCTTTATTATATATATAGCTCACGGACTCGATTACATAGAGAGATCATAAAGCAAAATTCAAAACTAGATCATGCCATGACTTTATTCTACTAAATCAAGATACTACTAAAAGGATCGAATTAAGAAAAATGGTAAAGACAGGAGTTGTGATGGTGATACGATACCGGGGCACCTCCCCCAAGCTTGGCAGTTGCCAAGGGGGAGTGCCCATACCCATGTGATTATGTCTCCTTCTTTGTTGTTGGTGTAATATTCTTGGCGATGATTCCCCTCAAGATATAGTTCTCCTCCTCGAGCTTATTGACTTGCTGCTTGAGGTCCATTACTTCCTTGCGAAGCTTTCTTGTAACGGCTAAAGCTCCTTGCACCCAAGGGTGTTGCATAGCTGCGGGAGAACAAGAGACACTCCTCCTCATATTTTCATAAGAAAGAAATCTAACATTGGAAGGATAACCGAGTTTGGAATAGCTGAGCTCAGAGTTCCCCATCGTAAACCCAGCTCGGAGGTGAGAGGTGACTTCTTGATCCTCCATGGCATCTACCCTCATCAAGTCGGCCTCCATCTCTTCCTCCGTTGCTGGCCCAAAGTGGTCGACATCGCTGTTTGCCCTTGGTTCGGTGCGGATTAGATACCCGCTCTCCCGACCGACTCTTGAGAAGACATCTTGCTCTAATCTGCAGCAGCAACAGCTCAAAACAAGAACAGAGGATATTTGCGTGATACGAGAGTCAAAACCTTTGGTAGAATATATAATGAATTTTTACCGACCAAAATACGTATCGTGCAAGAAAACAGAGTCCGGAGGGCACACGGGGTGCTCACGAGGTAGGGGGCGCGCACAGAGGGATAGGGCGCGCCCACCACCCTCATGGGGCCCTCGTGTACTTCCCGGACTGCTACTTATTTTTCTATTTTTCTAAATATTCCAAAACGGAGAAATATTGCCTTAAAATTGTTTTGGAGTCGGTTTACTTACCGTACCACATACCTATTCCTTTTCGGAGTCTGAAACGCTCTGGAAAGTGTCCCTTATGTATTCCTCCGGGGTTACGATTTCAATAGTATTGGTTTCAACATTTATGGGATTACCTGAGATATAATGTTTGATCCTTTGACCGTTTACCACCTTCGGATTTGTACCTTCGAAGTTGTTGATTTTTATGGCACCGGAACGATAGACCTCCTCGATAACGTAGGGACCTTCCCATTTAGAGAGAAGTTTTCCTGCAAAAAATCTTAAACGAGAGTTTTATAGCAATACATAATCACCTACATTAAACTCACGCTTTTGTATCCTTTTGTCATGCCATCTTTTAACTTTTTCTTTAAACAAGTTAGCATTTTCATAAGCTTGGGTTCTCCATTCATCAAGTGAGCTAATATCAAATAACCTTTTCTCACCGACAAGTTTGAAATCATAGTTGAGCTCTTTAATAGCCCAATATGCCTTATGTTTTAGTTCGAGAGGTAAGTGACATGCTTTTCCATAAACCATTTTATACGGAGACATACCCATAGGATTCTTATATGCAGTTCTATAGGCCCACAATGCATCATCAAGTTTCTTGGACCAATTCTTCCTAGACCTATTAACAGTCTTTTGCAAAATTAATTTGAGCTCTCTATTGCTCAATTCTACTTGACCACTAGACTGTGGGTGATAAGGTGATGCAATTCTATGATTAACATCATATTTAGCAAGCATTTTTCGGAAAGCACCATGAATAAAATGTGAACCACCATCAGTCATTAAGTATCTAGGGACTCCAAACCTCGGAAAAATAACTTCCTTAAGCATTTTAATATAAGTGTTATGATCATCACTACTAGTTGGAATAGCTTCTACCCACTTAGTAACGTAATCAACAGCAACTAAAATATGTGTATATCCATTAGAGGCAGGAAAAGGTCCCATATAATCAAAGCCCCAAACATCAAATGGTTCAATGACAAGTGAATAATTCATAGGCATTTCTTGACGTCTACTAATATTACCAATTCTTTGACATTCATCGCAAGACAAAACAAACTTACGGGCATCCTAGAAGAGAGGGGCCAATAAAACCGAATTGCAATACCTTATGTGCATTCATCTCCAGCGTGGTGTCCTCCATAAGCTTCGGAGTGACACTTGCATAGGATTTGTTCCTGTTCATGCTCAGGTACACAACGTCTAATAACACCATCTACTCCTTCTTTGTAAGGATGTGGGTCATCCCAAAAGTAATGTCGCAAATCATAGAAAAACTTCTTCTTTTGTTGGTATGTGAAGCTAGGTGGTATAAATTTAGCAACAATATAATTAGCATAATCAGCATACCATGGAGTGCTACGAGAAGTGCTTATGACATTTAATTGTTCATCAGGAAAGCTGTCATCAATAGGTAGTGGGTCATCAAGAACATTCTCTAACCTACATAAGTTATCTGCAATGGGGTTCTCAGCTCCTTTTCTATCAACAATATGCAAATCAAATTCTTGCAGCAAGAGAACCCATCTAATAAGTCTAGGTTTAGCATCTTTCTTTTCCATAAGATATTTAATAGCAGCGTGATCAGTGTGAATAGTTACTTTAGAATCAACAATATAGGGTCTGAATTTATCACAAGCAAATACGACTATTAAAAGTTCCTTTTCGGTAGTAGCATAATTTCTTTGAGCATTGTCTAGAGTCTTACTAGCATAATGGATAACATTTAATTTCTTATCAACTCTTTGCCCTAGAACAGCACCTACATCATAATCACTAGCATCACACATAATTTCAAAGGGTAAATTCCAATCTGGTGGTTGAACAATAGGTGCAGAGACTAATGCTTTCTTAAGTATTTCAAATGCTTCTACACAATCATCATCAAAGACAAATGGTACATCTTTTTGTAATAAATTAGTCAGAGGCTGAGAAATTTTTGAGAAGTCCTTAATGAACCTCCTATAAAATCCGGCGTGACCAAGGAAACTTCTCATACCTTTGATGTCCTTGGGACATGGCATCTTTTCAATAGCATCAACCTTGGCTTTATCAACTTTAGTACCACTTTCAGAAACTTTGTGCCCCAAGACAATACCTTCATTAACCATAAAGTGGCACTTTTTCCAATTCAAGACAATATTAGTTTCTTCACATCTCTGCAAAACTCGATCAAGATTGCTCAAGCAATCATCAAAAGAGTAACCATAGACGGAAACATCATCGATGAAAACCTCACAAATCTTTTCACAAAATTCAGAGAATATAGCCATCATGCATCTTTGAAAGGTAGCAGGTGCATTACATAAACCAAAAGGCATACGTCTATAAGCAAAAGTACCAAAAGGGCGTAAAAGTAGTCTTTGATTGATCTTTAGCCGACACAGGTATTTGAGAGAAACCAGAATAACCATCTAGAAAGCAATAATGTGTATGTTTGCATAATCTTTCTAGCATTTGATCAATAAAAGGTAAGGGGTAATGATCTTTCTTAGTAGCTTTATTTAATTTGCGGAAATCAATTACCATCCTATAACCTGTGATAATCCTTTGCGGGATCAATTCATCTTTATCATTAGGGACAACAGTAATACCTCCCTTCTTAGGGACACAATGGACAGGACTTACCCACTGACTATCAGCAACGGGATAAATTATACCTGCCTCCAGAAGCTTGAGTATATCTTTTCTTAGCACTTCTTTCATTTTAGGATTCAAACGTCGTTGAGGATCACGAACTGGTTTGGCATCCGCTTCCAAATTTATTTTATGTTGACATAGAGTGGGACTAATGCCCTTAAGATCATCAAGAGTATATCCAATAGCGGCACGGTGCTTCTTCAGAGTTTTCAATATTCTTTCTTCTTCATGCTCTAAAAGGTTAGCACTAATAATAACAGGATATATTTTCTTTTCATCAAGATAAGCATATTTAAGATTATCAGGCAACGGTTTAAGCTCAAATACGGGATCACCCTTTGGTGGAGGAGGATCCCTTAGGATTTCAACAGGCAAATTGTGTTGCAGAATAGGTTCCTGTTTAAAGAATACTTCATCTATTTCCCTTCTTTCATTCATAAACATATCATTTTCATGGTCTAGCAAATAGTGTTCTAAAGGATCACTAGGAGGTACGTCTATAGAAGCAAGACCAATAATTTTATCTTTACTAGGCAATTCTTCCTCACGATGTTGTTTACTAAATTTAGAGAAATTAAACTCATGAATCATAGCATCCAAGCCAATAGTAACAACATTCTTTTCGCAATCTATCTTAGCATTAACAGTGTTCAAGAAGGGTCTACCAAATATAATGGGACAAAAGCTATCTGGTGGAGAACTGAGAACAAGAAAATCAGCAGGATATTTAGTTTTCCCACACAAGACTTCAACATCTCTAACAATTCCCATTGCAGATATAGTATCTCTATTGGCAAGTTTAATTGTAACATCAATATCTTCTAACTCAGCAGGTGCAATTTCATGCTTAATTTCTTTATATAAATCATAAGGTATAACACTAGCACTCGCACGCATATCACATAAGCCATGATAACAATGATCTCCTATTTTAACAGAAATAACAGGCACGCCTTCCACCGGTCTATGTTTATCTTTAGCACAAGGTTTAGCAATTCTTGCAGTTTCACCATTGAACTGAATAACATGCCCATCAATATTACCAAACAAGAGATCTTTAACAATAGCAATATTAGGTTCTACTTTGATTTGCTCAGGAGTTGTATAAGTTCTAATATTGCTTTTACGAACCACAATTGAAGCTTTAGCATGATCCTTTATTCTAACAGGGAAAGGTGGTTTCTCAACATAAGAAGTGGGAACAATAGGATCTTTATAAGTAACAGTCTTTTCTTCAACTTGATTAGGTGCAGCTACTTTTACTTCTATGGGAGGATGATATTTAAACCACTTCTCCTTGGGGAGATCAACATAAGTAGCAAAAGATTCACAGAAAGAAGCTACTATCTCAGAGTCAAGTCCATATTTACTGCTAAACTTACGGAAAATATCGGTATCCATGAAAGATTTAACACAATCAAACTTAGGTATCATACCTGACTCCTTACCTTCGTCGAGGTCCCAATCTTCAGAGTTGCGTTTAATTCTATCCAATAAATTCCATCTGAATTCAATAGTCTTCATCATAAAAGAGCCAGCACAAGAAGTATCGAGCATGGTGCGATTGTTATCAGAAAGCCAAGCATAAAAACTTTGAATAATTATTTATCTTGGGAGCTCATGATTGGGGCATGAATATAACATTTATTTAAGCCTCCCCCAAGCTTGAGCGATGCTTTGTCCTTCACGAGGCCAAACATTATATATATAATTGCGATCACGATGAACAAGATTCATAGGATAATACTTTTGATGAAATTCCAATTTCAATCTTTTATAGTTCCACGATCTCATATCATCACATAGCCTATACCATGTCAATACGTCTCCCTTCAAAGATAAAGGGAAGACCTTCTTCTTAGCAACGTCATCGGGTATACCTGCAAGCTTAAATAATCCACAAACTTCATCCATATATATTAAGTGCTCATCAGGATGCTTTGTTCCATCTCCTGTAAAAGGATTAGCTAGCAGTTTTTCCATCATACCCGAAGGAAATTCAAAAGGAGTTTCATTTTCAATAGGTTCAGTAGGTTGAGGAGCAACTCTTTGCTCTACTGGACAGGGCGAAGATACCCCGAACAAGCCCCTCAGAGAATTACTTTCCATAGTAACAAGTGACAGTAAATTTCAGCACACTATATAAATTTGTCCTTACCAAATTCCACCTACCAAAGGCGCTACACTCCCCGGCAACGGCGCCAGAAAAGAGTCTTGATGACCCACAAGTATAGGGGATCTATAGTAGTCCTTTCGATAATAGTGTCGAACCCAACGAGGAGCAGAAGGAAATGATAAGCGGTTTTCAGCAAGGTATTCTCTGCAAGTACTGAAATAAGTGGTAACAGATAGTTTTGTGATAAGATAAATTGTAACGAGCAACAAGTAACAAGAGTAAATAAAGTGCAGCAAGGTGGCCCAATCCTTTTTGTAGCAAAGGACAAGCCTAGACAAACTCTTATAATAAGAAAAGCGCTCCCGAGGAAACGTGGAATATCGTCAAGCTAGTTTTCATCACGTTCATATGATTCGCGTTCGGTACTTTGATAATTTGATATGTGGGTGGACCGGTGCTTGGGTGCTGTTCTTACTTGAACAAGCATCCCACTTATGATTAACCTCTATTGCAAGCATCCGCAACTACAACAAAAGTATTAAGGTAAACCTAACCATAGCATGAAACATATGGATCCAAATCAGCCCCTTACGAAGCAATGGATAAACTAGGGTTTAAGCTTCTGTCACTCTCGCAACCCATCGTCTACTTATTACTTCCCAATGCCTTCCTCTAGGCCCAAATAATGGTGAAGTGTTATGTAGTCGACGTTCACATAACACCACTAGAGGCTAGACAACATACATCTCATCAAAATATCGAACGAATTCCAAATTCACATAACTACTAATAGCAAGACTTCTCCCTTGTCCTCAGGAACAAACGTAACTACTCACAAAGCATATTCATGTTCATAATCAGAGGGGTAATAATATGCATAAAGGATCTGAACATATGATCTTCCACCAAATAAACCAATTAGTATCAACTACAAGCAGTAATCAACACTACTAGCAACCTGCTAGTACCAATCCCGGACTTGGAGACAAGAATTGGATACAAGAGATGAACTAGGGTTTTGAGAGGAGATGGTGCTGGTGAAGATGTTGATGGAGATTGCCCTCTTCCGAAGAGAGGAGCGTTGGTGATGATGATACGATGATTTCCCCCTCCCGGAGGGAAGTGTCCCCGGCAGAACAGCTCTGCCGGAGCCCTAGATTGGTTCCGCCAAGGTTCCGCCTCGTGGCGGCGGAGTCTCGTCCCGAAAGGTTGCTTCATGTTTTTTCTCATCGAAAGACTTCATATAGGAGAAGATGGGCGTCGAAGAGCCACCAGGGGGCCCACGAGGTAGGGGGCGCGCCCCTGGGGGGGCGCCCCCCACCCTCGTGTGCAGGGTGTGGCCCCCCCGGCCTTCATCTTTGGCGACGATTTTTATTTATTCATTTTAAGATATTCCGTGGAGTTTCAAGACTTTTGGAGTTGCGCAGAATAGGTCTCCAATATTTGCTCCTTTTCCAGCCCAGAATTCCAGCTGCCAGCATTCTCCCTCTTCATGTAAACCTTGTAAAATAAAAGAGAATAGCCATAAGTATTGTGACATATTGTGAAATAACAGCCCATAATGCGATAAATATCGATATAAAAGCATGATGCAAAATGGACGTATCAATACACCACTCACGGCCCCCATAATCCTGCTCAAGCTCAACCTCGCGAAGGCCTTCGACTCCATCTCATGGCCGTTCCTCTTTGAGGTATTGCGCCATTATCGCTTTGGGGGTCGCTTCCTAGAATGGCTTGCAATCCTTCTATCTTCGGCGAGCACGAGAACCCACCTCGATGGCATCATGGTGACGGTGAACATGAAGGAAATATGCCCTAGAGGCAATAATAAAGTTGTTATTTATATTTCCTTATATCATGATAAATGTTTATTATTCATGCTAGAATTGTATTAACCGGAAACTTGATACATGTGTGAATACATAGACAAAACAGCGTGTCCCTAGTATGCCTCTACTTGACTAGCTCATTAATCAAAGATGGTTAAGTTTCCTAGCCATAGACATGTGTTGTCATTTGATGAACGGGATCACATCATTAGAGAATGATGTGATGGACAAGACCCATCCATTAGCTTAGCACTATGATCGTTTATTTTATTGCTATTGCTTTATTTATGACTTATACATGTTCCTATGACTATGAGATTATGCAACTCCCGAATACCGAAGGAACACTTAGTGTGCTATCAAACGTCACAACATAACTGGGTGATTATAAAGATGCTCTACAGGTGTCTCCGATGGTGTTTGTTGAGTTGGCATACACCGAGATTAGGATTTGTCACTCAGATTGTCGGAGAGGTATCTCTAGTCCATCTCGATAATGCACATCACTATAAGCCTTGCAAGCAATGTGACTAATGAGTTAGTTACGGGAGAGACTTGCCAGTAACGAGATTCAACTAGGTATGAGGATACCGACGATCGAATCTCGGGCAAGTTACATACCGATGACAACGGGAACAATGTATGTTGTTATGCGGTTTGACCGATAAAGATCTTCGTATAATATGTGGGAGCCATTATGAGCATCCAGTTTCCGCTATTGGTTATTGACCGGAGATGAGTCTCGGTCATGTCTACATAGTTCTCGATCCCGTAGGGTCCGTACGCTTAACGTTCGATGACGATCGGTATTATGAGTTTATGTGTTTTGATGTACGGAGGTAGGTCTGAGTCCCAGATGAGATCACAGACATGACGAGGAGTCTCGAAATGGTCGAGACATGAAGATTGATATATTGGAAGGTTATATTCGGACACCGGAATAGTTCTGAGCTGTACCGGGTATTTTCCGGAGTACCGGGGGGTTACCGGAACCCCCCGGGGGATTATTGGGCCTCATGGGCCTAGTGGTGGAAGAGAGGAGGCAGGCCAAGGTGTGGCGCCCCCCTAGCCCAAACCGAATTGCACTAGGGGGGCCGGGCCCCCTTTCCTTCTCTCCTCCCTCTCCCTCCCCCTTCTCCTTGTTGGAATCGGAAAGGGGGGGGGGGGCGAATCCTACTTGGAGTAGGACTACCCCCCCATTGCGCGCCTCCTCCCCTGGTCGGCCTCCTCCTCCCTCCCCCTTTTATATACGTGGGAGGGGCACCCCAAAGGCACACCAAAGTTTCTATTAGCCGTGTGCGGTGCCCCCTCCACAGAAACACACCTCGGTCATATCGTCGTAGTGCTTAGGCGAAGCCCTGCGCTGTAACTTCATCATCACCGTCACCACGCCGTCGTGCTGAAAAAACTCTCCCTCGGCCTCAGCTGGATCAAGAGTTCGAGGGATGTCACCAAGCTGTACGTGTGCAGATTGCGGAGGTGTTGTGCATTCGGTACTTGATCGGTTGGATCGCGAAGACGTTCGACTACATCAACCGCGTTACTAAATGCTTCCGCTTTCAATCTACAAGGGTACGTAGAAACACTCTCCCCGCTCGTTGCTATGCTTCTCCTAGATAGATCTTGCGTGATCGTAGGCATTTTTTTTGAAATACTACATTCCCCAACAGTGGCATCCGAGCCAGGTCTATGCGTAGATGTTATATGCACGAGTAGAACACAAAGAGTTGTGGGCGATAATAGTCATACTTCTTACCAACATGTCAAAATTTGATTCGGCGGTATTGTTGGATGAAGCGGCCCAGACCGACATTACATGACCGCGTTCATGAGACTGGTTCTACCACCGTGCTTCGCACACAGGTGGCTAGTGGGTCCCTGTTTCTCCAACTTTAGTTGAATCGAGTGTGACTACGCCCGGTCCTTGTTGAAGGTTAAAACAGCACACTTGACAAAAAATCTTTGTGGTTTTGATGTGTAGGTAAGAACGGTTCTTGCTAAGCCCGTAGCAGCCGCGTAAAACTTTCAACAACAAAGTAGATGACGTCTAACTTGTTTTTGCAGGGCTTGCTGTGATGTGATATGGTCAAGACGTGATGATATATAAATTGTTGTATGAGATGATCATGTTTTGTAAAAGTTATCGACAGGAGCCTTATGCTTCTCGTTTTATTGTATGAAATGCAATCACCATGTAATTGATTTACTTTATCACTAAGCGGTAGCGATAGTCGTAGAAGCAATAGTTGGCGAGACGACAACGATGCTTCGATGGAGATCAAGGTGTCAAGCCGGTGACAATGGTGATCATGACGGTGCTTTGGAGATGGAGATCAAAGGCACAAGATGATGATGGACATATCATATCACTTATATTGATTGCATGTGATGTTTATCCTTTATGCATCTTATTTTTCTTAGTACGGCGGTAGCATTATAAGATGATCTCTCACTAAATTTCAAGGTATAAGTGTTCTACCTGAGTATGCACCGTTGCGACAGTTCGTCGTGCCGAGACACCACGTGATGATCGGGTGTGATAAGCTCTATGTTCACATACAACAGGTGCAAGCCAGTTTTGCACACGTAGAATACTCGGGTTAAACTTGACGAGCCTAGCATATGCAGATATGGCCTCGGAACACTAAGACCGAAAGGTCGAGCGTGAATCATATAGTAGATATGATCAACATAGTGATGTTCACCATTGAAAGCTACTCCATCTCACGTGATGACCGGACATGGTTTAGTTGATTTGGATCGCGTGATCACTTAGATGATTAGAGGGATGTCTATCTAAGTGGGAGTTCTTAAGTAATATGATTAATTGAACTTTAATTTATCATGAACTTAGTACCTGATAGTATTTTGCATGTCTATGTTGTTGTAGATCAATAGCTCGCGATGTAGCTCCCCGTTTATTTTTGATATGTTCGTAGAGAAAAATAAGTTGAAAGATGATAGTAGCAATGATGCGGACTTGGTCCGTGATCTGAGGATTATCCTCATTGCTGTACAGAAGAATTATGAACTTGATGCACCACTAGGTGACATAACTATTGCAGGAGCAGATGTAGACATTATAAATGTTTGACAAGCTCGGTATGATGACTTCTTGATAGCTTGATAGTTTAGTGCACCATGCTTTACGGCTTAGAATCGGGATTTCAAAAATGTTTTGAACAACATGGAGCATATGAGATGTTCCAAGAGTTGAAATTTGTATTTTAGACAAATGCCCGTATTAAGAGGTGAGGGAGTCCTAGATTAGGGGGTATCCGGACAGCCGGACTATATCCTTTGGCCGTACTGTTGGACTATGAAGATACAAGATTGAAGACTTCGTCTCGTGTCCGGATGGGACTCTCTTGGCGTGGAAGGCAAGCTTGGCGATACGGATATGTAGATCTCCTTCTATTGTAACCGACTCTGTGTAACCCTAGCCCCCTCTGGTGTCTATATAACCGGAGGGTTTAGTCCGTAGGAGAACAACAATCATATCATAGGCTAGCTTCATGGGTTTAGCCTCTACAATCTCGTGGTAGATCAACTCTTGTAATACTCGTATTCATCAAGATCAATCAAGCAGGAAGTAGGGTATTACCTCCATAGAGAGGGTCCGAACCTGGGTAAACATCGTGTCCCTTGCCTCCTGTTACCATCCGCCTTAGGCGCATGTTCGGGACCCCTACCGAGATCCGCGGGTTTTTACACCGACATTGGTGCTTTCATTGAGAGTTCCACTGTGTCGTCACCATAAGGAAGGATGTCTCGTCTCGTTGTCAAGGACAGCGTCACCTCTGGGGGAGCCCTGGCTGTCGGCCAGAATCTCCGGCTAGGCGAGTTCGTCATGACCGCCCGTTCGGCTGCTGCGCCGACGATGACTTCTCGGGTCATCGAAAACAGCCTCCACGTCGGCTCGGAACTTGCCGAGAAGATGGATCCGATGGAGCTCTCTTCCCTAAACGAGCTCTTGGATCGCATCGCCGCTTTGGGAGTCGCTACGGACTACGATCGGATCGAGCTTAAACCCGACCAAAGGGAGATTAACTCTCCGCCGGTCACCCATCAGATAGCGGTGGTGGAGGAACAATGCGGTAATTCTTCCTCAATCTTGAGGACAAACTATGTCCGGATTCCAGAGCTCTCCGAGCGGATACCAGATACGGAAGGACATCCCCAAGCCTTGAGCGTAGAATCGTGGCGATGGGCCAGACCTATCGGGCGACATCCCGGCCCGAACCTCCAAGATCGGAAACTCCCATGCCCCCGGGTCTCAGATCGGGTCAGGGTTCAGACTTAAATCCACCCACCCACCCAGATACAAGCGATCTCTCCCACATTAGACAAGAGCCCCATGAAACAGTACATCACTATTGGGCCAGATTCCTCCTTGTAATGAACAAGGTCAAGGACTGTCGAGAGGAAGACGCAATTTCATTCTTCTGAAATAATTGCACGGATAAGGGAATCCTTAACGCCATAAGCCGCCGCAATATAGCACACTTCGCTGACTTGGCGGCCATAGTACGGAAGTACTGTGCGATGGAGAGCACCTAGAAAACCGAAACAGAATTTTGGGATAATCCGGCTTTGGCTAAACACCCAGTCTTTATCAAAAGGGTGCACCCCCGTAAGTCACCCATTCAATCACAAAAAAGCAAAAGCCCACTACAGGGCATGGAACCGTATTGGAGGGATGGCTTAACGGACCCTGCAAAATTCACAGTACGGTGGATACCACACCAACACACAGCCTTAGAGCATGTTGGGTACTCCGCAGGTTGCTAAGAGCGGCGAGATCTCCTCATTCGAACACCGCAGAGCAACATCCGTGAATTACAATACGGTCTTAACAATCTTGAGACATTCGCCTCAAATAATAGGCGCATAGCGAAACACTCCGCAGCCTTGCCGAGATCTGCCGGTGGCAGCAATAAATCCATGGGCGACACGGCTATCACCTTGATTCGATGATTTAACCTAAATTCCGAACAGCCCGAGCACCAGCCGCATTAGTCCTTAGTCCAATTGTGGACGACTTTCGGCTCACTAAAGTGCTCATGGACGGCGGCAGCGGATAAAACCTCATTTACGAGGAAACTCTTCACAAAATGGAAATAGACTGGAACCGCATTGAGCAAAGCAGCACAACCTTTAGAGGAATCATCCCTAGTCAGGAGGCACGTTGCGCTGGGAAAATCACATTAGACGTGGTATTCAGCACACCGGAAAATTACAGGTCCGAAGAAATAACATTCCAAGTGGCCCTGTTCAGTAGCGGATACCACGCCCTTCTAGGGCGGGAGGCATTCACGATCTTCCAAGCTATACCCCATTACGGGTACATGAAGCTCAAAATGCCTGGGCCCAATGGAATTATCACTATAGCTAGTGATCCGGACATAGCGCTCCGCACCGAAAATAAAACAGCCGCACTAACCCTCGAGGCACTATCCGAAGCCCTAGCGGCAGAGGAGTTAACTGCGCTACACTCGACTGTGGACAGGGACGACGTGATACTCGACAAGAGGTCCAAGTCCACCTCTTTCAAACCAGCGGAAGAAATAGTCAAATTCCAAGTCCACCCAACGGACCCTACCAAAACAGCCTCAATCGGGCACGCTTAAATCGATGTGGACGCCAGACTCACGGAGTTCCTCGCGAGAACTGGATATATTTGCTCGGCATCCATCGATATGCCAGGAATCCCACGCAAGTTGGCCGAGCATAGCCTTAACATTCTAAAAGGATTCAAGCCGGTCAAGCAGACTCTTCGGCGCTTCTCCGAACCTAAGCGACAAGCTATGGGTGAGGAGCTAGCCAAGTTATTAGAGGTCGGATTCATCAGAGAAATAAAACACCCGGACTGGCTAGCAAACCTGGTGATGGTACCAAAGAAGGACAAATCCTGGCGCTTATGTGTCGACTTCAAAGACCCCAATAATGCTTGCCCAAAGGATCCCTTCCACATCCCCCGCATCGATCAAATTATCGACGCCACCACGGGACACGACTCATTGTGCTTCCTCGATGCATACTCCGGCTACCACCAAATCAAGATGGCCGAGTCCGACCAAGCCGCAACGGCGTTTATCACGCCATACGACCCCTTCTGTTTCAACACAATGCCTTTCGGGCTTAAGAACGCCGGTGCAACGTACCAACGCATGATTCAGACATGCCTGGAAAAGCAGATCGGCAAAACAGTGGAAGCATACATAGACGATGTGGTCGTCAAAACCAGACACGTCGACTCCTTAATAGACGACTTGAGGCTTACGTTCAACAACCTCCGAACATATGACATCAAGCTCAATCCGGAAAAATGCGTTTTCGGCGTGCCCGCCGGAAAACTCCTGGGCTTCATCGTCTCCAGTAGAGGAATTGAAGCAAATAAGGCTAAAATCCGAGCCCTGTCACAGTTGGCCATCCCAACAGACCTCAAACAAATCCAGAAATTAACTGGATGCGTTGCGGCCTTAAGCCGCTTTATCTCCCGATTAGGAGAAAAGGCACTACCCCTTTATCGCCTTCTTCGGCGCACTGAACACTTCGAGTGGACAGATGCTGCCACGACCGGACTGGAAGAAATAAAAGCCATACTGCCCACCAACCCAATCCTGGCCGCGCCAAACACTAGCGAACCAATGCTGCTATACATAGCGGCGACTCATCAAGTCATAAGCGCAGTGCTCGTCATCGAACGAGAAACGGACGGACATAATTTCCCCCTTCAAAAGCCGATATATTATGTATCCACTGTCCTTACCCCATGCAAATCACGGTACCCGCATTATCAAAAGATAGCATATGCGGTATTCATGCATCCCGGAAACTACGACACTACTTTCAAGAGTGTTCAATAATAGTGGCCTCGGAAGTGCCACTGAACGACATAATAAACAACCGCGACGCCACAGGCCGGATTGCCAAATGGGCCATTGAGCTCCTCCCGTTCGACATAACATATAAACCTCGACGAGCTATTAAGTCGCAGGTATTGGCTGATTTTGTCGCCGAATGGACAGAAGCCGAACTCCCTAAAGAGTACGGCGCATACTCCAATTGGATCATGCACTTCGACGGCTCTAAAATGTTGGCCGGTCTGGGGGCTGGCGTCGTCCTGACGTCCCCTACCGGCGATACAGTACAATATGTACTCCAAATACTATATGCAGACTCCAACAATGCCGCCGAATACGAGGCCCTGTTACACGGTCTCCGGATGGCAGTTTCCATGGGTATTCAACGCCTGGAGGTGCGCGGGGACTCGAACATCACAATATCCCAAATAAATGGTGACTTCGACGCTAAAGATCCAAAAATGGCGGCTTATCGCAATGCCGTACTCAAGATGTCATCTCGGTTCGAGGGGCTCGAATTCCACCATGTAGCTCGGGAAAACAATCAGGCGGCAAATGTCCTCGCCCGTATCAGCGCTAAGCGCGATCCGGTCCCACCCAACATATTCTTGGAAAGGTTGTTTAAGCCATCCGTGGCATGGGAAGGGGAAACAAGAAACAACAGTCCGGACCCGGCTACAACGCCAGATACTGAACACTCTGACATAATCGGCGGCTCCGCCACCGAAATAACACCTTCAGCCCACGTAATAATGGCTGTCATCGCCCCATGGACTGAACCATTCCTGGCCTAGCTAACCAGGCAGGAACTTCCCGAGGACCAAAATGAGGCACGCTGCATCGTGCGACAATCTAAAGCCTACAAGGTCCACGTGGGAGAGCTCTATAAGAAAATCACCACCGGAGTCCTTCAAAGGTACATCTCCGAAGAGGAAGGGCGGAAGCTTCTGGCAGAAATTCACGCCGGACTCGGTGGCCACCACGCCGCAGCCCGGGCCCTCGTAAGTAAGGCCTTCCGTACAGGATTTTATTGGCCGACGGCCCGAGCAGACGCACAGGACTTGGTCCAACGCTGCGTCGGTTGCCAGCTTTTTGCAAACCAAAGCCATATGCCACCCGTCTCCCTACAAACAATCCCCATTACCTGGCCTTTTGCGGTCTGGGGGCTTGACATGGTTGGACCCCTTAAAGGGGGAACCCATAACAAAAAATACTTACTGGTAATGGTGGATAAATTCACCAAATGGATAGAAGCCAAACCTGTTAAAACGGTCGAATCCGGACCAGTGATAGACTTTATATCCGAGGCTGTACACCGTTATGGTATCCCCCACAGCATCATCACTGACAACGGCACGAACTTCACTGCCGTCGAGGTGAAACTATGGTGCAGCAACATGGGCATCAAGCTCGATTACGCTTCTGTCTATCATCCACAAACTAACGGTCAGGTCGAACTAGCAAATGGTCTTATCATGAGCGGCATCAAACCCAGATTGGTGCGGTTCTTAAAGGAATCTAACACGCACTGGGTAGAGGAGCTCGACTAGGTACTCTGGGGGCTGCAGACCACGCCGAATCGGACTACCGGATACACACCGTTCTTTATGGTGTACGACGCAGAGGCGATTCTGCCCTGCGACATAATTCATGACTCACCTCGAGTGCGCATGTATGAAGAGAGAGAGGCCGAGCTCGATCGACAGGACAGTTTGGACGCCCTCGAGGAGGAGTGTGACGTGGCAAAAGCTCGTTCCGCATTCTACCAGCAACAGGCTAGAAGATACCAAAGCAGAGAAGTACGGGCCAAAACCTATAATGTTGGCGAACTCGTTCTACGCCGACCGGATAAGAAAAAGGACAAGCTCAAGCCCAAATGGGAGGGTCCTTCATTATTGACCAAGTCTTAACGGTGGGCGCATCGCTGCTGGATGCATCGGACAACCGCCTCGAGCCAAATCCATGGAACGCAGCTAGACTCCGAAGATTCTATGCCTAGTACCGGACTCCATGTTCGTCTCCTTACCTCTGTCAAATTTTTATACATTCGTTATCTGTCTTTTCTTTCTTTCTTTCCCTTTTCTTTCGAGGCCTTGAAGGGCTAAAATGTGTTTTGACTACACAAACTTGATGCGCCAGCCGCGCTCATTATACCTGGGGGCTTCCTATACAAAAGCTTAAATATTTTATGGGCTTCATGCCCCGCACATGTGTTATTCTTCCGCATGTACCTTTTTTCGCCACTATATGCATCGATATGACTTAAGTTTTGGCCAAGCTGGGTTGCCTGGCTCTTGTATTTATTCCCTACGTTCTCGTTAATTCGGCTAGGGCATAAGGGGAGCACCTCTGCGATTGTTACTGTCGGGTCAGCCGGATGTGTACCTCAGACTGGGTGAAGCCGAAAGCTAGCGTTCTTAAGGGAATATTCGGTCGGTGAATAAAATATGACTTTTTATTTTTTCCACTTGCCCCCAGATGTTTTTGCCTGCGTCTCTTCTCGCAGTTCGGACATGCACATTAGGGCATGCGTACCTAGGGCAAGGAACCCTTAACGTAACTATTCTCCATGGAAGATGTTTCTTACTACCCATGTAATATAACATAACTAGTTGGATACTTGTCTGTTCAAGCACTTATGACCCCTACGCCTGGTTTCCACGCATACCCCGGTTTTTACATAACTGAGCTGGTATTCGGATACACTCCGAACTATCGAGTCCAGAGGTTGAAGCGAAAAGGTCCGCCATGACAAATGATTTACAATCTGGCTAGAGACATTCTACATGTCATTTCAATTACATAGTAACTTAGACTGATTAAATTCTTCTTCTATGCCATCCAACAGGCTGTCTAGCCTACAATCCTGTTGCGAATACTTGGCGGCTAACTCTACTTGGTGCTACACCAAACTGATAGGGATTTCTTTCCCATCGGGCCCCACAGGTCCGACCTCGGCCATGTGGTTTGGGTCAGCCTTGGTATACCGCGTCTTCACCATGGCCCAGGCTTCCCTGGCACCTTGACGGCAGGCCGATACCTTCCAAAATTGGAAGCGCCGCCGCGCTCCCTTGAGCTTCTCTGCAAGTCCTCCAAGGCCTTCGGGCAGGGAGACGGATGGCCACAAGGCCTGGGCAATACCTTGCATCACCTGCCGAACTTGTTCGTGTAGTTGTGAGAGCTCTGGTACAAGATCACCCATAGACCCGGGCATCTCGTTCGCGGGACGACCTGTCAGCATACCTGCAGACATAACTCTATTAGCTGGCTTCTTTGCCGAACTCTTTTTGAAGTTCGTTCAAGCACTTACTGAAAATGCCGCGTCGAAGCCGCTTGTTCTCCTTCACGGAGTTTGACAGCTGGGCGCAAACATCCTTTAGTTCCACGTTCAGCTGGGTATTGGCATCTTGGAGATCGTTTTTCTCCTACCTAACCCTTGTAAGCATGTGCTCGCCAGCCTTTCGCTGCCATATGACATGCTGCTCATCCGGATTCACTCCGGCGTCATCTGCAATATTTATTGTCAGAATTGCATGCATGACGCATCCTATATGGTACCTGTCATTTTTAAAGAAGGTGTTACCAGAGGGGGCCTTCTCGGACTCCTTCAACGCAGCCATTGCGGCCCGTAGCTGGGCCTTGCACTCTTCCAGCACTTGAGACAATTGGTTATTCTTCTCTGTAAGAACCTGCACAGATAATGATCCTTAAATCAGTTGTGCCAACTGTTTCAAGTCACAGGGGCTACTGATATATATTATTATCAAATTTTCTTACCCGTATATCCTTTACATACTGGTCCGTGGCTCTGGCAAGCCCATTTTGAGCAGCATGGATGTACGCGTCTCCCGAATTGAAGGCATCAAATGCCTCTTGCGAGAAACAAGCGTCACGGAGTACGGCCCGGCGGCGCCTGTGATTCATGGCACTCTCCACTTCGGAATTTGTAGCGGAGATTTTATCTGCATCCCCTGCAGGAGGAACATCCACGCGTGCCCCGCTGCTATGTCTTGAGCATGCGTTGGTTTTCCTCGAAGAGGAGAGGATGATGCAGCACAGTAGCGTAAGTATTTCCCTCAGTTTTTGAGAACCAAGGTATCAATCCAGTAGGAGGCCACGCACAAGTCCCTCGTACCTGCACAAAACGATAGCTACTCGCAACCAACGCGATTAGGGGTTGTCAATCCTTCACGGTCACTTACGAGTGAGATCTGATAGAGATAATATTTTGGTATTTTTGGTATAGAGATGCAAGGTAAAAAGTACAAGGCAAAGTAAAAACAAAGCAAGTATAAAAGTGATGGAGATTGATATGATGAGAATAGACCCGGGGGCCATAGGTTTCACTAGTGGCTTCTCTCAAGAGCATAAGTATTCTACGGTGGGTTAACAAATTACTGTTGAGCAATTGATGAATTGAGCATAGTTATGAGTATATCTAGGTATGATCATGTATATAGGCATCACGTCCGTGACAAGTAGATCGAAAGGATTCTCGCATCTACTACTATTACTCCACCCATCGACCGCTATCCAAAGATGCATCTAGAGTATTAAGTTAAAACAGAGTAACGCCTAAGCAAGATGACATGATGTAGAGGAATAAATTCATGCAATATGATAAATACCCCATCTTGTTATCCTCGATGGCAACAATACAATACGTGCCTTGCAACCCTTTACATCACCGGGTAAGGACACCGCAAGATTGAACCCAAAGCCATGCACTTCTCCCATTGCAAGAACTACCAATCTAGTTGGCCAAACCAAACGGATAATTCAAAGAGACTTACAAAGATAACTCAATCATACATAAAAGAATTCAGAGAAGATTCAAATATTATTCATAGATAAGCTGGATAATAAACCCACAATTCATCGGTCTCAACAAACACACCGCAAAAAGAAGATTACATCGAATAGATCTCCACGAGAGAGGGGGAGAACATTGTATTGAGATCCAAAAAGAGAGAAGAAGCCATCTAGCTACTAGCTATGGACGAGAAGGTCTGAAGTAAACTACTAACACTTCATCGGAGAGGCTATGGTGTTGATGTAGAAGCCCTGCGTGGTGGATACCCCTCCGGCGGAGCTCCGGAACAAGCCCCAAGATGGGATCTCATGGATACAGGAAGTTGCGGCGGTGGAATTAGGTTTTTGGCTCCTGTTCTGATCGTTTGGGGGTACGTAGGTATTTATAGGAGGAAGGAGTACGTCGGTGGAGCGACAGGGGGCCCACGAGGCAGGGAGCGCGCCCTAGGGGGGGCGCCCCCCACCCTCGTGACTGCCTCTTTCGTTCCTTGGAGTAGGGTCCAAGTCCCCTGGATCACGTTCGGTGAGAAAATCACGTTTCCGAAGGTTTCATTGCGTTTGGACTCCATTTCATATTCTGTTTCTTCGAAATACTGAAATAGGAAAAAAACAGCAATTCTGGGCTGGGCCTCCGGTTAATAGGTTAGTCCCAATAATAATATAAAAGTGGAAAATAAAGCCCAATATAGTCCAAAACAGTAGATAAAGTAGCATGGAGCAATAAAAAATTATAGGTACGTTGGAGACGTATCAGGCATCCCCAAGCTTAATTACTGCTCGTCCTCGAGTAGGTAAATGATAAAAGAGAATTTTGATGCGGAGGATACTTTGGCATAATTTCAATGTAAATCTTCTTAATTGTGGTATGAATATTCAGATCCGAAAGATTCAAGACAAAAGTTCATATTGACATAAAAAAATAATACTTCAAGCATAGTAATCAAAGTAATCATGTCTTCTCAAAATAGCATGGCAAAAGAAAGTTCATCCCTACAAAATCATATAGTTAGGCTATGCTTCATTTTCGTCACACAAAGATGTTCCCAACTTCTATACCCTCGATGACAAGCCAAGCAATTGTTTCATACTTAAATAATCTCAAACTTTTTCAACCTTCACACAATACATGAGCGTGAGCCATGGATATAGCACTATGGGTGGAATAGAATATGATGATGGGGATTGTGTGGAGAAGACAAAAAAGGAGAAAGTCTTATATTGACGAGGATAATCAACGGGCTATGGAGATGCCCATCAATTGATGTCAACATGAGGAGTAGGGATTGCCATGCAACGGATGCACTAGAGCTATGAATGCTCAACAAAAGAAAACTAGTGGGTGTGCATCCAACTTGCTTGCTCATGAAGACCTAGGGCATTTGAGGAAGCCCATCGTTGGAATATACAAGCCAAGTTCTATAATGAAAAATTCCCACTAGTATGAAAAAGACAACTTATGAGACTCATTATATGAAAAACATGGTGCTACTTTGAAGCACAATATATGAGACTCACTACATGACGAACAAGGTGCTACTTTGAAGCACACAAGTGTGGAAAAAGAGGATAGTAACATTGCCCTTTTTATTTATTTTCTTTTTTTTGGGCCTTTTTTTTGGCCTTTCTCTTTTTTTGGGCAATGCTCTAATAATGATGATCATCACACTTCTATTGATTACAACATAAGGATTACAACTCGAAACTAGAACAAGATATGACTCTATATGAATGCCTCCGGCGGTGTACCGGGATGGTGCAATGAATCAAGAGTGACATGTATGAAAAATAATGCATGGTGGCTTTGCCACAAATACGATGTCAACTACATGATCATGCAATGGCAATATGACAAAAGTAAAGTATGTCATGATGATGATGAACGGAACGGTGGAAAGTTGCATGACAATATATCTCGGAATGGCTATGGAAATGCCATAATAGGTAGGTATGGTGGCTGTTTTGAGGAAGATATAAGGAGGTTTATGTGTGATAGAGCGTATCATATCACGGGGTTTGGATGCACCGGCGAAGTTTGCACCAACTCTCAAGGTGAGAAAGGGCAATGCACGGTACCGAAGAGGCTAGCAAAGGCGGAAAGGTAAAAGTGCGTATAATCCATGGACTCAACATTAGTCGAAAGAAATCATATACTTATTGCAAAAATTTAGAAGTCATCAAAAATCAAGTACTACGCGCATGCTCCTAGTGGGATAGATTGGTAGGAAAAGACCATCGCTCGTCCCTGACCGCCACTCATAAGGATGCACAAACCAGGTACACTTCATGTTTCAAATTTGTTACACAACTTTAACCATACGTGCATGCTACAGGATTTGCTAACTTCAACACAAGCATTTCTCAAATTCACAACTACTCAACTATCATGACTTTGATATTATCACCTCCATATCTCAAAACAATTATCAAGCATCAAAATTATCTTAGTATTCAACGCACTCAAAAGAAAGTTTCACATATCTTGAGTACCAAGTATATTAACATTAAGCAAATTACCATGCTATTAACGACTCTCAAAATAATCTAAGTGAAGCATGAGAGATCAATAGTTTCTTCAAAACAAATCCACCACCGTGCTATAGAAGATCTAAGTGAAGTACTAGTGCAAAAATTATCACGCTCAAAAGATATAAGTGAAGCACTATGAGCAAAACTATCAAGCTCAAAAGATATAAGTGAAGCACATAGAGTATTCTAGCAAATTCCAATCAAATTGGCTTTTCTCAAAAGGTGTGTACAGCAAGGATGATTGTGGTAAACTAACAAGCAAAGACACAAATAATACAAGATGCTCCAAGCAAGACACATATCATGTGGTGAATAAAAATATAGCTCCACGTAAATTACCGATGGAAGTAGACGAAAGAGGGGATGCCTTCCGGGGCATCCCCAAGCTTTGACTTTTTTGTGTCCTTGGATTATCTTGGGGGTGCCATAGGCATCCCAAGCTTAGGCTCTTTCCACTCCTTGTTCCATAATCCATCAAAATAATTCACCCAAAACTTGAAAACTTCACAACACAAAACTCAATAGAAATCTCGTGAGCTCCGTTAGAGAAGCAAAACAAAAGACTACTTTACGGTACAGTAATGAACCCATTCTTTATTTATATTGGTGTTAAACCTACTGTATTCCAACTTCTCTATGGATTATAAACTATTTTATTATCCACAGATTTATCAAAATAAGCAAACAACACACGCAAAACAGAATCTGTCAAAAACAGAACAGTCTGTAGTAATCTGTAACTAACGCAAACTTCTGGAACTCAAAATATTCTACCAAAATTAGACGACCTATACAATTTGTTTATTGATCAGAAGCAATTCGAATCAATATTTTATCACGTTCTGGTGTTTTTTAACAATTCGCGCACTGAGCGCAAAGTTTCTGGAAATTACAGCAAGATCAAATAACTATCATCCAAGAAGATCCAATAGGTCTAGCTTGGCACAAACACTAATTGAAAGATAAAACCACATCTAAACAGAGGCTAGATGGATTATTTATTCCTAAACATAAGCAAAAACTAAAAAAACTAAAAATAAAATTGGGTTGCCTCCCAACAAGCGCTATCGTTTAACGCCCCTAGCTAGGCATAAAAGCGAGGATAGATCTAAGTAGTGTCGTAGTAATAAGATAGATCGGTGAAACTCATTTCATATTCTCTACGTTCGGCAGCAAGTTTTCTTTGAGGCAAGCAAAAGTAATCAAAAGGACTAAATTTAATAGGACAAAAGTCCCCAAGATCAATTTTAGGAGGTATAGGTTCCTCTTTCGCCCTTCAGACAGCACAACCAATTCATCATTATAAGCGTTCTTTTGATGTAACTTGGTGAGCCTATACTCAAGAGAGCATCCTAGCTCATTATTTTGAATAGCCAAATCATCATTAAGTTCAGAGATTCTATCAATTAAAATATTGGTAGGCACCTTTTTTCTAAGATTTTCATTGAAAGAAACATAGTCGATAGATGAAAGGCATTATTTCTTCTTGATCAAACAGGATAGATTCTATGGGAGGACGGCCAGCGTCCACCCTATAATGCGCAAAGATTTCTTTGGCTTCTTTTATTATAAACCTGAATTAATGAGCCAAAAAGATAGTAGCGGCACGCTTAACAGAGGAGTGTTCAATATTAGAAAATTCTAGGAAAATTCTCTGTATAGAAGGGTGCATATGCATAAATTGCCTTTCAAGTTCAACGGTAAGCATGGCAATAGCTTCCGCAAGGCTACTAGTTCTATGGAGAATAGAACCACCCATAGAGGGTAAAGCACCCGCACAAGTAAAGAAATCTTGAATAACTCCTTTTCCAATAATATTACCACTACCGATTCGAAATCTTTTTGTGTGATAGGTAGGGGATTCTTCAGCGGGAGATTCAGAATTTTTCATATTATTATCGCCCATATCAGCGATAATTTCCCCAATTTCAGACATAGCGACAAGCAAGCAAACTAACACACGAGCAAACAAACGGACGATGCAAAGGCAAAGGGAAAAAGAGGAGGAGATTGGGAAAGAGAGGGCGAATAAAACGGCAAGGGTGAAGTGGGGGAGAGGAAAACGAGAGGCAAATGGCAAATAATGTAACACGAGAGATTGGGAGTGTGATGGGTACTTGGTATGTTGACTTTTGCGTAGACTCCCCGGCAACGGTGCCAGAAATCCTTCTTGCTATGTCTTGAGCTTGTGTTGGTTTTCCCCGAAGAGGAGAGGATTATTTAGCACAGTAGCGTAAGTATTTCCCTCAGTTTTTTAGAACCAAGGTATCAATCCAGTAGGAGGCCACGCACAAGTCCCTCATACCTGCACAAAACGATAGCTACTCGCAACCAACGCGATTAGGGGTTGTCAATCCCTTCACGGTCACTTACGAGAGTGAGATCTGATAGAGATAATATTTTTGGTATTTTTGGTATAGAGATGCAAGGTAAAAAGTAAAAGGCAAAGTAAAAACAAAGCAAGTATAAAAGTGATGGAGATTGATATGATGAGAATAGACCCGGGGGCCATAGGTTTCACTAGTGGCTTCTCTCAAGAGCATAAGTATTCTACGGTGGGTGAACAAATTACTGTTGAGTAATTGACAGAATTGAGCATAGTTATGAGTATATCTAGGTATGATCATGTATATAGGCATCACGTTCGTGACAAGTAGATCGAAATGATTATGCATCTACTACTATTACTCCACTCATCGACCGCTATCCAGCATGCATCTAGAGTATTAAGTTAAAAACAGAGTAACGCCTTAAGCAAGATGACATGATGTAGAGGAATAAATTCATGCAATATGATAAATACCCCATCTTGTTATCCTCGATGGAAACAATACAATACGTGCCTTGCAACCCTTTCTGTCACTGGGTAAGGACACCGCAAGATTGAACCCAAAGCCATGCACTTCTCCCATTGCAAGAACTACCAATCTAGTTGGCCAAACCAAACGGATAATTTGAAGAGACTTGCAAAGATAACTCAATCATACATAAAAGAATTCAGAGAAGATTCAAATATTATTCATAGATAAGCTGGATAATAAACCCACAATTCATCGGTCTCAACAAACACACCGCAAAAAGAAGATTACATCGAATAGATCTCCGCGAGAGAGGCGGGGAACATTGTATTGAGATCCAAAAAGAGAGAAGAAGCCATCTAGCTACTAGCTATGGACCCGAAGGTCTGAAGTAAACTACTCACACTTCATCGGAGAGGCTATGGTGTTGATGTAGAAGCCCTCCATGGTGGATGCCCCCTCCGGCGGAGCTCCAGAACAGGCCCCAAGATGGGATATCGTGGATTCAGGAAGTTGCGGCGGTGGAATTAGGTTTTTGGCTCCTGTTCTGATCATTTGGGGGTACGTAGGTATATATAGGAGGAAGGAGTACGTCGGTGGAGCGACAGGGGGCCCACGAGGCAGGGGGGCGCCCTAGAGGGGGGGGGGCGCCCCCCACCCTCATGACCACCTCTTTCGTTCCTTGGAGTAGGGTCCAAGTCCTCTGGATCACGTTCGGTGAGAAAATCACGTTTCCGAAGGTTTCATTCCGTTTGGACTCCGTTTGATATTCTGTTTCTTCGAAACACTAAAATAGGCAAAAAAAACCAGCAATTTTGGGCTGGGCCTCCGGTTAATAGGTTAGTCCCAAAAATAATATAAAAGTGGAAAATAAAGCCCAATATAGTCCAAAACAGTAGATAAAGTAGCATGGAGCAATCAAAAATTATAGATACGTTGGAGACGTATCACCCGCCTCCGTGTCCGAACCTGGAGCTCGGCTAGTGGAGGCGTGATCGGCAACTTCTCCGGATAAAGTCCGGCGAGTATTTTTCCTTCTGGAAACATGGGTGTTATTGTGTTTTCAAAGACAAACCCACAGAGCGAGGTTTTATATCATACCTCTGCGCCGGCGTCTCAGTCCGAACCGCTTTTCTTTTTAGCCTGCCCGGCCTCGGTACCCCTTGCTGGTAACTCGCCACGGGCTCGGCATGGCGTCCGGAGGACCTTCCCTGTAAGACACTGTGCAGATATGGAAGGTAAGGTGCGTGGAAAGGGATACTTCTCAAAGGTTGGGCCCCTGGTCTCACTTACCTGCGAGGTAGGGAGTAGCCCCGGATAGTCGGCTGTAATAGCCACCATGGCCTCATCACGGCTTAATTGATAAAAATATCCTATCGATTAGCTCCAGAATATGTCCGGATCCTCTTGAAGGCTGGGGTCGAGGGACCGTTCAGGTTCCTCTGGTTGTGGAGGTGGGCTATTTATCTCCCTTACTGCCTTACGCAGCTCCTGCGGTGAACGGGCAAAATAAGACATTTATTGTGGAAATGCGGAAGGGAAGGGTATGAAAAGTGGCAGCTTACACAGCTCGGAGGATTGTACATGGAGAATCCGTCCCGCGGTTTGATGCGGAGGAACTCCTCTTCCACTCCCTTGTACAGACCGGACAGAATTTTTGCCAGAGCGGCAACGGAGTCCGGCCCCTTACGGCCGCAACGGGTGGCATCGTCTTCCCCGTTAAAGTCCCACATTGGGCGGCCTTGGTATTGAAGCGGCTGCACCCTTGCATAATGCATATTGACATAACTTCGGTTGTAGTCAGTCCTGATAGAGCCAGCACCTTTATCCGGCTCATCAGGTAAGAAACGTCTCTATCATCTTCCTCCTGAGGGCTCCTTGGTCGCCAGCTTACGCGTTTCTTCAGAGGAACATTATTAAACTCAGGAAGGCCGATCCAAACAGGATCCGGAAGAGGGACGTCCTCTATATAGAACCACTCTGAAGGCCAGTCTTCGGATGCCTTCTTCGGGGTGCCGGAAAGGTATCCGGTCCCGGAGATGCGCCATATTTCGGCTCCGCCCACTTGAAACAGTGACCCCTCCTGTGTACAGGGTACGAGGCAGAATAGCCTCTTCCATAATTTCGCAAAGAGCGACATAGCCAGCAATGTGCAATATGGAGGCAAGAGTGAAATTATGCAGCTGGAGGCCGTAGAACTCCAGGAGCCGACGGAGGAACGGGTGAATTGGAAATCCTAGCCCCCTTAATAAATAAGGGACAAGGCATACCCGTTACCCTTTGGAGGGATTGGGGAAGCTCTCTGCTTGTTCTCCGCCATTATAGGTGGCAAGCCCGGCTCAAACGGGGACCATATACGCTGGGGGGGAGAAATCCCTGGGTCTGTAGCCTCACTAGTTGGTTATGTGGGATGGAACACTTCTTCCAATCACCGGGCTTAGGGCTACGGGGGCGAGAGTAGGAGCTGCGGCGGCTGGCCATGTTGGAATGGATTTTTTCTAGGCGTGCTCCGATGGATACTCGCTGTGGGAGGATGGTATGATATGGATCTGTGAACCCCCGTCTCTTTAATAGGCGATTTGCCAACATGGCTAGGGTGGCAATTGTAAATGTTCTGCTTCGCATTCGCCGACGTGGAGGATCTCCATTATTAGGCGCAGGCCAAGGAGTGCAACATTTATGGGAAGCCGGACACTATTCGCATAATATTCGAATTTGCGCATTTAACCCGCCTTGCAATGCCGAAGACAATCTGTACGCCGGACTCATCGTCATTGAAGCCTAGTTCGGGGGCTACTGAGGGAGTCCTGGATTAGGGGCTATCCGGACAGCCAGACTATATCCTTTGGCCGGACTGTTGGAGTATGAAGATACAAGATGGAAGACTTTGTCTCGTGTCCGGATGGGACTCTCTTGGCGTGGAAGGCAAGCTTGGCGATACGGATATGTAGATCTCCTTCTATTGTAACCGACTCTGTGTAACCCTAGCCCCCTCCAGTGTCTATATAAACCGGAGGGTTTAGTCCATAGGACAACAACAATCATACCATAGGCTAGCTTCTAGGGTTTTGCCTCTACGATCTCTTGGTAGATCAACTCTTGTAATACTCGTATCCATCAAGATCAATCAAGCAGGAAGTAGGGTATTACCTCGATAGAGAGGGCCCGAACCTGGGTAAACATCGTGTCCCTTGCCTCCTGAGGGAGTCCTGGATTAGGGGGTGTCCGGATGGCCGGACTATGACCTTTGGCCGGACTCCTGGACTATGAAGATAGAAGATTGAAGACTTCGTCCCGTGTCAGGATGTGACTTTCCTTGGCGTGGAAGGCAAGCTTGGCGATATGGATATGTAGATCTCCTACCATTGTAACCGACTCTGTGTAACCCTAACCCTCTTGGTGCTTATATAAACCGGAGGGTTTTAGTCCGTAGGACGAACAACAATCATACCATAGGCTAGCTTCTAGGGTTTAGCCTCTCTGATCTCATGGTAGATCTACTCTTGTACTACCCATATCATCAATATTAATCAAGAAGGAGTAGGGTTTTACCTCCATCGAGAGGGTCCGAACCTGGGTAAAAACATCGTGTCCCTTGTCTCTTGTTACCATCCGCCTAGACGCACAGTTCGGGACCCCCTACCCGAGATCCGCCGGTTTTGACACTGACACCTCCTGTTACCATCCGCCTTAGACGCACAGTTCAGGACCGCCTACCCGAGATCCGCCGGTTTTGACACCGACAAGAGGTATGAGATCTCTGACAAGTGCTTTGCCTACAAGATGAAGGAGAATAGCTCAGCCAGTGAGCATGTGCTCAGAATGACTGAGTACTACAATCACTTGAGTCAAGTGGGAGTGTCGGTGTCAAACCGCGGATCTCGGTAGGGGGTCTCAACTGCAAGGCCTAGGCGGATGGTAACATGAGACAAGGGACACGATGTTTTTACCCAGGTTCGGGCCCTCTCGATGGAGGTAATACCCTACTCCTGCTTGATTAATATTGATGATATGGGTAGTACAAGAGTAGATCTACCACGAGATCATAGAGGCTAAACCCTAGAAGCTAGCCTATGGTATGATTGTTGTTGTCCTACGGACTAAAACCCTCCAGTTTATATAGACACCGGATAGGTTAGGGTTACACAGAGTCGGTTACAACGGTAGGAGATCTGCATATCCATATCGCCAAGCTTGCCTTCCACGCCAAGGAAAGTCCCATCCGGACACGGGACGAAGTCTTCAATCTTGTATCTTCATAGTCTTGGAGTCCGGCCGTGATGATAGTCCGGCTATCCGGACACCCCCTAGTCTAGGACTCCCTCAAGGAGTTAATCTTCCAGATAAGATAGTGATTGACAGAGTTCTCTAGTCACTATCACCAAGTTACTAGAACTTCGTGATGAACTATAATATGCAAGGGATAACGGAAACGATTCCCAAGCTCTTCGCGATGCTGAAATCAGCGAAGGTAGAAATCAAGAAAAAGCATCAAGTGTTGATGGTTGACAAGACCACTAGTTTCAAGTAAAAGGGCAAGGGAAAGAAAGGGAACTTCAAGAAGAATGGCAAACAAGTTGTCACTCCCATGAAGAAACCCAAAGCTAGACCCAAGCCTGAAACTGAGTGCTTGTACTGCAAAAGAAATGGTCACTGGAAGTGGAACAACCCTAGATACTTGGCGGATAAGAAGATGGCAAAGTGAACAAATATATATTGGATATACATGTTATTGATTTGTACTTTACTAGTGTTTATAGCAAACCCTCGGTATTTGATACTAGTTCAGTTGCTAAAAGTAGTAACTCGAAACAGGAGTTGCAAAATAAACAGAGACTAGTTAAGGGCGAGGTGATGATGTGTGTTGGAAGTAATTCTAAGGTTGATAAAATCACCATCGACACTCCCTTTACCTTCGGGATTAGTGTTGAACCTAAAATAAATGTTATTTGGTGTTGGCGTTGAGCATGAATATGATTGGATCATGTTTATTGCAATACGGTTATTCATTTAAGTCAAAGAATAATTGTTGTTCTATTTACATGAATAAACCTTCTATGGTCATACACTCAATATAAGTGGTTTATTGAATCTCGATCATAGTGATAGACATATTCATAAATATTGAAGCCAAAAAGATGCAAAGTTAATAATGATAGTGCAACCTATTTGTGGCACTGCCGTTTAGGTCATATTGGTGTAAAGCGCATGAAGAAACTCCATGCTGATGGGTTTTCGGAATCACTTGATGCTTGCGAACCATGCCTCATGGCCAAGATGACTAAGACTCCATTCTCCAGAACAATGGAGCGAGCCAATGACTTATTGGAAATTATACATACTGATGTATGCGGTCCAATGAGTGTTGAGGCTCACGGCGGGTATCGTTATTTTCTGACCTTCACAGATGATTTGAGCAGATATCGGTATATCTACTTAAATGAAACACAACTCTGAAACATTTGAAAAGTTCAAAGATCAGAGTGAAGTGGAGAATCATCATAACAAGAAAATAAATTTTCTTCGATCTAATCGTGGAAATGAATATTTAAGTTACGAGTTTGGCCCTCATCTAAAATAATGTGGAATAAGTTTCACAACTCACGCCACCTGGAATACCACAACATAATGGTGTGTCCGAACATCATAACTGTACTTTATTGGATATGGTGCGATCTATGATGCCTCATACCGATTTACCACTACCGTTTTGGGGTTATGCATTGGAGACAACTGCATTCACATTAAATAGGGCACCATCTAAATCCATTGAGACGACACCATATGATCTGTGGTTTGGCAAGAAACCTAAGTTGTCGTTTCTTAAAGTTTGGGGATGCGATGCTTATGTGAAAAGGTTTCAACCTGATAAGCTCAAACCCAAATTGGAGAAATGTGTCTTCATAGGATACCCAATGGAAACTGTTGGGTACACCTTCTATCACAGATCCGAAGGCAAGATATTCATTTTTAAGAATGGATCCTTTCTAGAGAAGGAGTTTCTCTCGAAAGAAGTGAGTGGGAGGAAAGTAGAACTTGATGAGGTAATTGTACCTGGTTCCGAATTGGAAAGTAGTTCTTTACAAAATCCAGTTCCTGTTATTCCTACACCAATTAGTGAGGAAGATAATGATGATGATCATGAAACTTCAGATCAAGTTACTACCGAACCTCGTAGGTCAACCAGAGTAAGATCCGCACCAGAGTGGTATGGTAATCATGTTCTGGAGGTCATGTTACTAGACCATGACGAACCTGCGAACTACGAGGAAGCGATGATGAGCCTAGATTCCACGAAATGGCTTGAGGCCATGAAATCTGAGATAGGATCCATGTATAAGAACAAAGTATGGACTTTGGTTGACTTGCCGATGATCGGCAAGCCATAGAGAATAAAATGGATCTTCAAGAAGAAGACGGACGCTGATAGTAGTGTTACTATCTACAAAGCTCAAATTGTCGCAAAAATGTTTTCGACAAGTTCAAGGTGTTGACTACAATGAGATTTTCTCACTTGTATCGATGCTTAAAAGTTTGTCCGAATCATGTTAGCAATTGCCACATTTTATGAAATTTGGCAAATGGATGTCAATCCTGCATTACTTAATGGATTTCTTAAAGAAGAGTTGTATATGATGCAATTAGAAGGTTTTGTCAATCCTAAAGGTGCTAACAAAGTGTGCAAAGCTCCAGCAATCCATCTATGGACTGGTGCAAGCATCTCGGAGTTGGAATATACGCTTTGATGAGTTGATAAAAACATATTGTTTTATACACACTTATGGTGAAGCCTGTATTTACAAGAAAGTGAGTGGGAGCACTACAGCCTTTCTGATAAGTATATGTCAATGACATATTGTTGATCGGAAATGATGTAGAATTTTCTGGAAAGCATAAAGGAGTGTTTGAAAGGAGTTTTTCAAAGAAAGACCTCGGTGAAGCTACTTACATATTGAGCATCAAGATCTATAGAGATAGATCAAGATGCTTGATAAATTTTTTAAATGAGTACATACCTTGACAAGATTTTGTAGTTCAAAATGGAATAGTCAAAGAAAGAGTTCTTTCCTGTGTTGCAAGGTGTGAAGTTGAGTAAAGACTCAAAACCCGACCTTGGCAGAAAATAGGAAGAGAATGAAAAGTCATTCCCTATGCCTCAGTCATAGGTTCTATAAAGTATGCCATGCTATGTACCAGACCTATTGTATACCCTGCCCTGAGTTTGGCAAGGGAGTACAATAGTGATCTAGGAGTAGATCACTGGACATTGGTCAAAATTATCCTTAGAGGACTAAGGAAATATTTCTCGGTTATGGAGGTGATAAAGAAGTTTGTCGTAAAGAGTTACGTCAATGCAAGCTTTGACACCGATCTGGATGAATCTGAGTCTCGATCTGGATACATATTGAAAGTGGGAGCATTTAGCTAGAGTAGCTTCGTGCAGAGCATTGTAGACATAGAAATTTGAAAATTCATACGGATCTGAATGTGGCAGACCCATTGTGTCGGAGTTATTGGCCATGGGTAGCCTCATCTGCCCCCCATGGCGTTTCAAGACATCGGGGTCAACCGCACCCCTCAAACCTCCATGCATGACCGCCGCCTTCTTGAGGCCGGCTGGTCCAAGCGGCCGGCTGCCAGAAGGCGGCTGACCTCAGAAGACGGACACAAAGCCGGCCGCCTCCTAGCAAGCGGCCTCCAAAGAGGCCGGCTCCTAGCAGGCGGCTCCAAGCACCCTCAAAGTCTGTGCCCTCTTGGGCATGACGGGATGGGGCGTGGCTACAGCGAAGCCTGCCACCCCCGAGTCCAGGGCGGGTCGTGGCCACAATGCGCCGTACCAGCCGGAGATCTCCTGCGCGGCGCGACATTGTGGCCCCTCTGCCCGTGACATCACCCAAGTCAGAAGGGCCATGCCCCCACGACGGGATGTCGGTACGGCCCGCAGGCGGCGGGCCCTACCTGCCAGCGAGAAGCTAGAAGGCGACAAGCCTGGCCAGCCGGCCGAGGGGGAGGCCGGCACCCAGAAGGCGACCCTCCCCCTTCCTAGGAGTTTGTGCGCCATTAACCAGAAGAGACGGGGAATGGCTACAGTGAACGCCCGCCAGGCGGCGGGACTGTAGCCACGCCCTCCTCGACAAAGCAAGCGTCATTAGAGGCACGACTAAAGTAACAAGAAGCCGGCAGGACCCACAAGCGGCAGGCGTGGCCTGTCGTTCAAGTACAAGACAGCCGGTGGGGCCCACCAGTCGGCGGGCCCCAGCAGCCAGCGGAGAAGCCGGCCATAAGAGACACTGACGGCCTGGGCCTACACCCGGCTGGTTTACCATTGTACCCCTGGTAGGTAGGCCTATATAAACCCCCAGGGCACCCATGCAAAAGGTTCAGATCCTTAGACTACACCACCACATACGTAGAGAGAGGAGAGAGCTAGCCTTGCCCTTCTTCCTCCTCTAGCAAAAAGCTCAACGAGCAACTTTTAGCTACTTGTTGAGATAGTGATCATGCGGAGACCCCGCAGAGTAGGACTAGGGGTGTTATCTCCTAGGAGAGCTCCGAACCTGGGTAAAGTTCGCTGGCGTACGTGTCTACGCCTCATCCCGCTTCCTGGCACCGGCGACGTCTTACTATCCCCCACCATGATAAGCCACCCGAGGGCATATGTCACACCAAAACCCCGACATTTGGCGCCCACCGTGGGCTAGGTGCACCGTCGTCCGGAGATCTATTCTGGATGGGAACCCTTTTCCTCCCTGGCGAGCGCAGCCAGCCAGGCACACCGGATGGCGTTTGCACCGACACACTGCATGGCGCTGAGGTCGCCTGCGCGGCAAGCTGCCTCGCCGACCTCGTTACCGAGATCCGCCTCTCCGACGAGCCTACGTCCGATGCAGGCAGGGACGGCCCCGAGAGCCACCTCGTCAGCCTCCTCGACCAGCTCCACGTCACCAACGAGCCGGCCGTCGACTTGGATTCGGTCGGCTCCATCGACCCGATGCTCGTCGACTCCGACACGGCGCCGCTCGACGCGTTCCCCACCAACGTGGTAGTCATTGATGACCCTCTCCCTCGCGCTGATAGCGGTGGTAGCACCATCGCTGAGGTGTTGGTCATCAGACATGGCGAGCACTCTGGTGCTGACGTCCAGGATCCGCTGCAGGCGGCATTACAGGACTTGGCCGCACCCATTCCCGAAGATGCTGATGGCGAGGCGCTGGAAGCGCATCGCAAGGCGCTCCTCGATAGCGCCAAGAAGCTGGCCAGCATGAGACGCCTCTTAGAGGCTTACCAGCGCGAGAAGGACCACGTTGTTGGCGGCACGTCGGCTCCTGGCGGGCCCAGCCGCATTGGCACGGTCCGGCAGCATGGCGGCGCCATTGCCAGCATGTTCGGGGCAGACCGCCCCGTATACGCCACGCCCAGGGAAAACATACGAGCTTCCCAGGCAGCAGCAGACGAGCTGGACAACCTCGAGGGCGACGAGCGTCATCACATGAGGGAGCGCGTCCAGCGGCTCATTGACGCGGTTGCCGAGCAGCAAGAAGCCGGCTGCCGCGTCGAGGAACCCACTCGGCGGAATGACGACCCGCCTCCTCACTGAGAGCACGACGCGACATCCCGGAAGCCGACTGGCGGTGCCCATGGACGACGAGACAAGGAGCCGGCTGCAAGCCACAGCCGGACACACATCACCATCGAGCGTGACCAAGACGGCCGCCCGCGAGCGGTGGAACGACCAGGCGACTATCAGCCTCCCCCGCGCAAAGAAAGGCGCGTCTCCCCGACGCCTGTTGATCATCCGTGTCTCGGTTGCTGGCTTGGGCCCCGAGAAGGAATCGAAGAAAATGACGCCCGCCACCGGATCGACCGTCTCAATCGATCCCTGGCTCTAGAAGAAGAAGACGTGCTGGGCCCACCTTGTTTCGGCCCCCGCATCCGCGACGAGCCCTTCCCCAAAGGGTTCACGCTCCCAAGATATACGCCCAAGTACACCGGTGTCGTGAAGCCGGAAGACTGGCTGGTCGACTACTCCACAACCGTCAACATAGCAAACAGTAACAAGCGTGTTGCCGTGAAATATGTCCCGCTTATGATCCAAGGCACTGCCCGGACATGGCTGAACAGCCTGAAGCCCCGCAGCATCAACAGCTGGGTAGATTTCACTGAGGCCTTCATCCACAACTTCACCAACACGTACAAGCGGCCGCCCAAGCCCCGCCAGCTCTCCTTGTGCGTCCAGGGCCCCACCGAATCGACTCACGACTACCTCACGCGTTGGGCCGAGCTGCGCAACTCTTGCAAAGGCATGCACGAGGTCCATACTATCAAGTACTTCACCGCCGGGCGCAAAGAAGGCACCCTGCTCAAGCACAAACTCCTCTGCGACGAGCCGACGACTCTTGACGAGCTGGTGATCATAGCGGACAAGTACGCCACGACCGACTCCTCCATGAAGACGGAGATTCAAGTTGATGCATCCGGCAAAGTGGCTCCTCAGGCCCCTCGGACTCCGGTTGGCGACACCAGTCGGCGTCAGCAACAAAACGACAACAAGCGCAAGGCACCACAGCCGGCTTCCACCAGCCGGCTGGAGGCAATAGTCGAAGACCAGCAGCCGAAGGGTCAGCCTGCTCCCAAGCGTCAGAGAGGCGGCAAGCCAAATTGGCTACCCGCTTTCTCCTATGAGCAGACCCTTGATGCACCTTGCAAGTTCCACAGCGGCGCGAAGCCGGCCAACCACATCACTCGGAAGTGTCACTGGCTCACCCGAATCTCCAAGGGCGAAGGGTTGCTGCCTCCTCCGCCTGCTGGCCAGCCGCCGCCGCCTCCTCCTACACAGCCGGCGGCCCGGCTAGTTGCAGCCATCCAAGATGAGTTCCCAGAAGAGCAAGGAGCTTACATCGTCTTCACCAGTGTGGCCGACGACAGGCGCAGCCATCGCCAGCAGTCTCGAGAGGTGAATGTCATAGCTACTGAAGCCCCAGAGTTCATGCACTAGTCAGAAAAGCCAATCAGTTGGAGCCGAGCTGATCACCCGGAAGTAATGCCTTCTCCGGGTTCTTACGCTCTGGTGTTGGAAGCCACCTTTTCTACAGAGAGGCGAGCTGCTCGCTTCTCCCGAGTCCTAATAGATGGCGGTAGCAGCATTAACATCTTGTACCGCGACACCATGGAGAAATTGAACATCAAGTCGAAGCATCTCCTGCCCAGTCGGACTGTCTTCCATGGCATAGTTCCTGGCCTCTCTCACTCACCAATCGGCAAGATAAAGATAGATGTCCTCTTTGGATACAAAGATCATTTCCGCCGAGAGCCCATCTGGTTTGAAGTGGTTGACCTTGAGAGTCCTTACCATGCACTGCTTGGCCGACCTGCCCTGGCCAAATTCATGGCGGAGCCGCACTATGCTTACCTCAAGATGAAGATGCCAAGCACCAAAGGGGTTATTACCATCTCCGGAGATTACTGTGCGCGTCCGCTCACCAGGCGGCCGCTTAGCGATCGGCTGGCCGAGTCCCTTGTGATCGCTGCCGAGAAGCGGCTCCTTGACCGGGTTGTAGCCATGGCCGGTAACCAGCCGGACATGTCCCCTAATCCCAAGGATTCGGAAGCTGAAGGTTCCTTCAAGTCGGCCAAGGAGACAAAGAAGATACCATTGGACCCAGAGCACCCAGAGAGGTGCGCTGTCATAGGTGCAAACCTCGACAGCAAATAGGAAAGCGAGCTCGTCGATTTCCTTCGTGAGAATCGGGACATCTTTGCATGGTCTCCTAAGGAAATGCCGGGTGTTCTGATGGATCTCGCCGAGCACAAGCCCGACCTGACGCCAAGCCGGTCAAGCAGCCCCTCCATTGCCTGTCAGAAGAGAAGAGAAGAATTGTTGGTGAAGAGATAGCCCGGCTCCTAGCAGCCAGCTTCATTATGGAAGTATTCTATCCGGATTGGCTGGCCAACCCGGTCCTTGTACTGAAGAAGAACAACAAGTGGTGCATGTGTGTTTATTATACCAGCCTCAACAAAGCTTACCCCAAAGATCCATTTGCCTTGCCAAGGATTGACCAAGTGATAGACTCCATAGCCGGATGCGAGCTGTTGAGTTTTTTGGATGCATATTCAGGGTACCACCAGATCAAGTTGAACCCGGCTGATAGGCTTTAGACCTCTTTCATCACTCCATTCGGAGCCTTCTGCTACCTGACGATGACGTTCGGCTTGAGGAATGCCGGCGCCACATTTTAGTGTTGCATGCAGAAGTGCCTCCTCAAGTAGCTCGGCAGAAACGCCCACGTCTATGTGGACGATGTTGTGGTGAAGACCGATGACACTACAAAAAAAAGACACATCCGTGACATTTTGGGTCGAACGGAATCTTTTTCTATCATACATATGACACTTCTATGACGATAATTGTGACAAAAACCGGTATCATCATAGATGTGGTGGGTTCCTACTTCTATGACAAAAAATCATGACAGAAAATGGGCTTTTCGTCCTGGGCGGGCCAGAGATGCAGCTGCATGACATTCTTTGGGCCGTCCACGACGGAAAAAACCGTGGTAGAAGCGATGGGGAGGAAAATTACGGGGAGTTGCCGGTTACGGTGGGAGGTCGGGGGCCGAGCGATGCGCGTTCCCCTCGTACGTACGCGCGTGTGTGCGAGGAGTTGGCTCTAACTAAAGCCGAGCGAGGCGTTGGGCTCTAATCAACCCGAAAGCGACAGACCGCAGTTACGCGTTCATCGAACCCGGCGATCGATCGATGGCTGTTAATCAACCCGATGGAGCGATTCTTCGCTCTCGCTGCTAATCAAGCCGATCGATGCTGCCTCGGGATGAAATAATGGCGTTGCGGGGGAGGTTGGATGAATAAAGGAGCGGTGGCGTTGCCTCTCCGATGAACAGAACCCATGGTGTGGAGGGCTGGATGAACAATAGACGGTGGAGGGGTGGCCGTGGAGGGGTGGTTGAACAGGACCCCGTGGTGTGGAGGGCTGGATGAACAGTAGAAGGTGGAGGGGTGCCCGTGGAGGGGTGGTTGAACAGTAGACGGTGGAGTAGCACGCGGTGGAGGCTGGATGAACAGGAGCCCGTGGAGGCTGGAGGAGGTCGACGGTAGCCCGTGGAGGCTGGAGGAGGTCGACGGTAGCCCGTGGAGGCCGAGGGAGGTCGACGGTGGAGATGAACAGATCCCGTGGAGTCCTGCTTTGCGGCACGCCACACCCCCCCCGCTTCGATCAGAAGGCCCAACTCAAGTCCGTTTCGTCCGCCTTGCGGTACGCCACACCCTCCCAATCAACAGGACCCTGTTTCGACCGTAGGAGGTCCGCTTCTCCGCTTTTGCGGTACGCCAGCCCTCCCAATCAACAGGACCCGCTTCAATGTGGCCGGTCGAACACAAGGCCGCTTCTCCCGTTGGTACGCCAAGCCTCGCTTCCATCGCTGTTCCACAAAGCCTCCCGATGAACACGACCACGCATTCCGTTCCGACCCAGCCGTTGGCTCCCCATGAACACGACGACGACGCTTATTTGTCCGTTCCGACCCAGCCATGTACGTATGCGCGATAGGCGCGAGACCCTACCCGTATGTACGTGCGGGTCAGATTTTCTTTCTTGCACCCTCGCCACACGTGCGTATACATGCTATGTTTGCGCCTCTACTACGACACGTGCGCGCCTCTACATCCACCAGTATATATGTACGTACACGTTCGCGACCAGAATGACAACGCTACGTACGCTTCGACCAGGTGGGTCCCGACTGTCAGGCACTTTCTTGCGTGCGAAGATGTAGCTGGTGGGTCCCAGCAGTAAGGGGGGGCGAATCGTTTTGTTTTTTTCCCGGACGCACTTCCTTGCGTGGGAAGATGTAGCTGGTGGGTCCCAGCAGTCAGGGGGGCGAATCATTTTTTTTGCCCAGACGCACTTCCTTGCGTGCGAAGGTGTAGCTGGTGGGTCCCAGCTGTCAGGGGGGAAACGTTTTTAAGCGGAAATATGGTGGCCCGTCCGTGGGTCCCCGCCGTCGTGGGAGGAATAATTATTTTGCGCGTAATAAGGAGGCACTTCCTTGCTGCGGCCGTGGACCCAGCCTGCCGCCCTCTCCACTTACGATCCATGTCCGATGGAAGCCGTTCCTTGACCATGTTGACCACGCCGCGCCGAGAGAACCAGGGCGGTGGACGACGGCGAGGCCTAGGAAGGGGACGACGCGGAGCCGGGGAAGACGCGGCAGTGGATGCCCACGCGTAGAGGAGTACGAGGGCTCACTGGTTTGCTGCGATGTGAGGCTGCCATCGCCGTAGAATAACAGGGGTTGTGGGTGAGTAGAGGGATGGCATGGCCAGCGGTGGGAGTAGTAGGGGGCGGTGAGGCCTCCGCCGCATCGCAGCCGGCCACGGGAGGCAGGAGCACGAGGCATGACCGGCGCTGGCTTGGGCGGCTGGAGCAAGAAGACCAGAGGTTGAAGAAGCACTACGGCCGTTGGATGGACATCGTACAGTCACTGGAGCTAGAATCGTGCATATTGACTAAGTTGACAAAGCCCTCCGTCCCCGTCAACTTAGTAGGCCCATAAGTCAGCCTGCCACTATACTGGGTCCCAGCTAACAGGGGGAGTATTCATTTTTTGTGTGCGTAATAAGGAGGCACTTCCTTGCGTGCGAAGATATAGCTAGTGGGTCTGAGCTGTCAGCAGCGGTAATGTTTTTTTCGCGAAATACTGAGGCCCTTTCGGTGGGTCCCTGATGTCAGGTGGACGAATCATTATTTTGCGTGTAATAAGGAGGCATTTCCTTGCGTGCAGCCATGGACCCAGCTGTCGGCCTCTCCACGTACAGTCCACTTCAGATGCATGTCGGTCGTTGACCATGTTGACCAGGCTGCGCCGAGAGCACCAGGGCTGTGGACGACGGCGAGGCCTAGGAAGGGAACGACACGGAGGCAGGGAAGACTCAGCAGTTGTTTCCCACGCGGAGGGGAGTACGACTGAACGAGGGTTTACTAGTTCGTCTGCCGTCGCCGGAGAATAACATCAGGTGTGGGTGAGTATAGGGATGGCTAGCCTAGCGATGGGAGTACGGTGGGGCCATGAGGCCTGCGCGGCAGCACAGCCGACCGCGGGGAGGAGGGAGCATGCAGTCCAGCCGGCACTTGTTTGAGCGGCTGGAGCAGGAAGAGCAGAGATTGAAGAAGCACGACGACCGTTGGATGGACATCCTACCGTCACTGCTTGTGCGTCAACCTTTTTTTTAGGAAAGCCTCAAATCTGTGTTAAACAGCATACATCCCATCTGCCATTATTTCTAATAATTTACAACCCATTTTCTAATTCTTAAGGTTTTTTTGGAGCCCATATTCTTTTTGTTAGCATTACAGCCCATATTGTGGCCACGGTTAAAAAATTATACAAAATTTTGCATATTTCAAAAGTGTCCGAACTGTTTTAATCCCAAATTTTGACTCACATTCAAACTAATTTTAAAATAAATGTATATCAATATAAAATCCAACAAATTCTCCACGCATAAAAATTAATGTAATTTAAAATCTTGAAATGAAAAAAAATATTTGAAACTAATTGCCGGTTTGATGTGCTTTAAAAATGTACAGCCCATTTCTCATTACTGATAGGCCATTTTCTCGGCCAACCGAATGAAAAGCTCTCCTCGTCTTGTAAGATTTGCAGCCCAACAGGCCTGACAAAGCGACTTAATTGGCAAATCACAAAAAACTGGGCTGTGGCCATGGACCCAGCTGTCAGCCTCTCCATGTACAGTACTCTTCCGATGGAAGTCGTTCCTTGACCACGTTGACCACGCCGCTGAGAGCACCACGGCGGTGGACAACAACGAGGCCTAGGAAGGGGACGACGCGGAGCCGGGAAGACGCAGCGGGAAGCCCGCGGAGGAGTACGAGGGTTCACTGGTTTGGCTGCGGTGTGAGGCTGCCGCCGCCGTGGGGGCCCGGCCAGCGTGGGAATAGTAGAGGCGGTGAGGCCTCCATGCAGCCTGACCGGCCACGGAGGCGGGAGCATGCGGCACGACCGGCGCTACTTTGGGCGGCTGGAGCAAGAAGACCAGAGGTTGAAGAAGCACTACGGCCGTTGGATGGACATCATACGGTCAATGGAGCTAGAATCGTTCATATTGACTAAGTTGACAAAGCCCTTCGGCCCCGTCAACTTAGTAGGCCCACAAGACAGCCTCCCACCAAGGTGGGTCCCAGCTAGCCGGGGGAGTATTCATTTTTTGTGCGTAATAAGGAGGCACTTCCGGTGGGTCCGAGCTGACAGCGGGGGGAATGTTTTTTTCGTGAAATATGGTGGCCCGTCCGGTGGGTCCCAGCAGTCAGGGGGAAACGATTTATTTCGCAAAATACTGGTGGCCCGTCCGGTGGGTCCCCGCTGTCAGGTGGAGGAATAATTATTTGCTGTGAAATAAGGAGGCACTTCCTTGCAGCTGCCGTGGACCCAGCTGTCAGCCTCTCCATGTACAATACTCTTCCGATGGAAGTCGGTCGTTGAGCACATTGACCACGCCGCGCCGAGAGCACCACGGCGGTGGACGACGGCGAGGCCTAGGAAGGGGACGATGCGGAGTCGGGCCATGGGAGGCAGGAGCAGGCGGTAGCATAGCCGGCCACGGGAGGCAGGAGCAGGCGGCACGACCGGCGCTGCTTTGGGCGGCTGGAGCAAGAAGACCAGAGGTTGAAGAATCCGTATGGCCGTTGGATGGACATCATACGATCACTGGAGTATTGACTAAGTTGACAAAGCCCTCCGTCCCCGTCAACTTAGTAGGCCCACAAGTCAGCCCAAAAATATGGTGGGTCCCAGCTAGCAGGGGGTATTCAGTTTTTTGGGCGTAATAAGGAGGCACTTCCTTGCGGGCGAAGATATAGCTGGTGGGTCCGACACATCGCCGGGGGAACGTTTTTTAAGTGAAATCAGAGGCCCTTCCTGTGGGTCCTAGCTGTCGGTGGAGGAATCATTATTTTGCGCGTAATAAGGAGGCATTTCCTTGCGTGCGGCCGTGGACCCAACTGTCGGCCTCTCCACGTCAGATCCACTTCCGATGGATGTCGTTCATTGACCACGTTGACCAGGTCGCGCCGAGAGCACCAGGGCGGTAGACGATGGCGAGGCCTAGGAAGGGAACGACACGGAGCCAGGGAATACTCGGCAGTTGTTTCCCACGCGGAGGAGTACGAGGGTTTACTGGTTCATCTGCCGTCGCCGGAGAATAACAGCAGGTGTGGGTGAGTAGGGGGATGGCTAGGCCAGCGATGGGAGTACGGTGGGGCCGTGAGGCCTGCGCGGCAGCATAGGCGGCCACGGGAGGAGGGAGCGGGCAGTCCCGCCGGCGCTTGTTTGAGCGGCTGGAGCATGAAGAGCAGAGATTGAAGAAGCACGACAGCCGTTGGATGGATATCCAACAGTCACTGCTCTCGTGTGTTGACTAAGTTGACAGTATGCTATGCAAAGGCCAACCTTTTTTATGAAAGCATACGCGTCAACCTATAGTAGGCGCACAAGTCAGCCTCAAATCTGTGGAAAACAGCATACAACCCATCTGCCATTATTTCTAATAATGTACATCCCATTTGCTAATTCTTAAGATTTTTTTTGGATCCCATCTTCTTTTGTTAGCATTACACCCCATATTGTGGCCACGGTTAAAAAGCATATGAAATTTTGCATATTTCAAAAGGTCAACTGTTTTTAATCCAGAAATATCGATTCACATTCAAACTATTTTGAAAAATAATTTATATAAATATAAAATCAAAATAATTGTCCACGATAAAAATCTATGGAATTTAAGATCTTGTAATGAAAAAATGAAACTAATTCGGTTTGATGTCTTTTAAAATGTACATGCCATTTCGGGCAAACCGAATGAAACTCTCCTCGTCTTGAAACATTTGCAGCCCAAGAGGCCGATAAAGCAAGTAGGCCTTGTTTGGGTATTTCTTTAAAAAAATAGAACTGGGCTAGCCATTTTCAGCAAGAAAAAAACACAACTGGGCTCATGATGTGGTAAACATAAATAAAACCCTGGCTAGACGGGCCACAGCCCCGTTGTTACCCATATCCGTCGCTAAAACTAGTATAAATAACAACTGCTTGTTCCTCATTGTCTCAAAAAAACTGCTTGTTCCTAAAAAAAACTGCGCAACTTGCTGGGTCCCTGGTGTCAGTCGCTCGTAGTGTAATTCTCTCGTTTATTGACTACGTTGACGATGGCGTGAGCCCCAGATGTCCAACCATTAGGAGGAACCATATTTTTGGGATTGTACTATAGAGGCACTTGCTTGCGTACTGCCATGACGCTGGTGGGTCCCTACTGTCATCCTCTCCATGTACAGTCATCTCCTTGTTCCTCTTGGTTGTTGACGACGTTGACAACGCAAGAGGGCGGCGCACCGCGCACGGCGAGCGAACCAGGGCTGCAAGGCGGAGGACGACGGCGAGGCCTCGGACGGAACGAATAGGAGCCATTGAAGATGCGCCGGTCCAGTCGCAGGCGGAGGGGAGTACGAGGGATGACTGGTGGGGGTGGTGGGGGCTAGTCACTTGGCTTCTGTAATGCACAGTGAGCTCAAGCAGCCGGCGTGAGTGGTGTTATTTCCCTTGGTTGTGATTTGTTACAATATTTCACTCAAAATTAAACGAATGGCAAGCCATTTGCCTTGTTTCAAAGAAAATATGACAGTCACAGCCGAGTTTAAAAGGGCAGGAACATCTAACTCCAGCTTACAAACTGTACAAAAGCACGAGGGTTGATTGTTCATCAGGTTTACAAAAAAACCCAGATTGAAAAGGGCAACAACATCTAACTCCAGCACTGTTTTCGGCAGTCACGGTCAAATGGATCGGTCAGGTCCATAGAATGAACATCCTGGATCGTAAAATTTACTGGATTATGACCACAATATGTTGTAAATAGAAGCCCGGCACGTTCAGAAGCTCTTTTGCCCACCTAAAACTCCTTTTTTTGCTCTTCGACATACCCATCCGTCAAAACCATGCTGCTGATAAACTTAAGCCTGATGGACAATAGTGACCTCGCATTCAGCAGGAAGAATGTGACAAATCTTGTGTTTGCACGGTTGGCTACATATCGTTCTAGCGTTATTGTCTTCAATCGAATCTCATGAGAAGTGAGAAAATCCCGATGCTTACGAATCCACCGATTGGTTATAACTTTCTTACCCCGTCCTGTTGCCTAAATAGACATGAAAATTGTAAATAGTTAAGGTCTAAAAGAAGAGTGTCGAAAGAGCAACAGCTGAACGGTTAATTCTAGTACACTATATGTGGGCTTCCAATGTGCGTGAAATTATCACCTTTATATACAACTTCTCCAGACATGGAAAGCATTGCAACAAGCTAATAATCTTGTTCAGATCAAAACTATTCATTTGGATATATAAGATCTTGACAGAATCCAGCACCATTGATAGGCCATCCATGGAGAAACTCTTCATTGAGCATAGAACATAATATTATTACAAAATGTGTACTCCAAGATGATATATAAATTATGCGCAGAAATTTAAAATGCAGCATATGGTCACAAGTGTAGATGATAATATAAAGTACCTGAAGAACTGTGGAGCCAAACACCATATTGAAATGAGCACAAAGATCATGTATTACACCCAGGTCTCCAGTTTAGGCGCAGAGAGGACGGTTATTTGCAACAGTGAATAACTAGAATCAAGGATCAACCTTTGAAGTGAAGGGGCATCTTGGATGATGTGCTGCCTTCCGTCAAAAGAAATTCCAATTCTTACAAGGTTAGGCGACTTTATTTGGAGACAACCGATTCTAACTGTGAAAACAAGCACCAAGCACTCCAGTAAGAGGGCAACTGGAGTGGATGATGCTGTGCAATGAGGCCTTCGATATACGAACCCGCACAAGTGAAAGTTTCTTGAGAAATGGGAGTCAAGGTTTAGTACCAGATTGTCTGAAGGTAGCACAACGCAAAGGTGGCGGTGTGGAGAGAGGAGGAAAACCACGAGATGGACATTGGTGCCGAGGCACAAGTTCATGGCGTTCAGTATGTGGTATGTGATTTCTAGGGAATAGTAGAACTCAATCAGCTGTAGTTCGTGAATTGAGGATTTCAGCCAAAGTCCCACCGTGCAGGGGCATGGTATGCTTGCTCGAGTAGCATGACGGGATGCGAGGCTTTGAATGGAGCCTGGTGGGAGGAGATGATGGCTCTGGGATTTCAAAATCATTGAAGAGAGATAGCTGACGACAGTCGAGATTAAGGGACACGGCGCGCCATAGAGGGCGCCACCGAATTCTGAGGGCTTGGGTGCGGCAGGAATCCTTGGTGGGGAGAAGCGAGATGATCTCCCCAAGGATGGCGTCCGGGAGATCGCTGATGCAGTCCACCCGAGATTCTACGGGTTCCTGGGATCCGGTGGGGGTGGGATCGCCGCTTCTCCCCGCGCTACGGTGCGGGATCTACAACAGCGCCGCCAAGGCGAGCCTCATCTTCTTAGCGCTGGGTCAGCCGACTCCATTTTCCTCGAGGCGTCGATCGCGCTCATCGGATTTGAGCAGAGTAACGAATGACGAGCCTAGTTGTAGTGCAAGCGAAGAAGAAGGGAGCTGGGGTTTTCAGAGGGAGGAGGAAGAAGGGAGCTGGGGTTTTCAGAGGAGTGAGGTGAGGAATTTGGGGTACGAGTGGAGCGAGCTGGCGTGAGGTTGGTGGGAGCGAGGAGGAAGAATAGCACCAGGTTTTTTTGTGGGGAGGGGGGCAGTGTCTTTGGGTGTGGGTAGCGCCTTTTGAATTGATTTTACTATTTACTAGTGTGGATTGGCTGTTTTGTCTTGGGCCCAGAGAAACAATTACTACTAGTACAAAGGAGACACTCTACACTACCCGAAAAACAATTACTACTAGTACAAGGAGACACTCTACCGCTTCGGCTCCTCCTTGGTCATTGAAACGCCTCCCTCTCTGAATGTCGTTATACTTTTGTCGCCGACATGCGGGCCATGCAGCCAGCAAGGCCCAAATTCCATCCACCAAATTAGCAGGCAAGATGCAAAGGAGAGTCACCCAGTCGTGGAAGCGCGATGAACGAGCCATCGATCACAAAACCCCACCTCCCCGCAGTCTAAGTTTGATGGACGAAGCAACCATCATTTCACTCCTCGCTGAATCCCTTCTCCTCACCGCCTTCAAGAAAAGGCAACACTTCGCATCTGCCATCGTTCTTCTCTCCCAACGAAGGGAAGGTAAGCGGATCCATGATGTTAGTATATTTTCGCTCGAGAAAAAAAGAACTTTCATAAGCAATAACCGATCCTCACTCTCTTTTGTTTCATTGTCATTGCGATTGTGTTTTCCTTTCGGTGGTCTCCTAGTATTCGCTGGTTTCATGATGGACCAAGGAGAACCGTGCAAAGATCTGCCGATATTGGAGCAGATGCGGAGGCTGATCCCCACGAGACAGAGAGCTCCAAGAAGATGGAGGCAGCCACCGAGCCGACCCAGATCGCGCCACGGCCACTCTGTGATGGTCAATACCCCATTTGAGGTTGCAGCCCCGTGGCACTGCAGAGAGAATTTTCCCCTTCGAGGATTTGTCCCCCATTGAGCTGCCCAAGGTGATTTCCTTCTTTGCCGATCTCGATTGTGGTTTTTCATCTAAGTATGTGGTGATTTTTTAGAAAAGGAAGTATGTGGTGATTAATAATGCAAAATTTTATTAGCTTCGATGCCATGCTATACATAGTGGTTTAAATAACTTGTGGCTCTTATACTGAAAAGTAATTCAGAATTTGTTTCTGTTTCAATTAGAGCCCTGATGCAGACAAGGATTGTGTGGTTGTGCATGTCACTCGCTATGAGGCGGATGACCTGAATATACACACTGGGAAAATAGAGTTCTTAGGCTGTTGGATCCTAGAAGCCATTTGCGGTTATACCAATGAAGAGTTGTATTCCAGCCTCACTGTTGTCAGGCGTGTTGTCCAGGGTGTACTGAAGCACAAGAAGTTCAAAGCTACTCCTTCGTTTGTGAGGCATACTGTTCTTGTCAAGCTTACGCAGGAAGATAACGTGGCATGCCTCCACAAACAAGTTTATCAGTGGCAAGGCCACAAGATTGTCTTCATGAAGGTTCACAGGATTGAGCTGCTGCGGGATGTCCTCGATGATGTTCATGGCAAGGTCCGTCTTGCGTCCAACCCAAATTAGATCGAGGCATGAAATAGTTGCCCCAGCTAGTGTTTAATAGTAGTTTGGATTGTGTCTAATTATCCGAACCTTTCCTGTTATCGACCCCTCTGGGGCTAGTGCTCTTTTTGAATCCGTCTATGGGAACTGCTGCTACTTTTGTGTGCCCGTGAATCATGTGAGAACCATCATAATTGTTGCCGAAACAGATGCGTCCTCACTAGTTTTTTCATGAATATGGCATGGTAAGACACAAGTTATCACGATTTATCATACGAGCAGTGTGTGTTTTGATGAAATAGAGCACTCTTCGAGAACCGTGTGCCGACGTATACATAAGTACTTGTAAACACTGTTGGTGCTACCCCACTTGTAAGCAGTTGTGCAAAACACGGCACATTGGCTCAGCTCGCTTCAAGACTAGGCTATCGACCAGCTAACAATCAACAATCTGCTGTCTGACATATAAGCAACTACTATGTATCTTGTTACGATGGTTCACGCAGCTTAATTGAGGCCACAATGTAATAAATTCCAAACGCTCACACGCTTACTCCAGCGCTCATGTGGAACACTCACAATTAAACTCGTCTTCATAAAAATCTTGAAAAGCATAAGTTAAGCAATTTTATACATCTCAATGATTCATAGAACATAACAAACATATACTAGTTCACAGCAAAAGACAAAGTTGTGAGAAGGTTTGCAAATCAGGAAAAAACAAGCAAGGCTTCTCTGAGCAAAGGGTCTCCTGGCAGGCTTAAATTTCCTGGAGTTCACTCTGGTTTTCTCTTGTTGCCACCATTCAGGGTTAGGTTCTCTCATTCCAGAATAACTAGTTATAATTGTGGTCTCAGCCGGAATGCTGAACTGAACCATGCAGTGTACTAACCAGATGAAATGCTTGTGCATTCCACTAAATTTAAGCACCGCTATTTGCAGAAATAAGCAGACCACAATGCCTCTTGTCCGCGCACCTGTCCAAAAAACCGCCGTGCAGCCGTGCGAGCTAGTCCTTGGTCCATGGATGAATTGGTATAAAGTGCATTCCGGACTAGGATGCAGTTGTTTTCGCTCGTCCCTGCACTGCAATCAGGAAGTAAAACATACGAATCAGCTTCTATTAGATTGCGTTGGTCATTCTACCTTAGTTACTACCAATGTAGGGATACCTTGAAGACGAGAGGTTAGATGACGGCAACGAGGGATAGCCATCTCATTTTGCACAGTTGTACTAAAACTGAGGTGTGTGCTTTTGATTGTGCAGATAGAAACGATACGGAGACAGACATCCCGAAACGATATGGAGACAGACATCCCTGTTTGCGCAAATACGAAATACGGTTATTTAAACAGTGACACATATTACTACTTTCCCCCGTTTCCTCTTAGAACCAAGTCCTAGATTCATGCTACAGCTTTCCCACTTTCTTCCCTGTTTGAACCAACGCTTTGAGTTCACTGTATGAACTAGCTTTAATTCTAATAATAGTAGAAGTCTAGGCGGCTTTGTAACAACGGACGGAAGTAGAAAAGGATCCACACGAAGGGGGAAAAGCTGGGGCAGTAGAGCAAGGCAGGTTTCAAAGGAATATATACCCGAGGGTCGTCGGCATGTGGCAAAGACAGCGTCGGGAGGCTGCATCTTGGCCACAATACCGCAGGGAGGAAGAAGGGGTTGGAGGCCCTCCCGAGCCGGCGCTCTCTCGGAGAGAACAGCACGGCCGCCGATCGGGATGCACGGGCAGCCGTTGGTCTCCTCCCTCGCCGCCGACAACAGCGTGAATGATGCACCTACACCTCCTGCCCCGTTCGAGGTTGTCCGGCCGGATTTGTGACCAGCCGTGAGCTGAGAGAGAGAGAGAGTGTGTCCACCTATGTCTTGCTTAGATCTGGAGAGCATGAGAGAGTGCACGAGAGGAACCCTAGTAAAGCAAGCGCTAAGGCTCCTGCTTTTATATATAGAGGAGTGATTTTGTTGTACCAGCTTCAAAAAAATGCGCTCCTACGTGTACCCGCGAGAGGGTGTGAGAGAACTAGTGCGTGCGTGCACCGCTTCTCTTCGTGAGAGTAGAATATATACTATGCCCAAAGAACGTTCGCCGCAAGAGTAATAGTATATGTGTGTGACTTGTGAGCTAAAATAAAATGTGCGCACCGTCTTTTGTTTTTTAGAAGTTCTGAGGGTAGGGTGTGAAGAGCACATATTTGCGTGACGTCTACCTGCAGATAGAGGATGGGTGCGACGTGCGAGTCTGCGAGAGGACTCGGGAGAGTCGTGACTCGTGAGGGTGCGTGTGCGTGAGAGAGAGGGGGGCACGTATCAATGCAATGCATGTGTCCGTAAATCATTATCGGACAAACGTTCGCCACAAGCCTTTTCCTAACGAACACCGTAAGAACCGTTAGATCGACATCCGACAGTGTCAGTTTTGCCATGTCATTTAACAGAACAGCAACTCCTCCTACACACAAATCTTCCACGTGAGTGTTAGAAACTGCCGTATGCTCCCTCCGTTCCGTAATGCAATGCATATAGCTTTATTGAAAATTAGAACCTCGCAAAATTTTACCGAGTTTTCGTGTACCAAATTGCACATGTAGAATACCCTGTATATATCATTTCATTCATCTTCGATAGGTAACTATAAATATGGGTGAGGAGTCTACAAATAAAGACCATCGTATCACCCGCAGCAATTTCAACCATCCTTTAGTGTCGAGGAATTTCATAGGAACTCTATATGATATGATTTTTATTGGATTTTTTTCCTTTAGAGCCAACTGGTTCATAGGAATAGATTCATATACTCTACATTTCAAAGGAAATAAACATGATATCATTTCTATAGCTTTAGAGCTACTTGGTTCATATGAATGGATTCCTATACTCCCTTAATTTCAAAGGAAAATAAACATTAGCATATATTCAATAGAAAAGTTCCTATGATATGAACCAAATTACATCTCTTTACTAATCCCTCCTCATAGGAATTGAGATACATGTCATCTCTAGATTCAATAGAAAAGTTCCTATGATATGAACCAAATGACATCTCTTTTCCAATCCCTACTCATAGGAATTGAGATGCTCCATGTCATCTCTTTCCCTACAACTTCCACGTATGCATCTTCTATTCCTAAATAGATAGTACAACCCACTAGTAGCTTTTTTCCAAAACATGCAACTATGGCACAAGAACTATATAGTGTGCCAATAACTTTGAAAGATGGTCGCTGGATGAAGCTAACCCGATAGTGCAGAGATGGGCAAATCCGAGCACTACTGGCCGTTGGATATCATCAACATTCCACCAGATCTACCACATGTACAATTTAGAAGACTCCATGGTTGAACTTAAGCATAATGCACAAACCTCAAAACACAAGTTCTAGAATCTTCTGTATCATAATTGATTATTTTTTTTCTAAATGAATTGCCATTGCTTGTTTTTTACTTTATGATTTACAATGCACAACCCCATGAATCTTAACATTTTTATGAAACTAATTGATTTTGAATGAGATGAACTATAAGAACTAAACGATCATCTACATCATGCATATATGACTCAAAGCTTTACATGCTATAGTGTGTATTTATTCATAATTTGGTTTCGAAATCTCATGCGTTCAATACATGTGTACCTTACTAGTTTTGAATAGAGTAGCAAATTTCACGTGGCCCGGGTATATCAAAATGCAGGGCCCATGCATCATTGCCTTTCGGTCGAACCTCGTCCACAATTTTTGTACGTGCTATATCTCCACTGGTCCCGAACCCAAAATGCTGCCTCGTTCCCATAAAACCAAGCGGCCCACACATATTTAAGGTGTCGACTCGAACCCGTTTACTCGACGTGGCCCATGCGCCGTAGTACTCCTAAAACCCTACCGCCCCACTCATCATCGGTTTTCTTCAAGAGGACGAGGAGAAGCCGATTTGTAGTGGGGCGCTTTCAAAAAAGGGATATGTAGTGGAGACCCCTACCTAGGGTGCCCTAGGTAGCTGCCGCACGCATCATTGTTTTCTCTTTTCTTTATGCTCTTGCGCGCTAGAGTGAAATGATGGTTGCTTCGTCCGTCCAGCTTAATGCGGAAAAGGTGGGGCTTTGTGATTTGACCCTCATCGCTCATTTTCTACTATCATGCGGCGCTTGACCGGGTGCCTCCAATTCCAACCGCTGCTCCGAACTGTAATTTGGTGCATCACACGTGGAACAAGACGGTGGATGAGCCACATGTCTGCCAAAGGGGTCCTGTTAAGTGTGTCGCCATTTCGTGTGTGGACTGACCCTGCTTGAGTTGCTACGCCAACACGACAGGAGCAGCCTACCACTTGGTTTTGCTCCTTGGTGAATCCCGACTATATTGATCTAAAAAGATAAGTGCTGAACTACCCTCTCCATCTCGGTTTTTTATTTGTAGGCGTGTCGGTTTATAGGGCTTGCACGTAGTTCTAGGTCATCCATTTGACTAACTAAATATGAGTTACTATGTCACAAAAAGTATATCATTGGATTCTTATTGGTTGATATGTGAAGAAACAAGAAACGAGGTAGAAGTTAATGCACCGTGCCTTAGTATTGTGGGATTATTTGGTTTTCGTAAGATGATGTGCGTTTGGTTGCAAGGATGGTCATGAATGGGTTGGGATCGTTCAGAAAATAGACATGTTTGGTTATAAAGCACATGAATGGTTCGAGTCAAAAAAAGAGAATATGCCTTGAAGATGCTGAACCATTCCACCCAACCAAATCGGTCGAATCAAATGGCCACCCTTTGCATGCATGACTATGTGAGCATGACTGGTGGTCCCGTCTTAAATAATTAGCTCATCTCTTATATTCAGCCAAACACATGAATTGAATGGTTCAATCCCAAAAAAATTGAATGGTCCCAATCCATTCATACGATACCTTCAACCAAACGCATCCGACGGAGGGAGTGGTTGTATTTAAAAGTCGAGGGCGGGGCTTTTCCTGCGCGGTAGGCGGGGCAGTTCCGCCAAGTCGGTTCGACAGAGACGCGAGAAGACGAGGGAGTAGGCTGCTGCAAACGTAGGGTTGTGTGATTTGAGAGCGAGGTACTGCTGGACAGGTGGGGCCCCATGAATTGACTTGCCATTATCATTTTAACTGCGGCGCTACGACCGGCCCGAGTCTCCCGATTCCTGACCACCTCCATACAGGTGCCTCTCCCAATGCTCCTCCATGTAGTAGTAGAGGCTGGCTCTTGCATGAGCCCACTTCTCCACTTTTTCCTTGCCTCTCTTTCCTCCACATATGCAAAAATGCCATGTAAAGCGCACTATTGCACTTACTTGCTCCTCTGGTGCTTAAGCTTGCCACATAGGCATAAAGTCTGATGTGGCAAGTTAATCAAGAAGAGAGACTAGTTTGGTGACCCAAGGAAGAAAGCGGTGCTAAGCGCGTGTACCTAGGTGAAGAGACAATTTTGAGCCTATAGCTAATTAAATGAAGCAAACTTAGCAACACCATTTCATTGGAAGAGGTCACTCCTTGGCAAATGCAATAAATACTAGTACTCCCTGTGTCCCATTATATAAGAACGTTTTTGACACTACACTAGCTAGTGTCAAAAACGTTCTTATATTATGGGACGGAGGGAGTACGAAGAAAGAGATAGAGAGGAGTAAATTTTTTTTACACTTATAGCCAACCTTATAGCCAACCTTGTTGTAGTATGAGTGACTAATTGATGACTATGTATGAAATGCCAACATCAGATAGCCTAACGCACCGTGTTAAATCTCCAAGGGCGAGACCACGCGAGCGACGCGACGGTCGTGGTAGGCGTGACCATGATACGGGCTGCTGGCAGCCCTTGGATCTGAGATCAAACGGTCGCATTCTAAGTTGCTGAAAATTTTAAGAATAACCCTCCAGGATAGGATATTCACCCATAGGTCTAGAATCACGCCATGCAACCGTTCGATCTCAGATCCAAGGGCTCTCGGAAGCCCGTATCATGGGGGAATGGAAAGCCACTACCCTGCCGTTCGCACGCTGGCAGTTCGCTCGTACTCTTTCCCGCACGTCCTTTAATACTATGGCGGTTCGCTCCTAGTCATCCCGTCCATTCACATTACGGCAGTTCCACTAATCCTAACCCTCCTCCCAAATCCATGGCGTCCCAAATCTCCCCGATCGGCGGTGAGTACAAGGTTAGAACCATCACCAGCGATGAGTTCGATGTCATCTACACCCGTACTTCCGCGACGGTGAAAGGATGCCTTTCTCGCTTCAGACGCATGTTCGAAAACTCACATGATGAGTGGGTCGCTGGGCTAGATGTTGAGTACACCACAGTCATGGGACAAGAGAAGGATCTAAAGGACGAAGAGAGGAAGAAGCCCGCCGTGATCCAGGTTTGCGTACATAATGTTTGCTTGGTCTACCACATATGCCATGCCAACATTGAGTGCCAGGATTTTAAGAACTTCCTCGAGGACAAAACAGTCAAATTCGTTACTGTAGACTTTAAGAACGACAAAGAAGTCCTGTGTCGATAGGCCTCGTTGTAGGCAACCCTTCGACCTCCGTAAGAATCGGTGGTGCCCTCTCGTCGACCCTCAATGCTGACCTGGCAGAGCCATGGTTCATCCTTCGTACCGCAAACCGGAGAAACCTCATTACCGTTTCATCGTCATGCATGGCAGCGGAATGTACTAGATATAGACCACATCCACTATGCTGCAATGGATGGCTACCTTTGTTTCAGTATCTACATGGGTTGGATGAAGAGCAACAGCCAAGTTGGCGGTTCAAGCAAAGAAGTATCGGCCAAGAGGAAGAGGGACAAGGGCGAAGTCGAGGGCGTGGGCGAGGACTCGAGTAAGGTGGCGATGTCGTTGCTCATGGCGGTTCTAAACTTCTAATGCAGTGTCTACGGATTAGTTGCATAGTTTAATTTCAGGTGTGCTTAGTTTAATTTGAGGGGTGTGTTGTCTGAGCCCCAGCAGAACTATGTTATGTTTCTTCTCATTACTTTAACTCTTCAAGTATGTACATACTAGTACTAGTATTTCTTTAATAGAATTTAGCACCCCAATTAAGCACGCACTAGCTTTTTAATAGTACTATATGCATAATTTGGCGTGACGCTCTCTATATGTACCACCTTTTTTAAAATTTCAATTTTGCTCCATGGCGCAATCCATCGATAGTGAGTACTCTTGTACAAAAGTATACATTTTTAAAAGGCTAGCGTACTGTTCATCATATATATATATATATATATATATATATATATATATATATATATATATATATATATATATATATATATATATATATATATAGATTAAATTCTCAACCTAGAACGATGTGCATGCCATGTAGTAAACCGATCCGGAGGAAGTATAGTAAAAATGAGGTGATTTTACCCAGCGATCGGCGGGGGAGCATGGCCTGTCATGCGGTCCCACGTGTCATGATGTACCAAGGCGATGCGTGTGTCCCTCTTGAGGCAGAAGCAATACTAGTACGTGGTTTGAGATGATGTCGAACCGAAGTGTGAAATAATGGTTGCTTCGTCAGTCTGGGAAGGTGTGGCATTGTGATTTGACGTCTCATTGCTCATTACTAACACCGGGCCGGTACAAGTGGGGTGCGTCCCCCCTGCTGTTCTGCACTATTATTTGGTGCTTGACATGTCGACCCGGTTGCTATATGTCCCACATATCGGTGACAGGAAGTACATAATTCATGAAAGGGAGCGTCGACGGAGGAGTATACTACAGAATTCATGAAAGGGAGCGACTTAGTTTTGGAAAAAATCTGTTTTTACGGAGTATGTACCCACTAGGGTTTATAGGGCTCATCTGAAAAACATTCGTTTTTCCGCTTGATAAGTCTCAATTCTAGTACTATACTAGTAGTAGTACCATTACATGTTGGATTTCGAGGTGCGTTAGATCACCCGGCATAAGCGATGTCAGCGAAACTAACCCATGCATGTACAAGTTCATGGAAATTTAGTGGTCATTCATGCATTCGTTCTAATTAATGCCTCGGTAAACATAACTTCTTGAGAAAAACGAGCGTACTGTGCAAACTACGAAATTAATTCGACCACTCACCGTCTACCTTGGTTGGAGAGATTTTGAAATTGAGCCGTAAACTAGAAAGGAGGGAGTAGTAACTTTTGTCTCGATTACTATTTGTGGCCTTGTATAGATGCAAAATGTATTTTTTTTTATAGTGGCCTTTTGTAAGTAAAATTAGAGGGAGTACTAACCAAAGTACATAGTAGGGACGAGGAGTAAACGGAGGGTGTAGTAAAATTTTCTCCTCGTGTTGCGAGCCACCACACGCGTGGGCGAGGGAGCGGGCGTAAAGGCGTACAATAGTACTCCAGCTTCACCTCATCCTGCGAGCCACCGCGCCCGTGGGCGGGGGAGACGGCGTACTAAGCAAGTTTCTCCTCGTTCTGTGAGTTGACGTGACACATCAAAAGTACTCCAGTGTATAGAGCCTTGCCTCTAAGGCAGGCCCCACATGGGTTGCCTCTTTTTTTAATTTAACATAACACGTCAAGTCGCAATTTGTTTGTTCACCCGAGGTAGACGATCCTCCCTCCACCAAGTGGACAACCAGTACACGTGCCAAATTACCACATGGGCTGCCTTTTTTGTACAGAAATGAGCTCCACTGTGTACCCGCGCGGGTGTGGTTGGGAAATAGACGGGAGTACGTGCGTCGTGCGTGCACCTCTTCTGTTCGTGCACGTCCCCCACCTACGTGGGTGTGTGTGAGAGAGATACAAACCTAGACATAATGCGTCGTCCATCCCCAAGCCTCCGCCCAGTCCGACCAACAGTCACCACCATGGCACGACGCCCCACTCCTCCTCACGTTATCTCTCATATTTCTCCCTCCATTTTTATATACAAGGGGCCACTATCAAAATTACAATTTGCAGATATACAAGGCCACTAACACTAATCGATGCAATATTAATGGTGTTTGCCTCGTGGTACTAGCAAAGGAGGACATTAATTATCCCTTGCATGCATGTGGGAGTTTGTAAAAAAATGCATCTTGATGTTCCGTGCAATGCACGAGCATCTTGCTAGTCCATGAAAACAACACATGGCAAAATTCCACGGCGAACGAGGGATTTGAATCTGTTGGGAGGGGCTGTTTGTTTCTTGCCTAGGGTAGCCAAAATATTGGCTACCCTTTTGTCCACCGGTGCCTTTGCCACCGATGGACGAGGAACTTTCGGTGCTCATGCTGTCATGCATCCTCCAGTAGCGCCGTTGGAGACGAGCTCGCCGAGCTGTGTTTTTGTCCCTAGCGCCGCCTCGAGCCGCCCCAGACCGACCGGCGACCCGCAAATTACGCCATCCAACGTAGCCGCACATATTATGACATCAACTCAACCAACGGACGAAATTCATGCAAACACATAGACAAACTGATACTCATTCACGCAACTACGGGAGTATTTCATATAAACAACGGCGGAAATCATATAAAATACGGATTTTCACACAAACATGGCGGTTTCATTACATTCAAATGAACTACGCGAGCTAGTTCTGGACAACCACAGTATATAATACATGGCCTAAATGGTGCGCCCGATCGATTTGTGTTCCTCATGTCCGCGACACGATCGCGGACTGCCGGAGCCCCGGAGGTATATGCTTCAGCGCAAAGGGCGGCTCGCTTCCCCCTGCCCAACTGATATCATTGGCTGGTGCGAAGATGATGGTGGCGGCACGGTTCGAGTTCATCACCGCCACTACTTCACCATGGCGGCACCGGCTCGAGTTCATCTAACATTGACCTCTTCCGTGGAGCCCATGCGGGTCGACGAAGGTCCTCGCAACAAAAGGATCCGGCAAGACACCTGCTGTATGCGCGGGCGTCGCCTCCGCAGATGGCCTTCATGGGACCCAGCGGCGGCGGCCTCCGTGTTCTACTTCTCCTCGATGATGGCGGCGGGCCGGGCGCTGGCCACCGACTTCGTCGCTCTTCGCGCACCGACTTACATGCGCTGCTTGCATAAGCGGCGCGCCCGGCATGGGAGTCTCGGCCACGAAACAGGAGACGCGATCGAGGCGGCGTGGGCGGCAGCAACGGCGCCGTCGCTGCTCCTCGTCGAGCTGGCTCGAGCGGCGAGTTGCTGAACCGCAGCGCCCGGCTTGGGGCGGCAACCAGCTCCGTCGGGCGAGGAGGAGGTCGGACGGAGGAGCTCGACCGGCGTTGCGTTTAACGCCGGCCGGTCATGAACGGGCGTGTGTCGAGTGGGTTTCTCGGCTTCCACAGGCGGGTTTCATGGGCGTTTGAATGCGGCACGAGCGTGTTCATCCGGGCGTGCGCGAATGGCGCCCTCGACTCGACCTAGGACACCGTGTCGTTCTTCCAGCGACCTGTGGGCTCTTTGGGTGCATGGCTTGCATGTCGGTGACCCAACGCAGCAGCGCAGCGAAGGAACCTTTGGTGGGCGAGGGCAGTCGGCGTGGGCATTTCATAAACCGATGATTGTTACTTGAGTGTGGCGTCATCTTTTCATGTAGTTAAGCGTGTGTCTTGCGTCGTGTGCTGTGTGCATGCAGGCGTCGCGAGTGTTGCGTCGCGTGCAAGGTGCGTTTGAGTGTTGCATGCATGGGTGCGTGCGTGCAAGTGCGTTTGATGTTGCATGCATGGAGTGCGTCGTGCGTGTGTTCGTGAGTGCATGTATGCGTGTCGGTGTTGCACGCCCGGCATGCGTCGCGTGTCTTCGCGTGCGTGCATGTGTGCGTCTTGGGGTGAGGCTACGTCGGTCGAATGACTTTTTCATCTATGGTCATTAGATTTTCCAGCCGTTGGATCTGAAATCAAGGGCCTCGGTTTATCATCAAACTCCACCCCGAGCCACCAACCACCACCGGCTGAACCGCCCGCCCCGCCGCCCATGCCGCCCGCCTCCCCGAAACCACTCCCCACCGCGGTCCGCCGCCGCTTGAGTGGGCCAGCATATATGATCTTGAGATTTTATGAAGTCACCATAGGTGCCTCGTGGTCGAGTGGAGCGTCTCCTCCCACCGAGCGTACATCGCCGAAAATACTGAAATTAACACAAGATAAATGCGAGCACCGGACTTTAACCTTGGTGGGCTCGAGAAACCACTGTCCTCTAACCATCCAACCACATGTTGGTTAGCACGACAAAATGTATGTGGTGACCATGATGAGCTTATTCTGAAGTCCGGTGACCATATCGTGCTTTCGCTTCAAATACAATGACCGTAAGTGTAAATCAACAAAATTCGAACGCGCATCAAATGCAAAGTCCGTCGGTGTCATCAACAAAATATGGAGGCGTATCGTGAGCTAGATACCGTTGTATTATCGTATATGCTTATTTTCTTAGTGGCTGATTGCGTGTGTGGTGTGGTGGGCACATCATTTCTAGTTGTGGTGGGTCAACATGAAGACTCATGGGTCGGTTCCATCCTGCACCACATATAGGTTGGACCGGGGCGTGTTATCACGGAGACCCATGTGGAGGACTCGGCGTACAACACGAAGCTACAGTCGCGGAGGACTCTATCCCCAGTGATAAGCCGACTATATATGATTTGTAACCCTAGGCCCTTAGTATGTTATACAAGCTTGGGGGCTAGTTCATCGATTGTATATATACACACACGCACAATGCACGGTATTCATGTGTACTTTGTACACACCCCTAACACTAATATACTGATTACCGGGGTAGGCTCTTTCTTCAACTGCAAGGGTCCGATCCGAACTAGGGTAAAACTTTGCCTCATATTACCATCCAGCCTAACTGAAAGTGCATTATATCGACTAGAGGGGGTGAATAGGCGATTTTTATGAATTCTTCAGCGAGGAATTTGCGGTGAGAAATTCCTTAGCGAAGAACTACTTACAGCGAATAAGTACTCAAGTAAGCATAACAGAATACATGCATGGTCATCATGATGAAATGAAGACAATCACAGAGTACGAAAAGCGTAAACACAGGATAACTCAAGATGAAGACAAGCGGTGAAGAAATTGAACCGAGGAAATAGAAAGTCTTGATCAAAGTCTTCAAACACAGATATGAACAAACACTCAACACAGTTGTGAGGAAATGAAAGAGTTTAGGAAATAGAACCAGTAAGGTTGGTGAAGACAATGATTTGGTAGACCAGTTCCAACTGCTGTCTCGGTTATGCGTCTGGTTGGAGCGGTTGAGTATTTAAACTCGAGGACACACAGTCCGGACACCCGATCGGCGAGCACGCAGCTCAGGACACCAAGTCCTCACCGTATTCTCCTTGAACTAAGGTCACACAGACCTCGTCCAATCACTCGTGGTAAGTCTTCAGGTGACTTCCAAATCTTCACAGACTCGGTCACTCGGCGATCCACAATTCCTCTTGGATGCTCTAGACCATGACGCCTAACCATCTGGAAGAATCACAGTCTTCAAAGTTGTAAGGGCATATTTATTCCCTAGTGGTTTTGGTGATTGATGACAATGCTTTTGCGGACTAATCGTGTGCGTTAAGTTCTTTCAGAGGATCATCCATTGGCACGAGACGATTTCCTCCCCTCGGTGTTTTTATTCAAGACGGTGTAGCTCCTGCGTTTCGTTGTTGGTGGACTAGTTTCGTAGGAGTCACCGTTCTATTCAGAGGGGATCCGCTTTGGTAAGACTAGGGTGGAATCAACACGTACACATCCTTATCACACCCGTTGTCTTCCTTTCGCATCTTTGGAGCTGCACCTCTCTCTTCCGTACCTGCTTCGCCCTGTGCCAGCGGTAGTACCGCAGTCTACAGCGGTAGTACCACCGAAGCCTCCCAGCGGTAGTACCGCTCCACGCAGCGGTAGTACCGCTCTAAGCGGTAGTGCCGCTACGCAGAGCGGTAGTACCGCTCGCGGGCTTCGGCCGTAGTACCGCGTAGTACCGTGCCTACTGCCGCCTCGATTCGAGACGGTGTTTTCTCGTGTCGGGTTTTGCGGCACTAGAAGCGGTAGTACCGCTCTGAGCGGTAGTACCGCTCTACTCCCGCGGTAGTACCGCTCTGGGGCCAGTGGCCTGACTTCCTCTTCAGCGCGGTAGTACCGCTGGGTAGGGAGCGGTAGTACCGCCCTTCCCTAGCGGTAGTACCGCTCTGTGCCCCAACCTTGCTTGTAAAGGTTCGGTCGCCGCCTTCAAGGGCACCAATAGTGGAATCACGGCATCTCGCATTGTGTGAGGCGTGAGGAGAATCTGATGGCCCTAGTGGCTTCTTGGGGAGCATTGTGCCTCCACACCGCTCTATGAGACGTACTTCCCCTCAAAGGAAGGAACTTGGTAACACATCCTCGTCTCCACCGGCTCCACTCTTGGTTATCTCATCCCTTTACTTGTGCAAGCTTATTAGTGTTCTTATCCTTGCTTGCTCGTGTGCTAGTGTTGTTGCATCATATAGGTTGTCCACCTAGTTGCACATCTAGACAACCTTTATTATTGCAAAGTTTAAATTAGTAAAGAAAAGCTTAAAATTGTTGGTTGCCTATTCACCCCCCTCTAGTCAACCATATCGATCCTTTCAATTGGTATCGAGCCTCGTCTCTTTTAAGGACTTTACCGTCCGTAGAGTATGGTTGGCGTCGTAGATGATGTGGGGAGCACTCCGGTCTTGAATCCGACATCATCTACGGAAGATAGAATACCTCGATCTCGTGAGGAATTCAATGTGGCGTTGGACACATTGAAAACCTCCATAACGACGAGGTCAAGGACATGTTTAAGGAATTCCTAGAAGGGCTTAAACTTTCCACCGCACCGTGAAAGTGGGTGATCCCGCCAAGGCAGGGCGGATGCTAACTCCGATAAGGGGAAGCTACTAGTGAAAAGCCCCTCGTCTAGTGGTAAGAATGGCACGGCATCTTCGCCCATGTGCAACCTCCGTTTATGGTGGACGATTCCTTCCACTCATTTGAATCATGCGGTCCACCACCTAAGATTGATAAAAGGAGGATTTTGATTCTTGGGTTTATCGTTTTAAGCGTCATTTAAATCATGTGAACACTAACCTTTGGAGAATCATTGAAGAAGGTTTCTATCCATGATCCGAGCAACTTTTCTCCAAGAGAGTCGTGGACCATCAATTCAATGAGAATGCTCTCTTCATCATCCAAGAAGCAATCCTTCGAAGACCTCCCTCATCTCGGCCTTACATCCGTGCCAAAGATGCTTGGCTCAAGGTGGTTTCCATGTATCGAGGAAGCGCAAGCATTCAACGTTCAATTATGAAGTGGTCCAAGGCGAAGCCGATGAGTTTGCAATGAAGGAAGAAGAAGAACCTCGTGAGCTCTATCGGAGAGTAACCAAGCTTGCCGTCTCCCTCGGGATCATGGAAATAAGGACACCGATGACAAGCTGGATCAAGCGCCAAATTTCTCAAAGCGGTGATGCCATACCACAAAGCAATGTCCTCCGTCATCCGTCAACGACCGGACTTCCACACCTTGTCCTCAAGTGATGTGTTGGATGAGTTTGTGGCTATGAGCATATTGGACAAGACCGCCGACAATGCGGTGCTTCGCTCCCAAAGAGCAAAGAAGCCCAACCTCCCTTTGAAGGCTAAGACGTGTGTAGAAGAAGATGGAGAGGAGGAAGAAGAAGAGAGCAACCTCGAAGATACTAAGTATGATTATCATGAACACATGGCCCTTGCTTCAAGACAATTTTGGAGCAAGAAGAACTCAAGGCCCAACTTCAACAAGAGCAATTCAAGTGGCTCTAAGGGCAAGCAACGTGTGAGGACGTGTTTCAATTGTGGCAATGTGAGTCACTTTGTTGCAGAATGCCCATATGAGAAGAGGGAAGACAATGGTGGCAAGCTCATCCGTAAGAACAAGGTCAAGTCTTTCCCCAACAAGAGCAACTTTCAAAGAAGACTCCTCACAAAGCCTTGGTGGTTCAAGAAGAGTACAATGAGGATGATGATGATGATGAGGATGGTGAACCGTTGCCATGGCCTCCGTGGCCATTGCAATGACTCCTCGGTGTCTCTCTTGGTTCACCCAATGAAAACATCACCGCCAAGTGCCTCATGGCTAAAGCCACCAACAAGGTAACCCCAACATCAAAACTACCATCATCAATCATTCTTCTTTGTGGATTGCATTGATGAACATGAGGACTAATGTAGAGGAAAATGAATTTGAGATCTTTATGAGTAAACTCAAGGGCAAATCCAAGAAGCACTATGTTTCTCTCTTGGAACAACTTGGTGAAGCCAATGCCATGATCGAGACTCATGAAGAAACCATCTCTAAGATGGAAGGGCATAGTCGTGACTATGCCGATGAGATTCGGATCTTTCCAATGCTCTTGAGGAAGGCGTGGCCTTCGTTTGGCTCTTGAGGAGTCACTAGCGATGATCACGCTAAATTAAAGAAAGACCTTGATCATGCTCTTGTTGTGTCTCGTGTGCTTAGTTCGAGAAGGCAAAGCTTGGAGTTGATCTTGCTAGACTCAACGAGGACTTTGACACTCTCGACAAGGCTCACAAAGTCTTGAAGGGTGCTCATGCTAGTCTCAAAGAGTCTCATGATCAACTCCAAGTGAAGCTAACCAAGGAGAAAGACACCTTTCCTCATATGATATTGATTGATAATGCAAATGCTACTAACCCTTGTTGTGAGCATGTGCATCTTGTTGAGAGAATGCTAAGTTGAAGGAGCAACTTGAAAGGGCCTTGTCACATGCATTCAAGGTGAGAAGAACCTTAACGACCTTTTGAGTAATCAAAAGGAAGTTGTAACCAAGGAGGGATTGGGTTCACGCCCAAGCCCAAGAACAAGAAGAAGAATGACAAGACCAAGCAACCTCCCCTCTCAAGCAAACTTTTGTGAGGGAGGGAGAGGTGCTTCAAGAAGAAGAAGAACCGTGCAAAGGGTGGCAATGTCAAGAAGGACAACGTCATCCCCATGAACATAGCCGCGACTTTAACCCCTCTTATGTGTTGTGCCGTGCTAGTGATGGGCATGTTTATGCTAAATTTGTTGGTTCTTCTTATGAGTACATTGAATGGTCTATTTGGGTTCCTAAGACCCTCGTTACTAACATCAAAGGACCCATTACCAAATGGGTACCTAAAACCAAGCATTGATCTCTTGTAGGGGTTTGCTTCCGGTGGGGGATCATGGTTGCTTGATAGTGGAGCAACAAATCATATGACCGGAAGCAAGGACATGGTGGTGGACGTGCAAGAGATTCCATCAAAGAGACCCTTGGAGCTCCTTCACATGGATCTCTTTGGGCCACCATCATTTGATAGTCTTGGAGGAAGAAAGTATTGCTTGGTGATCGTGGATGACTATTCAAGATACACTTGGGTATATTTCTTCAAGAGGAAGAGTGAGACCCAACAAACCGTCATCGACTTTGCAAATGAAGCTCAACGCCAACATAATGCAAAGATCTTGACTATAAGAAGTGACAACGGCACCGAGTTCAAGAACTACACCTTGGATGAGTTTCTTAGTGATGAGGAATCAAGCATCAATATTCTGCACCATATACCCCTCAACAAAATGGTGTGGCGGAGAGAAAGAACGGACGTTGATGGATGCGGCAAGGACCATGATGGCGGAGTTCAAGTCTGCATACAACTTTTGGGCGAAGCCATCAACACCGCTTGTCATGCATCCAATCGGCTCTATCTCCGCAAAGGCTTGAACAAGACTCCTTATGAGATACTCACCAACAACAAGCCCAATCTCAAGTACTTAGGGTGTTGGGTGTAAGTGTTTCATTCTCAAGAAAGGTGTTCGTTTGTCTAAATTTGAAGCTAGAGCTCATGAGGGCATATTTGTTGGTTATGCTACAAACTCTCATGCTTACCGTGTCCTCAATAAATCCACGGGACTTATTGAGGAGGCGTGTAACGTGGAGTTTGATGAGAATAACGGCTCCCAAGTGGAGCAAAGTGGCACTTGTGATGTAGGTGATGAAATTCCTCCCAAGCCATAAGAAGAATGGGAGTTGGCTTCATCCTACCCATTGAGGAACCCCTTGTGGCGAAGGAGAAGGACAATGCTCCACTCAAGTGGAGCCATCACCAACAAGGCCCACACACTTCAAGAACAAAGTGAAGGCCCTCAACCTCAAGAACAAGACCAAGGGCAAGATCGTGCTCAAGGCGATGATATCACCTTAAATGATGCCCAAGGTCAAGTTCTCTCCCGAGCATGCTCAAGATGAAGTTCATGCTCAAGGCAGGCGCTCAAGATGATCAAGTGACCCTCCTCATCTCACCTCAGGGAGGAATTAGGCGTCGTGCCGCCAAGATTGCTTCAAACTCACAACCAAAGGCCATCTCATGGAGAATGTGGTTGGAAGCCTAAGAAAAGGGTAAGCACTTCGTAGACAATTGGCAAACTATTGTGAACATCACGCGTTTGTCTCTTGTGTTGAACCTCAAAAGGTCTATGAGGCGCTTGAAGACTCGGATTGGCTCAATGCCATGCATGAAGAACTCAACAACTTTGAGTACAACAAGGTGTGGAGATTGGTGCCAAGGCCATCGGAGAACCACAGCGTCATTGGAACCAAGTGGATTTTCAAGAACAAGCAAGATGCTCATGGGAACATCATTACGCAACAAGGCAAGATTGGTAGCACAAGGCTACTCCCAAGTCGAGGTATCGACTACGGTGAAACCTTTGCTCCGTTGCTCGTCTTGAATCCATTCGTTTGTTGATTGCTTATGCTTCCCATCACAACTTTAAGTTGCAACAAATGGATGTGAAAAGTGCTTTTCTTAATGGTCCCATTAATGAGTTGGTCTATGTCAAGCAACCCCCCGGGTTCGAGGACCCCTACTTTCCGGATCATGTGTATCAACTCGATAAGGCACTCTATGGCCTTAAACAAGCCCCACGTGCGTGGTATGACCACCTTACCGAGTTGCTACAAGATCGTGGTTTTGAAGTGGGGCAAATCGATCCCACTCTTTTACTAAGAAGGTCGATGGGGAGTTGTTTGTATGCCAACTATATGTTGATGATATTATCTTTGGTTCTCCTAACAAAGCTTTCAATGAGGAATTTGCCGCTCTCATGACCTCCAAGTTCAAGATGTCTTCGATGGGAGAGTTGAAGTTCTTCCTTGGTTTCGATATCAAACAAAGAAGAAAGGAACCTTCATCAACCAAGCCAAATACACTCAAGACATGCTCAAAAGATTCAAGCTAAGTGATGTCAAGCGGCTACTACACCAATGCCTACCAAGTGCCAACTTGACATTGATCCCAATGGTAAGCGGTGGATCAAAAGGTATATCGCTCCATGATTGGATCTTTGCTTTACCTTTGTGCATCTAGACCGGATATCATGTTGAGTGTGGGTATGTGTGCGGTTTCAAGCCGCACGAAGGAAAGTCACTATGTGGCGGTCAAGCGAATCTTCGATATTTGGCTCATACCCCAAACTTTGGCTTATGGTACCCAAGAGGAGCAAACTTCAAGCTTGAAGGATTCTGATTCTGATTTGGCGGGAGACAAAGTGGATAGGAAGTCCACTTAGGAGGTGCCAATTTCTTGGTTGCTCTTTGGTGAGTTGGTCTTCAAAAAGCAAAGTTGTGTGTCTCTCTCGTCCACGAGCGGAGTATGTGGCGGCGGGTAGTTGTTGTGCTCAACTCCTATGGATGAGGCAAACTTTAAAGAATGCGGTGTCAATTGTGACAAAGTGCCTCTTTGGTGTGATAATGAAAGTGCCATCAAGATTTCTCTCAACCCGGTGCAACACTTCAAGACGAAGCACATTGAGATTCGGTATCACTTCATCCGGGATCACATTAGGCGAGGGGAGATCGAGCTCAAGTATGTCAACACTCATGATAACCTTGCAGATATTTTCACGAAGCCCTTGGATGAAGCAATATTTCGCGAGTTAAGGCATGAGCTAAATATCATTGATTTGAGCAATGTGACTTCAACCCGTGCACCCCCACCACACCCAGTGTGTTGTCTAGTTTAGGTGTAGGCATGGACATAGGGGGAGTGTTGTTCTCTCAATGAACTCTCCCTCCCCCTTTATGCATAAAACGATCAACTCTTTCACTTTAGCCATTGTTGATGGTGCTTGTGCTTTAAAGAGGAGTTTTTGGTCATGGACCCAAGGATAATTCTTCGCGGTGCCATACCAATTGACTCAAACATAGGTGGCTCCGGCCACCGCCCTCTCTTGAGAGAGGCCTGAGCTCGCTCCTTTTGTGTTGTTTGCTTTGAAGGAGTGGGTTCCGGTTCGTGTTTCGTGTGTGTTGTTTTGCTGGTCTCTCTCTTGTCGTTGTCTTCCCGTTCCTTTCGGTGTATTTTTCCTTTTTGTTCGCCTAAGAGGTTTTTCTTTTGGTTGCTGGCGGTACTACCGCTGCTGGTAAGCGGTACTACCGCTCCAAGCGGTACTACCGCCCTCCAGCGCGGTACTACCGCTGAGAGGCGTGGGTGGGGGTTATATCGGGGGCAGGGGGAGTTTCTTCTCCCCCATACCCATTCGCACGCCCCCTCGCCTGTTCCTCTCTCTCTCCAGCAACCGGCGCCATGAGGGCTCGTGGATCTCCTTCTTGGGCCGTCCCTCTCCATTCCCTTGGTGGAGTCGATCCCCACCTCGTCCTCTTGCCATGGATGTCGGTATTGCCCTGTTCTCTTGTTCTTTTTGTCTAGGTTTCCAATCTAGCTTCTTAGGGGCGTGGCGGTTGCATCCTTAGATTTTTGGCCAAATCTAGGCTTGAGTAGGATGGAGATTGCTTCTAGGCAGTTTGGATTAGTGTTTGGTTGGAGTATTTTTGAATTTGGTAGGGCGGAAGTACGGATCTGACCACGGTAGTAGAAGCAGGTGTTTCCCCGGCGGTACTACCGCTCTCCCGGCGGCACTACGGCTGTGGCGGTACTACCGCTTGGGCGGTACTACCGCCCAAGTCGCAGTACTACCGCCCTCTGCGGATTCCATCCTACTCCTTGTTGGAGAAGCGTAGTAATTTCAAAAATTTTCCTACGATCACGCAAGACCATGGTGATGGCATAGCAGCGGCGGGAAGAGTGTCCGTCCACGTACCCTCGTGAACCCGGCGGAGCGTTATAACAACGCGGTTGATGTAGTAAATGCGTCTTCACGATCCGACCGATCCAAGCACCGAGCGTCGGCACCTCCGAGTTACGCACGTTCAGCCGATGGCGATCCCGGACTCGATCCAGCAAAGTGTCGGGATGAGTTCCGTCAACCTGACGGCGTGGTGGCGATGATGATGCTCCACCGGCGCGGGGCTTCGCCTAAGCTCATGACGATATGACTTCTCCCGCGCGAGCTTCGCCTAAGCTCATGACGATATGACCGAAGTGGAATATGGTGGAAGGGGCACCGCTGCAGCTAAGAAATCAAATCAACTTGTGTGTTTTGGGGTGCTCCCTGCCCCGTATATAAAGGAGCCAAGGGGAGGTGGCGGCCAAGAGGAGGCGCGCACAAGGGAGTCCTACTCCTCAGGAGTGGGACTCCCCCAATCTAGTTGGAATAGGATTCCCGGAGGAGAGAGAGAGAGGGGGCGGCCCACCTTCCTAGTCCTAATAGGACTAGGGGAAGAAGCCTTGCGACCACCTAGGGCTGGCCCTTCTCCTTTCCTCCAAGGCCCACTATGGGCCCATGTAGTTCAGGGGGTTCGGTAACCTCCGGTACTCGATAAATTCGATTTCACTCGGAACCTTTCCGATGTCCAAATGTAGGCTTCAATATATCAATCTTTATGTCTCGACCATTTGAGACTCCTCGTCATATCCGTGATCACATCGGGACTCGAACAACCTTGGTGCATCAATACTTATAAACTCATTATGGTGTCATCGAAGCGTTAAGCGTGCGGACCCTACGGGTTCGAGAACTATGTAGACATGACCGAGACACCTCTACGGTCAATAACCAATAGCGGGACCTGGATGCCCATATTGGCTCCTACATATTCTCGAAGATCTTTATCGGTCGAGACCGCATAACAACATCGTTGTTCCTTTGTCATCGGTATGTTACTTGCCGAGATTCGATCGTCGGTATCAATACCTAGTTCAATCTAGTTCTTGGCAAGTCTCTTTTCTCGTTCCGTAATACATCATCTCACAACTAACACATTTAGTTGCAATGCTTGCAAGGCTTATGTGATGTGCATTACCGAGAGGGCCGAGATACCTCTCCGACAATCGGAGTGACAAATCCTAATCTCGAAATATGCCAACCCAACATGTACCTTCGGAGACACCTGTAATGTACCTTTATAATCACCCGATTCGTTGTGACGTTTGGTAGCACCAAAAGTGTTCCTCGGGCAAGCAGGAGTTGCATAATCTCATAGTCATAGGAACATGTATAAGTCATGAAGAAAAGCACTAGCAACAAACTATACGATCAGGTGCTATGCTAATGGAATGGGTCATGTCAATCAGATCATTCAACCAATGATGTGATCCCATTAATCAAATAACAACTCCTTGTTCATGGTTAGGAAACATAACCATCTTTGATTAACGAGCTAGTCAAGTAGAGGCATACTAGTGACACTCTGTAGGTTTATGTATTCACACATGTATTATGTTTCCGGTTAATACAATTCTAGCATGAATAATAAACATTTATCATGATATAAGGAAATAAATAATAACATTTATTATTGCCTCTAGGGCATATTTCCTTCACTCCTACCTCTCCGTGATCCTCTTTGTTCGTTTTTGTGGCTTATACTCGTTTCTTCTGGTTGTTTGCGTGTTTCGTGTGTGTGGTTCCAGGTGATGAGGTTCCTGAGCATCAAGCTCGTCGTGTCAACCCCGGTCGTGCCACGTCCAAGCGCTACCGCACCACTGAGCCTGCCGGAGGATCTTCTAGTGCTCCACCTCCTCCCCAAATGCAGAAGAAGCCTAGGGCCAAGTCAAAGCCGGGCAAAACTGTGCCAGAAATGCCGCCCAAGGAGTTCTGGGCAAGGCGCCGTCGCAACCCGTATGAGGTTGACCAAGATCCCACTTTGGTCAACCGTCCGTTCTGAAACGAGGTTCGGTTTGCCACCTACTTTGATGTTCTCAAGGCCAAGAAGAATCTCTATGTCAACGTGCACTCAATCGACATCGAGCATATGAAGAGTGATCCTGACTACTTTGGTGAAGCCCTTGAGATGTGCACTCAGCTGAACATTCTAGGGATCATGCAATTCAACAAGGACTATGATCTTGATGTTGTGGCTCAGTTCTATGCCACGGTTCACCTTGGGGCCGATGAGGACGGGACTCGACTGGATGACAAATGGGAAGTTGCTATCGGTCAAGTGGAAAGCTTTCATGCGAGTTGATTGGGGTGGAAGATCTTGGACTTGAGTCTGCTGTCGACTTCGCCCCCACCGTCGAGCCACTGCCACTCACAAGCAAGCTCTGTGGCCCTCTTGCACTCTGAAGATCAACCACGAGACAAAGAAGGAGACCTATGAGCTGCCTACCTATCTGGATATACTTCACCGTATCTTGGAGAGACTCTTTTCCCTCGCATCGGGAATCTGGACCAGGTTCACTCTTATCTTGTGGACATGCTTATCTTACATCGGCGGGGAGAAGGGCGAGAGCAGGAGAGTCCTTGGATATCTCTCATGTTATGTGGTGCAGCTAGTTTACGCAATCTCCGAGTGCAAGTGCCCGATTATGGTCCGTTCATTATCTGCTCATTGAGAAGGCACGGGATCGTGTCTATCCCAAGGTGGTATTTGGAGCTTGGAGACTTGGTTTCTCCACGATGTCAAGCGTCGAGGAAGAAGGATAAGCTGGGGCACTCAGGTCCCTAGGACTGGTGTTCCGTCATCTGCTTGCTGCTATGGAGGCGAAGAGGAGTTTGGTCTTTGAGGTGAGGTGAGGATGAGGATGATGACTCGTGCCCTCTGGGACGAGCCATCTTGGGCCAAGCTCAAGGCCAAGGTAAAGCTCTTACGCATGGAGTCTCACGGTCGATACATGGCTCACGCGGTGAGAAGAAGGCTCGAGGTCGTCACAAGGAGCTCATCGTCGGTTAGGTGCTCTGATCCAGTGGATCGAGGATCAGCTTCTTGAGGAGGAGGAGTGGATTCAGCAGACCTGCCCATGGACCGATTCTGAGGCGAGCACTTCGGGCCAGCGGCGGTGGTGCGATGATTCTGCTGGGCTCGATGCGTGTGTACCTCATTTGCTCTCACAGGGGCCGTGTGCGCTCCCTCTCCTTTTGGTGTCTCGATGCCAAAGGGGAGAGAGCTTAAAGGATTCTGAGTTGTGTCTCTTCGTTTCGTGTGTCTTGTCTTGTTTGTGTTTTGGTTGGTTTATGCATGAGACTTAAGTTAGAGTCATATGGTGTGAGACATATGCTACCCTACCCTTCGATATCATTATCTATGTCTATCTAGCTCATGAGTTGCGTGCTTTTCTTGTTATATCATCTATGCTGCTCTCATACACCATGCTTAGATTATTGGTCTCTAAAATGTAGGGGGAGCTTTGATCCGAGTATGTGTGTTGTGCAGTCCAAAGCACTTATCTAAATAGCACACATCGAGGGGGAGCCCATCTACATGTTAGGACCGTCGGGTTTGTATGATTACTATATAGTGTCTATGCAAATCCCGTATTGTCATCAATCCACCAAAAAGGGGGAGATTGTAAGGGCATATTTATTCCCTAGTGGTTTTGGTGATTGATGACAATGCTTTTGTGGACTAATCGTGTGCGTTAAGTTCTTTCAGAGGATCATCCATTGGCACGAGACGATTTCCTCCCCTCGGTGTTTTTATTCAAGACGGTGTAGCTCCTGCGTTTCGTTGTTGGTGGACTAGTTTCGTAGGAGTCACCGTTCTATTCAGAGGGGATCCGCTTTGGTAAGACTATGGTGGAATCAACACGTACACATCCTTATCACACCCGTTGTCTTCCTTTCGCATCTTTGGAGCTACACCTCTCTCTTAGTGCACCTTAGCCCTATGCGGTGATAGTACCGCGGTCTCAATGATAGTACCGCGAAGCCTCCAGCGGTAATACCGCTCCACGCTTGTGATAGTGCCGCTTCATGAGCAGTAGTACCGCTTCGCGAACTTCGACCGTAATACAGCGTAATACCGCGCCTCTGCCGCCTTGATTGAGACAATGTTTTCTCGTGTCGGGTTTCTTGGCACTAGTAGCGGCGATGAAGCGGTAGTACCGCTCTGGCGGTAGTACCGCTCTACTCCAGCATAATACCGCTCTGGGGCGATGGCCTGACTTCCTCTTCAGCGGTAGTACCGCTGGGTAGGGAAGCGGTAGTACCGCTCTCGGCGATAATACCGCCCTTCCCTAAGCGGTAGTACCGCTCTGTCTTGAGGCTGCTTAGTGGGGTAGCGGTTGGATGTGTTTCCCCACTATATAAAGGGTCGTCTTCTTCCTTGTTGACCTACCTCTTGTCCCCAAGCTCCATTGTTGCTCAAAGCTCCATTTCACCGATCTCTCTCTAGCCAATCAAACTTGTTGATTTGCTCGGGATTTGTTGAAAGGCCCAGATCTACACTTCCACCAAGAGAATTTGATTCCCCACTTATCCCTTGCGGATCTTGTTACTCTTGGGTGTTTGAGCACCCTAGGCGGTTGAGGTCACCTCGAAGCCATACTCCATTGTGGTGAAGCTTCGTGGTGTTGTTATTGTTGTTGGGAGCCTCCGGTTGTTGTGGGTTGCCCCAACCTTGCTTATAAAGGTTGATCGCCGCCTTCAAGGGCACCAATAGTGGAATCACGGCATCTCGCATTGTGTGAGGCGTGAGGAGAATCTGATGGCCCTAGTGGCTCTTGGGGAGCATTGTGCCTCCACACCGCTCTATGAGCGTACTTCCCTCAAAGGAAGGAACTTGGTAACACATCCTCGTCTCCACCGGCTCCACTCTTGGTTATCTCATCCCTTTACTTGTGCAAGCTTATTAGTGTTCTTATCCTTGCTTGCTCGTGTGCTAGTGTTGTTGCATCATATAGGTTGTCCACCTAGTTGCACATCTAGACAACCTTTATTATTGCAAAGTTTAAATTGGTAAAGAAAAGCTTAAAAAATTGTTAGTTGCCTATTCACCCCCCCCCCCTCTAGTCAACCATATCGATCCTTTCAAAAGGTAACAAGCGTCGGATCCACGTAGGATCAATCTCTCCAGTGATGCTCAATCACTTTAGGTTTGTAGACGTTTGGTTTTTGGGTTTTTCCTCACTCGATGATTTTCGCTCAAAGTCCTCGGAGGATGGGTTGCTCTCGAATGACAAGTGTCAAGTTCTCTCGGAGCATCCAACCAGCAAGTGGTTGTAGGGGGCGGCTATTTATAGCCTAGGGAGCAGCCCGACATGATAAGGCATAAATGCCCTTCAATGATATGACCGTTAGGTAGATAAGATATTTTTGGGACAGCTGAGGCGCAGCACAGCAACGGTCGGAAATTTGACTCTCAAATTCCTCAGGGCTATCATGTTCCTCACTGTGTAGGCAATCCGCACTAGCGAATTCCTAACTCCTCAGTCAAAACAAATTCCTCAGCGACCAGAAGAACTTCGTCTCTGTCACTGAAGAAATTGACTGAACTGTATAAGATTTCCAAAGGCTTCACTCGAAGGGATTGGTAGGTGTAGGATTTTGAGTTGAGCATCACATGGAAATTTTTCCTTAGTATTTCCTCGACCCCCTTTAACAGTACGGTGTTTCCTATGACTCAAGAGAGAAAGCGAAACTACGAAAACAAAAGTCTTCACGCTTCATGTTCCTCAAATGAATACCAAGTCTTCAAGGTCACACAATTTCTTCACTTTCAAAGTCTTGAGAAAGTCTTGAGAATACCAAAGTCTTGATCGAAGAACTTCATTTTTAGAATCGACTTTCTCTGTAAATATCAAACTCCTCATAGACTTATAGACCTGTGTACACTCACAAGCGCATTAGTCCCTTAACCTATAAGTCTTCAATACACCAAAATCACTTAGGGTGTAGCGACTGACCCAAAATCGGTCAAATCTACGTATGCATACCATCCCAAGATCATCTTTGGTACTCACGGTACATCGATAAAGTAATCAAAGTTCAATGACACCTGAATATCATTAAACGATTCTCATATAGAGTATTTATTACAAGGGAATAAATTCGGCTCAAGGCCAACTCATGAGAAATAGACTAATAACACTGCGGAAGCGTCGAAGATAAGCGAGTCCATCCGACTCCAAAGGGCAATCGCCAAGTGCGGAGCGTAGCCTCACTGCTGATCGGAATATATCTCTGCAACATAATACGTTGCAGCCATGTAGGTCAGCTTTTGGAATAAGCTGGCAAGTCATGAAGAATAACAATAATAAAGTACTAACTCTATATGCATTTTGGCTGTGGAGCTCTAAGTTTCATCATTTTGCGAAAAGCAAATTTTATCCTACTACGATGGACTTACTTGCAAATTACTACAATTGTTGGTAGTTATTGAGATGGTTCCGCCAACCAATATCTCGTTCCCAATTATTAAGTCATAAAACCCTCAAATTAATTCATTAGTTTTAGTGTTGAGATATCCGAATACTTCCAAGTTCGAGGCTCAAATGTAAAGTAACAGGGGACACGGCTAATCGATTAGATCTTTAACTCTGCGAGAGGGTTGCGCACTTTCCCATAAGAATCATTCCCTCCTTTAAAGTCTTAGCACTTCATGGTGTTTGAAGGCGGGACGAGATAAACAGGGTCTTCAAAGAGTTCTTACAGCTCTGCGGTACCCATCAATCCTACCGTTCGTCTACTTCTCGTAGTACCGTCCAGCCAGCGTCACTACTAGGGTCAACCCAGCGAGCCCATAATGGCTTGTGGCTGCAGAGTAACTTCGGTCATGGGGCATCCATCCTTCTCTTCGTGGCTGGGTGAAGCTTTCCATGAGGATGTCATGGCGCTTCTCCATGCATCCCGGCCACCTTGGGTGCTCGGGGTGCCCGTCAACCGTCCTCCACCCGGTAGTGATTTTCGAAGTCCATCTTGATCATTGTAGTTCATGGGGTTGTCATCATCATTGACTCTCACATCTTGCTTATGAATATCACTCATACCCAAAACCGTCTCTGAGCATAGCAAAATAACTACTACGTCCGGGGTCATGGTAACAAGGGATTGGTTCATCCTACCACATGATACTACTCAAGTTTAATGACTTCAAGATTTCACTACTGCATGCATGGTGGGGTGGTGACAACTACTAATGCACAAAAACATAGGTATAGAAATAACATGATCAAAACTTGCCTTCTTGATGATCCTCGTAAGCTAAAAAGTCGTAGTAGCAAGCTTAGGACTCAGGAAACTCTACGAGACAAACAATAACACAATAAGCACAAAGCACTAGGATCACACAACATAACAAAAGTAACATAACACAACAAAACAACCAAAACCAAATCCAAAGGAAAACTCAAAGAAACCAATTCAAGTTTTCCCTACTCCAAACAATAACTAAAATAGTTTTTATATAACAAAAATTCCTTAATATAACCTAATCATGGTTTTAAGTTAACTTAACAGAAAAGGTTTCACTAAGCAACTAGGAGCAAAAAGAATTAATTAAAGAGCTATTATAAAACTCATATTAGGCCTAATCCAATTTCTATTAAGAAAAATAAATTAAAACTTTTATTAATTATAAATAAAAGTTCATCTACTAGAGTGACAGAAACTAACCTAGAATAACTAATCACAAGTTAAAAATAAATTCATTTACTAATTAAAATATTAGGAAAACAGCATCTAGCTAACTAATTAGGATTAATAGGATTCTGCTTAAAACTAATTATTTATTAATCCTAAAATACCCAAGTTAATTTCTAGGGTTTGGCAATGTCAAAATAAAGTTGGGGCAAAAGGAATCATGCAAAAATAATTTTTCTAACTCAAGTTATAGCAGATTTACTATTCTGACTAAAACTAAATTAAAGCATTTTAATTATTTTAACATAGCTAAATATATATTCTACAGAAACTACATAAAATTTGCAATCCAACAAAAAAGAATCACTCAAAAATATTAAACAGAATAAAAGATATGAATTTTTGAAAGCAGAAACTATTCTGCTAAAATAGAAAATCAAAATAAAAGAAAAAAGACCTAATGGGCCTAAAGCGTGCCTTGTCGTTAAATAGTCTAAGCGGGCCTAGGGTTAACTAAAACGAACGGGACTAAAAATAAAAACCTAACTAATACTAAACCGATTGAACCGGCGGTTTTCTAAATAAAACCTACCCCTTGAGTTCTAATCGTGGCCGTTGATTTAGATCGGACGAAGTGTTTTCGGCTTACGGACTCGGCGGCAGGCGAAAGTCTTGTCAGGGCTTCGGGCGTCGGTGAGCTCGAGAGTCGCGGGAGGATCTTGAGGAGCACGGGAGTGGTTCGGTGGGGTCGGGGTGGTCGGGAGGACTAGGGTGGCGGCAGCGGCGACTTTGGCGGTGCGGGCTCGGGTCTCCGGCGTGCCAGGAGAGAGAGAGAGGGCTCCGGCGAGGCTAGGGGAATGGGGTGCGGAGGGCTCGGCTTTTATAGCCAGGGCCTCGGGCGTCTTGAGGTCGATCAGGCGGATCGGGATCCGGATCGCCGGGATCCAGCGATCTCAGCCGGCGTGCGTGGGAGGAAGAAGATGGGCGGGGCCTGGTCGAAGAGAGAGGGAGAGGGGGCGGGGGTGGCGAGCCTAGGGAATCAGGCGGCGGGGTGGTGGGCAGCTCGGCTCGGTGGCTGGCCAGTGGGCAGGGCTGGCAGGGGCAGTGAGGGGAGGGTCTTGTGCTGGCTGGGCTGGGGTGGCTGGCTAGCGCTTGAGGGATTTTCTTTTTTAAAACTTTATTTTTAAATAAATCAAAAACAGAAATAAAACAATATCTGTAAATATTTTATATAGGGTATATATATACCAAAATGATCGGGGAATATTCCCTTTCATTTGAACATTTTCCAAAGACAAAATCAAACTTTATAAAAATCTATTTTTTCAAATTCAAATAAATTCAAATTTGAATCCAAATCTTTTGGCAATGTTTTCCTCGATATTTTTGGAGTGTCATGTTTGCTCCTCTCATACTTTTGATCAAGTATTTATCGAGGCTTAGTTTTGAAATGATTCCCACATGCCAAAGTTTGAAATTCAAATTCAAAACTCAAAATTCTCTGGAACTTCAAATGGCACTCAAATTCAAATAGGATGCATAGGATGCTTAGCTATAATTGTAAAACATTCCAAATAGGAAATTTGGGATGTTACAAACCTACCACCTTAAGATGAATCTAGCCCTCGAGATTGGGTTAACTAACAAATAGGTGCGGGTGATCTCGAAGAAGATCTTCTTGGCGCTCCAGTGGCTTCTTCCTCGGTGTGGTGACTCCACAGCACCTTGCAAAATTGATGACCTTGCTGCGGGTGACTCTGCTTGCAGTCTCGAGAATTCGGATGGGTTTCTCCTTGTAAGTCAGATCCTTTGTCAAGCTGTATGGCCTCTAGGGCCCTTGTGTCTCTCAACGGAACATCGGCCATGTCGGCATGGCACTTCTTGGTGAGAAGCGTGGAAGACATCATGAACTCGGACAATCCTTCCGGTAATTCCAACTTGTATGCAACTTCTCCTGACGTTCGAGGATTTTGTAGGGGCCAATGAATCGGGTGCTAACTTTACCTTGACTCCAAACCTCTTGATTCCACGAAGTGAGACACACGAATATGCTCGGTCTCCCACTTCGTAAGTCACCTCCTTGCGTTCTTGTCGGCATAACTCTTACATCTCATTGTGCTATCTTGAGCTGTCTCGAATCAGCTTGACTTTCTCTTGAATCCTTGATAAGATCGGAACGAAAAGTGATCGATCTCAACACTATCCACACAATGGTGTTACGCACCTCCTTCCGTATAGAGCTTCGAAAGGGGCCATCTTCAAACTGGATTGATAACTGTTGTTGTATGAGAACTCTGCGTATGGCAAATTATCATCCCAGCTAGACCCATAGTCTAGCACACAAGCTCTCAACATGTCTTCCAGAATCTGATTGACTCTCTCGGTGCATCCATCATCTGCGGATGAAAAGCTGTCTTGAATTCCAGCCTCGTACCCAAAGTTTCATGCAAGCTGCTTCCAAAACTTTGAGGTAAACTGTGTTCCTCTATCGACACGATTTTCCTCGGAACTCCATGCAAACATCGATCCTGGTCATGTATATCTTGGCCAACTTAGCACTGGTATAGGTAGTCTTCACGGGAATGAAGTGAGCTACCTTGGTCAAGCGATCAACCACTACCCGGATAGAGTCATAACTGAGCGGGTCTGGGTAATCTGTGATGAAATCCATACCAAGTTTCTCCCATTTCCAATCGGGAATCGGCAAAGGTTGAAGTAACCTGCTGGCCGATGTTACGCCTTTACGTTGACAAACGCCATATCTTGCTACGTGCTCGGCAATATCCTTCTTCATACATCCCACGAAACTATCCTTCAAATCCGGTACATCTTGGTGTTGCGGGGTGGATCGAATCTGGTGAATCATGAGCCTCTGAAGAATCAGCTTCTGAGCTCGGGATCATTGGGCACATAATCGATCCTCAAACCATATAGTTCCATGTTCATCCTTACGGAATCCTTTAGCTTTTCCTTCCTCCATCTTTTGCTTAATCTCATCAATTTCCTTGTCCGACTTACGGGCTTCACGAATCCTTTGGTCAATGTGGACTGAACTTCGAGTTGCAACAAATCCTTTGGAACTATCTCGATCGGAGATCTACGAGTCATCGACTAACTCACAGTGTAATCCTCCTGCTGTAAGAGTATTCACATAACTCTTACGGCTCAAAGCATCTGCTACAACATTAGCTTTACGGGGTGGTAATGCAATCTCATGTCATAGTCCTTTATCAACTCTAGTCATCTCCTCTTTGAGGTTCAATTCCTTACGTGTGAAGATATACTTCAAACTCTTGTGATCTGTGTAGACATCACAGCGATTTCCGATGAGGAAATGTCTCCAGTCTTGAGTGCATGCACTCTGTTGCTAACTCCAAATCATCGTGGCATAATTCATCTCATGAGGCCGTGGCTATGCGGAGGCATAAGCTACAACCTTACCTTCTGCATCAATACTCCTCCGAGTCCTTGGCGAGAAGCGTCTAATAAACCTGGTATTCCTTGTGTATGTCCGGCAAAATCAACAGGGGCTGTGACCAACCGTTTCTTCAATTCTGGCGGCTTCACATTCCTCGGTCCAAACATACTTGGCTTCCTTCTTCAACAGCTCAGTCATGGGCTTGGCAATCTTCGAAAGTTCTCAATGAACCTCCGATAATATCCTGCGAGTCAGAAAACTACGGATCTCCTTGGTGAGGTGGGTGGCGCCAATCGGTGGTGATTCAACCTTGGCGGGATCAACTGCTATTCCTTCTCCTGAAATAACATGTCAGGAATCAACTTCCTTCAACCAAAATTCACATTTGCTGAACTTGGCATACAAGCGATGTTCTCGAAGTTTCTCGAACTAGGCATAAATGTTCCTTATGCTCTTCCTCGCTCTTGGAAAATCAATATATCATCGATGAACACCACGACAAACTTGTCCAAATATTCCATGAACACCTTGTTCATCAAATTCATAAGTATCAGGAGCATTAGTCAATCAAATGACATGACGGTATACTCATATAAACCATACACAGTGGTGAATGCTGTTTTGGGTATATCCTTTTCACGGATCTTCAGCGATGATACCACGATCGAAGATCGATCTTAGAAATACCTTGGCTCCAACAAGATGATCAAACAAGTCATTGATCATCGGCGGGGTACTTGTTCTTGATGGTTACTTCGTTCAAAGCACGATAATCCACAACCATCCTCAAGCTTCCATCCTTCTTCTCTACCAAAAGAACTGGGGCTCCCCAAGGTGATGAGCTTGGGCGAATATATCCTTTCTCCAATAACTCATTTATTTGATCCTTGATCTCTTTCAACTCATTCGGTGGCATCCGATAAGGTCTCTTGGATATTGGGGCTGTCTTGAGGCAATAGCTCAATCAGAAATTCAATGTCCCTATCCGGTGGCATTCTGGTAATTCCTCAGGAACACATCGGAAAGTCTTGCACTCTGGCACTTCCTCTGAACAACTCCGTGAGAATGCACTGATTCTTCATCTGGATGTGCTGGCTACATACTTGATCCTCTTACGCTCCGGGGTGGTGGCGAGAATAGACTTCGCACTGCAGTCAATGTTCCTTCAAACTTTGACAACCAATCCATGCCTAGGATTACATCCAAGGTCTGGGTTTCCAACACTATGAGGTCCACGGGAAATTTGTGGTTCCCGATGTTGAGGTTGCGGGACAGCCTACACGCCATCATTTCTCCTCTGCGGGCCCGGCGAAGGGGCTTCTAAGGGTTCTAGTCGCAACCGTACTTTTCCACAACTACCCTTGATATGAATGAATCGTTGCACGAATCAAAGAGAACCAAAACTGAGCGTGAATTCAATAAAACTTACCAACCATAGTGTACGGCTGATCATAGGCGTCCTCCGCGTCGATGTGGTTCACTGAGCACGAGGAGCGGTTTGGCTTCTTCTTGAGCCTCCATTGCCATTTCCATTCCTCTGCTTGGTCTCCGGGCAATCGGTGGCGTAGTGCCTGTCTTACGGCACTTGAAGCGGTGATGTGGCTCAGATCCTTGAATGGGCAGCAGAAACAGTGCTGATTGCCATTACCATTGCCATTGCCATTGCCATGGCTGACTTGTTATCTGGCTGCGGTTGTTCCCATTTCCTCCATGGTTATGGCCTCCATGGTTATGATGGGTGTGCCCTCCACAGTATGGTGCATAGCGGGGCTTCTGCTGAGCTCTGAGTTGTGCTTCCCACAGGCTGTACTTCCGCTTGCGGCTTTCTATCTCTGCTGCTTGCCTTCAAGAATGGTGGCCTTGTCTACCAGCTCACAGGTAGTTGTTGAAAGTAGCCACAATAAGCTGCATGCTCAGTTCATCATTGAGTCCCTCAAGGAACTTCTCACCTTGGCGGCATCGTGGCCACATCATCGGGGCATAGCGGCGAGCTTGCTGAATTCATCCACGTCTTGTGCCTGATGCGGTTCCCTGGCGCAAGTTGCGGAACTCACGCTTCTTGAGACTCATGGCTCCAGCTGAGACATGGCGGTGCGGAAAACCTGCTGGAATTGATCCCAAGTGATTGCACCAATGGGAAAAGTGGCGGTGTAATTCTCCCACCAAGCTGCAGGTCCATCCGGTTGATGCTGTGACAAGCGCACCTTCTCGACATCGGTGCATCCAACGGTGACTAGCTCTCTTCGATTTTGCGGAGCCAATCATCAGCCACAATCGGCTCGGTGCTACTAGAGAACAACTGGCGGATTCAACCTCGAAATCGAGTCAAGTTGTCCACGGTGGGTGGTGGCGGTGGCGGTGGATTGTTGGCGGTGTTGTTACGATTACGAATAAGGAGCTGCATCGGTGCATTACTGCTGTTGGAGCAGCTGGGTGAGCTCGGAGGAAACCGGTGTCACGTCTGGAGGCATCTGGTGTTTTGGAGGGATGAGAAATTTAGAATAGAACAATGGTCTATGAGGTATAACACTACCCATATGAATGCACAATCATAACACACAATCATTTATTCATTCCATTCAAACATGGTTCAAACTTCGATTACAAAAGCTCATGACTAATCGAAGGAAAACATCGGCCTAACTGATCGACGAAAAAGTAAAAGATAACATGGTGGTCGACTAAAAAGTCTTCATCGATGGCGCCTCCTCTTGGGGTTTCCTTGGTGGTACTCCTTGAAATCTGATCATTGCTCACGAGGGGTGCTTCATCTCCACTCGGGTAAGGTCCTCTCCCAAGTCCATCTTTTCCTCTATCGCGGCAAGCTTCATCTTGGTCGTCGACTATCTCCATGAAGTCCGTGATTTCTTCCTCATAGCCAAGGAAGTCTGCGGGGCCTTCTCCTCGATTCAGTTCGTGGAACAAAAGCTTCGATGTGTCTTGAGTTATGGCGAGTCTGAATCTCCGTTTCACGAAGACACTCCAAGTCTGAATGTATGAGGCGTGGAATCGTCCTCAATGGTGCGGATGATATCTCCATTCCTTGCCTGCGAGAAACCATGGCGAGTGCGAGTGATCGAGCTCGGCCTGTACTCCTCTCGGAGATGTCCAAGTGCTCGATAGATCGCCACGTCCCTTCCGATGATCCAGTTGAACTCGGTGAACTCAAAGTTGATAGGCCCGTGTGTCCTCGAAGGTTCTCCACAGGATATGCACTTCAATCCTGTGGCGGGTGTCATCGGAAGTGCATTAGTGGGTTTCCGGTGATCGAGGTAGAGCTATCTTCAGCTGCTTCACCATCTGGACCAGCTTTCTTCGAAGGGCATCGTCTCATCGAGTGGCAGAACTCGGTAACAAAGCTGGGGTGAACTTCGGCGCCATCTAGAATGTTGCAAAGGGAGAAGAGTCGAGAATTGAGCAGGGGAGAATTATGGAATGTAAAGGATTCAAAGTAAATGGTCTCTTCTTATGGCTTTCCGATCCTAGGGGTTCGATCCTACGGTCGCGTGTGCTCGATACCATCTCTGTGCGACTGACCCAAAATCGGTCAAATCTACGTATGCATGCCATCCCAAGATCATCTTTGGTACTCACGATACATCGATAAAGTAATCAAAGTTCAATGACACCTGAATATCATTAAGCGATTCTCATATAGAGTCTTTATTACAAGGGAATAAATTGGCTCAAGGCCAACTCATGAGAAATAGACTAATAACAACTGCGAGGCGTCGAAGATAAGCGAGTCCATCGACTCCAAAGGGCAATCGCCAAGCGGCGGGCGTAGCCTCACTCTGATCGGAATATATCTACGCAACATAATACGTTGCAGCCATGTAGAATCAGCTTTTGTAATAAAATTGGAAAGTCATGAAGAATAACAATAATAAAGTACTAACTCTATATGCATTTTGGCTGTGGAGCTCTAAGTTTCATCATTTTGCGAAAAGCAAATTTTATCCTACTACGGTGGACTTGCTTGCAAATTACTACAATTGTTGGTAGTTATTGAGATGGTTCCGCCAACCAATATCTCGTTCCCAATTATTAAGTCATAAAACCCTCAAATTAATTCATTAGTTTTAGTGTTGAGATATCCGAATACTTCCAAGTTCGAGGCTCAAATGTCCATAACAGGGACACGGCTAATCGATTAGATCTTTAACTCTGCGGAGGGTTGCGCACTTTCCCATAAGAATCATTCCCTCCTTTAAAGTCTTAGCACTTCATGGTGTTTGAAGGCGGGGCCAGATAAACAGGGTCTTCAAAGAGTTCTTACGGCTCTGCGGTACCCATCAATCCTACCGTTCGTCTACTTCTCGTAGTACCGTCCAGCCAGCGTCACTACTAGGGTCAACCCAGCGAGCCCATAATGGCTTGCGGCTGCAGATAACTTCGGTCATGGGGCATCCATCCTTCTCTTCGTGGCTGGGTGAAGCTTTCCGAGGATGTCATGGCGCTTCTCCATGCATCCGGCCACCTTGGGTGCTCGGGGTGCCGTCAGCAAATCCTCCACCCAGTAGTGATTTTCGAAGTCCATCTTGATCATTGTAGTTCATGGGGTTGTCATCATCATTGACTCTCACATCTTGCTTATGAATATCACTCATACCCAAAACCCGTCTCTGAGCATAGCAAAATAACTACTACGTCCGGGGTCATGGTAACAAGGGATTGGTTCATCCTACCACATGATACTACTCAAGTTTAATGACTTCAAGATTTCACTACTGCATGCATGGTGGGGTGGTGACAACTACTAATGCACAAAAACATAGGTATAGAAATAACATGATCAAAACTTGCCTTGCTGATGATCCTCGTAAGCTAAAAAGTCGTAGTAGCAAGCTTAGCACTCAGGAAACTCTCTTGAGACAAACAATAACACAATAAGCACAAAGCAATAGGATCACACAACATAACAAAAGTAATATAACACAACAAAACAACCAAAACCAAATCCAAAGGAAAACTCAAAGAAACCAATTCAAGTTTTCCCTACTCCAAACAATAACTAAAATAGTTTTTATATAACAAAAATTCCTTAATATAACCTAATCATGGTTTTAAGTTAACTTAACGAGAAAAGGTTTCACTAAGCAACTAGGAGCAAAAAGAATTAATTAAAGAGGTATTATAAAACTCATATTAGGCCTAATCCAATTTCTATTAAGAAAAATAAATTAAAACTTTTATTAATTATAAATAAAAGTTCATCTACTAGAGTGACAGAAACTAACCTAGAATAACTAATCACAAGTTAAAAATAAATTCATTTACTAATTAAAATATTAGGAAAACAGCATCTAGCTAATTAATTAGGATTAATAGGATTCTGCTTAAAACTAATTATTTATTAATCCTAAAATACCCAAGTTAATTTCTAGGGTTTGGCAATGTCAAAATAAAGTTGGGGCAAAAGGAATCATGCAAAAATAATTTTTCTAACTCAAGTTATAGCAGATTTACTATTCTGACTAAAACTAAATTAAAGCATTTTAATTATTTTAACATAGCTAAATATATATTCTACAGAAACTACATAAAATTTGCAATCCAACAAAAAAGAATCACTCAAAATATTAAACAGAATAAAAGATATGAATTTTTGAAAGCGAAACTATTACTGCTAAAACAGAAAATCAAAATAAAAGAAAAAGGCCTAATGGTCCTAAAGCTGTACCTTACATGTCGTTAAATAGTCTAAGCGGGCCTAGGGTTAACTAAAGCGAACCGGGCCTAAAATAAAAAACCTAACTAATACTAAACCGATTGAACGGCGGTTTCTAAATAAAACCTACCCCTTGAGTTCTAATCATAACCGTTGATTTAGATCGGACGGGGGTGTTTTCGGCTTACGGACTCGGCGACGGCCAGCGAGAATCGTCGGGGCTTCAGGCGTCAGGTGAGCTCGAGTCGTCGGGAGGATCTTGAGGAGCACGGGAGTGGTTCGGTGGGGTCGGGGTGGTCGGGAGGACTAGGGTGGCGGCAATGGCGACTTTGGCGGCGGTGCGGGCTCGGGTCTCCGGCGTGCTTGGGAGAGAGAGAGAGGGGCTCCGCGAGGCTAGGGGAATGGGGTGCGGAGGGCTCGGCTTTTATAGCCAGGGCCTCGGGCGTCTTGAAGTCGATCAGGCGGATCGGGATCCGGATCCTTGGATCCGCGATCTCAGCCAGGCGTTGCGTGGGCGAGGGAAGAATATAGGGCGGGTCCACAGGTGAGAGAGAGAGAGAGAGGCGAGGCGGCGGGTGGCGAGCCCTAGGGAATCAGGCGGCGGCGGGGTGGTGGGCAGCTCGGCTCGGCTAGCTGGCCAAGTGGTGGGCAGTGGCAGCTGGCAGGCAGGGGGGAGGGTCTTGGCCATGCTGGCTGGGTGGCTTTGGTGGCGCTTGGGGATTTTTCTTTTTAAAAACTTTATTTTTAAATAAATCAAAAACATAAATAAAACAATATCTGTAAATATTTTATATAGGGTATATATATACCAAAATGATCGGGGAATATTCCCTTTCATTTGAACATTTTCCAAAGACAAAATCAAACTTTATAAAATCCATTTTTCAAATTCAAATAAATTCAAATTTGAATCCAAATCTTTTGGCAATGTTTTCCTCTGATATTTTTGGAGTGTCATGTTTGCTCCTCTCATACTTTTGATCAAGTATTTATCAGGCTTAGTTTTTGAAATGATTCCCACATGCCAAAGTTTGAAATTCAAATTCAAAACTCAAAATTCTCTGGAACTTCAAATGGCACTCAAATTCAAACAGGATGCATAGGATGCTTAGCTATAATTGTAAAACATTCCAAATAGGAAATTTGGGATGTTACATAGGGGCACTGGATGCACTTACAATCTCCCCCTTTTTGGTGAGTGATGACAATATCGGTTAAGTTTTCAACGGGGATAAACATATGAAGTGTAAATACTGATATTGAGGAATTTGATTACAAGATATAGAAGAACTCCCCCTGAAGATGTGCATAGTGAGGAATTTGATTTTGAGGCAATGCACATTTGAAGAGTTGAATCATGGAGATCTCCCCCTATATCTTGTAATTCATACACGCATTTGACATATAATATGAAGAATTTTAAAATGCATGATGAAATATGGTGACTGATGTAATTCAGCATGCGTTTATTAACATATAACGAGGAATAAGCATGCAGAGGAACACATCAAAAGTATCAGAGCACCATCGGGTTTAAGATTACAACTCGATCCAATAAAAGTTTAGGAAGAGCGAGAGTTGTAACTTAGCAAAGAAACGCCCATATAATAGACCGGCTTGAAGACTAACTCAAATTTCTCCCCTTTGTCATGAATGACCAAAAGGATCGGCGAGGACTAACGTCACGAAGAATATCAAGTTGATGGAGGCGCCCGGCGTTATCGAAGTCGGTTATGCGTAGTTGGGCCTGCCGATGTCGTCCAAGTCTTCATTTTCATCGATGTGCATACGATGAAGAATAGGAGCTAGCCACCAAGGAAGGAACCTTGACCTTCTTGAATTTCTTGGCGGAGGTGCAGACCAGTCAAATTCTTCCTTGAAACCCATTGTCTTCAGTTCTTCTACGCTGTAGACATGAGATAGAACAGCCCAGGTTCGGTTGAAGGCTTCATGAAGGTAGTATTGGTTTTTCTTCACAACATTGTGTGTTGAGGTCATGTTGTGAAGAATTGAACCAAACTGACGCTTGACCCATTTATGATTGCGATCAACCATTTGATGAAAACTGAGGAGTAACTCACGATCAGTCATCACCACAGGTCTTTGTGGCTTGAGGATTTTGCTTGCACGAGGTATTGGCGGCGAGTCATGTGTGGCGAGTCATCATTGGTGGAGTAGGATGCAGCCTTGCGAAATTGACCATCCAATGGGCGAATGCCTTCATCTATCTGGCGATTGCCTTGCCTTTGTCATCGGTGAGGAAAATGTCCGTTTGAGGACTTCAATTGGAGCAAGTAGCTGCGGTGGTTGAGTATCAGCCTTGTAATTGGTGAAGACCTTGTCACGATGAACCTCATAATCCATGGTGCATAAGGCTTGGCTCAAAAGGTGACATAGCAATATTTGCGAGTCCTCATGAAGAAATCATGGAAGTTGGCCAGGAGCATATGAATGATATTGAAAAGCATATTCTTCATGATGCCAGCGACTTCTTCATCATTTGAGTCGTGGCCTTTGATAGGACTCATTGTCTTCGTCGAGCGCGATAGACGGTCCGAGGCACATCTGATAATTCCTTGGCGAGGAATTTGGTTACGTGTTGGGGAGCGTTGCGAGAAAATTAAAACTTTTCCTACGGTTTCACCAAGATCCATCTATGAGTTCTACTAAGCAGCGAGTCATGAGAGAGTTTGCATCTACATACCACTTGTAGATCGATGCAGGCGTTCGAGGGAGTGGTGATGATGAAGGCGTTCCCAGCGTGATTCCGATCACCGATGACCAAGTGCTGAGCGGACAGCACCTCCGCGTTCAACACACGTGCGGGACGACGGCGTCTCCTTCGTCTTGATCCAGCAAGGAGGAAGGAGAGGTTGAGAAGACAACTCAATGGCAGCCTGACGGCGTGATGCGAGATGGAGTGTTGTTCTTCGGCGAGGGCTTCGCCAAGTTAATGCGGAGGAGGAGAGGTGTTGGGGAGGGAGGGCTGCGCCTTCAATGGTGTGTGCAGCCCTCCTCCACCCTCTATTTATAGGGGAAAGGAGGAGGGGCGGCCCCTCTAGATGCATCTAGAGGCGGCTGACCAGGGAGGGCAAGCCCCCAAGCAAGGGGCGCCCCTTGGGGTTCCCCCTCTCAACCCTAGGCCCATGGGCCAAGGGAGGGTGCGCCCAGCCACTAGGGGCTGGCTGCATCCCACGCAGCCCAAGTGGCCCCGAAAGGGTGGCCCCTCCGGTGGTCCTCCGGAACCTTTCGGTGGACCCTCCATAACTCCGATATGACCGAAACTTTTCCGGTGTCCGTTTGGCGACTTCCATATATAAATCTTTACCTCCGGACCATTCCGGAACTCCTCGTGACGTCCGGGATCTCATCAGGACTCGAACAACATTCGGTAATCACATACAAGTCTTCCTATTAACCCTAAGCGTCACGAACCTTAAGTGTGTAGACCCTACGGGTTCGGAGACATCTGAACATGACCGGGGCGCTCTCGGTCAATAACCAACAGCGGGATCTGGATACCCATGTTGGCTCCCACATGCTCCTTGATGATGTCATCGGATGAACCACGATGTCTAGGGTTCAAGCAACCCGTATTCTATTCCCTTTGTCGAGACGGTATGTTACTTGCGAGACTTCGATCGTCGGTATCCCAATACCTCGTTTAGTCTCCTTACCGGCAAGTCACTTTACTCGTACCGTAATGCATGATCCGTGACCAGACACTTGATCACTTTGAGCTCATTATGATGATGCATTACGAGTGGGCCCGGTGATACCTCTCCGTCATACGGAGTGACAAATCCTGTCTCGATCCGTGTCAACCCAGCAGACACTTTCGGAGATACCTGTAATGCACCTTTATAGTCACCCAATTACGTTGTGACGTTTGGTACACCAAAGCATTCCTACGGTATCCGGGAGTTACGATCTCACGGTCTAAGGAAGAGATTCTTGACATTGGAAAAGCTCTAGCAAAGCGAACTACGATCTTTGTGCTATGCTTAGGATTGGGTCTTGTCCATCACGTCATTCTCCTAATGGCGTGATCCGTTATCAATGACATCGATGTCCATAGTCGAAACCATGACTATCTGTTGACCAACGAGCTAGTCAACTAGAGGCTTACTAGGGGCGTATTGTAGTCTATGTATTCACCGTGTATTATGATTTCCGGATAATACGGTTATAGCATGAATAAAGACAATTATCATGAACAAGGAAATATAATAATAATGCTTTTATTATTGCCTCTAGGGCATATTTCCAACAGTCTCCCACTTGCACTAGAGTCAATAATCTAGTTACATTGTGATGAATCGAACACCCATAGAGTTACGGTGTTGATCATGTTTTGCCCATGAGAGAGGTTTAGTCAGCGGATCTGCGACATTCAGATCCGTATGCACTTTACAAATTTCTATGTCTCCATCTTGAACATTTTCACGGATGGAGTTGAGCGGCAACTTGATGTGCTGGTCTTCTTGTGAAACCTGGCTCCTTGGCAAGAAGCAATAGCTCGGTGTTGTCACGAGAAGAGTTTGATCGGCCCGACGCATTGGGTATGACTCCTAGGTCGGTGATGAACTCCTTCACCCAAATTGCTTCATCGCTGCCTCCGAGGCTGCCATGTACTCCGCTTCACATGTAGATCCATACGGCGCTTTGCTTGCAGCTGCACCAGCTTCTTGCTCCACCATTCAACATATACACGTATCCGGTTTGTGACTTTGAGTCATCGGATCTGTGTCGAAGCTAAGCGTCGGCGTAACCCTTCTGACGAGCTCTTCGTCACCTCCATAAACGAAACATGTCCTTTGTCCTTTTCGGTACTTCAGGATATTCTTGACCGCTGTCCGGTGTTCCTTGCGGGATTACTTTGGTACCTTCCTACCAAACTTACGGCAAGGTTTACATCAGTGCAGTACACAACATGGCATACATAATAGATCCTATGGCTGAGGCATAGGGATGACACTCATCTCTTCTTTATCTTTTGCCGTGGTGGGGCATTGAGCTGAGCTCAATCTCACACCTTGCAATCTGAGGCAAGAACCCTTTCTTGGACTGATCCATTTGAACTTCTTCAAAATCTTATCAAGGTATGTGCTTTGAAAGACCTATGAGGCGTCTCGATCTATCTCTATAGATCTTGATGCCTAATATATAAGCAACTTCTCAAGGTCCTTCATTGAAAACACTTATTCAAGTAGGCCTTAATGCTGTCCAAGAATTCTATATCATTTCCCATCAAAAGTATGTCATCTACATATAATATGAGAAATGCTCTGAGCTCCCACTCACTTTCTTGTAGCGAGGCTTCTCCATAAGTGCGCATAAACTAAGCGCTTTGATCATCTCATCAAAGCGAATGTTCTAACTCGAGATGCTTGCACCAGTCCATAAATGGATCGCTGGAGCTTGCATACTTTATCGACATTCTTAGGATCGACAAAACCCTCCGGCTGCATCATATACAGCTCTTCCTTAAGATATCCATTAAGGAGCGCTGTTTTGGCGTCCATCTGCCATATCTCATAATCATAGTATCGGCAATTGCTAACATGATTGGACGGACTTAAGCTTCGCTACGGGAGAGAAAGTCTCATCGTAGTCAATCCCTTGAACTTGCCGATAACCCTTAGCGACAAGTCGAGCTTTATAGATGGTGACATTACCATCGCGTCCGTCTTCTTCTTAAAGATCCATTTGTTTTCTATCGCTCGCCGATCATCGAACAAGTCGGTCAAAGTCCACACTTTGTTTTCATACATGGATTCTATCTCGGTTTCATGGCTTCTAGCCATTTGTTGGAATCTGGGCCGCCATCGCTTCTTCATAGTTGAAGGTTCACCGTTGTCTAACAACATGATTTCCGGGACAGGGTTGCCGTACCACTGCAGTGCGGAGCGTGTCCTTGTGGACCTCTGAGGTTCATTAGCAACTTGATCCGAAGTACCTTGATCATCATCATTAATTTCCTCTTGATTGGTGTAGGCATCACGGAACATTTTCTGAGCTGCACTACTATCTGTTCAAGAGGTAGTACTTCATCGAGTTCTACTTTCCTCCCACTTACTTCTTTCGAGAGAAACTCTTTTCGAGAAAGGTTCCGTTCTTGGCAACAAAGATCTTGCCCTCGGATCTTAAGTAGAAGGTATACCCAATGGTTTCTTTAGGGTATCCTATGAAGGCGCATTTTCCGACTTGGGTTCGAGCTTTTCGGGTTGAAGTTTCTTGACATAAGCATCGCATCCCCAAACTTTTAGAAGCGACGACTTAGGTTTCTTCCCAAACCATAATTCATACGGTGTCGTCTCAGCGGACTTAGGCGGTGCCCTATTTAAAGTGAATGTAGCTGTCTCTAGGCGTATCCCCAAAATGATAGCGGTAAATCGGTAAGAGACATCATAGACCGCACCATATCCAATAGAGTGCGATTCTGACGTTCGGACACACCGTTCTGTTGAGGTGTTCGGTGGCGTTAGTTGTGAAACGATTCCACATTTTCTTAAGTGTGTACCAAATTCGTGACTTAAATATTCTCCTCCATGATCGATCGTAAAATTTTATCTTTCGGTCACGTTGATTCTCTACTTCATTCTGAAATTCCTTGAACTTTTCAAGGTCTCGGACTTGTGTTTCATCAAGTAGACATACCCATATCTACTCAAGTCATCGTGAGAGTGAGAACATAACGATATCCTCCATGAGCCTCAACGCTCATTGGACCGCACACATCGGTATGTATGATTTCCAACAAGTTGGTTGCTCGCTCCATTGTTCGGAGAAGCGGAGTCTTGGTCATCTTGCCCATGAGGCATGGTTAGCATGTGTCAAATGATTCATAATCTAAAGACTCCAAAGTCCATCGACATGGAGCTTCTTCATAAGCTTGACACCAATGTGACCAAGGCGGCGATGCCACAAGTATGTGGGACTATCGTTATCAACTTTACATCTTTTGGTATTCACGCTATAAACATGTGTAATACTAAACAAAGATTCATTAAGAATAAACCATTGACCATCGGACATGACCATAAAACATATCTCTCATATAAATAGAACAACCATTATTCTCGGTTTAAATGAGTAGCCATCTCACATTAAACGAGATCCGGTACAATATTCATGCTCAAACTTGGCACCAAATAACAATTATTAAGGTTCATAACTAATCCGTAGGTAAATGAAGAGGTAGCGTGCCGCGGCGATCACATCGACTCTGGAACCATTCCCGCAGCGCGCCGTCACCTCGTCCTTTGCCGATCTCCGCTTATTCCGCAGCTCCTGCTGTGAGTTACAAATATGAACAGCGGCACGGTATCAAATACCGGGAGTTACTCGATCTTGGTAAAGTACACATCAATTACATGTATATCAAATATACCTTTGGTGTTGCGGCCTTCTTGTCCGCTAAGTATTTGGGGCAGTTCCGCTTCGATGACCCTCCTTGCAATAAAAGCACTCGGTCTCGGGCTTGGGTCCATTCTTTGACTTCTTCCGGCAACTTGCTTGCAGGCGCGGCAACCTCCTTGCCGTCCTTCTTGAAGTTCTTCTTGCCCTTGCCCTTCTTGAACTTAGTGGTCTTATTGACCATCAACACTTGATGTTCTTTCTTGATTTCAACCTCGGCTGACTTCAGCATAGAGAACACTTCAGGAATGGTCTTTACCATCCCTGCATGTTGTAGTTCATCACAAAGCTCTTGTAGCTTGGTGGGAAGCGGCGGAGGATTCTGTCAATGACCGCCTCATCGGGGAGGTTAATATTCAGCTTTGGGTCATACGGTTGTGCAACCCAGACATCTTCAGAATGTGCTCACTGACAGAACTGTTTTCCTCCATCTTACAACTATAGAACTTGTCGGAGATGTCATATCTCTCGACCCGGGCGTGAGCTTGGAAAACAAGTTTCAGCTCCTCGAACATCTCATATGCTCCGTGATGCTCAAAAGCGCTTTTGGAGCCCGGTTCTAAGCTGTAAAGCATGCCGCCTGAGCGAGGGAGTAATCATCGACCGAGAGACTGCCAAGCATTCATAATGTCTTGGTTCTGCAGAGACGGGGCGTCACCTAGCGGTCCTTCTAGGACATATTGTTTCTGGCAGCTATGAGGATGATCCTCAAGTTCGGACCCGATCCGTATAGTTCTTGCCGTCATCTTTCAGCTTGGTTTTCTCTAGGAGCAGCGTTGAAGTTCAAGTTGACATGGCGTTGGCCATTTGATCTACAAGACATATCATTCAAAGTTTTAGACTAAGTTCATGATAATTAAGTTCATCTAATCAAATTATTTAAATGAACTCCCACTCAGATTAGACATCCCTCTAGTCATCTAAGTGTTACACGATCCGAGTCGACTAGGCCGTGTCCGATCATCACGTGAGACGGACTAGTCATCATCGGTGAACATTCTCATGTTGATCGTATCTTCTATATGACTCGTGTTCGACCTTTCGGTCTCCGTGTTCGAGGCCATGTCTGTACATGCTAGGCTCGTCAAGTAAACCCTAAGTGTTTTCGCGTGTGTAAATCTGTCTTACACCGTTGTATGTGAGCGTAAGAATCCATCACACCGATCATCACGTGGTGCTTAGAAGCGACGAACTTTAGCAGCGGTGCGATTAGAAACACTTCTTGAAATTGTTGTAAGGATCATCTTATTTACTACCGTCGTTCTAAGTAAACAAGATGTATTAACATAATAAACATCACATGCAATTATATAGTAGTGACATGATATGGCCAATATCATAAAGCTCCATTGATCTCCATCTTGAGGCTCCATGATCATCTTGTCACGGCATGACACCATGATCTCCATCATTGTGCCTCCATGAAGTTGTCCGCATAGCGACTACTTCTACTTCTATGGCTAGCGCGTTTAGCAATAAAGTAAAGTAAGTTACATGGCGTTCTTCAATGACACGCAGGTCATACAAAATAAAGACAACTCCTATGGCTCCTGCGGTTGTCATACTCATCGACATGCAAGTCGTGATTCCTATTACAAGAACATGATCTCATACATCACAATATGTCATTCATCATTCATCACAACTTGGCCATATCACATCACATGACAATTGCTGCAAAAACAAGTTAGGCGTCCTCTAATTGTTGTTGCATCTTTTACGTGGCTGCAATTGGGTTCTAGCAAGAACGTTTTCTTACCTCGAAATAACCTGGCGTGATCTTGTCAACTTCTATTTACCCTTCATAAGGACCCTTTTCATCGAATCCGCTCCAACTAAAGTAGGAGAGCAGACACCGCCAGCCACCTTATGCAACTAGTGCATGTTAGTCGGTGGAACCGGTCTCACGTAAGTGTGCGTGTAAGGTTGGTCGGGCGCTTCATCCCACAATACCGCGGAAGCAAGATAAGACTAGTAGCGGCAAGTAAATTGACAAGATCCGCCCACAACTAATTGTGTTCTACTCGTGCAAAGAGAACTACGCATAGACCTAGCTCATGATACCCTTGTTGGGGAGCGTTGCGAAAAATTAAAATTTTTCCTACGGTTTCACCAAGATCCATCTATGAGTTCTACTAAGCAGCGAGTCATGAGATAGAGTTTGCATCTACATACCACTTGTAGATCGATGCGGAAGCGTTCGAGGGAGTGGTGATGATGAAGACGTTCCCAGCGTGATTCCGATCACCGATGACCAAGTGCTGAGCGGACAGCACCTCCGCGTTCAACACACGTGCGGGACGACGGCGTCTCCTTCGTCTTGATCCAGCAAGGAGGAAGGAGAGGTTGAGAAGACAACTCAATGGCAGCCTGACGGCGTGATGCGGATGGAGTGTTGTTCTCGGCGAGGCCGCCAACCTTATGCGGAGGAGGAGAGGTGTTGGGGAGGGAGGGCTGCGCCTTCAATGGTGTGTGCAGCCTCCCTCCACCCCTCTATTTATAGGGAAAGGAGGAGGGCGGCCCCTCTAGATGCATCTAGAGGGGGCGGCCAGGGGAGGGCTTGCCCCCAAGCAGCGGGCGCCCCCTTGGGGTTCCCCCTCTCAACCCTAGGCGCATGGGCCAAGGGAGGGTGCGCCCAGCCCACTAGGGGCTGGCTGCATCCCACGCAGCCCAAGTGGCCCCCGAAAGGGTGGCCCCTCCGGTGGTCCTCCGGAACCTTTCGGTGGACCCTCCATAATACCGATATGACCCAAAACTTTTCGGTGTCCGTTTGACGACTTCCCATATATAAATCTTTACCTCCGGACCATTCCGAACTCCTCGTGACGTCAGGGATCTCATCCGGGACTCGAACAACATTCGGTAATCACATACAAGTCTTCCTATTAACCCTAAGCGTCACGAACCTTAAGTGTGTAGACCCTACGGGTTGGAGACATCTGAACATGACCGGGGCGCTCTCGGTCAATAACCAACAGCGGGATCTGGATACCCATGTTGGCTCCCACATGCTCCTCGATGATGTCATCGGATGAACCACGATGTCTAGGGTTCAAGCAACCCGTATTCTATTCCCTTTGTCGAGACGGTATGTTACTTGCGAGACTTCGATCGTCGGTATCCCAATACCTCATTTAGTCTCGTTACCGGCAAGTCACTTTACTCGTACCGTAATGCATGATCCGTGACCGGACACTTGATCACTTTGAGCTCATTATGATGATGCATTACGAGTGGGCCCGGTGATACCTCTCCGTCATGCGGAGTGACAAATCCTGTCTCGATCCGTGTCAACCCAGAGACACTTTCGGAGATACCTGTAATGCACCTTTATAGTCACCCGATTCGTTGTGGCGTTTGGTACACCAAAGCATTCCTACGGTATCCGGGAGTTACGATCTCACGGTCTAAGGAAGAGATACTTGACATTGGAAAAGCTCTAGCAAAGCGAACTACGATCTTTGTGCTATGCTTAGGATTGGGTCTTGTCCATCACGTCATTCTCCTAATGGCGTGATCCGTTATTAATGACATCGATGTCCATAGTCGAAACCATGACTATCTGTTGACCAACGAGCTAGTCAACTAGAGGCTTACTAGGGACGTATTTTAGTCTATGTATTCACACGTGTATTACGATTTCCGGATAATACAGTTGTAGCATGAATAAAAGACAATTATCATGAACAAGGAAATATAATAATAATGCTTTTATTATTGCCTCTAGGGCATATTTCCAACAGTTCGAGGGGCCTACCCTGGCTTCAAAGGCTTCATCAGAACTTGCATGTAGTGATTTGTCAGCTCAGGTTCGCTGTAGATGCAACGAGCACCATCTAGGGGAGGACTAAGTGGGATGGCACGAAGCAATTCAGTTGCTGGTGCCTTGTAGTGAGTATTTTCTGTCATCCAGTCCAACACCCATGAGTTCACATCTTCAGAATCTCCGGTGATGTGCATCGTCGCATAGAATTGAAGAATGAGTTCTTCATTCCAATCACAGATGTCAGTGCAGAAATTCAGCAAACCAGCATCGTGAAGAACACTGAGTACTGGCCCGAAGCCTGGCAGAGACTCGATGTCCACGTGAGGAATGTGTGCATGATTGAAGACTTTATCTTTGATGAATAGCACAGAGGAATAGAAGTTGGCTTGACTAGCAGTCCAGAAATGCCTCTTCCTTATGCGAGAAGAGTCATAAGGGTTGTAGTCGATGAAGAACACATGCTCGCCAAGAAATCTTTAGCCTTGAACTTTTGCTTCATTGAGAATGGATTCTTTGGCTTTGGCAGTGGAGTGTCAGTGAGTTGCATCACGACCTCAGGAATCGCAATCTCAGGTTCTTCAGGCTGAGGATTTTCTGGTTCCTCTTCAAGTGCAGTCTGCGTGTTCAAAGGAGTAGCAGCAGCAGGTTCTTCAGCACTAGTGGCTGGAATTTCTTCATGCACAGACGAGGTGGGATGAGTTTCTTCAGAGCCCATTTGAACTGTTGGTGCAGGGGACTGAGGAATTTGTTGTATTGGTGTGAAGAGTGGAGAATTTGGATGTTGACTATCCCAAAAGTCATCGTTCATCACTGGCGTTGTGCTTCCAATATCCACATCTTCGTCTTCAATTTCCTCAACGCCAGCCTCTTCAGCTGTGAACTGAGGCATAGGCGAGGAAATGATTGGTGTTGAAGGGATTGCATCCACTTCAATTTCTTCATCAATCTGCTCTGACTAAGCAGCAGAATGATTTTCTTCAGCAGATCCGCTTGGAATCTCATATTCTTCACCAAAAGGAACAAGGTCCTTTGATGGCATGGAGGAAATCGGAACAGCATCAATTGGATTTTCAAATGAGCTGGTCATTTGCTTCATTTTCTTCGGGGCCGAAGAATTTGACGCAGCTGATGCTTTCCTTTTCTTCACTGCAGCTCGCTCTGCAGCCTTGGTCTTCTTCACATCTGATCCAGATGGAAGGATTGGAGTTGGCGTAGGCGCGGTAGGAGCTGGGGAATCTGGTTGAATTTCCTCAGGTGCAACTGATGCAGTTGCCCTGACTTCTTTAGTTTCTTCAGGCGCACCACTAGTGGATGCCCTGGCAATTTCTTCAGCGGCTGGAATGGAGTCTTCAGCCCTGGAACTAGCATTGTCTTCAGCAGGCTGAAAATCATCAGCGGTGCTGGCATGTTCTTCCGTAGGCTGAGCAGAGGCTCCAGCCTGAGGAATTCTTGTTGCGTTGGGGCTGCAACATTTGTGAACTTCTTTGTCAGGTTTACAAATCTGACTTTGGCTCCTTGCCAATCAGCATAATAGGCATCAAAGTCATCACTGAGGGCTTTGATTTCAGACTGGATCTTGAGGAGTTCCTCAGTTGTCATTCTGACAACGTTTTTCCTCAGGAACTTCTCTTTCCTGAATTGAGCTTTCTTGATCTGCCTAGCCTTTTCAAATTTCCATTTCTCTTCAGAGATGAAATGGGTCAGCATGTGACTTTGACCAGGAGTCAAATGAAAGTCAGGCATAGGGGTGTCTGGATCCTTGTGCCAGAGATCAATGTACTCGAGGATCGCCCTTGGATCCAAAAGCGATGTACAGTGTGCCTTTGGCTCTAACCGCCCTTTCTTGCATCTCGATGATTTCGCAAGTTCATCATCATCGGCTTCATCATCGAGTTGGCACATGGAAGGCAACCTGTTTCTTCTTTGGACTAGGCGAGGACCTCGACCAGCCGTTGCCTTTTTCTTCAGCAGAGTGGGGCCCGATGAAGAATTTGGTGCAGGTGAGGAACTTCTTTGAGACACCAGAGGCAATAGAGATGCTGCAGTCCTTTGTACGTGGCGGATGCCTCTTGAGGACTTTGGAGGAGCTGCTTGAGGACTTTGGAGGAGGAGCGATGATTTGGGAGGAGCAGGAGCAGCATGAGGAACTGGCGTGAGGGCATTGAAGATTCTGGCCGTGAGGGCATTCTTTGAGATTTTGCCATGAGGGCCTTTGTTGGTGAAGCACTTGGCTTGTCTGCGGGCTTCTTTGCCATCGATTTTCCTCGGCAGCGGGGCCTCGATGGCAGCAGCGATGCAGAGTCTCCATTGAATTTCCTCACTGCTTCTTTGGCTTGTCTAGCCAACTTGGCTTGGCGCTTGGCCCATTCTTCTTGAAAGTCCTCACCACGCTTGATGCTGGTGGCGTCAGCTTCTTGGCTAGGTGCCAATGGAGCTCTTGGGCATGGAGGATTGAGTGCGAATTTCTTCATGTACTTTGGAGTAACATACCTGTACTCCCTCCATTCCCTTGCCCATCTCCTTTCAATCCTCTGAATGCGCACCTTGCGCTGATTTTTGTTTTCCTTGCCAAACTTGGCTTCATCAGGTGTGCAATAGTCAGCATAGATGTCCTCAGGTATCTCAAACGCAGTCATGACCTCAGGCCTCTTTCCTCCTTTCTGTGGCTTCTTTCCTTCTGCCATATTCTTCAGCTTAGGAATTTGAACAATCGAATTCTCTGAAGAAGTATGCAACTTTTCTTCGAGGAACGCTGCAAATGAGTTAAGTTGATGAGAACCTAGTGATTCAGCAGCGGACATGAGTACCTGTGAACAGAGTATAGTTGCGAGGAATTTGGAGAGGTCATATCGTTCTCGAAGGTTTTCAAAAGAACAAGGTTGAGGAATTTGACGAGATGAGCCTTGAAGAATTTCACTAAGCGTTCTTTGTCTTAGGTTCCAGAGTTGTATAGATCGAAGATCCACACAATTGAGGAATCTTGAAGAAAAATGATTGCTTAGAGAAACGAATCAAGAGCATATTACGTTTGAGGTGTTTATGTGTGTGAAGATTTGAAGAATAAACACCTTTGAAGATTTTCAGGAAGGCTTGAGAATCAAAGTGAGCAATAAAATTAACTTTTAATTACCCGAACTGAAGAACACGACGAACTGAGAGGTGTAGATTAGAAGTTCGTCAGTTCAGATCTTCCACGCCCTAACTCGGCGGAGGAAGACAGCTACGACGGCGGCGGAGTGAAGATTTCCTCGGCCGGCACGAGTACGACGGCGACGAGGTCGAGGCAGTGAAGCTCTTCCTCACCGGTGACGATGGAGTAGCGGCGGCGCTAGGGTTTGAGAAGCTCGAGCGAGAGAGAGAGCGGTCGGCGAGTAAAGGAAGTGAGGAAGGAGAGGGGTATATATAGCCACGGTGAAAAACTGTTCACCGAAGATTTTGAATGAGCGTGCCTGACCCTTCTCATTCGCTGACATGTGTCACCCACGTCTTGAAAAGTGGAGATCGTGTTAGATCGTGGGTGAATAGATAAGTCTATCGTGGGAAGCGGAGCGGTTTGAGCGGCAAAGCCGAAATTTGGATAAGATAAGTTAAAAGTTCTATTCGCAATTTCTTGGTGACAAGGACACGATGAAGAAAATAGAGCAAATATGAAGAATTTGTGAATAGATTGGGTTGAGTATAGCATAGAGGGAAGATGCGATCACATTCACTTAGTAGAAAAAAGCAACTTAAAGAAATAGCCATAAGTGAATGCTTTAGAGGACATAGATCCATATATATATATATATATATATATATATATATATATATATATATATATATATATATATATATATATATATATATATATATATATATATATATATATATATATATATATATATATATATATATGAATGAAGAAAAACGATGGAAACAGTGAAGAATTTGAAAAAGCAAGAATTTCAAAAGCGAGGAAAAACTCAAATTGAAGATTTTCAACTTTGGTGGTGGCGTGACCCACCATATAAGAATGATGATTTCAGACACAGCGTACAATTGTCGTAGGGTTACGAGAATCAAATTCTTCATTAATTTCTTCACACTTAGAGTGTTGTTCTTCATTGATTGAAGAAAACGTTTCTTCATGTGTTGCACATCTAAGTCATCAATTTTGCATAAGTGTCGGATGTGTGTCCTTTTAAAAACATTCGAAGATTCTAAGATATTTAGCTCACACAAACTTGCTAAATCTCTTCTCATCCAAGGGCTTTGTGAATATATCGGCTAGCTGTTCTTGATCTTCACATGCTCGATGGAGATGTAAGCCCTTCAACACATGATCACGAAGAAAATGATGGCGAATCTGAATGTGCTTTGTCTTGAGTGCTGAACTGGGTTGTGAGCAATCTTGATGGCACTCTCATTGTCACGATGAGAGGCACATTCTTCACGTTGATGCTGTAGTACTTGAGAGTTTGCTTCATCCACAACAATTGAGCACAGCAAGAACCAGCAGCAATGTACTCAGCTTCCGCGATGAAGCGGTGATCGTAGTTACTGTTTCTTGAGGACCAACAGACTAAAGATCGTCCGAGGATATGACAAGTACCAGATGTTTACTTGCGGTCCACACGATCACCAGCATAGTCAGAGTCAGAATATCCATGAGATCAAAAGTAGAGCCCTTGGGGTACCATAATCCTAGTGTTGGTGTGTGAGCTAGATATCGAAGAATATGCTTCACAGCCTTATGGTGTGATTCCTTCGGTGTAGCTTGAAATCGGGCACATATGCAAACACTAAGCATTATATTTGGCCTAGATGCACATAAGTACAATAAAGAACCAATCATGGAGCGGTATACCTTGTGATCGAAGTCAATACCATTTTCATCGATTGCATAGATGGCCATTTGTGGGCATAGGAATTTTGACGCCTTTGCAATCTTGCATGCGAATTTCTTCGAACATCTTTGAGGTATTTCTCTGAGATATGAATATGCCATTGTGTTGTTGACGAATTTGAAGACCTAAGAAGAATTTCAACTCTCCCATCATAGACATTTGATATTCTTCACTCATCATATAGGCAAATTCATCACTATAACGTTGGTCGATCAGCCAAAGATAATATCATCAACGTATATTTGGCACACAAACAGTTCACCATCATAAGATTTAGTAAAGAGAGTAGGGTCGAGTGAACCGGGTGTGAAGCCATTCTTCATGAAGAATTCCTTCAAAGTATCATACCACGCCCGAGGGGCCTGCTTGAGGCCATAGAGAGCTTTGTTGAGTCTGAAGACTTTGTCGGGGTTCTTTGGATCTTCAAACCCTGGGGGTTGAGCAACATATACTTCTTCCTCAAGCATACCATTGAGGAATGCACTTTTCACATCCATTTGATATAAAGTGATATTATGATGGTTAGCATAAGCAAGCAATATGTGAATAGCCTCAAGTCTAGCAACAGGTGCAAAAGTTTCATTGAAATCAATTCCTTCAACCTGTGTGTAGCCTTGAGCTACAAGTCATGCCTTATTCCTCACCACAAGGCCATTTTCATCTTGCTTGTTGCGGTAGATCCACTTTGTGCCAATGATATTATGCTTGCGAGGATCTGGACGTTTGACCAGTTCCCAGACATTGTTGAGCTCGAATTGATGTAATTCTTCTTGCATGGCCTGAATCCACTCAGGCTCCAGAAATGCTTCATCTACCTTAGTGGGCTCTGTGATAGAGACAAAAGCATAGTGCCCACAAAAGTTAGATAAATGTGAAGCTTTTGGCGTGTGAGAGGACACTGGTGCTTCAATGTCATCGATGATCTTGTCAACTTGCACTTCTTTTGCAATGCGAGGATGAGCTGGTTGTCATCGAGGAATCGATCATTTTCTTGACACCATTTTCTTGACATTATCTTGGTGCATCAGCTCGGCGTTCTTCGCGTTCAGGAATGAATTCTTGAGCAGATTCTTGATGGGAATGACATCCTCGGTTGCCTTGAACTTGATAGATTCCTCGGTGCTGGTTCATCTATCACGAAGGTAGGTGCTCTCTTTGCGAGCCATTAGTTTCATTGAACCGCACATCTACAGTTTCAACAATCTTGTGAAGAGCGATGTTGAAGACTCTGTAGGTGTCTGAGTCCTTTCGTAACCAAGCATAAAACCTTCATGTGCTTTCGGTGCAAATTTAGCATTGTGATGAGGATCTCTAATCCAACATTTAGCACCGAAGACTTTGAAATAACTCACATTTGGTTTCTTGTCAGTGAGGAGTTCATAGGCAGCCTTCTTGAAGAATTTGTGAAGATATACTATGTTGATGATGTGGCACGCAGTATCAATTGCATCAATCCAAAAACGTCGAGGCGTTTTGTATTCATCAAGCATAGTGCGAGCCATCTGAACAAGAGTTCTGTTCTTGCGCTCCACGACACCATTTTGCTGAGGAGTATAAGGAGCAGATAACTCATGAGTAATACCAAGTTCATTAAGATAGTCATCAAGACCAGAATTCTTGAACTCAGTTCCATTGTCACTCCTGATGTGCCTGATCTTCACACCAAAGTTGGTTGGAGCCCTCGAGGAAAATCGTTTGAAGACTTCCTGCACTTCATGTTTGTAAGTGACAATGTGTACCCATGTTTAGCGAGAGTAATCATCAACAATAACAAAGCCATATAGAGATGCATCATTAGTGACTGCTGAGTAATGATTAGGACGAAAGAGGTCCATGTGAAGCAATTCGAATGGTCGAGTAGTGGTCATGATAGTCTTATTTGGATGCTTGGCCTTGGTCATTTTCCAGCTTCATAGGCTCCACACAAGTGATCCTTGAGAATTTGACATTTTCAATGTCAATGACATCCTTCTTCTTCATGGCGTGTGCAAATTCCTCATGCTGCGTGACCAAGTCGTCGATGCCATAGCCAGCCTTACGAAGCCTTTGCAAGTAGGCACACGGCTGGTTGTGGTCTGTAGAGAAATCAACAATATACAAGTCTCCTCTCCTAAAGCCTTGAAGACTTTGGAATTGTCGACTTCCATAATCACAACACAACGATACTTGCCAAAGACAACAACCATATCAAGATCACAAAGCATTGAGACTGACATGAGGTTCTATCCTAAGGACTCAACAAGCATGACTTTTTCCATGTGTATGTCCTTAGAGATCGCAACCTTACCAAGACCCAATACCTGACTTTTGCCTTTGTCAGCAAAGATGATATGCTTCAGATGTGACGGTGATAAAGGGAGCATCCATCAATAGATTCTTGTCACCAGTCATGTGATTTGTACATCCACTATCGAGGACCCACTCATTGGCTTTGGGTTGATCATCCTTGGCACCCTTTGCCATGAAGCAATAGGTGGGAGCGTAGTCATCATTATCTTCATCAGCCTTGTTGGTGAGGTCAGTTTCTTCAGAGTTGAAGATGGACTTGCTGACGAATGCGGTAGCAAGAGCCAGACTTGCCACACTAGACTCGGACTCCTCTGATGTCTCCTCTTCCTCATGTTCCTCAGATTCAGCTTCAGAGTCCATTTCCTTGCCAATGAATGCCCGAGCCTTCGTGGAGCTGCTCTTCTTGTGAGATGAAGACTTTGAGGATTTTGATGATGAAGATTTTGACGATTTCTTCTTATTCTTAGCGTCATCAGAACTGTAATCCTTGTATTTCTTCTTCTTTAATTCCTTTTCCCACTGAGGACAATCTTGAATATAGTGACCAGGTTTCTTGCATTTGTGGCATAGCCTTCTCTTATAGTCACTGGATGAGGAATCACTGCTCCTTGAGGATTTTCCAGCGACCACGTCTTGAGAACTTCGGAACTTCTTCACGGCGGTGCTAGCTCCTGGCTCAATTCTTCAGGGTCACCAAGGCTACTACCAGAGTCTTCACAATCAGATTCAGACACAGCCTTGGCCTTCAGGGCACGTGATTTGCCATAGCTCGAACCATAGAGATCTCTCTTTTCAGCAAGCTGGAACTCATGAGTATTTAGCCTCTCGAGGATATCAGTGGGATCAAGTGACTTGTAGTCGCACGTTCTTGTATCATCGATTGCGAGTATCAAATGAGGAATCAGCGATCTCAACAATTTCTTCACCACCTCATGGTCGGTGATGTCGATGGCACCAATCGCTTGAAGCTCATTTGAGATGTCGATGAAAGCGATCGAAGGTTTGTTGAACATTTTCGTTGTCGAGTCTTTTGAAGCGGTTGAAGAGATTGCGAAGAACGTCAACTCGAGAGTCACGCTGAGTTGAGACTCCTTCATTTACTTTGGACAGCCTATCCCAGATAAGCTTAGCAGTTTCCAAAGCACTCACTCTTCCATCTTGTCCTTTGCTCATATGGCCACATATGATATTCTTAACCTGAATCGAGTTGCTTGAATCTCTTCACGTCGGTAGCGTTCAGTGAGGGTGAGACAGTGGGAACACCATTTTCCACAACATACAAGAGATCGTTGTCAATTGCCTCAAGATGCATTCGCATCTTGTTCTTCCAGTAGGGGTAGTCCGTTCCATCAAAGGCAGGACACCCAGCCGAGACCTTGATCATACCTGCAGTCGACATAACTAAAACTCCAGGTGGTTAAACCAAAATCACACAGAACAAGGGAGTACCTTGCTCTGATACCAATTGAAAGTGCTTTATATCGACTAGAGGGGGGTGAATAGGCGATTTTTATGAATTCTTCACTGAGGAATTTGCCGATGAGGAAATTCCTTAGCGAAGAACTACTTGCATCGGAATAAGTACTCAGAAGTAAGCATAACAGAATACATGCATGGTCATCATAATGAAATGAAGACAATCACAGAGTACAGAAAGCGTAAACACAGGATAACTCAAGATGAAGACAAACAGACTGAAGAAATTGAACTGAGGAAATAGAGAAAGTCTTCAGTCAAAGTCTTCAAACATAGATATGGACAAACACTCAACACAGTTGTGAGGAAATGAAAGAGTTGAGGAAATAGAACCAGTAAGGTTGGTGAAGACAATGATTTGGTAGACCAGTTCCAACTGCTGTCTCAGTTGTACGTCTGGTTGGAGCGGTTGAGTATTTAAACTCGAGGACACACAGTCCAGGGACACCCGATCGCCGAGCACGCAGCTCAGGGACACCAAGTCCTCACCGTATTCTCCTTGAACTAAGGTCACACAGACCTCGTCCAATCACTCGTGGTAAGTCTTGAGCGACTTCCAAACCTTCACAGACTTCGGTCACTCGGCGATCCACAATTCCTCTTGGATGCTCTAGACCATGACGCCTAACCGTCTGGAAGAAGCACAGTCTTCAAAGGTAACAAGTGTCGGATCCACGCAGGATCAATCTCTTCAGTGATGCTCAATCACTTTGGGTTTGTAGGGGTTTGGTTTTTTGGTTTTTCCTCACTTGATGATTTTCGCTCAAAGTCCTCGAAGGATGGGTTGCTCTCGAATGAAGTGTCAAGTTCTCTCGGAGCAGCCAACCAGCTAGTGGTTGTAGGGGACGGCTATTTATAGCCTAGGGAGCAGCCCGACATGATAAGACATAAATGCCCTTCAATGATATGACCGTTAGGTAGATAAGATATTTTTGGGACAGGTGGCCTTGCGCAAAGAACGATCGGAAATTTGACTCTCAAATTCCTCGGGGCTATCATGTTCCTCCTTGTGTAGGAAATCCGCCTTTGGCGAATTCCTAACTCCTCAGTCAGAACAAATTCCTCAGCGACCAAAAGAACTTCGTCTCTGTCACTGAAGAAATTGACTGAACTGTATGAGATTTCCAAAGGCTTCACTCGAAGGGATTGGTAGGTGTAGGATTTTGAGTTGAGCATCACATGGAAATTTTTCCTTAGTATTTCCTCGACCCCCTTTAACAATACGGTGTTTTCTATGACTCAAGAAAGAGAAAACGAAACTACGGAAACAAAAGTCTTCACGCTTCATGTTCCACAAATGAATACCAAGTCTTCAAGGTCACACCAATTTCTTCACTTTCAAAGTCTTCAGAAAGTCTTCAGTCGAAGAACTTCATTTTTAGGGGTCGACTTTCTCTATAAATATCAAACTCCTCATAGACTTATAGACATGTGTACACTCACAAACGCATTAGTCCCTTAACCTATAAGTCTTCAATACACCAAAATCACTAAGGGGCACTAGATGCACTTACACTAACAGCCAGGGATATCCTACCGAATGATATGACGAAATCATATCTGCCAACTACTATTAGAGAGGTGTGTCGGGGGGGGGGGGCAATGTGTGGGAGAGAGGCCTAAAGATAATGTGCATGCGGGAGACACGTAAGCACATATATGTGAGTATAGAGTGCTAGTAGAGACCTTGCATGTGTATATATGCATGTGAGAGAAATAGTGTTTTCCAACTGAGATTAGTGAAAAGAGTGGTACATAGTAGTCAGAAAGAGAGATAGAGAAACAGAGAGAGCATGTGCGTGAGACACCCCGACACCACGAGAGAGATTGTGAGCATGTGTGAAAGAGAAATGCCGATGCATATAAAGTGTGTGCACTTATGCGTTAGATAGAGAGATATCTACGTGTAAAAGGTGGTTCTACGCATTAAATTAAAATATAAATGGCATTATTATTTTTGGACGAGATCATGAATTCTGCAAAATTGTGTATAGACGAAAATCGGTCTATCAGACACACATACTCTATTGGATTCTAGCATGTGCATGTGTTTATTTCATATTATCGATCCATAGAGTGAGAGCGGTTTGAAATACAGGCAATGGATGCTTTTGCAATTCATATATAAACATTAATTAGTGCACTCCATGTTGTTAGTGTGAAGCACTTTATACATTTGTCACTTGCATGGATACATTCCAAATTGCTAGCTACGAAATTAAATACATGTCGAATTCAACATAAAGGGGGTTTCGAAGATTAGAATTCATAGGAAGTGCATTCATCTATTTGAACCCGAGATAATGGCATTCGTAAATCAGATGTAAAAGGGGGCATCAATCTTTGTTGTGAGTTTGAACATGGTATATATATTCATACGCATATCTAACTTTTTTTTTGCAACCAAGGAGATTATACCTGGAACCATGCATGAACTGAGGTAAGTTGTTTATTTTTTAATATATACTCATGTACAATGTATATTAAAATGTACCCCTCCATTCCAAAATAATCGTAGCTTTAGGATTTTCAAGAGTAAAGATTTGTGAAGTTTGACAAATCCTGAAAGTTCAATTCAAGAGAACCGAAAACGTTAATGCTTCTGCTCCCAAATATTGAACGAAGCGCCTAATAGGCCTCTGGTCACCCGAAACTGCGCGAGACTAATGTTTTGGTGGTAGGAAATTACTGTCCTGACTCTGGCCCATGTAGCCTATCGGCCCGATGTCCGAAGGTCTAAACTGGGGTAGGTTTGTAACTTCACCAAGACGCCAGTCTCAACCACCTCCGAGAAGCATTCATACGTCATGGGCGCCTAAACACCCACGCGCTCGGCCGAAATCAATCCCGCCCACATTTGGGACACCTGACATGACTGTCCTACCCCCAACCCGCAATATGTCCGAAATTTTAGATGGGGGCAAAGTTTGTAACTTTCGCCAAATTTCAAACAAGCGCGTCTCAAACCGAAACATTGTTCCCCCTTAGTTCCCCGCCAGCCCGCCTCCCTCCATTTCCCCATTCATACTCCGTGGGCGCGAAAACGCCCTCTCCACTAGCCGTGAAACCCCAACCTCCTCCGTCCTCCATCCCATAGCGGCCAATCCACCGCCGCCCTCCTCCATCATGCCGGAGCCGGTACCCCGACGTCGTCGTCCAACGCAACCACAACCGTAACGCCCTCAAGGACTTAGCAGCTGAAGCTGAGGAAGAGCTGCCTCCACGACGCTGACGCCAACGTGTGCCGTACCAGAACCACTCCGACCACACCGTCCTGCGCCTCACTGCTGCGGCTCCACTGTCGCAACCGTCCACCGCACCGGAGCTGTTCCCGCTAAGCCATCGTTCGCCGCCTCGGATCTGCTTCCCCGCCGCCGACAGACGGCCACCGCACCACACTCAACAACTTGGCCATGGGTTCGTCCAAGGCTGCACCGTCCTTCACAACTTCTGGTTTCCGGCGAACAACAAGATCGTCGGAAAAAGCAGAAGGAGGACACAAGATCGCCAGCAGAAGAGGTACTCCTCTTCCCTTATTCGTGCAAATCTTACGTCTCCGCTCAAACCGTATTCATCCCACGAAAGAAACTAGTTGGCGCTTCTTCTGCATCTTCTTCGTGATACTAAATGCACAAGGTTTCCTCCTTTTACTATTTCACCTTTGCTAGAGGTCAAGATCCGCCTGGATTTCAATTCAGGTCGGTCGAACCGCAATTAAAAAAGCAGCACCGGCTTAGGCGCGCGGAGCACCTAGTCCGCTTGTTCCCGGGAAGCGGCGCGTCGGTGTCTATCATAGGGCTGTGGGGCGCGAGAGCTGCTTGCGCCCGATCTGGAGGTCGGCGGGGCTTGAATGGATGGCGGGCGGTGCCAGCTGCAGCGGTGCGGTGAGGTCGAGGAGGCGCGCAGCGGGGAGGAATCTTGGGCGGTGGTCATTGGCGTTCGAGGAAGATCGTCAACACTGACTGGCTGGAGGTAGATGAAGGTGATCTGCCCGCTCTTTGTACATCGGACGGTGCAGAAAAAATGGAATGACCTATTTGCTTTCAGTCGACTGTTATTTTCATAGAATTTGTAGTAATTTAGTGTACCATGCATGTTGTAGAGCTATCATATGTCTCCCGTCATTTATTTCTCACCGGCCTGCTATCTGCTACCTTTACACTGTACTAATTGTGCACACACTTCAATCATACTCACACTATTGTTTTTTATGCATGGGTATTTCAGACTACGGCGGTGTTGATGAATGCGAAAAGAAAAGACAGAAGTCGCTCGGTGTAATTGAAGACAAGCACTAAGCGTTTCAGCGCTCTAATGGGTGCGATGTCGTGATTGGAGACGATGGCGTAGCTCTGCAGTTGATGATCTCAATTGCCACATACAACCATCCTGTGCTTGCTTTAACTTTATGCTGTCAAATGTGGTTGCATGTTGCATATGGTGTCTAGCTTGTATTGCTTCCAATTTGGTTAAATTGCATCTGCTTACTTTACACATTATACCTTTGATAATGACATGCCTTCCGTTTTTATACATACTACATATGTCTATTAACCATGTTAGTACATCAAACTAATGCTCTTTTGTATCCTCGTCAATCACTTATGATGAGGCAGTCACCGGGTGGAGTTCTTGTGAGATGCCCTACTCGTTTAAAGAGTGTAGTGTCATCCTCCCCACATGATTCTCAAGAAACAGCAAGGCTAAATGAAGATAGTCAACGTAGCTCTCTAGTTGATCACCGCAATTCCCCCACACCACCATCACAAGTGCTTGCTCTTACTTGGCAGTGTGATATGTGGTTGCATGTTGCATATGGTGTCTACCTTGTAATGCTTCTAATTAGGGTAAATTGCATCTGCTTAGTTAACACATTATACCTGTGAATATGACATGCCTTCCTGTTTTTGGTACATACTACGTCTTTCTATTAACCATGTTCTTACATCAAACTACTTCTCTTGTGTATCCCTCATCAATGCTCCTAATTTGTTAAATTGCATCTCCTTAGCTTACACATTATACATGTGAATATGACACGCCTTCCTGTTTTTGGTACATACTACATCTGCCTATCACACCATGTTCTTACATCAAACTATTGTTCTTGTGTATCCTGCGTCTATAAACTTATGATGAGACAGATCCTGTGCATGGGTTAATATGAGGCGCAATACTCTTATAAAGAATGCAATTTCATCCTCTCCACATGATTCTCAAGAAACAGCAAGCCTAAATGAAGATATTGAGCGTGCTCTGTACACAAGACAACACTTCCCCTACACCACCATCACAGTGCTTGCTCCAACTTGCAGATGTGATATGTGGTTGCATGTTGCATCTGATGTCTAGCTTGTAATGCTTCTAATTAGGGTAAATTGCATCCGCTTAGTTTACACACTATACCGTGAATATGACATGCCTTCCTATTTTTGGTACACACTACATCTATGTGTTAACCTTGTTCTTACATGAAACTACCTCTCTTACGTATCCTGCATCAATTACTTACGATGAGTCACCTTTATTAGTTGCATATTGCATATTATTTCTAGCTTTTGCCATGTATTGCTTCTAATTTGGTCAAATACATTTGTTAGGGCACCCTTTTAATTTGGCGAGTGATATTGGTTTCATCTTTCATATGGTTTCTACCTTGCATCGATTCTAACAAGTTCAAGCACCTTGTGCTTAGTTTACACTTTATACATCATACATGTCAATATGTCACGCCGTCCTGTTTTTCATACATATTCCATCCTCCTATCATGCGGCTGCCTTACATGAAAGTAGTGTTCACGGTATCATGCATCAATAAGTTCGAAGAGCAAATTGTATTCCTTTTTCTTGTGGGTTTGACTTGACAAGGCAAAATCAAGAAAGAGGAAGGAAAAAGTAAGGAAGGCGATGATGGTGGTCCTCTGACAACGTAAGTAAACGGAGCATCTGTACCGATTCTCCTTGTCTTGATAGTGCATTACATGGTCCAAGTCTCCGCTCCCTACTCCACCATCCAAGGTGCTTGCTCTAACTTGGCGGTGTGATATCTGGTTGCATGTTGCATATGGTGTCTAGCTCGTATTGCTCCTAATTAGTGTAAACTGCATCTGCTTAGCTTACACATGATACATGTGAATATGATACGCTTTCCTGTTTTTGGTACATACTATATCATCTATCACACCATGTTCTTACATGAAACTACTCTTCTTGTGTATCCTGCATCAGTCACTTATGATGGGACACCTTTAAGTTGGCGATGTGATATTGGTTTGCGTCTTGAATATGATTTCTAGCATGTATTGCTTATAGTTTGATGAGCATACCTATGACAAGACAGTTTTAACTTGGCAGAGTGATATTGATTGCACCTTCCATATGGTGTCTTGTAGTGTTTCTAATTTGTTGAAGTGCCTTCTGCTTAGTTACCACATTATAGGTGTGAATATGTCAAGCCGTCAATTTTTTCGTACATATTCCATCCTCGTATCATGATTTTGCCTTTCATCAGAGTAGTGTTCGTCAGTATCATGCATGAATGAGTTCTAAAGAGCGAATGATATTCCTTTTTCTTGTCGGTATGACCTCACAATGCAAAATCAATAAAGCTGAAGGAAATTGGCAAGGCATTGGATGATGGTGGTCCTTCCGAGCAACTGAAACGGAGGTTCTCTACATATTGTACTCCGCCATCCTCCCAACAAGATTCGCAAGACAACGCAGGGCTAGACAGTCAACGTAGCTGTGTAGATGATGAGCACATCTCCCCTACTCCAACATCACAGGTGCTTGCTCTACTTGGCACTATTATACGTGGTTCCATGTTGCGTATGATGTCTAGCTTGTATTTCATCTGCGTAGCTTACAACTTATACCTACAACGATCACTTACCCATAAGACACATTTAACTTGGGACTGTGATGTAGGTTGCATCTTGCATTGTCTTATAGCTTGTACTGCTTCTAATTTCTTGAAATGGCACTTACGACGAGACACTTTTTACCTGATAGAGTGATATTGGTTGCATGTTCATATGGTGCCTAGCTTTCATTTCTTCTAATTTTGTTGAAATGTCTTCCGCTTACTATTTTTTCATACATATTCCATCCTTCTATCGTACGTGTGAATATGAAACGCTGTCTTTTTTGTATATGTTCCATCCTCCTGCGCTTGCCTTACATCACAGTAGTGTTCATCTGTATCATGCATCAACCAGTTATGCAGAGCTAATTTTATTCATCTTCTTGTGGTTTTGACTTCATAAGGCAATATCAGAAAATAGGAAGGAAAAGAGTAAGTTAGGGGATGTTGGTGGTACTCCGCACCGACGCAAACAGAGACTCTCTAGATTTGCCACTGCTACTGCTAACGAAGTTGAAGTCCCAAGTCTACATGATGAGTTCATCTGCCGCACTCCACCATCACAGGTGCTTGCTCTAAGTTAACAGTGTGATAATTGGTTTCATGTTGCATATGTTGTCTAGCCTGTATTTCTTCTATTTTGATTAAATTGCACCTGCTGAGTTTATCGTTATACATGTGCATATGACATGGCTTTACGTGTCTAGAATACACTTCATCTATCTATCATACCATGTTCTTACATCAAAGTACTGTTGTTGTGTATCCCATCAAGAACTCATGATTGGGCGCTTTTAACATGGCAGTTTGATAGTGGTTGCATCTTGCATTGATTTCTCGTTGTCTTGCTTCTAATTTTTGAATTGCCACTTATGACAAGACACTTTTAACTTGGCGAGTAATATTGGTTGCATCTTTCATATGGTGTCTAGCTTGCATTACTTCTATTTTCTTGAAAATCATACCTTAGTTTGCACATCGTAGCTGTGAATATGTCATGCCGTCCTGTTTTCTTACATATTCCATCCTCATACGGTTGTCTTACATGAAAGTATTGCTTATGCGTATCATGCATCAATGAGTTACGAAGAGTGATTTTATTCTTTTGTGTTGTGGGTACAGCTTGACATGGCAAAGTCAAAAAAGAGCAAGGAAAATAATATAGTAGGGAGTGTTGTTACTCGTCGGGTGAAACGGAAAAGGCTCTGCCGTCGAGATTCTGCTGGTACTTATAGTGCAGTAGAAGGTCCAAGTCCACCGGCTAAATCTACAAACATAGTATCACCCGCTCCACCAGCTGCAGCATCCGCTTCAAGCTGTACCGACATCTCAACCAGTTACTCGTTCGTTTGCTCGGAATCGGCGGTTCCCAAGCTGCCTTCACACCTAACACTACTTGAAGCACTGTTGACACAACAAGACTTGGCAAGATCAGATGAACCTCATGAGCATCAACACCAAGACGGTACTGACCGAGTCAAGTTGCGTTGCATGCTCCTTTATATGTACTCTCACAGTTTGATGTACACTAACACTTTCCATATTCGTTGTTGAACTAGCACCACGGCGCAAGAAGAAACAGACATCAGGGATAATGCTTGACAGATTAACAAAATCTAAAGGAGGAAGATTGGAGATCCATTTTAGTCAGGTTTAAAAGGCCACGTGATGCTCTGAGTCAGCCAAGTTAGTATCGAGGCAGCCGTTGCCGTTAGGTGTCATCTTGCGTATCCTCCCAACGTGGATCCAATGACAGAATGAGAAAGACAATACCCAGTTTAACACCTTCCTTGACCATTTATCTGTATGTAATGTTATTCAACGCAATTAGTAATATTGTCTTGCTCAGTCCCATACTTTCTAGCTTACTCCTAATAAGACTCACATTCTTTTTCAGCAGATGAGGTTCAAGTTGGATCCGAAAGATGATGCAACTAAACAAGCATGCACTCATGTTTTTGATCTGCTCATGACGATGTCGGTACCACCTTAGAAAATCTCACTTTGAAGGCAAGGCTAACAATGAAATCGCCCAAATATCTCCAATGGAATATATTACAGATGAAGATGGACAGCCCTCGTTAAACACTGGTCGATCCAAAGTATCGTAGGCTATATGTATTTGATCGGACCACATATTGAACTTGTATTTATGTATGTGCCTTACAAGTGTATCTTCTTCTAGGCTAACTGTTTGAATAACAAAACCAACCGTTCTAAAGTGAAATTCCAACAGACAACAGGATCTCGTAGCTATATTGCACACTGCGAGGCTCTTGTAAATAGCTGCTACTTCCTTCTTTTTTTTGTTCCATATTATTGTATCTATATTGACTTGTTCCAAATACAGCGGAAAGCCCGTGCGGACCAAAAATAACCTGAACCGAATGCAGTGCAAATCTTCAAGGATTGCCACACCAGCAAGATGAAGGGCATGAGCACACCAGTTCAAGCCGCTGTTGTACGTCCTTACTCCTCCTGCCTTGAACTGATTGGTACTGTGATGTGTTCATTTAACTACTTAGTTTGCAGCCAATGTCAGTTAATCTGTTCACTTTTATACACAGTTGTCTTAACGTATCATTTCACCTTACATGGTTTAAAAGAGATGAAGGATATTCTTTTGGTCTTGATCTGTAATCTAGCTGTTATGTTCAGTTGCGCACACAATGATAAAATAGCCTGTTTGTTTTATATCTGTTTGCCCATGATATGAATGATGTCATACTATGTTCATCCTACTTTAAACCATGTCTCTTTATCCTTAGATGTCAGCGAATGTGAGAAAGACAATACATAGGCATGCTACATGGACATATGTTTGAAAGTGATTTTATTATGTAGTTGGCACTACAATACATGCTAATGTATTACAGTAGTTCACCAAAATAAGTTATGTATAAACATTTAACCTACTTTGTTTGTTTTTCTCATTAGTAACTCACTTTGGTACACTAATCTACAAGTTCAAACTTTCGGAAGCTATGGAACAAATGATTGAACAGCCACAACCACCGGAGGTGGCGAGGCTACTACGGGCACAATGTCACCTCTCTGCTCAGTCGTCAAGATATCTCTCACTAACGATTGCAAAAAGCACCTTCTGCGTAATTCGGGTTGGTTGTCAAGGTAACCTCGTCCAAATCGCCCATGAGCAAAATCTTCCTGCTAGATGCAGTGATATATCTGTGCTCGGACACAAGTCCAATCCCTAATGGGCGTTGTTTGGAAACAATAATAGTGGTTGAGAAATGCCGTCAAGATATGAATGGTTTTGAAACCGGACTATCGGACATTAACCGTTGTTGAAGAGCAATGGCGGAAAAATGTGGAGATCGTGCTGCTCCATCAGATTCTACAGCCTGAAACATTAGCACTTAGGTCAAATGATCTGTGCTTCTATACATCTGATGGTGCTTTTACTGGAAGGACTGTAAACTTTATGCCAACAGGCCTTTTGTTGTATGATTGGAATTTATTTTGTTGTGATACAACATTTATGATGTTGCCACACGCTGCAGTAATTATGACGCTATTTTTGTATAGTGTAGGTTTATCTTAGTAATGTATTCGGATGAAAGCTTCATAGGAGCCCAACATGCCAACATTCGTCGGGCCCATTCCAGTTGGGCTAAAAACGATTACGGGCCGAAATTGGCATGTAGCCCACTAAAAATATTTGTGCTTAAATTAGCATAAGCTTTCAAATTTTTCTGGTAGGCTTGTGCCCATAGTGGGCCTTTAACAGGCCTAAACATAATTTGGGCCCTCAGTAAAAGTAGGCCATTTACAGGTGTAAATATGTCGAGCCCATAAAAAACATGGGCCTTTAATAGACCGAAAGTGAGATTGGGACCTGATTGTGCCAAATAACCCACTGGACTTAGCAGGCCGAAATGGTGGCCCATTTACCATGCAGATATTTGATAGACCGAAATTCGGACGGGCCGTAAATGCCCCAACCTAATACACGGGCCTTTAACAGGCCGGAACTTCGGTCGGGCTAGATTATCGTTATTTTTATATGGGCCGTTAATGGGCTCGATATGACGTTGGGCCACATATGGCACATGGTTTACGTCCGGCGTTAACGGGCCGAAAATGACAACAGGCCGAAAGTGGGCCATATCTATAGTGGGCCTCTAACAGGCCGAATGACAGACATGGCCGAATATGACCCAAATCCTTCACGGTCTTTTATGGGCCGAAAGTTTTGATGGCCTGTAAATGGGCCCAAATGAAGCGGACCTTTAACAGTAGGAAATACACGGGCCGTAATTCGCCCAATTACTTAGCGGATTTGTTAATCGGGCGAAGTGACCATGGGCCACATTGATGACAAGTTTAGACACTGTAACATCCCAAAATTCTAAATTTTGGAATGTTATAATAAATAGATAGATTTGTTTGTTTGTTTGAATTGTTGTGTGATTGATTGAGTGAAATTTGAAACTTTTGAAAGTTAAATGAGAGGAATAAAGGACTTTCCCAAACTTTCATTTTTTTGCTTTTATGCTTTTAGTGAATTCAAATACTCTTCATCACAAAACCACGGAGAGAAGATGACATGACTTCTTCCATTTATTTAAATGACAAGGGGTGTTGAAAATATTTGAATTTGATTTGGAAATATTTTCTAATTCATAAACTTCATGCAACTCAATGATTTTCACGAGCGAGGATAAAATGACTTCTTCAAAACATATGAAATATGAGTTGGGAGTTTCAAAGGATCAAATTCAAGTCCTTTTGGAATTTATTTTTCAATTTGGAGTTATTTGAGTTTTATTCAAATTATTTTCTCCAAAATAAAATACATAGAAAATAGGGTAACATGATTCCCTACCTCGAGAAAAATGGAGAGAAATAAATTTGAATTCATTTTGTTATTTTTTAAATGATTTATGTTGGATTTTATTGGACCAAAAGCACTCTTTGCTTTATTTAAATTTATGTGTATTTTATTTGACTCTAGAATAAAGTTCATCTTGTAGGAAATGTTTTTCTGAAAATTTTGATATATTATATGCCTATATATTATTTTTATTTATTTTGCTTTCTTCTTATTTTGTTTTTCTGGAAAAAATGTTTATATATAAAAAAAATCCATGGCGCCTTGGGCCAAAGGCCCAAGCCGCCACTGCCACCGGCCGGCCACCATCGGCGTGTCACACTGAGGGAGCCAGGAGCACCGCTCCTTTTTCCTAATACTAGTAGGATTTGATCCCGTTCCGTTTATTCCGATTTGTTTCTAGATCTTTTCCCTTTTGTTTCCTAATCCTAGTCTATTTCTTGTCCCCTACCCCAAGCAAAACCCTCCCCCACTATAAATACCCAAGCACCCCCCCCCAACACATCAAACCAACACCTCCTCTCCTCTCCTCTCCTCTCCTCTCCTCTCAAGCAGAGTCTGGCAGCCACCGCCGCCGCCAAGTGCCGCCGCCGCGCCCTCGACCTCTCCTGAGGTTTATATGATCTCCTCTCCACCGTCCCGTGATCTCCTTTCCTCTAGGAGCAACCGCAACATCGGATCCGATCTTCTTCCCCAACTCCGACGACTACTCCGGTGAGATCCACGAAATCCCGTAATTCATTCTTTTCAGAAAATAGCAATCTTAGAAAATTCATATCTTTTAGAGTTTTTAGTATTTTTGAGTGATTCCAATTGCTATGTGTCACAAATTTGCTGAAGTTTCTGTTAGTTCAATTTTATTTCACATTTGAGCAGTTTAAATATGTGTTTGTATGAATTTTCTCAAATCACTAGATTTGAGATATTTTGAGTTAGGAATATTATTTTCGACCGATTCTTTTTGCTCCTGGTCTCTAGGACCTTTGTTTATCCAGTAGTATTTAGTATTTTATTTTCAGGTTAATTTAGATTAGGTTTTTAGCAAAACAGTACTGTTTTAGTATTAGTTCTGTTTTAGCTTTTTCTTTATTGTTTTATTAGTTTTAAATTATTTATTTTGTCACTTTTGACAAAATTAGTTGTGTTCTGTTAGACAATAGGAGAAAATTTATTTTTATTTTAAAAATGTATTTTCCTTAGTTTTGTATGATACCTTCTATAGGTCATAGTTAGAGTTTTATAAAAGCTTTTTATTTGTTTCTTTTTGCAAATAAAATTTTATGGAAAAAATACTTTCTGTTAAATTAGTTATTTTACATTTTATTTTCTGTTAATTTATTAGTTTAGTATTTTAATTGTTGTTAAGTTTTTACTTATGGCAAAACTATATTAGATGTTTGTAGCAAAGTCATAGATCTTCGTTAGTAGTTTTTCTTTGTAGTTTTATTTGAAGTTTCTTTTGATTTTGTTTGAGTTTTATTATCGATTTTCCTTGTTGTTTTGATTGTTATTTGAGTGCTAAAATTGTTTGCTAGGATGTTTGCTTATGTGAATGCTAAGTTTGACTATATAGATTTTCAGCGGAGTGACGATTAGTTCTACCAAGTCATTTTCGACAGCGTTGTTATCTTCATCAAGTATTACTAGGCAAGTTCACTTTGACCATGCTTTCATACCTATGTTTTATTGCATTTAGTGGCATCTTTGCAACAACCCTCCATAGTGATATTGAATCCTTGTAGTTGAGTAGTATGCATGAGGTAGGAACCCATCACCTGTTACCAAGCCGGGACGTTATTTATCTTAATGCTACGCTATAGTAGACGGGGTTGGTATGAGTGCTCGGAGTGGTGTGAGAATGGAGGATCTCGTCAATGGCGACAACTCCATGATGGAATCTGCAAGGACTGCATCTTCAAGGCCTCAAGACTTCAAGACTCGAGACAAGAATTCAATACACACTACTAGGTGAAGGACGGTTGACGGGCACCCTGGAGAAACCAGTGGTTGGCCGGTATGCATGGAGAAGCGCCATGACATCTTGCGGAAAGCTTCACCCAGACTCAAAGAGACGGAAGAATACTTCATGCCGGAAGCTTACATGCAACCGCAAGTCACTATGGGCTCGGCTTGGTTGACCTTAGTTGTGACTCTGGCTGGGGCGGTGCTAGTAGATGTAGAACTACGGTAGGATTGGATGAGCACGGACGGTGGTCGAGGAACTCTTGAAAGACCATGTTTGGTCATCTTGTTCTCAAACACCTGAAGTGCGAGAACGTAAAGAGAGGATCGAATCTTGCGGGTAAAGTGTACAAACCTCTCAGAGGGTTTAAACCTAATCAATTAGCCGTGTCCCGATTACGGACAATTTGAGCCTCTGGACTTGGATCTATCTCGGAACTCTCAACACGGATTGATAACTTAATTGTGGGCAACTTATGATGATTTTGGGCTATGAGACATCGGTTGGCGGAACCATGTCATGGTAGAAAACTCCATAGTACAGACTTCATTTATTCCTTTGATGTAGGGAAAATAAATCCGCTTTTATGCAAACAAAACTCAGACACGAGCCACAAAGCCATACTGCATATAGTATAGTTTATCATCTGTTTTCTCTTATTGTGATCTTGCGGTACATTCAATGTCTTGACCTACACGGCTGCAACGTATCATGTTGCAGATATTTCCTCGACAGTAAGAGTTACGATCAGGGTTATGGTCTACACTCAACTTGCCGATGGCGTTGATGGGACTCCACACCCGTTTGATTGTTTCACTGAGTATTATGAGGTATATATCAGTTTCGTTATTTATACATGTGATTGCACTTTGATATATACATTGATGTCTTGTGTGTGCCAAAGATACTTGATCCGAGGATGGCACGGATACGAGGCTTGACCGTCTGAGGTCGGGTCGCTTCTGAATATGGTATCGAGCACATGTTAACTGTAGGGCGTGACCCTAGAAACCGGAAAGCCCTAGGACAGGAAATTTCTAAAACTTTATTTTCAAAAGACTCTTACTTCTCATCTTTTCAGATTTTATCAAATAGACACTCTCACCTCAAATAGTTAGAATATACCCTTTCCTTTTTGACCACACGGAGGATCAAGCAAGCCGCTCCAAGAAGTAAAGATATCGGACATCGATGGCCATTTCAGAGTAAAGAGGATTTCACCATGCGTTGGAAGAATTGCAGCTGCAACAATTGAAGACTCAAGACTTGAAGAATTTGAAGTTCTGAAGAATTATTTGACCTTTAGAAGACCAAACCCTGTTACACACCTCGTTAGATCGGCGATTTGTGAGCTGTCATTTGTTTGATGTTTTCCGACAGCCACAAAGTAAAACCCGTTTCTTCAAAACTATTGTTGTATTGTGTGTATCTCTCTCTATCCAACTCTCTCATATCTCATCCCAAAACTTTTGGACCCCATAGATGATGAATGAAGTTGGACTGTTATTCTCTGGACGAAGACTCACGGAGGCGAGCTATGGATTGAACATGGAGAATCACTTGAGAACAATTTGGTTTCAAGGAAGAATGAAGTATTATACGCTCTTGAGTTCTTTGAAGGAAGTGCTGCAACATGGTGGCAGATGCATCAAGCTATACAGGATGGAATGGAGCAAAGACTTGGGAAGAATTCAAGAAGACTCGACAAGATCTCGTCTTACCGGAAGCACCGTGATACACCAAGAAATAAACCTTGTGCTGCAAGATTTGCGGAGAAATAGGATACACCAGGAGGAACACAAGGATGGATGCCCTCATTGTGAGGAGAAACACCCAGTGAGGAATGCCCAACTAGTAAGGTGACTTGTTTCTTGTGTGAAGGAACCACCCACTACCCGACTCGGTGTTACATTTACCCCATGGTGCAACAAACTATTCAGGAGCAGGAAGAAGGAATGAAAGAAGCCCTCCGAGAAGTTATGAAAGAACCAGTGATGAAGGAATGTGTTGAAGACCTTGATGGAGAAGGCCTCAACAGATTTTACTCCAATGCCTGCTATTCATGTGGAGAAGAAGGACATTTTTGCAGATATTGCACCAAGGAAAGAAAAGAGTATTTGGGATATTTCCGACAGCGAAGTGAAGTTTGACCCTCGGAAATAGAAGCTCTGATCATTACAGAGAAATCCAGAAAGAGAAAAGAAGGCAACCCCGAACAACACAATTTTCGCAGAGAAGGACCTAGTCATATCACTTGTTACAGGTGCAAGGATTTAGGTCATTACGCTAGTAAATGTCGAAAAGAAGCCAAGAATCCAAGGAGCCTACATAATCACAAAGAAGCCCGAGACATGTCGGAAGTCTTTTGTTTTCGCTGCAAGGAAGCAGGACATTATGCTACTAAATGTTCCGACAAGATGAAAGCTGGAGCTGAGTAGTTGGAATTTTGATATTGGTAATAAGTGTAGTAGGAAGCAATTGTTTCCATAAGGATATGGAGTTGAATTTATGTAATGAAAGTCTCGGATATTATAATGAATTCATGAAATCAATAAAGTTAAGGTGACATGTTTTCATATGTTTAATTGTATGAGTGTTACTCTATGAACACGGATTTTGACCATTTTCGAGGATATGAGAAATATGGTCTATGGATGGATTGTGAATTTCATTTTTAGGGTGGTAGTACCCTGTGAAGAAGACTAGACTAATGGATAAGAAAATATATATTCCACGGACTGTAGTTGAAGGAAAAAAAAGTTGGAGTTTTGCTTTTGATATGATGGTATGAAGAAGCAGTACTCTTGGATTTAAAGGATGTGTAATATGGAACAAGAGAGTTACCCCAAGGATGAGTTAAAGCTGCACTAGTGTTGAAGTGGGCCATAACCCACAGGCCCAAGAATTAATAAGGATCAAGTACCCACCGGAGAAAGAAATTTTGGGAATAGACTACGATTTGATCAACCGACGATTCTATAGGAGTTTACGCAAAACACGAGAGTTGTTAAGGAACGATAGATGTTTGTTTGGCCTGCAGAATCAATGGATTTTTGAACTTGGTTCGTCGACAAGAGAAATTCTGCAATGCTTGTGAGGATGACCGAGTGTTAGAATGCGAGATTCGCTAAACCATGTACAAGGTAATGATTTGGGTGCGGGATGGATTGATCACCATACCGACTTACTCTTATTATTAAGCTTTGCTATATGGGATGGTAAAATCTGAGTGACTTACCTATAGTAGAGAGCGACGATCAAAACCTTGTTTAAACCTTAGAAAGGTATAGGTATTTTTCCCTGTAGTACACGGCAGTTGTTGCCAACCGTAGGTTATACGGTGAGGTTCAACCTGACCCGTTTTCTGCGGGGAAACCATAAATCGTTAACCACCATGAGATACCGATATTTGTTTAGAATTGGCGCCAGACCCGTCAGCTATGAAGACCCAGTCTCGGAATAACCTTACCAAGAGTAAAGGACAAAAGAATTGAGGAAAAGGTTATGCCACTACCGGAAGAGCCCAGAGAAGGAATTATCCTTAATATCTGAGAAGACTGACATTGTCAACCCAGAGGAATGGAGTACATGAGTTTTGTCGGAACAATAACCATGCTTCTAAGTGTGGTAGCACACTAGACCATACAGATCAATGGATTTGCTAGAAGACCCCCAACCCCTAACACTTTTTTGCTAGCCTCTTCGAATCTCGAGGACGAGATTCATTTTAAGTGTGGTAGATTTGTAACATCCCAAAATTCTAAATTTTGGAATGTTATAATAAATAGATAGATTTGTTTGTTTGTTTGAATTGTTGTGTGATTGATTGAGTGAAATTTGAAACTTTTGAAAGTTAAATGAGAGGAATAAAGGACTTTCCCAAACTTTCATTTTTTGCTTTTATGCTTTTCGTGAATTCAAATACTCTTCATCACAAAGCCCTGGAGAGAAGATGACATGACTTCTTCCATTTATTTAAATGACAAGGGGTGTTGAAAATATTTGAATTTCATTTGGAAATATTTTCTAATTCATAAACTTCATGCAACTCAATGATTTTCACGAGCGAGGATAAAATGACTTCTTCAAAACATATGAAATATGAGTTGGGAGTTTCAAAGGATCAAATTCAAGTCCTTTTGGAATTTATTTTCAATTTGGAGTTATTTGAGTTTTATTCAAATTATTTTTCTCCAAAATAAAATACATGGAAAATAGGGTAACATGATTCCCTACCTCGAAAAAATGGAGAGAAATAAATTTGAATTCATTTTGTTATTTTTAAATGATTTATGTTGGATTTTATTGGACCAAAAGCACTCTTTGCTTTATTTAAATTTATGTGTATTTTATTTGACTCTAGAATAAAGTTCATCTTGTAGGAAATGTTTTTCTGAAAATTTTGATATATTATATGCCTATATATTATTTTTATTTATTTTGCTTTCTTCTTATTTTGTTTTTCTGGAAAAAAAATGTTTATATATAAAAAAAAATCCGCAGTGCCTTGGGCCAAAGGCGCAAGCCGCCACTTGCCACCGGCCGGCCACCATCGTGCGTGCGCACCAGGGAGCCAGGGAGCACCGCTCCTTTTTCCTAATACTAGTAGGATTTGATCCCGTTCCGTTTATTCCGATTTGTTTCTAGATCTTTTCCCTTTTGTTTCCTAATCCTAGTCTATTTCTTGTCCCCTACCCCAAGCAAAACCCTCCCCCCCACTATAAATACCCAAGCACCCCCCCCCCCTCCAACACATCAAACCAACACCTCTCCTCTCCTCTCCTCTCCTCTCCTCTCCGCAGCAGCAGCAGTGCAGCACCACCGCCGCCAAGTGCCGCCGCCGCGCCCTCGACCTCTCCTGAGGTTTATATGATCTCCTCTCCACCGTCCCGTGATCTCCTTTCCTCTAGGAGCAACCGCAACATCGGATCCGATCTTCTTCCCCAACTCCGACGACTACTCCGGTGAGATCCACGAAATCCCGTAATTCATTTTTTTCAGAAAATAGCAATCTTAGAAAATTCATATCTTTTAGAGTTTTTAGTATTTTTGAGTGATTCCAATTGCTATGTGTCACAAATTTGCTGAAGTTTCTGTTAGTTCAATTTTATTTCACATTTGAGTAGTTTAAATATGTGTTTGTATGAATTTTCTCAAATCACTAGATTTGAGATATTTTGAGTTAGGAATATTATTTTCGACCGATTCTTTTTGCTCCTGGTCTCTAGGACCTTTGTTTACCCAGTAGTATTTAGTATTTTATTTTCAGGTTAATTTAAATTAGGTTTTAGCAAAACAGTATTGTTTTAGTATTAGTTCTGTTTTAGCTTTTTCTTTATTGTTTTTATTAGTTTTAAATTATTTCTTTTTGTCACTTTTGACAAAATTAGTTGTGTTTCTGTTAGACAACAGGAGAAAAATTATTTTATTTTAAAAATTATTTTCCTTAGTTTTGTATGAAACCTTCTATAGGTCATAGTTAGAGTTTTATAAAAGCTTTTATTTGTTTCTTTTGCAAATAAAATTTTATGGAAAAAAATACTTTCTGTTAAATTAGTTATTTTACATTTTATTTTCTGTTAATTTATTAGTTTAGTATTTTAATTGTTGTTAAGTTTTTACTTATGGCAAAACTATATTAGATGTTTGTAGCAAAGTCATAGATCTTCGTTAGTAGTTTTTCTTTCTAGTTTTATTTGAAGTTTCTTTTGATTTTGTTTGAGTTTTATTATCGATTTTCCTTGCTGTTTTGATTGTTATTTGAGTGCTAAAATTGTTTGCTAGGATGTTTGCTTATGTGAATGTTATGTTTGACTATATAGATTTTCAGCGGAGTGACGATTAGTTCTACCAAGTCATTTTCCGACAGCGTTGTTATCTTCATCAAGTATTACCGAGCAAGTTCACTTTGACCATGCTTTCATACCTATGTTTTATTGCATTTAGTGGCATCTTTGCAACAACCCTCCAGAGTGATATTGAATCCTTGTAGTTGAGTAGTATGCATGAGGTAGGAACCCATCACCCTGTTACCAAGCCGGGGCGTTATTTATTTTAATGCTACGCTATAGTAGACGGGGTTGGTATGAGTGCTCGGGAGTGGTGTGAGAATGGAGGATCTCGTCAATGGCGACAACTCCATGATGGAATCTGCAAGGACTGCATCTTCAAGGCCTCAAGACTTCAAGACTCGAGACAAGAATTCAATACACACTACTAGGTGAAGGGCGGTTGACGGGCACCTGGAGAAACCAAAGGTTGGCGGGATGCATGGAGAAGCGCCATGACATCTTGCGGAAAGCTTCACCCAGACTCAAAGAGACGGAAGAATACTTCATGCCGGAAGCTTACATGCAACCGCAAGTCACTATGGGCTCGGCTTTGTTGACCTTAGTTGTGACTCTGGCTGGGGCGGTGCTAGCGGATGTAGAACTACGGTAGGATTGGATGAGCACCGACGGTGGTCGGAGGAACTCTTGGAAGACCATGTTTGGTCATCTTGTTCTCAAACACCTCGAAGTGCGAGAACGTAAAGAGAGGATCGAATCTTGCGGGTAAAGTGTACAAACCTCTCAGAGGGTTTAAACCTAATCGATTAGCCGTGTCCCGATTCACGGACAATTTGAGCCTCTGGACTTGGATCTATCTCGGAACTCTCAACACCGGATTGATAACTTAATTGTGGGCAACTTATGATGATTTTGGGCTATGAGACATCGGTTGGCGGAACCATGTCATGGTAGAAAACTCCATAGTACAGACTTCATTTATTCCTTTGATGTAGGGAAAATAAATCCGCTTTTACGCAAACAAAACTCAGACACAGAGCCACAAAGCCATACTGCATATAGTATAGTTTATCATCTGTTTTCTCTTATTGTGATCTTGCCGGTACATTCAATGTCTTGACCTACACGGCTGCAACGTATCATGTTGCGAGATATTTCCTCGACAGTAAGAGTTACGATACAGGGTTATGGTCTACACTCAACCTGCCGATGGCGTTGATGGGACTCCACACCCGTTTGATTGTTTCCGCTGAGTATTATGAGGTATATATCAGTTTTACGTTATTTATACATGTGATTGCACTTTGATATATACATTGATGTCTTGTGTGTGCCAAAGATACTTGATCCGAGGATGGCACGGATACACAGAGGCTTGACCGTCTGAGGTCGGGTCGCTACAAGACCAGGCGTTGACGGGCCGATTTGACAGAGAATGTTGGGCCTTTAGCTGGGTCGGCCCATTATGGTCTGCAGAATCTTGTGGGCCTTTAGCTGGGCCGGCCCATTATGGTCCGCAAAATCGTGTGGGCCTTTAGCTGGGCCGGCCCATTATGGTCCGCTAAATTTTGTGTGCCTTTAGCTGGGCCGACCCATTATGGTCCGCTAAATCTTATGGGCCTTCGGTTGGGCGGGCCCATTTAAACTTTATGGGCCACTTAGGGGCCGGTCCATGTGTCAACATATCATAGGCACATCTTGACCGTTGGATGAGTGACACCTGTGCCAACGCGGAGCTGACACGTGGATCCGTCAGCCAATGAGAATTTTACACGTGGAAAATCGGCATTGGTCGTGGCTGTTAACGGGTTATCGGATCCAAAATCCGACCCGATAGCTTAACGGCGTTTCGTTACGGTGGATGCCACGTGTCGGTCACCCTTGACGAAAGCACGTCTGTGACGCGGGATTTATCGTCATGGAAGTGGACACTTCCGTGATGATAATTTTAATGTCATGGAACACTTCTACGAGCACAGGTATGACTATCTTGATTCTGTCATAAATTTGTCATGGATGTGCATGCATGACAAAAAATGCGACCTACTGTGACAAACACGTATCATCACGGAAGTGTATTTTTTTGTAGTGTGACCCACAAGTATAGGGGATCTATCGTAGTCCTTTCGATAAGTAAGAGTGTCGAACCCAACAAGGAGCATAAGGAAATGATAAGCGGTTTTCAGTAAGGTTTTCTCTGCAAGCACTGAAATAGTAGGTGATAGATAGTTTTGTGATAAGATAAATAGTAACGAGCAAAAAGTAAATAAAGTAAATAACATGCAGCAAGGTGGCCCAATCCTTTATGTTGCAAAGGATAAGCCTCGACAAATTCTAATAATGAAGAAGGAGCTCTCGAGGACACATTGGGAATTATCGTCAAGCTAGTATTCATCACGCTCATATGATTCGCGTTCGGTACTTTGATAATTTGATATGTGGGTGGACCGACACTTGGGTACTGTCCTAACTTGGACAAGCATCCCACTTATGATTAACCACTATTGCAAGCATCCGCAACTACAAAAAGGAGTAATAAGGTAAACCTAACCACAACATTAAACATATGGGTCCATATCAACCCCTAACGAAGCAACGCATAAACTAGGGTTTAAGCTTTTGTCACTCTAGCAACCCATCATCTACTTATTACTTCCCTATGCCTTCCTCTAGGCCCAAATAATGGTGAAGTATTATGTAGTCGACGTTCACATAACACCACTAGAGGAAAGACAACATACATCTCATCAAAATATCGAACGAATGCCAAATTCACATGACTACTAATAGCAAGACTTCACACATGTCCTCAGGAACAAACGTAACTACTCACAAAGCATATTCATGTTCATAATCAGAGGAGTAATAATATGCATAAAGGATCTGAACATATGATCTTCCACCAAGTAAACCAACTAGCATCAACTACAAGGAGTAATCAACACTACTAGCAACCCACAGGTACCAATTTGTGGTTTTGATACAAGATTGGATACAAGAGATGAACTAGGGTTTTAAGAGGAGATGGTGCTGGTGAAGATGTTGATGGAGATTGACCCCCTCGATATGAGAGGCTCATTGGTGATGAAGTTGGTGATGATTTCCCCCTCCCGGAGGGAAGTTTCCCCGATAGAACAGCTCCGCCAGAGCCCTAGATTGATTCCGCCAAGGTTCCGCCTCGTGGCGGCGGAGTTTCGTCCCGTAAGCTTGCCCATGATTTTTTCTAGGGTAAAAGTGATGATATAGCGAAGATGGGCGCGGAAGCCCACCGGGGGCCGGGAGATAGGGGTCATACAGCAGGGGGGCTGTCTCCTTGACAGGGTGTGGGCCCCCTGGCCTATTTCTTTTGCTCATAATTTCTTATAAATTCCAAAAAGTTGTTTCGTGGAGTTTCATGACTTTTGGAGATGTGCGAATAGGTTTCAACGTTTGCTCCTTTTCGGCCAGAATTCCAAATGCAAGCATCCCCCTCTTCATGATAAACCTTGTAAAATAAGGGAGAATAGCCATAAGTATTGAGATATAATGTGTAATAACAGCCCATAATGCAATAAATATTGATGTAAAAGCATGATGCAAAATGGACGTATCAACTCCCCCAAGCTTAGACCTCGCTTATCCTCAAGCGGAAGCCGAAATCGAAAAATATGTCCACATGTTTAGAGATAGAGGTGTCGATAAAAATAAAATACGGACATGAGGGCACCATGCTCATTCTAATAACAGCAACATATATGGATTTTGTCATATGATTTCCTATGCTCAAGTAATAAGCAATTCACAATATCAAGTATGGTTCAAAAACTTCATTGGGAACTAACAAACTATAATCTCAGTCATTGAAACAATTACAATTTATCGTAATATCGGAAAGAGTCAATAATAGAGCTTTTTAGCAAGCTCGCATACTCAACTATCTCGTAGTCCCCTATGATTATTAACACTCACGCAATACTTGGGGTTATAGAGTTTCAGCCGGACACTGAGAAAGATAGGGGCTTATTGTATTGCCTCCCAACGCATTCACCTTTAGGTGATGTCAACAATAATAGCCTATGTCAACTTACATTCAATTGGATATATATATCATGATCTTTCAAACACGAAGAGCTTGCCAAAGGATAAAAATAAAAAGGGAAAGGTGAGCATCACCTTGACTCAAGCATAAGGTAAAACATAAAGTAAAAGATAGGCCCTTCGCAGATGGAAGCAGAGGTTGTCATGCGGCATTTAGGTTTGATGCATAAAGTCTTAGTGCAAAAGAACGTCACTTTATATTGCCCCTTGTATGTGGACCTTTATTATGCAGTCTGTCGCTTTTATTACTTCCACAACAAGTTCGTACAAAGTTTATTTTCTCTACACTAATAAGTCATACATATTTGGAGAGCAATTTTTATTGCTTGCACCAATGACAACTTACTTGAAGGATCTTATTCAATCCATAGGTAGGTATGGTGGACTCTCATGGCAAAACTAGGTTTAAGGATATTTGGAAGCACAAGTAGTATCTCTACTTGGTGCAAGGAATTTGGCTAGCATGAGGGGGAAAGGCAAGCTCAACATGTTTGGAAGGTCAATGAAAATATATTTTAACTGAGATGTCGGAAAACATAAACCATTACATTGTCTTCCTTTTCCAACGTCAACTCTTTTATCATGTCATACTTAATGAGTGCTTCACAATCATAAAAAAATGTCCAAGATAATATATTTATATGTGAACCCCTCTTTCCTTATCACTTCCTATTAATTGCAACGATGACCAAGGCTACGTTCATTAACTCTCAACAATTTTTATGCCTCATACTTTCTATATGTGAAGTTATCACTATCCATAAGATCAATATGAACTCTTTTATTCTTTCTATTTTCTCAAGATCATAGCATCATAGCAAAGCCCTTGACTCAACACTAATCTTTCTTATAGATAGCACACGGACTCGCTTACATAAAGAGATCACAAAGCAAAGCTCAAAACTACTTGATATCAAAACTTCAATCTACTAGATCAAGATACTACTGAAAAGATCGAACTAAATAAAGTGGTAAAGATAGGAGTGTGATGGTGATACGATACCGGGGCACCTCCCCCAAGCTTGGCAGTTGCCAAGGGGAGTGCCCATACCCATGTGATTATTTCTTCGGAGGTGGTGAAGTAGGAGTTGTTGATGATGACTTAGTTGATGGCATAGACTTCTCCCTTAATTTTCGCTTGAGGACAGAATTTTGGTCCCTCAAATCATCAATCTCCCACTCAAGGGTTAATATCTTTTTGCATAGGTCCTTCTTATTTTCCTGCAAGAGACGAAAAGGAATAAACTCGATCTTTGGTTTCTTTACCCTATCAGGGAGACTTGACTTTTTGAACTCCACGTGCATGTCCCCAGGCTGAGGTAATGGGGCTTCATCTTCATCTAAGCTCGTCTCCTCCTTCCCCTTGGGTTCATAGTCATCTTCTTCCTCCGTGGTCCAACGATCGTGCTCCACATCTCCATAGACCTTAGGATTTGCTAGGTAATCATCCACATAGCTTTCTCCTTCCGAATCCTGGGACGACATGTTGATCTAAATCTGCAGCAGGAACAGCTCGAAATGAAAACAGAGGATATTTGCGTGATACGGTGGTTAAAACCTTCGGGAGTATATATAATGAATTTTTACCGACCAAAATACGTAACATACAAGAAAACGGAGTCCGGGAGGCACACGAGGTGCCCACGAGACAGGGGGGCGCGGCCTATAGGGGGGCGCGCCCTCCTCTCTCGTGGGAGCCTCGTGTCCCTTTCAGACTACTTCTTTCTTCCTAAAATTCTTAAATAATCTAAAACTGATAAAAATTGCCATTAGAGTTGTTTTGGAGTCGGTTTACTTACCGTACCACGTACCTATGCCTTTTCGGAGTCTGGAACATTCTGGAAAGTGTCTCTTATGTATTCCTCAGGGGTTATGGTCTCAATAATATTAGTTTCCACATTAATAGGATTACCTGAAATATAATGTTTAATTCTTTGACCATTTACCACCCTCGGATTTGTGCCTTCGAAGTTGTTGATTTTTATAGCACCAAAACGATAGACCTCTTCGATAATGTAGGGACCTTCCCATTTTGAGCGAAGTTTTCCTGCAAAAAATCTTAAACGAGATTTGAACAATAACACATAATCTCCTACGTTAAACTCGCGCTTTTGTATCCTCTTATCATGCCAGCGTTTGACTTTGGCATTCTCATATGCTTGGGTTCTCCATTCATCAAGTGAGCTAATATCAAACAACCTCTTCTCACCGGCAAGTTTGAAGTCATAATTGAGTTCTTTAATAGCCCAATATGCTTTATGTTCAAGTTCAAGAGGTAAATGACATGCTTTTCCATAACCCATCTTATATGGAGACATACCCATAGGATTTTTGTATGCAGTTCTATAGGCCCATAATGCATCATCAAGTTTTTTGGACCAATTCTTTCTAGATCTATTCACCGTCTTTTGCAAAATTAATTTGAGCTCTCTATTGCTCAATTCTACATGACCGCTAGACTGCGGGTGATAAGGATATGCGATTCTATGATTGACATCATACTTAGCAAGCATCTTACGGAAAGCACCAGGAATAAAGTGTGAACCACCATCAGTCATAAGATATCTAGGGACTCCAAACCTCGGAAAAATAACTTCTTTAAGCATTTTAATAGAAGTGTTATGATCAGCACTACTAGTTGGAATAGCTTCTAACCACTTAGTAACGTAATCAACAGCAACTAAAAAATGTGTATAACCATTGGAGGCAGGAAAAGTTCCCATATAATCAAAGCCCCAAACATCAAACGGTTCAATAACAAGAGAATAGTTCATAGGCATTTCTTGACGTCTACTAATGTTACCTATTCTTTGACATTCATCACAAGATAAGACAAACTTACGAGCATCTTTGAAAAGGGTAGGCCAATAAAAACCAGATTTTAGTACCTTGTGTGCAGTTCTATCTCCAGCGTGGTGTCCTCCATAGGATTCAGAGTGACACTTGCGTGGGATTTGTTCTGTTCGTGCTCGGGCACACAACACCTAATAATACCATCTACTCCTTCTTTATAAAGGTGTGGATCATCCCGTAGTAATGTCTTAAATCATAAAGAACTTTTCTTTTGCTGGTGTGTGAAACTAGGCGGTATATATTTAGCAACAATGTAATTAGCATAATCAGCATACCAAGGAGAAGTACGAAAAGCATTGACAACCGCTAATTGTTCATCAGGAAAACTATCATTAATAGGCAGTGGGTCATCAAGAACATTCTCTAACCTAGATAAGTTGTCTGCAACGGGGTTCTCAGCTCCTTTTCTATCAATAATATGCAAGTCAAATTCTTGGAGCAAGAGGACCCATCTAATGAGTCTAGGCTTAGCATCTTTCTTCTCCATAAGATATTTAATAGCAACATGATCAGTGTGAATAGTAACTTTGGAATCAACAATATAAGGTCTAAACTTATCACATGCAAACACAACTGCTAAGAACTCTTTTTCAGTAGTAGCATAATTTCTCTGGGTAGTATCAAGAGTCTTACTAGCATCTTGGATAACATTCAATTTCTTATCGACTCTTTGCCCTAAAACAGCACCTCTAAGATAATCACTAGCATCGCATATAATTTCAAAAGGTAAATTTCAATCAGGTGGCTGAATAATGGGTGCAGTGATCAAAGCTTTCTTAAGTGTTTCAAATGCTTCTACACAATCATCATCAAAGACAAAAGTAATACCTTTTTGCAATAAATTAGTCAGAGGCCTAGAGATTTTAGAAAAGTCCTTAATGAACCTCCTATAAAAGCTGGCGTGACCAAGGAAACTTCTTATACCTTTTATGTCCTTGGGGCATGGCATCTTTTCAATAGCATCAACTTTGGCTTTATCAACTTCAATACCTCTCTCTGAGATCTTGTGTCCCAAGACAATGCCTTCATTAACCATAAAGTGACACTTTTCCCAATTCAGGACGAGGCTAGTGTCTTCGCATCTCTGCAAAACTCGATCAAGGTTTATCAAACAATCATCAAAAGAGGATCCATAGACGGAGAAGTCATCCATGAATACCTCACAAATCTTTTCACAAAAATCAGAGAATATAGCCATCATGCATCTTTGAAAGGTAGCAGGTGCATTACATAAACCAAAAGGCATACGTCTATAAGCAGAAGTACCAAAAGGGCAGGTAAAAGTAGTTTTAGATTGATCCTTTGTCGACACAGTATTCGAGAGAAGCGAATAACCATCGTAAAGCAAAAATGTGTGTGTTTGGATAGCCTTTCTAGCATTTGATCAATAAAAGGTAAAGGGTAATGATCTTTCTTAGTAGCTTTATTTAACTTACAAAAATCAATGACCATCCTATAACCTGTAATAATTCTTTGCGGGATCAATTCATCTTTAACATTAGGAACAACGGTAATACCTCCCTTTTTGGGGACACAATGGACATGGCTTACCCATTCACTATCAGCAACGGGATAAATAATACCTGCCTCAAGGAGTTTTAGAATCTCCTTTCTTACCACTTCCTTCATTTTGGGATTTAATCGTCTCTGAGGATCTCTAACTGGTTTGGCATCTTTCTCCACTGAAATTTTGTGTTGACATAATGTGGGACTGATGCCCTTAAGATCATCCAGAGTATATCCAATAGCAGCCCGGTGCTTCTTCAGAGTTTTCAATAATCCTTCTTCTTCTTTCTCTGAAAGGTTAGCACTAATAATAACAGGATATATTTCTTTTTCATCCAGATAAGCATACTTACGATTATCAGGTAAAGGTTTGAGTTCAAACACGGGATCACCCTTGGGTGGAGGGGGATCCCCAAGAATTTCAATGGGAAGGTTATGTTTCAGCACAGGTTCTTGTTTAAGGAACACTTCATCTATTTCTAACCTTTCCTTCATAAACATGTCGTTTTCATGGTCTAATAAATAATGTTCTAACGGATCGGTTGGAGGGACAGCAATAGAAGCAAGACCAATAATCTCATCTTTACTAGATGGTTCCCTTTCACGAGGTTGTCTACTAAACTTAGCAAAATTGAACTCATGAGTCATACCATCTATGCCAACAGTGACTACCTTCCTTTTACAATTAATATTAGCACTAGCAGTGTTCAAGAAGGGTCTACCAAAAATAATGGGACAAAAATCATCTTGTGGGGAACCAAGAACAGGAAAATCAGCAGGGTATTTAATCTTCCCACACAAGACTTCAACATCTCTAACAATCCCAATAGGTTTAATGGTGTCCCTATTAGCAAGCTTAATAGTAACATCAATGTCTTCCAATTCAACAGGTGCAATATCGTGCATAATTTCTTTATATAGATCATAAGGTATCGCACTGGCACTAGCACCCATATCACATAAGCCATGATAGCAATGATCTCCTATTTTAACAGAAATAACAGGCATGCCTATAACAGGTCTACGTGTCTTAGTATCGGGTCTAGCAATATTAGCGGTTTCACCCACGAAAGAGATAACATGCCTGTCGGTGTCAAAACCGGCGGATCTCGGGTAGGGGGTCCCGAACTGTGCGTCTAGGCGGATGGTAACAGGAGACAAGGGGCACGATGTTTTTACCCTGGTTCGGGCCCTCTCGATGGAGGTAATACCCTACTCCTGCTTGATTAATATTGATGATATGGGTAGTACAAGAGTAGATCTACCACGAGATCAGAGAGGATAAACCCTAGAAGCTAGCCTATGGTATGATTGTTACGTCCTCACGGACTAAAACCCTTCGGTTTATATAGACACGAATAGGGTTAGGGTTACACGAGTCGGTTACAATGGTAGGAGATCTACATATCCGTATCGCCAAGCTTGCCTTCCACGCCAAGGAAAGTCCCATCCGGACACGGGGCGAAGTCTTCAATCTTGTATCTTCATAGTCTAGGAGTCCGGACGAAGATGATAGTTCGCTATCCGGACACCCCTAGTCGAGACTCCTCGGTAGCCCCGAACCAGGCTTCAATGGCGGCGAGTCCGGCGCGTGGGTGTCTTCGGCATTGCGGCGGGTTCTTCTCCAAATTCCATATACTTGCCGAATAGTGTCCGGCTTCGATAAATCTGCGCTCCTTGGCGTCCACGCCCAATAATAGCCATCTTCCGTGTTTGGTGAATCACGAAAGTCGGTATCTTTACATTTACCCCCTTGTTTGTGCAAATGAGCCGTCTATAAAAGAGGCGGGGATCCAGATCGGATCACATCATCCTCCTTTCGTGAGCCCTCATCAGAGCGCGTTTGACAAAAAACCCATTCCACCATGGACAGTCGACGCGGCTCCTTGTCTCGCCTCCCAGCCCTCAGCCGGAGATTGGGGAGATGCTCAGATCCCACAACTAATTGGTGGTGCTCCAAACCAAGGATTCCTTCCCGGCCTTCATGGTTCGGTGCGTTCGGACTCGCCACTTATAAGGGCGGGAAGCGGCGGAGAGCGTCCCGATCCCTCTAAGGGAGAGCGGGTATGCTTCATCTCTTACCTAATGAGAGGACTCGGATTTCCAATCCATCCGTTTCTCCGGGGCTTCGAGTTCTCGGCCTCGGCTACACAACCTTCGCCTGCCTCCATCTTGCATATAGCGGGCTTTGTGGCCCTTTATGAGCTGTTTACGGCGTGAGGCCCATTTCGCTTTGTGGAAGAGATTGTTCGCCTTGTGCCTCGTTCTCACGAGGGGTCAATATATCAAGTGGGCGGAGCGAACTATGGCGCATCGCGGGACGGATACCTATCCGGAACCCCAAAGAAGGCGTCCAAGACGGCCCTCGGAATGGTTTTACATGGAGGGCGTCCCGCTGCGGATCTGTTCGGATCGGCCTTCCGAATTTAGCAACGCCTCTGAAGAAGTGCCTAAGCTGGCGCCACGGAGCCCCTGGGGAAAATGACCAGGGCGTCCTTTACTTGATGAGCGAATAAGATTATCGGCTCATGCGGATTGACCATGATTGGAGTCATGGCAACTTGCATTATGAGGGGTGCAGCCGCCCAATATAGAGGCCACCCATGTGGGATTCCAACTGGGAGGACGATGCCACCGCCATGGCTGCAAAGGGCGGGATCGGTCACCGAACTGGTGAAGACCTTGTCCGCCATGTACAAAGGGAAGAGGAGGATTTTCTCGCGTCAGTCCATCGAGCAGGTTTTCTTCGAATAATCCTCAAAGTTGGGTAAGAAAATATCTTTGTGGCCTATCCGATCCATGTTCCCGTGGTTAAAATATCTCATTTGATGGTTTTGACGCAGGAACTGCGCCGGGCCGTGGAGAAGATACACAGCCCGCCCCCACAACCCGAGGATCCGGAACGATCTCTCGATCCGGCCTCCGAGGAGGACCCGGATATAAAGGTGGAGCTGATCGACGGGGCGTTCCACCAACTTAGCATCGACAATGCTTTGGTTGCCATTACGGCCGACTACCCCGGTTTATTTCCGGCCTCCCAGGTAACCGTGACCGAAGTCCGGATACCCTGACCCACCTGTGCTTTCCTTCTAATCACCACGTATTTGATGGTGTTTCGCAGGGGGTTCCTTCGAGGCAGGAGGCCGAGCCCGCGGCGGCTAGCCAACAAGGGCGATCTTGCGGCTCAAGAAGCTAAAAAGAAGTGCGGTCCAGATCGAAACTCCACCGCAACGGTATAGCGCGTCACCGTATTCCTAGGGTTGATTCCTGGAAGGCGTACTAACGCTGGTGCTCTTTTCAGAAAAAGCGCCGCGGACTGAGTCCGGAGATGTTATAATCGAACCTCCGCCACCAGGCTCGAAGCCGGGTCGAAGCGAGGCGAGCACGAGGCGTCGTCGGATGCTCCTCCGACAGAGGATGTCGACAGATTGTCCGCTACCAACTCCGAGGTGGAGAGCGCCATGAATCACAGGCGCCACGACAGTTCTTCGTGGCGCATGTTTCTCCCAAGAGGCCTTGAATGCCTTCAATTCGGAGATCGCACCTCCGTGCCGCTCAAGATGGTCTAGCCAGAGCCACGGAGCAGTATGTAAAGGACATACGGGTAAAGAAATTTGACAGTTATATATGCCAGTAGCCCCCGAGACTTAAAATAGTTAGAATAACTGATTTAAGGATCATTTGTTATGCAGGATCTTACAAATAGGAATACCTGATTGTCTCAGGAGCTTGAAGAATGCAAGGCCCAACTTGAGGCCGCACTAGCCGCTACCGGGGGAGCCACAAAGACCCCCTCTGGTAATATATGCTTCAAAAGATGAATAGTTTGTGAAGTGCGGCGTGTGTGTAAATCTGACAATAATATTGCAGATGGCGCCGGACTAGATCCGGACAAGCAACAGCTCTTGCGCCGATTAAAGGCCGGCGAGAATGTGCTTACAAGGGTGAGGCAAGAGAAAAATAATCTCCAAGATGCCAACACCCAGCTGGGTGAGGAACTAAAGGATGTTCGTGCCCAAATATGCGACTCTATGAAGGAGAATCGGCGACTTCGTCGCGGCATTCTGATAAGTGCTTGAGCGAACTTTGAAAAGAGTTCAAGCGAGGAAGTCAATTAATAGAGTTATATGCGTAGGTATGCTCACGTGTCGTCTGAAGAGGAAATGCCGGATCTACGGGTGACCTTCTTCGAGCTATTGCAACTGCATCTAACGAGTTGACAAGTGATGAAAAGCGTCGCCAGAGCCTTGTGGCCATATATCTCCCTACCGAAGGCCTTGGAGAGCTTGCAGAGAAGCTTGAGGAGCACGGCGGCGCTTCCAGCTATGGAAGATATCGGCTGTCGTCAAGGCGCCAGGAGTCTGGGCTATGGTGAAGACGCGGTTCACGGGCGGACCCAAACCATATGGCGAGGTCGGACTGTGGGGCCCGACCGGAAGGAGATCCCTGTGGCGTAGTGTGCGACCAAGTAGAGTTGGCATAAAGTATTCCCAGCAGGATCAGTAAACTAGACAGCCTATTAGACGGCATTGAAGAGGAATACAACCAGTCAATTTGACTATGTAATTTAAAATGACATGTAAAATGCCTTCTAGCCGGATTGTAGATTGTTTGTCGTAGCGGACCTTTTCGCTTCAACCTCGGGACCCAATAGTCCGGACTGTGTCTGAATACCCTCGCGGTTATATAAAAACCGGGGTATGCGTGGAGACCAGGCGTAGGGGTCATAAGTGCTTTATCAGACAAGTGCCCAACTAGTTATGTTATATTACATGGTTAGTAAGAAACATCTTCCAGGGAGAATAGTTCCGTTAGGGGTTCCTTTCCCTGGGAGGCATGCCCTAAAGTGCATGTTCGGACTGCGAAAAAAGCAGAAAAGCATCTGGGGGCAGATAAATGAAAAATAAAAAATCATCTTTTATTTCACCGACCGAATATTCCCTTAAGAATGCTAGCTTTCGGCTCCACCCAGTCTGAGGTACGCGTCCGCCTGACCCGGCGGTAACAATCGCAGAGGTGCTCCCTTTACCACCTAGCCGAACAATCGGAAACGTAGGGGTAAGCACAGGAGCCATGCAACCCAGCTTGGCCAAAACTTAAGTCATATCGATGCATATAATGGTGAATAAAAGGTACATGCGGAAGTGTGACACATGTGTTGGGCATAAAGCCCGTATAAATAAGCTTCTGTTAAAGAAGCCCCCAGGTATAATGAGCGCGGATAGCGTGTCAAGTGTGTGCGAACAATGCGCAAATGAGCCCCTAAAGGCTTCAAGAAGAAGGAGGAGGAGGGAGAGAAATAAAAGACAGCAAAAATAGAAAATGTGGACGGAGGAAGGAGACGAACTCGGAGTCCGGCGCTTAGGCGTAGAATCTCCGTAGACGGGCTGCATTCCATTGGTTCGGCTCGAGTCGGTTATCCGATGCGTTTCGCAGACGGTATGCTCCGCCGGTCAGGACCTGGTCGATGATGAAGGGACCTTCCCATTTGGGCTTGAGTTTGTCCTTTTTCTTGTCCGGCAGGCGTAGAACTAGTTCGCCAACGTTGTAAGCTTTGGCTCGTACTTCCCTGCTTTGATATCTTCGAGCCTGCTGTTGATAAAATGCGGAACGAGATTTTGCCACGTCGCTCTCCTCCTCCAATGCGTCCAAACTGTCCTGCCGATCGAGCTCGACTTCTCTTTCTTCATACATGCGCACGCGAGGTGAGTCATGCATTATGTCGCAGGGCAAGACTGCCTCTACGCCGTACACCATAAAAAAATGGTGTGAATCCAGTAGTACGATTTGGCGTGGTCCGCAGCCCCAGTCTGGTCGAGCTCCTCAACCCGGTCGCGTGTTAGATTCCTTGAGGACCGCACTAGTCTGGGTTTAATGCCGCTCATGATTAGACTGTTTGCTCGCTCGACTTGACCATTGGTTTGAGGGTGATAGACGAGGCGTAATCAAGCTTGATGCCCATGTTTTGCACCATAATATGACCTCATCGGCCGTGAAGTTGGTGCCGTTATCGGTGATGATCTTGTGGGGACGCCAGTAACGGTGCACTACCCCGATATGAAGTCTATCACCGTCGGATTCAGCCGTTTTAACGGGCTTGGCCTCTATCCATTTGGTGAATTTATCCACCATGACCAATAGGTATTTTTGCTTGTGGGTTCCTCCTTAAGGGGTCCAACCATGTCAAGCCCCGGACATGACGGCCAGTGATGGGTATAGTTTTGAGGGCGGTGGGTGGCATGTGGCTTTGGTTAGCAAAAAGCTGGCAACCAACGCATCGTTGGACTAGATCCTATGCATCTGCCCGAGCCGTCGGCCAATAAAATCCTGTACGGAAGGCCTTGCCTACGAGGGCCCGGGCTGCGGCGTGGTGCCCACCCAGTCCGGCATGAATTTCAGCCAGGAGGTTGCGCCCTTCCTCTTCGGAGATAAACCTTTGAAGGACTCCTGTTGTGCTTTTCTTATAAAGCTCTCCCTCATGGACTTTATAGGCTTTGGATCGCCGTACTATGCAGCGGGCCTCATTTTGGTCTTTGGGGAGTTCCTGCCTAGTTAGGTAGGCTAGGAATGGTTCCGTCCACGGGGCGATGACCGCCATTATTTCGTGGGCAGACGGTGTTATTTCGTTGGCGAGCCTCCGATTGTGTCGAGTGTTGGTGTCGTCGCGATGCGGTTGGGTCCGCATTGTTATTTCGGACTCCCCTTCCCATAATACGAATGGCTTGAACAGCCGTTCGAGAAGATGTTGGCGGGGCGGCATCGCGTTTTGCGCCGATGCGTGCCAATACATCCGCCGCTGGTTGTTATCCGGGCTATATGATGAAATTGAGCCCCTCGAACCGTCTTGACATTTTAGGACTGCATTGCGATGCGCTGCCATTTCGGATCTTTGGCATCAAAGTCTCCGTTGATTTGAGATATCGCGAGGTTGAATCCTCGCACCTCCAGCGCTTAATGCCCATGGAGACTGCCATCCGGAGGCCGTGCAGAAGGGCCTCGTATTCGGCTGCGTTGTTGGAGTCCGTATACACTATTTGAAGGACGTATTGGACTGTGTCCCCGGTTGGGGACGTCAAGACGACGCCAGCCCCCAGGCCGGCCAACATTTTGGAGCCGTCAAAGTGCATGATCCAATTGGAGTATGCGCCGTACTCTTAAGGGAGTTCAGCTTCGGTCCATTCGGCCACGAAGTCAGCCAAAACCTGTGACTTAATAGATCGTCGTGGCTTATAGGTTATGTCGAACGGAAGGAGCTCTATGGCCCATTTAGCAATCCGACCCGTCGCGTCGCGGTTGTTTATAATGTCGTTAAGAGGTACTTCGGAGGCTACCGTTATCGAACACTCTTGAAAGTGGTGTCGCAGCTTCCGGGATGCCATGAACACCGCGTATGCTATTTTTTGATAATGTGGGTACCGAGACTTGCATGGAGTTAGGACAGTGGACACATAGTAAACCGGTCTTTGAAGAGGGAACTGGTGTCCTTCCGTTTCTCGTTCAACGACGAGCACCGCGCTGACAACTTGATGTGTTGCGGCGATATATAATAGCATTGGTTCGCCCATGTTGGGCGCGGCAGACCGGTTGTTGCCAATATGGCTTTTATTTCTTGAGTCCGGCCGTGGCGGCATCCGTCCACTCGAAGTGATCGGTCGCGGAGGAGGCGGTAAAGGGTAACACCTTTTCTCCCAAGCGGAAATAAAGCGGCTTAGAGCCGCTCGCATCGATCAATTTTGTATTTGTTTGAGGTCTTTTGGAATATCCAATTGTGACAGAGCTCGGATCTTGGCTGGGTTTGCTTCAATTCCTCTACGGACACAATGAAGCCCAAGAGCTTTCCGGCTGGAGCATGAAGACGCATTTTCGGATTGAGCTTAATGTCATATTCTGGAGATTGTCGAATGTGAGCCTCAAGTCGTCTACTAGAGTTTCGACATGCTTGGATTTGACAACCACGTCATCTACATATGCTTCTACTGTTTTGCCGATCTGGTTTGCGGACATATACGAATCATGCGCTGATATGTAGCGCCGGCGTTTTGAGCCCAAGGGCATTGTGTTGAAGCGAGCGGGCGTATGGAGTGATGAATGTTGTTGCAGCTTGGTCTGACTCCGCCATCTTGATTTGGTGGTAGCAGGAGTACGCGTCGAGGAAGCACAATGAGTCGTGTCCTGCTGTAGCGTCGATAATTTGATCAATGCGAGGGAGGGGGAAGGGATCCTTTGGGCAAGCCTTATTAAGGTCTTTGAAATCAACGCATAGGCGCCAGGATTTATCCTTCTTTGGTACCATCACCAGATTTGCTAGCCAGTCCGGATGTTTTATATCTCTGATGAATCCGGCTTCCAGGAGTTTGGCTAGCTCCTCTCCCATGGCATGTCTCTTGGGTTCGGAAAAGCACCGAAGAGCCTGTTTGACTGGCTTGAATCCTTTTAGGATATTTAGGCTGTGCTTGGCCAGCCGACGTGGGATTCCTGGCATGTCCAAAGGGTGCCAGGCAAAAATGTCCCAGTTTTGTTGTAGAAATTCTCGTAGTGCGGCGTCTACATCAGGGTTTAATTGTGCCCGATGGAGGCCGTCTTTGCAGGGTCCGTTGGGTGGACTTGGAATTTGACTATTTCATCCGCTGGTTTAAAAGAGGTGGACTTGGATCTTTTATCAAGTATCACATCGTCCCTATTCACCGTGGACCGCATCGCAGTAAGTTCCTCGGCCGCTAGGGCTTCGGATAGTGCCTCGAGGGCTAGTGCGACTGTCTTGTTTTCAGCGCGGAGTGCTATGTTCGGATCACTAGCGAGAGTGATGATTCGGTTAGGTCCGGGCATTTTGAGCTTCATGTACCCATAATGGGGTATAGCTTGAAAAATTGTGAATGCCTCTCGCCCTAATAAAGCGTGATATCCGCTGCTGAACGGGGCCACTTGAAATGTGACCTCCTCGGACCTGTAATTGTCCTGCATGAGCGAACACTCGTCCGGTGTGATTTTTCCTGTGCAGCATGCTTCCGGCTAGGGATTATTCCTCTAAAGGTTGTGCTGCTTCGCTCAATGCGGTTCCATCTATTTCCATTTTTCGGAGGGTTTCCTCGTAGATGAGGTTTAGTCCACTGCCGCCATCCATGAGTACCTTAGTAAGGTGAAAGCCGTCCACTATTGGGCCGAGGACCAGTCTGGTGGTGCTCGGGCTGTTCGAATTTAGGTTAAATCACTGGCATTAAAGGTAATAGCCGTGTCCTCCAAGGATTTATTGTTGCTACTTGGTAGACTTGGCAAGGTTATGGAGTGTTTGTTTCGCATATTATTTGATCGAAAGTCTTGAAGACTATTATCTGCATCTTGGTGTTGCTAGGCTGGGATTCTGAGGCTAGAAGCTCTTCGCCACTTTTGGCCACCTACCGTAATATCCAACATGCTCGAAGGCTATGAGTTGGAGTGGCGCCCTATGTGCTATGAATTTTGCAGGGTCCGTTTAGCCAACCCTCCAGTACGGTTCCGTACCCTTTAGGGGGGTTTTGTTTTTTGGTGTATAACCCAGGTGCTTGGTAATGATGCACCCTTTTATTCCGGACTAGGGCTGTATTCGGGGCCGGATTATCCCAAAATTTACTTTCGGTTTTCCAAGCACTCTCCATCACGCAGTACTTTTGTACTATGGTCACCAAGTCAGCAAAGCGTGTAATTTCACGGCGAATTATGGCGTTTAGGATTCCCTTGTCCGTGCAATTATTGCAGAAAAATGAGATTGCGTCCTCCTCTCGGCAGTCCTTTATCCTGCCCATAACCGGGAGAATCGCCCGATAGTGATGTCTTGTTTGGCGGGCTCTGCCAATTCTGGATAGATCGCTAATGTTTGGGTGGTAGGTGGAACCAAATCCGAACCCGTCAATTTAAGACTCGAGGGCCGAGAAGTTTCGAACTTGGAATTTTGGATTTTGAATGCTATCAATGAATCAACCCGCCTGACTTTAAGTTCGGGCTTGATCGACATCCGTCCCTCTGCGGCAATCCGGCATGGAGGATCGGGAATCGGACGTAGCTAGTCCTTAGGATAGAAGAAGAATCGCCGTGTGCCCTCTGTCACAGCAACATGATGGGTAGCACGGGAGAGTTGATCTCTCTCGGATCGGTTTAGGCCCGATCTGGTCGTAGTCTATGGCGACTCCGGTCGGCGATGCGATCCAAGAGCTCGTTTACGGAGGAGAGCTCAATCGGATCTAACTGCTCGGCAAGTTCCGAGTTAACGTGAAGATTGGTTTTGATGACCCGAGAAGTCATCGTCGGCGCAGTGGCCGAACTGGTGGTCATAAGAAAACCACCTAACCGAAGAGTCTGACCAGCGGCCAAGGCTCCTTTGGCGATAGCATCGTCTTTAAAGACGGGATGAGGCATCCTTCCTGACGGCAACGGCACAGAGGAACTCTCAATGAAAGCACCAATGTCGGTGTCAAAACCGGCGGATCTCGGGTAGGGGGTCCCGAACTGTGCGTCTAGGCGGATGGTAACAGGAGCCAAGGGGCATGATGTTTTTACCCTGGTTCGGGCCCTCTCGATGGAGGTAATACCCTACTCCTGCTTGATTAATATTGATGATATGGGTAGTACAAGAGTAGATCTACCACGAGATCAGAGAGGCTAAACCCTAGAAGCTAGCCTATGGTATGATTGTTCTGTCCTAACGGACTAAAACCCTTGGTTTATATAGACACCGAATAGGGTTAGGGTTACACAGAGTCGGTTACAATGGTAGGAGATCTACATATCCGTATCGCCAAGCTTGCCTTCCACGCCAAGGAAAGTCCCATCCGGACACGGGATGAAGTCTTCAATCTTGTATCTTCATAGTCTAGGAGTCCGGCCGAAGATGATAGTTCAGCTATCCGGACACCCCCTAGTCCAGGACTCCCGAAGGAATCTCAAAGTGAATATTTTCATAAGGTTCAGTAGGTTGAGGAGCATCTCTTTTCTCTTCTGGTTGGGGTGAAGATACCCCAAACAAGCCCCTCAAAGGATTAGTTTCCATAGTGACAAGTGACCGAAAATTTCAGCACACTATATAAATGTTTCCTTACCAAGTTCCACTCACCAAAAGCGCTACATTCCCCGGCAACGGCGCCCGAAAAGAGTCTTGATGACCCAAAAGTATAGGGGATCTATCGTAGTCCTTTTGATAAGTAAGAGTGTCGAACCCAACAAGGAGCAGAAGGAAATGATAAGCGGTTTTCGAAGGTTTTCTCTGCAAGCCTTTGAAATAGTAGGTGATAGATAGTTTTGTGATAAGATAAATAGTAACGAGCAAAAAGTAAATAAAGTAAATAACATGCAGCAAGGTGGCCCAATCCTTTATGTAGCAAAGGATAAGCCTGGACAAATTCTAATAATGAATAAGGAGCTCCCGAGGACACATTGGGAATTATCGTCAAGCTAGTCTTCATCACGCTCATATGATTCGCGTTCGGTACTTTGATAATTTGATATGTGGGTGGACCGACACTTGGGTACTGTCCTAACTTGGACAAGCATCCCACTAATGATTAACCCCTATTGCAAGCATCCGCAACTACAAAAAGGAGTATTAAGGTAAACCTAACCACAGCATTAAACATATGGGCCCATATCAACCCCTAACGAAGCAACGCATAAACTAGGGTTTAAGCTTCTGTCACTCTAGCAACCCATCATCTACTTATTACTTCCCTATGCCTTCCTCTAGGCCCAAATAATGGTGAAGTGTTATGTAGTCGACGTTCACATAACACCACTAGAGGAAAGACAACATACATCTCATCAAAATATCGAACGAATACCAAATTCACATGACTACTAATAGCAAGAATTCACCCATGTCCTTAGGAACAAACGTAACTACTCACAAAGCATATTCATGTTCATAATCAGAGGAGTAATAATATGCATAAAGGATCTGAACATATGATCTTCCACCAAGTAAACCAACTAGCATCAACTACAAGGAGTAATCAACACTACTAGCAACCCACAGGTACCAATTTGTGGTTTTGATACAAGATTGGATACAAGAGATGAACTAGGGTTTTAAGAGGAGATGGTGCTGGTGAAGATCTTGATGGAGATTGACCCCCTCTCGATGAGAGGATCGTTGGTGATGATTTCCCCCTCCCGGAGGGAAGTGTCCCCGGCAGAACAGCTCCGCCAGAGCCCTAGATTGATTCCGCCAGGTTCCGCCTCGTGGCGGCGGAGTTTCGTCCGTAAGCTTGCCCACGATTTTTCCAGGGTAAAAGTGATGATATAGCGTAAGATGGGCGCCGAAGCCCACCGGGGCCCAGGAGATAGGGCGCGCCACAGGGGAAGCGCCCACTGCCTCTGGACAGGTGTGAGCCCCAGCCTATTTCTTTTGCTCATAATTTCTTATAAATTCCAAAAAGTTGTTTCGTGGAGTTTTAGGACTTTTGGAGATGTGCAGAATAGGTTTCCAACATTTGCTCCTTTTCCAGCCAGAATTCCAGCTGCCGGCATCCCCCCTCTTCATGATAAACCTTATAAAATAATGGAGAATAGCCATAAGTATTGAGATATAATGTGTAATAACAACCCATAATGCAATAAATATTGATGTAAAAGCATGATGCAAAATGGACGTATCAAAGACGGAGAAGCGAGGGCCCCCCCTAGAAGATCTCAAGGAGACTTTTGAAAATCTGCACGGATTTCAGATCAAGCTCAACCCAGAGAAGTGCGTGTCCGGAGTACCAACCGGCCAGCTCCTCGGCTTCCTGGTCTCTGAACGCGACATCGAGTGCAACCCTGTGAAGATCAAGGCCATCGAGAGAATGGAGAAGCCTACCAGACTGAGAGATGTCCAAAAGTTCATCGGCTGCCTGGCGTCCATCAGTCGTTTCATCAGTCAGCTAGGCGAGAAGGCACTCCCCCTGTACCAGCTCCTGAAGAAAACCACTCACTTCGAGTGGAATGACAAGGCGGATGAGGCTTTTCTCCAGCTCAAGAAGATGTTGACCACGCCGCCTGTCCTGGCCGCGCCGGCTGCTAAAGAGCCCATTCTCCTCTACATCGCTGCAACCAGCCGGGTGGTCAGCACAGTCATAGTAGTTGAGTGCAACGAAGACGGCAAGGTTCTGCCGGTCCAGAGACTGGTCTATTATCTGAGTGAAGTACTATCGGCTTCCAAGCAAAACTACCCCCACTACCAGAAGATGTGCTACGGCGTGCACTTTACCGCCAAGAAGTTAAAGTCGTATTTTCAAGAGCACCCCATCACGGTTGTTTGCACCGCCCCGCTTGCTGAGATCATAGGCAGCCGAGATGCTTCAGGCCGAGTGGCCAAATGGGCCATTGAGTTGGCTCCCCACACCATCTTCTACTAGCCTCGCACCACCATCAAGTCCCAAGCACTGGCCGACTTCCTCATCGACTGGGCCGAGACCCAGTACCTGCCGCCAGCGCCGGACTCCACCCATTGGCAGATGCACTTTGATGGTTCGAAGATTGATACATCTCCAACATATCTATAATTTATGAAGTATTCATGCTATTATATTATCCTTCTAGGATGTTTTATATGCATTTATATGCTATTTTATATGATTTTTGGGACTAACCTATTAACCTAGAGCCCAATGCCAGTTTCTGTTTTTTCCTTGTTTTTAAGTATCGCAGAAAAGGAAAACCAAACGGAGTCAATTGACCTAAAACTTGACGGAGCTTATTTTTGGACCAAAAGAAGGCCATGGAGTAAAAGAGTTGGGCCAGAAGAGTACCGGGCTGCCCACGAGGTGGGGGCGCGCCACCCCCAGGCGCGCCCCTACCTCGTGGACAGCCCGAGATCCTCGACTTGTTGCCGATGCCAAAAGCTCTTATATATACAGAAACCCACAGAACATAACCTAGATCGGGATTTCCGCCGCCGCAAGCCTCTGTAGCCACCGAAAACCAATCTAGACCCATTCCGGCACCCTGCCGGAGGGGGAATTCCTGACCGGTGGCCATCTTCATCATCCCGGCGCTCTCCACGACAAGGAGGGAGTAGTATACATTCGGGGATGAGGGTATGTACCAGTAGCAATGTGTTTGATCCCTCTCTCTCTCGTGTTCTTGATTTGGCATGATCTTGATGTATCGCGAGCTTTCCTATTATAGTTGGATCTTATGATGTTTCTCCCCCTCTACTCTCTTGTAATGGATTGAGTTTTCCCTTTGAAGTTATCTTATTGGATTGAGTCTTTAAGGATTTGAGAACACTTGATGTATGTCTTGCGTGGGATTCCCATGGTGACAATGGGGTATTCTATTGATTCACTTGATGTATGTTTTGGTGATCAACTTGCGGGATCCGTGACCTTGGGAATCTATGCATAGGGGTTGGCACACGTTTTCGTCTTTACTCTCCGGTAGAAACTTTGGGGCACTCTTTGAAGTTCTTTGTGTTGGTTGAATAGATGAATCTGAGATTGTGTGATGCATATCGTATAATCATACCCACTGATACTTGAGGTGGCATTGGAGTATCTAGGTGACATTAGGGTTTTGGTTGATTTGTGTCTTAAGGTGTTATTCTAGTACGAACTCTATGATAGATCGAACGGAAAGAATAGCTTCGTGTTATTTTACTACGGACTCTTGAATAGATCGATTAGAAAGGATAACTTTGAGGTGGTTTCGTACCCTACAATAATCTCTTCGTTTGTTCTGTGTTATTAGTGTTGGAAATATGCCCTAGAGGCAATAATAAAAGCATTATTATTATATTTCCTTGTTCATGATAATTGTCTTTTATTCATGCTACAAGCTGTATTATCCGGAAATCGTAATACGTGTGAATACATAGACTACAATCGTCCTAGTAAGCCTCTAGTTGACTAGCTCGTTGGTCAACAGATAGTCATGGTTTCGACTATGGACATCGATGTCATTGACAACGGGATCACGTCATTAGGAGAATGGCGTGATGGACAAGACAATCCTAAGCATAGCACAAAGATCGTGTAGTTCGTTTTGCTAGAGCTTTTCCAATGTCAAGTATCTCTTCCTTAGACCGTGAGATCGTGTAACTCCGGATACCGTAGGAATGCTTTGGGTGTACCAAACGTCACAACGCAATTGGGTGACTATAAAGGTGCATTATAGGTATCTCCGAAAGTGTCTGTTGGGTTGACACGGATCGAGACAGGGATTTGTCACTCCGTATGACGGAGAGGTATCACTGGGCCCACTCGGTAATGGATCATCATAATGAGCTCAAAGTGATCAAGTGTCTGGTCATGGGATCATGCATTACGGTATGAGTAAAGTGACTTGCCGGTAACGAGACTAAACGAGGTATTGGGATACCGACGATCGAGTCTCGGGCAAGTAACATACCGTCTGACAAAGGGAATAGAATACAGGGTTGCTTGAACCCTAGACATCGTGGTTCATCCGATGACATCATCAAGGAGCATGTGGGAGCCAGCATGGGTATCCAGATCCCACTGTTGGTTATTGACATGAGGCGTCCCGTCATGTCGCATGTCTCCCGACCCGTAGGGTCTACACATAAGGTTCGGTGGCGCTAGGGTTAATAGGAAGACTTGTATGTGATCACCGAATGTTGTTGAGTCCGGATGAGATCCCGGACGTCACGAGGAGTTCGGAATGGTCCGGAGGTAAAGATTTATATATGGGAAGTCGTCAAGCGGACACCGGAAAAGTTTGGGTCATATCGGTATTATGGAGGTCCACGGAAAGGTTCCGGAGGACCACGGAGGGGCCACCCCTTCGGGGGCCACTTGGGCTGCGTGGGATGCAGCCAGCCCCTAGTGGGCTGGGCGCCCCTCCCCTTGGCCCATGCGCCTAGGGTTGAGAGGGAACCCTAAGGCGCCCCTTGCTTGGGGGCAAGCCCCCCCCTTAACCGCCCCCCTCTAGATGCATCTAGAGGGGCCTCCTCCTCCTTCCCCTATAAATAGAGGGGTGGAGGGAGGGCTGCACACACCATTGAAGGCGCAGCCCTCCCTCCCAACACCTCTCCTCCTCCGCATAAGCTTGGCGAAGCCTGCCGAGAACAGTCCTCCATCGCATCACGCCGTCGTGCTGCCATTGGAGTTGTCTTCCTCAACCTCTCCTTCCTCCTTGCTGGATCAAGGCAGAAGGAGGCCGTAAATCCGTCGTGTGTTGAGCGCGGAGGTGCTGTCCGTTCAGCACTTGGTCATCGGTGATCGGAATCACGTTGGGAACGTCTTCATCATCACCACTCCCTCGAACGCTTCCGTACTCGATCTAAAAGTGGTATGTAGATGCAAACTCTCTCTCATGACTCGTTGCTTAGTAGAACTCATAGATGGATCTTGGTGAAACCGTAGGAAAATTTTTAATTTTCTGCAATGTTCCCCAAAAGTGGCATCATGAGCTAGGTCTATGCGTAGTTCTCTTTGCACGAGTAGAACACAATTATTGTGGGCGTGGATCTTGTCAATTTACTTGCCGCTACTAGTCTTATCTTGCTTCCGCGGTATTGTGGTATGAAGCGGCCCGGACCAACCTTACACGTACACTTACGTGAGACCGGTTCCACCGACTAACATGCACTAGTTGCATAAGGTGGCTGGTGGGTGTCTGTCTCTCCTACTTTAGTTGGAGCGGATTCGATGAAAAGGGTCCTTATGAAGGGTAAATAAAAGTTGACAAGATCACGTTGTGGTTATTTCGTAGGTAAGAAAACGTTCTTGCTAGAACCCAATTGCAGCCACGTAAAAGATGCAACAACAATTAGAGGACGTCTAACTTGTTTTTGCAGCAATTGTCATGTGATGTGATATGGCCAAGTTGTGATGAATGATGAATGACATATTGTGATGTATGAGATCATGTTCTTGTAATAGGAATCACGACTTGCATGTCGATGAGTATGACAACCGGCAGGAGCCATAGGAGTTGTCTTTATTTTGTATGACCTGCGTGTCATTGAAGAACGCCATGTAACTTACTTTACTTTATTGCTAAGCGCGTTAGCCATAGAAGTAGAAGTAGTCGTTGGCGTGACAACTTCATGGAGGCACAATGATGGAGATCATGATGATGGAGATCATGGTGTCATGCGGTGACAAGATGATCATGGAGCCTCGAAGATGGAGATCAATGGAGCTTTATGATATTGGCCATATCATGTCACCAATATATAATTGCATGTGATGTTTATTATGTTAATACATATTGTTTACTTAGAACGACGGTAGTAAATAAGATGATCCTTACAACAATTTCAAGAAGTGTTTCCCCTAACGTGCACCGTTGCTAAAGTTAAGTAAGCTTCTAAGCACCACGTGATGATCGGTGTGATGGATTCTTACGTTCACATACAGCGGGTGTAAGACAGATTTACACACGCGAAAACACTTAGGGTTTACTTGACGAGCCTAGCATGTACGGACATGGCCTCGGAACACGGAGACCGAAAGGTCGAACACGAGTCGTATAGAAGATCGATCAACATGAGAATGTTCACCGATGATGACTAGTCCGTCTCACGTGATGATCGGACACGGCCTAGTCGACTCGGATCGTGTAACACTTAGATGACTAGAGGATGTCTAATCTGAGTGGGAGTTCATTTAAATAATTTGATTAGATGAACTTAATTATCATGAACTTAGTCTAAAACTTTTGAATGATATGTCTTGTAGATCAAATGGCCAGCGCTCATGTCAACTTGAACTTCAACGCGTTCCTAGAAAACCAAGCTGAAAGATGGCGGCAACAACTATACGGACTGGGTCCGGAACTTGAGATCATCCTCATAGCTGCCAGAAACAATATGTCCTAGAAGGACCGCTAGGTGGCGCTCCGTCCCGCAGAACCAAGACATTATGAATGCTTGGCAGTCTCGTCTTGATGATTACTCCCTCGTTCGGTGCGGCATGCTTTACAGCTTAGAACCGGGGCTCCAAAAGCGTTTTGAGCATCACGGAGCATATGAGATGTTCGAGGAGCTGAAACTTGTTTTCCAAGCTCACGCCGGGTCGAGAGATATGACATCTCCGACAAGTTCTATAGTTGTAAGATGGAGGAAAACAGTTACATCGGTGAGCACATTCTCAAGATGTCCAGGTTGCACAACCGTATGACCCAGTGAATATTAACCTCCACGATGAGGCGGTCATTGACAGAATCCTCGATCGCTCCCACCAAGCTACAAGAGCTTTGTGATGAACTACAACATGCAGGGGATGGTAAAGACCATTCTGAAGTGTTCTCTATCTTTGAAGTCAGCCGAGGTTGAAATCAAGAAAGAACATCAAGTGTTGATGGTCAATAAGACCACTAAGTTCAAGAAGGTCAAGGGCAAGAAGAACTTCAAGAAGGACGGCAAGGAGGTTGCCGCGCCGATAAGCAAGTTGCGGGAAGAAGTCAAAGAATGGACCCAAGCACGAGGCCGAGTGCTTTTATTGCAAGGGAGGGTCCTTTGGGCGGAACTGCCCCAAATACTTAGCGGACAAGAAGGCCGGCAACACCAAAGGTATATTTGATATACATGTAATTGATGTGTACTTTACCATTACTCGTAGTAACTCCTGGGTATTTGATACGGTGCCGTTGCTCATATTTGTAACTCACGGCAGGAGCTGCGGAATAAGCGGAGGCGGCAAAGGCGAGGTGACGATCTTGCGTCGGGAATGGTTCAGTCGATGTGATCGCCGTCGCACGCTACCTCTTCATTTACCTCTGGGATTAGTTATGAACCTTAATAATTGTTATTTGGTGCCAAGTTTGAGCATGAATATTGTATCTGGATCTCGTTTAATGCGAGATGGCTACTCATTTAAATCTGAGAATAATGGTTGTTCTATTTATATGAGAGATATGTTTTATGGTCATGCTCCGATGGTCAATGGTTTATTCTTAATGAATCTCGAGCGTAGTATTACACATGTTTATAGCGTGAATACCAAAAGATGTAAAGTTGATAACGATAGTCCCACATACTTGTGGCACTCGCCGCCTTGTTCACATTGGTGTCAAGCGCATGAAGAAGCTCCATGCTGATGGACTTTTGGAGTCTTTAGATTATGAATCATTTGACACATGCGAACCATGCCTCATGGGCAAGATGACCAAGACTCCGTTCTCGGAACAATGGGCGAGCAACCAACTTGTTGGAAATCATACATACCGATGTATGCGGTCCAATGGCGTTGAGGCTCATGGAGGATATCGTTATGTTCTCACTTTCACGGATGACTTGAGTAGATATGGGTATGTCTACTTGATGAAACACAAGTCTGAGACCTTTGAAAAGTTCAAGGAATTTCAGAATGAAGTAGAGAATCAACGTGACGAAAGATAAAATTCTTACGATCAGATCGTGGAGGAGAATATTTAAGTCACGAATTTGGTACACACTTAAGAAAATGTGGAATCGTTTCACAACTAACGCCGCTGGAACACCTCAACGAACGGTGTGTCCGAGCGTCGTGTCGCACTCTATTGGATATGGTGCGGTCTATGATGTCTCTTACCGATTTACCGCTATCATTTTGGGGATCGCTCTAGAGACAGCTACATTCACTTTAAATAGGGCACCGTCTAAGTCCGTTGAGGCGACACCGTATGAATTATGGTTTGGGAAGAAACCTAAGCTATCGTTTCTAAAAGTTTGGGGATGCGATGCTTATGTCAAGAAACTTCAACCCGAAAAGCTCGAACCCAAGTCGGAAAAATGCGTCTTCATAGGATACCCTAAAGAAACCATTGGGTATACCTTCTACTTAAGATCCGAGGGCAAGATCTTTGTTGCCAAGAACGGAACCTTTACGGAAAAAGAGTTTCTCTCGAAAGAAGTAAGTGGGAGGAAAGTAGAACTTCGATGAAGTACTACCTCTTGAACAGGATAGTAGTGCAGCTCAGGAAAGTGTTCCTGTGATGCCTACACCAACTGAAGAGGAAATTAATGATGATGATCAAGGTACTTCGGATCAAGTTGCTACTAAACCTCGTAGGTCCACAAGGACACGTTCCGCACTGCAGTGGTGCAGCAACCCTGTCACGGAAATCATGTTGTTAACAACGGTGAACCTTGAACTATGAAGAAGCGATGGCGGGCCCAGATTCCAACAAATGGCTAGAAGCCATGAAATCCGAGATAGAATCCATGTATGAAAACAAAGTGTGGACTTTGGTGACTTGCCCGATGATCGGCGGCGATAGAAAACAAATGGATCTTTAAGAAGAAGGCGGACGCGGATGGTAATGTCACCATCTATAAAGCTCGACTTGTCGCTAAGGGTTATCGGCAAGTTCAAGGGATTGACTACGATGAGACTTTCTCTCCGTGGCGAAGCTTAAGTCCGTCCGAATCATGTTAGCAATTGCCGCATACTATGATTATGAGATATGGCGGATGGACGTCAAAACAGCGTTCCTTAACGGATATCTTAAGGAAGAGCTGTATATGATGCAGCCGGAGGGTTTTGTCGATCCTAAGAATGTCGACAAAGTATGCAAGCTCCAATGATCCATTTATGGGCTGGTGCAAGCATCTCGGAGTTGGAACATTCGCTTTGATGAAATGATCAAAGCGTTTGGGTTTATCTTGAGACTTATGGAGAAGCTGCGTTTACAAGAAAGTGAGTGGGAGCTCAGAGCATTTCTCATATTATATGTAGATGACATACTTTTGATGGGAAATGATATAGAATTCTTGGATAGCATTAAGGCCTACTTGAACAAGTGTTTTCAATGAAGGACCTTGGAGAAGCTGCTTATATATTAGGCATCAAGATCTATAGAGATAGATCGAGGCGCCTCATAGGTCTTTCACAAAGCACATACCTTGATAAGATTTTGAAGAAGTTCAAAATGGATTAGTCCAAGAAAGGGTTCTTGCTCAGATTGCAAGGTGTGAGATTGAGCTCAGCTCAATGCCCGACCACGACAAAAGATAAAGAAGAGATGAGTGTCATCCCTATGCCTCAGCCATAGGATCTATTATGTATGCCATGCTGTGTACCGGACTGATGTAAACCTTGCCGTAAGTTTGGTAGGAAGGTACCAAAGTAATCCCGCAAGGAACACTGGACAGCGGTCAAGAATATCTGAAGTACCGAAAGGACAAAGGACATGTTTCGTTTATGGAGGTGACGAAGAGCTCGTCATAAAGGGTTACGTCGGCGCTAGCTTCGACACGATCTGGATGACTCAAAGTCACAAACCGGATCGTGTATATGTTGAATGGTGGAGCGATGGCTGGTGCAGGCTGCAAGCGAAGCGTCGTGGCGGGATCTACATGTGAAGCGGAGTACATGGCAGCCTCGGAGGCAGCGCATGAAGCAATTTGGGTGAAGGAGTTCATCACCGACCTAGGAGTCATACCCAATGCGTCGGGGCCGATCAAACTCTTCTGTGACAACACCGGAGCTATTGCCCTTGCCAAGGAGCCCAGTTTCACAAGAAGACCAAGCACATCAAGCGTCGCTTCAACTCCATCCGTGAAAATGTTCAAGATGGAGACATAGAAATTTGTAAAGTGCACACGGATCTGAATGTCGCAGATCCGTTGACTAAACCTCTCTCATGGGCAAAACATGATCAACACCGAACTCTATGGGTGTTCGATTCATCACAATGTAACTAGATTATTGACTCTAGTGCAAGTGGGAGACTGTTGGAAATATGCCCTAGAGGCAATAATAAAAGCATTATTATTATATTTCCTTGTTCATGATAATTGTCTTTTATTCATGCTACAACTGTATTATCCGGAAATCGTAATACACGTGTGAATACATAGACTACAATCGTCCTAGTAAGCCTCTAGTTGACTAGCTCGTTGGTCAACAGATAGTCATGGTTTCCTGACTATGGACATCAGATGTCATTGACAACGGGATCACGTCATTAGGAGAATGACGTGATGGACAAGACCCAATCCTAAGCATAGCACAAAGATCGTGTAGTTCGTTTTGCTAGAGCTTTTCCAATGTCAAGTATCTCTTCCTTAGACCGTGAGATCGTGTAACTCCCGGATACCGTAGGAATGCTTTGGGTGTACCAAACGTCACAACGTAACTAGGTGACTATAAAGGTGCATTACAGGTATCTCCGAAAGTGTCTGTTGGGTTGACACGGATCGAGACAGGGATTTGTCACTCCGTATGACGGAGAGGTATCACTGGGCCCACTCGGTAATGCATCATCATAATGAGCTCAAAGTGATCAAGTGTCCGGTCACGGGATCATGCATTCTGATGCGAGTAAAGTGACTTGCGATAACGAGACTAAGCGAGGTATTGGGATACCGACGATCGAGTCTCGGGCAAGTAACATACCGTCGACAAAGGGAATAGAATACGGGTTGCTTGAACCCTAGACATCGTGGTTCATCCGATGACATCATCAAGGAGCATGTAGGAGCCAGCATGGGTATCCAGATCCCGCTGTTGGTTATTGACCGAGGCGTCCGGTCATATCGCATGTCTCCCGACCCGTAGGGTCTACACACTTAAGGTTCGGTGGCGATAGGGTTAATAGGAAGACTTGTATGTGATCACGAATGTTGTTGAGTCCGGATGAGATCCGGACGTCACGAGGAGTTCGGAATGGTCGGAGGTAAAGATTTATATATGGGAAGTCGTCAAGCGGACACGAAAAGTTTGGTCATATCGGTATTATGGAGGGTCCACCGAAAGGTTTGGAGGACCACCGGGAGGGGCCACTTGGGCTGCGTGGGATGCAGCCAGCCCCTAGTGGGCTGGGCGCACCCTCCCTTGGCCCATGCGCCTAGGGTTGAGAGGGAGGAACCCTAAGGGGCGCCCCTTGGGGGCAAGCCCCCCTCCCTCCCCCCCTCTAGATGCATCTAGAGGGGCCGCCCTCCTCCTTTCCCCTATAAATAGAGGGTGGAGGGAGGCTGCACACACCATTGAAGGCGCAGCCCTCCCTCCCAACACCTCTCCTCCTCCGCATAAGCTTGGCGAAGCCTGTGCCGGAGAACAACATCCATCGCATCACGCCGTCGTGCTGCCATTGGAGTTGTCTTCCTCAACCTCTCCTTCCTCCTTGCTGGATCAAGGCGAAGGAGACGCCGTAAATCCCGTCACGTGTGTTGAACGCGGAGGTGCTGTCCGTTCAGCACTTGGTCATCGGTGATCGGAATCACGTTGGGAACGTCTTCATCATCACCACTCCCTCGAGCGCTTCCGTACTCGATCTACAAGTGGTATGTAGATGCAAACTCTCTCTCATGACTCGTTGCTTAGTAGAACTCATAGATGGATCTTGGTGAAACCGTAGGAAAAATTTTAATTTTCTGCAACGTTCCCCAGCAATTAGTAACTTTGGAGTGACTCTTTGTTGCATGTTGAGGGATAGTTATATGATCCAATTATGTTATTATTGTTGAGAGAACTTGAACTAGTGAAAGTATGAACCCTAGGCCTTGTTTCAATGCATTGCAATACCGTTTGTGCTCACTTTTATCATTAGTTACCTTGCTGTTTTTATATTTTCATATTACAAAAAACCTATATCTACCATCCATATTGCACTTGTATCACCATCTCTTCGCCGAACTAGTGCACCTATACAATTTACCATTGTATTGGGTGTGTTGGGGACACAAGAGACTCTTTGTTATTTGGTTGCAGGGTTGCTTGTAGGGCTGGACTAACGAGCAGCTCGGCTTGCTAAGCTTGTACTCGTTAAGCTCGTGCTCGTTAAGGCTCAGCTCGTTAAGCTCGTTAAGATTAACGAGCAGAAAACCCTGCTCGGCTCGACTCGTTTGAAGCTCGTTAAGCTCGTGAGCGCTTGCGACACTACAACAAAAACCCACCTATACCAACGCATGTCTACCAACAATATAATAGCATCCGTTGTTTGTTGAACAGCCCCCACCTCCTTTTTTTTCGTGGACCAATCCTCACCTCCCGCACCTGAAAACTCCATGTTCCTTGAAAAAAGGAGCAAACCTCCCCGTATCTCACCTCCACCACCCATGCCTCCTCGTCCATCCAAATATCACGCAGAAACCAAAATAAATCTATACACCGTCTCTCTCTCTCTCTCTCTTCCCTCGATTCTCTCTCACACCAGATCCCCTTTACCACGACTCCGCACGGCTCTGCCGCCGCCATTTCCAAGTCGGGCGAGATCCAGCGCTCTTCCATATCTTCTCTCACTGGCCCGGGTTGCCCTCCACGCCTATGTACGCGCCCCTGCAGCAACCGTTGTCGCCATGGTCGCTGGCGCGGTTGTCGTGCCTCCTCTAGTTGGAATCTCGGCATGCGCTGCTGCCAGCTCGGCTTCTCATCCTCTGAAGTAGCGACGTCCTCTGGGAGCCTGCAGCAACCATGGGTCGCCGGTGTGGCTACTTCATCTCCTAGGCCCACTTCCACGCATCTCCGCACGCGCTGCCATCGGCTCGAGCTCGACGGTGCTCGGCCTCGGCAACCTCGACTCCGGTCCGGGGGACTCCGCCGATGATTCAGTAAGGCACCTTCTTGTCCTCTGTTCCTACCCTCTCAGGAGCTTTTGTGTGGCATGGCCATCGTGTCTATTTACCGGCCATTGCAACCTTAATCATTCGCCTGATCCACTGCATGTCAGCATGTTTCATCTGTGCACTGAAATTCAGCTAGCTACTATTTGTCGTTGCGGCGTCATAGACCATCTTGCCGGAGCACGGCTGCATAACAACTCATAACGGTTATTGTCTTATTGACCATGCTGGAGGCCTAATCCACTTAACCTTTCTAGTTATTCAGTTTTGGGCTTGCGTCTTTTAATGTGCAATCTAGTTCTGCACATAAGTTGTTTCTAATTGGGCTGATCTATTTGTATGTATCACTCAGTGATTGACCACTTATCTGTATGTGTTAATTCAGGAAGAACGTCTGCGTCCTCTTTTTCTCAATAGTTCTTTCTTATGATGCATTAGCATTTAATTTTCTTACTGCTAGGTGCGTGGATGAATCCCTAGTGATTTGCTTTTCATCCATTGTGTAATACTCTAGGAATAAGTCTTATATGCATCTATCCGTCCAGGTATTCCTCTTTATCATATAGTATAATCCTTAATTTCATCTTCCCTTGCAGGTTGCGAAATTGACCTTGCTTCAGCCAACTTGCGGGTGAGTTCTTCTTTTTCTCAATAGGTACATTAATACACCATAATCTAGAATGTAAGAAATTATCGGTATTCGTTTTGTTATCCAAATTCTTAGGCTGGGAACAGTTCTTGCATTCATATATTACAGAAGGTAAATCATTGCATAATCAGTAGAATGTTTAGTTGAATGTTGCATGAAATATGAAACATATTCTTGACATCTAAAATCTGAACTTGTTTCATGCAGTTATCTTAATTCAACTTCAGCCACATCTGATTTGCAGAATTCTTTGTACTTGCTTGTATTAATCGTCTGCCAATCGTCGCCCCACCTAAAGCTACACGAAAGATGAGCCCCCACATAAGTAAGCTGCTCTCTCCCTGTACATTGGCATATTTTCCACTAGTTTGTTGAATGTGAAACACGACAACGACACTACTATTGTTCCTGCTAGAAAGGTAGTACAGGAATTGTAGTTGACTCGACTGAAGTCAAATTAAGTATATCCATCTAGCATAATCATGCACATAAGTCATTCAAGAAAATAAATGATGATATTCATAGTTTTGCATCATATGCTTGATTCAACTGAACCAGCAAAAACAAATAAACCGCGCAAAAGATAGTACAAAACACTGGTGAAGTTATTCTGACACATGCAATTTTAAAATTGCATGTGTTTGCAAGAGACTAGATGTCAAGCCAACATCATGCTCTACTACTTCACCTTCATTGGTGTATTGCCTTGTTGAACTTTGACATAGTATGTCGCTACTTCGCAAAAAACCTAAAAAAACAAATCCATGACACCTTGTACAAAGGAAAGTTCAGGAAAAAAATTATACAATTGAAAACATATTTGTCCTCTGGTGGATGTTTCCAACTACCATAAATGGACGGGTTCCTATATTGAGTTGTCCCACTAACATGCTAAGAAAAGAAAGGGATTTTAGCATTCTTATAAATACAAATGATAAATACATTTCTTGTTACTTACAAGTTGTAAGTTAAAGGAAATTATAATAACATTGCGCAAACTACAATACAAGTTAGATTTCACCCATGATTTTTCAAGCTTGGTTGTTGGCAACGGTTTATGTAATTGAGGTTGTTAACTTGGTAAATGAACTACTATGCAAGTTAGATTACACATATGATTGTGGGTAAAGTGTGTTGATGTTGCAATAGAAAATTTTGATTAGTTGATACGACCACTCAAAAACATTACAAGTATTGGTCATGCTGCTGGATTTGCTATCATGTGGCCTTCAACCTTTGTATGTTGCTTATCTTTTAAATTTTATTGTTGTAATGTCCCGAATTGTTTCCTTCTCTAATGATATAATCCTCTTGTCTATTTTTGTTGTTGTAGATTGTTGAGATAAATGGATGATGCATGGCTAAAGCGTTGATTGCAAGGCGGAGAATGGGTCTACTATCTGATAGTTTTTACATTAATATTTCAGAATGTAATTTTCATGATCGATGTATAGAAATCATGTACATACTATTTGGATTGTGTTTAGTGTAATGCAACAGAGTTGATTTAATATATGAGATCTTTCTGGTTACTAGATTGCTGCTCCGTGCACTCTTAGCATTGACCTAGTAATTGTTAGGAATATATAAATACTAATGGTTCAAGTTATCTAGGAACGTCTCTCCATTTCTGCATTTTAGCCACCAACGCATAAGAAGTGTTGCAGGGCTGTAACTATATCTGTTGCTATCTTGCAACGCTTATTCATGTCGATTACCAACGCAACTATATATGTTGCTATAGACCCTTGCAACGCCACCAACGACAACACATATAAATCCGTTGGGTTAGACCTTAGCAACGATTATATGGACCTAGGGCAACACATTGATGCGTTGCTAACGGGGGGTTCATGTTGTAGTGCGAGCGCTCGTTAACAGATTATAATGTTTTACGATATACATAATGAATGTGTAGGTATGTTTTTCAAGATAAAATATTGTGACTACAAAAAGAAATGAAGTAGTATGTTGCCTCATATGTCTATTAGATTAAATAGATGGGTTGAGATGCAATAAAAAGTTTGTCACGTAATATGAAAATATATGTTGTGTTGTTACTAACGAGCTTAATGAGCTACTCGTGAAACTCGTTAGCTCGCTCGTTAAGCTCGTTAAGCTTAACGAGCTAAAATCAATGATTGGCTCTGTTCATTAAGAAGCGAGCTATGAGCTTAACGAGCCGAACTATCGAGCGTACATTAAGCTCGCGAGCTACGAGCTTTTGGTCCAGCCCTAGTTGCTTGAGAGATACCATCTTCATCCTACGCCTCCCACAGATTGATAAACCTTAGGTCATCCACTTGAGGGAAACTTGCTACTTTCCTACAAACCTCTGCACTTGGAGGCCCAACAACGTCTACAAGAAGAAGGTTGTGTAGTAGACATCAAGAAGTTTAAAGGCGCCGCTGCAAGCAGGTTAGTGCTTGAAGGTATATGTTTAGATCTTGCAATCGAATCTTTTAGTTTCTTGTTTTATCAATAGTTTAGTCTATAAAAGAAAACTGCAAAAAATGGAATTAAGTGTGCCTCATATGCTTCATCTTTTTAATGTCTTTCGTGAAAATGATGGGAAGGAAAATTGTGCTCAAGTGCTAGAAGAAGAATTACAAAGAATGCTTGGCATAAAATATGTGAATGATGAGTTCTTTGAATACCCATGATGCTAATGATATGCAAAGCCACAAGCTTGGGGATGCTATGTTTGATGAAGATGATATGTTTAGTCCCCCAAGTTTTGATGAGCAAATTTATTATGATGAAAGCATGCCTCGTATTTATGATGATTATTGTGACGACACGTATGCTATAAAGAATAAAGATAACCATGAAAATTGTCATCATGATTTTAATTTTCAATTGGATTATGCTTCACATGATAGTTATTTTGTTGAGTTTGCTTCCACTACTATTGATGAGAATAAATTTGCTTATGTGGAGAGTAGTAAAATTTCTATGCAAGTAGATCATGAAAAGAATGCTTTATGTGCTGGTTATATGGTTGAATTCATTCATGATGCTACTGAAAATTATTATGAGAGAGGATCACATGCTTCTACATATTGCAATAATATCAAGTTTCCTCTCTATGTGTCGAAAATTTTGAAGTTATGCTTGTTTTGCCTTCCTATGCTAGTTGATTATTGTTCCCATAAGTTGTTTGCTCACAAAATCCCTATGCATAGGAATGTTGGGGAACGTTGCAGAAAATAAAAAAATTCCTACGGTTTCACCAAGATCAATCTATGAGTTCATCTAGCAACGAGAGAGAGGAGTGCATCTACATACCTTGTAGATCGAGCGGAAGCGTTCAAGGGAACGGGGTTGAGGGAGTCGTACTCGTCGTGATCCAAATCACCGGAGATCCTAGCGCCGAACGTACGGCACCTCCGCGTTCAACACACGTACGGTCAGTGTGACGTCTCCTCCTTCTTGAACCAGCAAGGGGGAAGGAGAGGTTGATGAAGATCCAGCAGCACGACGGCGTGGTGGTGGATGCAGCAGGGATCCCGGCAGGGCTTTGCCAAGCGTCTGCGGGAGGGAGAGGTGTAGCAAGGGAGAAGGGAGGCGCCAAGTGCAAGGGTGCGGCTTCCCTCCCCCCCCCCCTCTATATATAGGGTCCCCAGGGGGGGCGCCGGCCCTAGGAGATGGGATCTCCTAGGGGGGGCGGCGGCCAAGGGGGGTGCCTTGCCCCCCAAGGCAAGTGGAGGCGCCCCCCCTAGGTTCCCAACCCTAGGCGCAGGGGCCCAAGGGGCGCACCAGCCCACCAGGCTGGTTCCCTCCCACTTCAGCCCATGGGGCCCTCCGGATAGGTGGCCCCACCTGGTGGACCCCGGGACCCTTCCGGTGGTCCCGGTACAATACCGGTAACCCCCGAAACTTTCCCGACGGCCGAAACTGGACTTCCCATATACAATTATTTACCTCCGGACCATTCCGGAACTCCTCGTGACGTCCGGGATCTCATCCGGACTCGAACAACTTCGGTTTGCTGCATACTAATATCTCTACAACCCTAGCGCCACCGAACCTTATGTGTAGACCCTACGGGTTCGGAGACACGTAGACATGACCGAGACGGCTCTCCGGTCAATAACCAACAGCGGATCTGGATACCCATGTTGGCTCCCACATGCTCCTCGATGATCTCATCGGATGAACCACGATGTCGAGGATTCAAGCAACCCCGTATACAATTCCCTTTGTCAATCGGTATGTTACTTGCCCGGGATTCGATTGTCGGTATCCCAATACCTCGTTCAATCTCGTTACGGGCAAGTCACTTTACTCCTACCGTAATGCATGATCCCGTGACCAGACACTTGGTCACTTTGAGCTCATTATGATGATGCATTATCTAGTGGGCCCAGAGATACCTCTGCATCATACAGAGTGACAAATACCAGTCTCGATCCGTGTCAACCCAACAGATACTTTCGGAGATACCCGTAGTATACCTTTATAGTCACCCAGTTACGTTGTGACGTTTGGTACACCCAAAGCACTCCTACGGTATCCGGGAGTTACACGATCTCATGGTCTAAGGAAAAAATACTTAACATTGAAAAGCTCTAGCAAACGAACTACACGATCTTGTGCTATGCTTAGGATTGGGTCTTGTTCATCACATCATTCTCCTAATGATGTGATCTCGTTATCAATGACATCCAATGTCCATAGTCAGGAAACCATGAATATCTCTTGATCAACGGGCTAGTCAACTAGAGGCTCACTAGGGACATATTGTGGTCTAAGTATTCACACATGTATTACGATTTCCGGATAACACAATTATAGCATGAATAAAAGACAATTATCATGAACAAGGAAATATAATAATAATCCTTTTATTATTGCCTCTAGGGCATATTTCCAACAGTCTCCCACTTGCACTAGAGTCAATAATCTAGTTACATTGTGATGAATCGAACACCCATAGAGTTATGGTGTTGATCATGTTTTGCTCGCGGAAGAGGTTTAGTCAACGGATCTGCGACATTCAGATCTGTATGTACTTTGCAAATATCTATGTCTCCATCTTGAACATTTTCACGGATGGAGTTGAAACGATGCTTGATGTGCCTGGTCTTCTTGTGAAACATGGGCTCCTTGGCAAGGGCAATAGCTCCAGTGTTGTCACAGAAGAGAGTGATCGGCCCCGACGCATTGGGTATGACTCCTAGGTCGGTGATGAACTCCTTCATCCATATTGCTTCATGCGCTGCCTCCGAGGCTGCCATGTACTCCGCTTCACATGTAGATCCCGCCACGACGCTCTGCTTGCAACTGCACCAACTTACTGCTCCACGATTCAACATATACACGTATCCGGTTTGTGACTTAGAGTCATCCAGATCTGTGTCGAAGCTAGCATCGACGTAACCCTTTACGACGAGCTCTTTGTCACCTCCATAAACGAGAAACATGTCCTTTGTCCTTTTCGGTACTTCAGGATATTCTTGACCATTGTCCAAAGTCCCTTGCGGGATTACTTTGGTACCTTCCTACCAAACTTACGGCAAGGTTTACATCAGTCCAGTACACAGCATGGCATACATAATAGATCCTATGGCTGAGGCATAGGGGATGACACTCATCTCTTGTTTATCTTCTATCGTGGTCGGGCATTGAGCCGAGCTCAATCTCACACCTTGCAATACAGGCAAGAACCCTTTCTTGGACTGATCCATATTGAACTTCTTCAATATCTTATCAAGGTATGTGCTTTGTGAAAGACCTATGAGGCGTCTCGATCTATCCCTATAGATCTTGATGCCTAATATGTAAGCAGCTTCTCCAAGGTCCTTCATCGAAAAACACTTATTCAAGTAGGCCTTAATGTTGTCCAAGAGTTCTATATCATTTCCCATCAAGAGTATGTCATCTACATATAATATGAGAAATGCTACATCGCTCCCACTCACTTTCTTGTAAACGCAGGCTTCTCCATAAGTCTGCATAAACCCAAATGCTTTGATCATCTCATCAAAGAGAATGTTCCAACTCCGAGATGCTTGCACCAGTCCATAAATGGATCGCTGGAGCTTGCATACCTTGTTAGCATTCTTAGGGTCGACAAAACCTTCCGGCTGCATCATATACAGTTCTTCCTTAAGATAGCCGTTAAGGAATGCCGTTTTGACGTCCATCTGCCATATCTCATAATCACAGTATGCGGCAATTGCTAACATGATTCGGACGGACTTCAGCTTCGCTACGGGAGATAAAGTCTCATCGTAGTCAACCCCTTGAACTTGTCGATAACCCTTAGCGACAAGTCGAGCTTTATAGATGGTAACATTACCATCTGCGTCCGTCTTCTTCTTAAAGATCAATTTGTTTTCTATCGCTCACCGATCATCGGGCAAGTATGTCAAAGTCCATACTTTGTTTTCATACATGGATTCTATCTCGGATTGCATGGCTTCAAGCCATTTGTTGGAATCTGGGCCCGCCATCGCTTCTTCATAGTTCGAAGGTTCACTATTTTCTAACAACATGATTTCCAGGACAGGGTTGCCATACCACTCTGGCGTGGAACGTGTCCTTGTAGACCTACGAAGTTCAGTAGCAACTTGATCCGAAGTACCTTGATCGTCATCATTAATTTCCTCTCCAGTCGGTGTAGGCACCACAGGAACAATTTCCTGAGCTGCTCTACTTTCCGGTTCAAGAGGTAGTACTTCATCGAGTTCTACTTTCCTCCCACTTACTCCTTTCGAGAGAAACTCTTTTCGAAAGGATCCATTCTTGGCAACAAAGATCTTGCCTTCGGATCTAAGGTAGAAGGTATACCCAATGGTTTCCTTAGGGTATCCTATGAAGACGCATTTTTCCGACTTGGGTTCGAGCTTTTCAGGTTGAAGTTTCTTGACATAAGCATCGCATCCCCAAACTTTTAGAAACGACAGCTTAGGTTTCTTCCCAAACCATAATTCATATGGTGTCGTCTCAACGGATTTAGACGGAGCCCTATTTAAAGTGAATGTAGCTGTCTCTAGAGCGTATCCCCAAAATGATAGCGGTAAATCGGTAAGAGACATCATAGATCGCACCATATCCAATAGAGTGCGATTACGACGTTCGGACACACCGTTACGCTGAGGTGTTCCAGGCGGCGTGAGTTGTGAAACGATTCCACATTTACTTAAGTGCGTACCAAATTCGTGACTTAAATATTCTCCTACACGATCTGATCGTAGTAACTTTATCTTACGGTCACGTTGATTCTCTACCTCATTCTGAAATTCCTTGAACTTTTCAAAGGTCTCAGACTTGTGTTTCATCAAGTAGACATACCCATATCTACTCAATTCGTCAGTGAGAGTGAGAACATAACGATATCCTCCGCGAGCCTCAACGCTCATTGGACCGCACACATCAGTATGTATGATTTCCAATAAGTTGGTTGCTCGCTCCATTGTTCCTGAGAACGGAGTCTTGGTCATTTTGCCCATGAGGCATGGTTCGCATGTGTCAAATGATTCATAATTGAGAGACTCTAAAAGTCCATCAGCATGGAGCTTCTTCATGTGCTTGACACCAATGTGACCAAGGCTGCAGTGCCACAAGTATGTGGGACTATCGTTATCAACTTTACATCTTTTGGTATTCACACTATCAATATGTGTAACACCACGTTCGAGATTCATTAAGAATAAACCATTGACCATCGGGGCATGACCATAAAACATATCTCTCATATAAATAGAACAACCATTATTCTTCGATTTAAATGAGTAGCCATCTCATATTAAACGAGATCCAGATACAATGTTCATGCTCAAACTTGGCACTAAATAACAATTATTGAGGTTTAAAACTAATCCGTAGGGTAAATGTAGAGGTAGCGTGCCGACGGCGATCACATCGACCTTGGAACCATTCCCGACGCGCATCGTTACCTTGTCCTTCGCCAGTCTCCGCTTATTCCGCAGCTCCTGCTTTGAGTTACAAATATGAGCAACGGCACCGGTATAATATACCCAGGAGCTACTACGAGCACTGGTAAGGTACACATCAATTACATGTATATCACATATACCTTTAGTGTTGCCGGCCTTCTTGTCCGCTAAGTATTTGGGACAGTTCCGCTTCCAGTGGCCCTTCCCTTTGCAATAAAAGCACTCAGTCTCAGGCTTGGGTCCATTCTTTGACGTCTTCCCGGCAACTGGCTTACCGGGTGCGGCAACATCCTTGTCGTCCTTCTTGAAGTTCTTCTTACCCTTGCCTTTCTTGAACTTGGTGGTTTTATTGACCATCAACACTTGATGTTCCTCTTTGATTTCTACCTCTGCTGACTTCAGCATTGAAAATACTTCAGGAATAGTTTTCACCATCCCCTGCATATTGTAGTTCATCACAAAGCTCTTGTAGCTCGGTGGGAGCAACTGAAGGATTCTGTCAATGACCGCCTCGTCCGGAGGTTAATATCCACCGGGACAGCGGTTGTGCAACCTGACATTTTGAGTATGTGCTCACTAACAAAACTATTTTCCTCCATCTTACAACTATAGAACTTGTCGGATACTTCATATCTCTCGACCCGGGCGTGAGCTTGGAAAACCATTTTCAACTCCTCGAACATCTCATATGCTCCGTGTTGCTCAAAACGCTTTTGGAGCCCCGTTCTAAGTCAAAAGCATGCCGCCTTGAACGAGGGAGTAATCATCAAGACGTGATTGCCAAGCATTCATAACGTCTTGGTTCTCTGGGATGGGTGCTTCACCTAGCGGTCCTTCTAGGACATATGCTTTCTTGGCAGCTATGAGGATGATCCTCAGGTTCCGGACCCAGTCAGTATAGTTGCTGCCATCATCTTTCAGCTTGGTTTTCTCTAGGAACGCGTTGAATTTCATGTTGACATGAGCGTTGGCCATTTGATCTACAAGACATTTTTGCAAAGATTTTAGACTAAGTTCATGATAATTAAGTTCATCTAATCAAATTATTTAATGAACTCCCACTCAGATTAGACATCCCTCTAGTCATCTAAGTGTTACAAGATCCGAGTCGACTAGGCCGTGTCCGATCATCACGTGAGATGGACTAGTCATCATCGGTGAACATCTCCATGTTGATCGTATCTTCCATACGACTCATGTTCGACCTTTCGGTCTCTGTGTTCCGAGGCCATGTCTGTACATGCTAGGCTCGTCAAGTTAACCTAAGTGTTTTGCATGTGTAAATCTGTCTTACACCCGTTGTATGTGGATGTTAGAATCTATCACACCCGATCATCACGTGGTGCTTCGAAACAACAAACTGTTGCAACGGCGCACAGTTAGGGGAAACACTTTCTTGAAATTATAATGAGGGATCATCTTATTTACTACTGTCGTTCTAAGTAAACAAGATGCAAAAACATGATAAACATCACATGCAATCAAATAGTAGTGACATGATATGGCCAATATCATATAGCTCCTTTGATCTCCATTTTCGGGGCTCCATGATCATCTTCGTCACCGGCATGACACCATGATATCCATCATCATGATCTCCATCATCGTGTCTCCATGAAGTTGCTCGCCAACTATTACTTCTACTACTATAGCTAGCGGTTTAGCAATAAAGTAAAGTAATTACATGGCGTTAAATCATTGACACGCAGGTCATACAATAATTAAGACAACTCCTATGGCTCCTGCCGGTTGTCATACTCATCGACATGCAAGTCGTGATTCCTATTACAAGAACATGATCTCATACATCACAATATATCATTCATCATTCATCACAACTTTTGGCCATATCACATCACAAAGCAATTGCTGCAAAAACAAGTTAGGCGTCCTCTAATTGTTGTTGCATCTTTTACGTGGCTGCAATAGGGTTCTAGCAAGAACATTTTCTTACCTCTGAAAAAGCCACAACGTGATTTGTCAACTTCTATTTACCCTTCATAAGGACCCTTTTCATCGAATCCGCTCCAACTAAAGTGGGAGAGACAGACACCCGCTAGCCACCTTATGCAACTAGTGCATGTCAGTCGGTGGAACCTGTCTCACGTAAGCGTCACGTAAGGTCGGTCCGGGCCGCTTCATCCCACAATACCGCTGAAGCAAAATAAGACTAGTAGTGGCAAGAAAGTTGACAACATCTACGCCCACAACAGATTTGTGTTCTACTCGTGCAAAGAGAACTACGCATAGACCTAGCTCTGATACCACTGTTGGGGAACGTTGCAGAAAATAAAAAAATTCCTACGGTTTCACCAAGATCAATCTATGAGTTCATCTAGCAGTGAGAGAGAGGAGTGCATCTACATACCCTTGTAGATTGAGCGGAAGCGTTCAAGGGAACGGGGTTGAGGGAGTCGTACTCGTCGTGATCCAAACCACCGGAGATCCTAGCGCCGAACGGACGGCACCTCTGCGTTTAACACACGTACGGTCAGCGTGACGCCTCCTCCTTCTTGATCCAGCAAGGGGGAAGGAGAGGTTGATGAAGATCCAGCAGCACGACGGCGTGGTGGTGGATGCAGCAGGGATCCCGGCAGGGCTTCTCCAAGCGTCTGCGGGAGGAGAGGTGTAGCAAGGGGAAGGGAGGCGCCAAGTGCAGCAGTGCGGCTGCCCTCCCCCCCCTCTATATATAGGGTCCCTGTGGGCGCGGCCGTGGAGATGGGATCTCCTAGGGGCGCCGGCCAGGGGTGCCTTGCCCCAAGGCAGTGGGCGCCCCCCCCTAGGGTTCCCAACCCTAGGCGCAGGGGCCCAGGGGGCGCACCAGCCCACCAGGCTGGTTCCTCCCACTTCAACCCATGGGGACCTCCGGATAGGTGGCCCCACCCAGGACCCGGGACCCTTCCGGTGGTCCCAGACAATCCGGTGACCCCGAAACTTTCCCGACGGCCAAACTCGACTTCCCATATACAATTCTTTACCTCCGACCATTCGGAACTCCTCGTGACGTCCGGGATCTCATCCGGACTCAACAACTTTCGGTTTGCTGCATACTCATATCTCTACAACCCTAGCGTCACCGAACCTTAAGTGTGTAGACCCTACGGGTTCGGGAGACACGTAGACATGACCGAGACGGCTCTCCGGTCAATAACCAACAACGGATCTGGATACCCATGTTGGCTCCCACATGCTCCTCGATGATCTCATCGGATGAACCACGATGTCGAGGATTCAAGCAACCCCGTATACAATTCCCTTTGTCAATCGGTATGTTACTTGCCCGAGATTCGATCGTCGGTAGCCCAATACCTCGTTCAATCTCGTTACATCGCAAGTCACTTTACTCATCCGTAATGCATGATCCCGTGACCAGACACTTGGTCACTTTGAGCTCATTATGATGATGCATTACCGAGTGGGCCCAGAGATACCTCTCCGTCATACGGAGTGACAAATCCTAGTCTTGATCCGTGTCAACCCAACAAATACTTTTAGAGATACCCGTAGTATACCTTTATAGTCACCCAGTTACGTTGTGACATTTGGTACACCCAAAGCACTCCTACGGTATCCGGGAGTTACACGATCTGATGGTCTAAGGAAAAAATACTTGACATTGAAAAGCTCTAGCAAACGAACTACACGATCTTGTGCTATGCTTAGGATTGGGTCTTGTCCATCACATCATTCTCCTAATGATGTGATCTCGTTATCAGTGACATCCAATGTCCATAGTCAGGAAACCATGACTATCTGTTGATCAACGGGCTAGTCAACTAGAGGCTCACTAGGGACATATTGTGGTCTAAGTATTCACACATGTATTACGATTTCCGGATAACACAATTATAGCATGAATAAAAGACAATTATCATGAACAAGGAAATATAATAATAATCCTTTTGTTATTGCCTCTAGGGCATATTTCCAACAAGGAAGTGGGTTAGACTTAAATGTGCTCATATTCTTCATGATGCTCTTTTTATGTTTCAATTCTTATCTTTTATGTGAGCATCATTGAAATCATCATGCCTAGCTAGGGGTGTTAAACGTTAGCGCTTGTTGGGAGGCAACCCAATTTTATTTTTGTTCTTTGACTTTTGCTCCTGTTTAGTAATAAATATTTCATATACACTCTATTTAGATGTGGTTTTATGTTTTAGTTAGTGTTTGTGCCAAGTAGAACCTTTGGGAAGACTTGGGTGAAGTCTTTGCGATCTTGCTGTTAAAAAACAGAAACTTTTGCGCTCTATAGATTAGCTGCCATTTTTTTATTGGAGAGTGATTTTAGGTTGATTCTTTTTGAAGATGATTAATAGACAAATTTCTCAGGTCCACCAATTTATTTCAGAATTTTGGAGTTACAGAAGTATTCGAATGATACAGATTACTACAGACTGTTCTGTTTTTGACAGATTTTGTTTTCTATGTGTTGTTTGCTTATTTTGATGAATCTATGAGTAGTATCGGAGGATATGAACCATAGAGAAGTTGGAATACAGTAGATATTACATCAATATGAATTTGGAATGAGTTCACAACTGTACCTAAGTGGTGATTTATTTTCTTATACTAACGGAGCTTACAAGTTTTCTGTTGAGTTTTGTGTTGTGAAGTTTTCAAGTTTTGGGTAAAGATTCGATGGACTATGGAATAAGGAGTGGCAAGAGCCTAAGCTTGGGGATGCCCAAGGCACCCCAAGGCAATATTCAAGGACAACCAAGAGCCTAAGCTTGGGGATGCCCCAGATGGCATCCCCTCTTTCGTCTTCGTTCATCGGTGAGCTATATTTTTATTCACCACATGATATGTGTTTTGCTTGGAGCGTCATTTTATTTTGTTAGTATTTGCTTGCTCTTATTTAGAATAATGTTTTGCATCTCTAGTTTCAATAAAAATGTCAAGGATAGATTTTACCATGCTTATTTTGCAAGTTTCAAAACAGAAAGTTTACCGCTGTTGCAAAAATTCCCTAGAAAAGTCAGAATATGATAAAATGTTGAGCTCTGATAAATTTTCTACAAGTGTGGCAAATTTTCATAATTTTTGGAGTTAGGTAAGTATGATGAATCTTGCATTCTTTACGTACTGTACTGTTTTGGCAGATTGTTGTTTTGTTTGCATATGTTTGCTTGTTTAATGATTCTATTTGAGGATAGGAGTATTAAATATGCAGAGGCATTTAGTATGCGATGTTGAATAATATTTTTAGTGATTTGTTACAGTATAAAATGATAAGGTTTTTGCATTGGTTTATACTAACTTATCTCACGAGTTCTTGTTGAGTTTTGTGTGGATGAAGTTTTTGAGATTTGGGGAAACCGCGATATGAAAGGAATTAAGGAGACACAAAAGCTCAAGCTTGGGGATGCCCAAGGCATCCCTAGTTAATATTTTAAGAAGTCTCAAGCATCTAAGCTTGGGGATGCCCCGGTTGGCATCCCACCTTTCTTCTTCAACAACTATCGGTCAGTTTCGGTTGAGCCTAAGTTTTTGCTTCTTCACATGATATGTGCTATCCTTGCAATGCCATTTTATTTTATTTTGCTTGCTGTTTGAATAAAATACCAGGATCTGAAATTCTTAAATAAGAGAGAGTCTTCACATAGCTACATAATTATTTAACTACTCATTGATCTTCACTTATATCTTTTTGGAGTAGTTTGTCATTTACTCGTGTGCTTCACTTATATCCTATGAGTAAATGGTTGAATGATTTGAACGTCATAAATCTGAAATTATATATGTTTCATATGCCTTTCCCATGGGGAGTAATGCCTTCACATATAAGAAGTAGATGTGGTAATTTTTTTGAAGGTTAGCAAACATTTTATTGGTCACTTGAACAATTCATGAAAGAATATTGAAGGAAGAGAGATTTCACATATAAATATACTATCTTGGACATCTTCTATGATTGTGAGCCCCATTAATTATTTTCAAACCTGAGCAAATTAGTTGAAGTTGGACAAGGAAGACAACATAATGAGTTATGCTTGGGTATATTGGTATAGAAGTTATATTGTTATGGATCCTCTAACATGTGGCGCTTGCTATTTAGAATCCTCTGCTAGCCAAAATATCTGTACTAAGCGGGAATACTGCTTGTTCATCCAAATTCCTTGAAGCAAGTTTCTTCCATGAGTGTCCACCATATCTACCTATATGCAGTATTTACCTTCCGTTCCAAGTAAGATTGCATGTGCCAAACTCTAATCCTTCAAATAATAATCTGTTTTGTATGCCCGAATCGCTCATGTAGCGACTAGGGGCTGTCAGTATCTTCCATGCTAGGTGGGTTATTCTCATGATGAGTGGACTCCGCTCATCATTCATGAGAAAATGGCTGGTAACTGGGATGCCCAGTCCTATGATCAAAAGATCGAAAACAAATTCGAAATTAATTTAAACAAAACTCCCCCGGGATTGTTGATAGTTGGACGGCACCCGTTGTTTCGGACAAGCCGTGGAGTGTGATTGTTGGTGGAGGGGGAGTAAAATCTTTACCTTTCTGTTTGGGAACTGCCTATAATGTATCTAGTATGGAAGATATTGGGAAATCTTGGTCGTTATGTTGACAATGAAAGCATACCTCTCAAAATTATTTTCATCTCTGTTTTAGCTTCGAGCTCTGGCACCTCTGCAAATCCCTGCTTCCCTCTGTGAAGGGCCTATCTTTTACTTTTATGCAAGAGTTAGTAGTATTCCTTCTCATTCCAACCTGCTTTTTAGTTGGCAAGCATCATGTGGTGGAGAAAGATCTAAGCATATATGGCCATTCAAATATATTTGATCATGAATTATTATTGTTGACAATTATCTATATGATAAATAAGTTGGGAGGCGAAACGTTAAGCCCCTATCTTTCTCTGTGTTTGGTGTATGCTATTTGTTCTAAAAATATGCTTTGAGTGGTAGCAATCATGGAAGACTATATGATAGTTGAGTATGTGGGATTTGCTAAATCAAAGCTCTTACATAGACCCTTCCTGAAAATAAGATGAATTGCAGTTGTTTGATGACTGAGAACTGTTTGTTAGTTTTCAAGAAAGTTTATGATCTATACTTTAACATGTGAATAGCTTGTTACTTGATCATGAGAAGCTTTATGATATGAGCTACTATTATGACATATAATGATGCTAGAAAAGGTGATTGAAATTATCATTGATCAAACTTGTGCACCTGCTAGCATTCACACTTCATAAATTATTTCTTTTATCATTTACCTACTCGAGGACGAGCGAGAATTAAGCTTGAGATGCCGATACGTCTCCAACGTATCTATAATTTATGAAGTATTCATGCTATTATATTATCCTTCTAGGATGTTTTATATGCATTTATATGCTATTTTATATGATTTTGGGACTAACCTATTAACCTAGAGCCCAATGCCGCTTCTGTTTTTTTCCTTGTTTTTAAGTATCGCAGAAAAGGAAAACCAAACGGAGTCCAATTGACCTGAAACTTGACGGAGCTTATTTTTGGACCAGAAGAAGGCCATGGAGAAAAGAGTTGGTCCAGAAGAGTCTCGGGCTGCCCACGAGGGTGGGAGGCGCGCCCACCCCCCTGGGCACGCCCCCCTACCTCATGGACAGCCCGGAGATCCCCCTGACTTGTTCCCGATGCCAAAAGCTCTTATATATACAGAAACCCCCAGAACATAACCTAGATCGGAAGTTCCACCGCCGCAAGCCTATGTAGCCACCGAAAACCAATCTAGACCCGTTCCGGCACCCTGCCGAAGGGGGAATCCCTCACCGGTGGCAATCTTCATCATCCCGGCGCTCTCCGTGACGACGAGGGAGTAGTATACCCTCAGGGCTAAGGGTATGTACCAGTAGCTATGTGTTTGATCTCTCTCTCTCGTGTTCTTGATTTGGCACGATCTTGATGTATCGCGAGCTTTGCTATTATAGTTGGATCTTATGATGTTTCTCCCCCTCTACTCTCTTGTAATGGATTGAGTTTTCCCTTTGAAGTTATCTTATCGGATTGAGTCTTTAAGGATTTGAGAACACTTGATGTATGTCTTGCGTGGGATACCCATGGTGACAATGGGGCATTCTATTGATTCACTTGACGTATGTTTTGGTGATCAACTGCGGGTTCTGTAACCTTGGGAATTTATGCATAGGGGTTGGCACACGTTTTCTTCTTAACTCTTCGGTAGAAACTTTGGGGCACTCTTTGAAGTTCTTTGTGTTGGTTGAATAGATGAATCTGAGATTGTGTGATGCATATCGTATAATCATACCCACTGATACTTGAGGTGGCATTGGAGTATCTAGGTGACATTAGGGTTTTGGTTGATTTGTGTCTTAAGGTGTTATTCTAGTACGAACTCTATGATAGATCGAACGGAAAGAATAGCTCCATGTTATTTTTACTACGGACTCTTGAATAGATTGATCAGAAAGGATAACTTTGAGGTGGTTTCGTACCCTACAATAATCTCTTCGTTTGTTCTGCGCTATTAGTAACTTTGGAGTGACTCTTTGTTTCATGTTGAGGGATAGTTATATGATCCAATTATGTTATTATTGCTGAAAGAACTTGCACCAGTGAAAGTATGAACCCTAGGCCTTGTTTCAACGCATTGCAATACCGCTTGTGCTCACTTTTATCATTAGTTACCTTGCTGTTTTTATATTTTCAGATTACAAAAACCTATATCTACCATCCATATTGCACTTGTATCACCATCTCTTCACCAAACTAGTGCACCTATACAATTTACCATTGTATTGGGTGTGTTGGGGACACAAGAGACTCTTTGTTATTTGGTTGCAGGGTTGCTTGGGAGAGACCATCTTCATCCTACGCCTCCCACGGATTGATAAACCTTAGGTCATCCACTTGAGGGAAACTTGCTACTGTCCTACAAACCTCTGCACTTGGAGGCCCAACAACGTCTACAAGAAGAAGGTTGTGTAGTAGACATCAAAGATGCGCACCGGTTTGGGAGCCGACATCGTCCTCACCTCTCCCAAATGCGACAAGCTCAGATACACACTGCAAATCCATTTTGCTGCCTCCAACAATGTGGCCGAGTACGAGGCACTAGTACACAGACTCCGGCTTGCCAAAGAGCTCGGCATTTGCTGGATTATGTGCTACGGTGACTCCGACTTGGTGGTCCAGCAGTCGTCTGGTGACTGGGACGCCAAGGATGCAAACATGGCAAGCTACCGCTTCCTCGTCCAGCAACTCAGCGGATATTTTCAAGGGCGCGAGTTCCTTCACGTGCCACGAAACGATAATGAGCCAGCCGAAACCCTAGCACAGATCGGCTCCACCCATCAAGCAATACCAATCGGCGTCTCCCTCTAGTGCCTCCGCAAGTCGTCGATCAAGCCTTCTCCAGAATCAGACTCTATCTTCGTGTCGGCTGCTCCAGAAACTGTTGGATCTGACTCAAAGGCTGCTGTAGTCGGCTCGGGGACTTCGGCAGGTGGCTTGGGGACTGCAGAAGTCACACCCGGCCCGGGGACTTCAGATCCCGGCCCGGGGACTGCAGCAGTCGGTCCGGGGACTTTAGTAGTCGGCTCGGGGACTTCAACAACATAGCAAGCGGCGACCGACTCCAACCCGCCACCTCCCAACCCAGCTGCCCTCGTACAAGTGGCCATAGTGGCGGTAGAAGAAATTCAAGCACCATCATGGGCAGAGCCCATCCTCAAGTTTCTGGTGAACAAAGAGCTACCAACCGACGAGATCTCGGCCCGACAGGTGCAACGTCGGGCAGCAGCATACACCATCGTCAACAGGGAACTTGTGAGGCGCGGTGTCAAGTTTCTGGTGTACCAGCGCTGCGTAGAGCCAGAGAAGGGCCAAGCAATCCTCAAGGATATCCACCAAGGCGAGTGTGGCCACCACGCGGCCTCAAGATCACTTGTGGCCAAAGCTTTTCGCCACGGTTTCTTCTGGCCGACTGCTCTAGAAGACGCCAAAGACTTGGTCAAGAAATGCAAAGGGTGCCAGAAGTTCAGTTCCAAGCAACATCTGTCGGCTTCTTCACTCAAGACCATTCCCCTTGCCTGGCCTTTTCCCGTCTGGGGACTGGACATGGTGGGACCATTCAAGACAGCACGCGGCGGCATGACTCATCTGCTCGTCGTCGTGGACAAATTCACCAAGTGGATAGAAACAAAGCCAATCAAGAAGCTGAACGGTCCGACTGCTGTGACTTTCATCGCAGACATCACTACTCGGTACGGCGTACCGCACAGCATCATCACCGACAATGGCACAAATTTCGCCAAAGGCACCTTGGCCCATTTCTGTGCGACGCAGGGTATCCGACTGGACTTAGCGTCCGTTGCCCACCCACAGTCAAACGGCCAGGTTGAGCGAGCAAACAGCCTCATTTTGTCCGGAATCAAGCCCCGACTGGTCGAACCTTTGGAGCGTTCGGCCGGCTGCTGGCTCGACAAGTTGCCGGTCGTCCTCTGGAGTCTGCGCACCACTCCGAACAAGTTAACCGGATTCACGCCCTTCTTCCTTGTATATGGTGTCGAGGCTGTCATCCCAACTGACATCGAGTTCGAATCACCTCGTGTCACCATGTACACGGAGGCGGAGGCAAAGGAAGCACGAGAAGACGGCGTTGATCTGCTGGAAGAGCGCCGGCTGTTGGCATTCAGTCGGTCCGCCATCTACCAGCAGAGTCTACGCCGATACCATAGCTGGAAAGTCAAGCCAAGATCCTTCCAAGAGGGAGACCTTGTGCTCTGGCTGATCCAGCAAACAGCCGGCCATCACAAGCTCTCGGTCCCTTGGGAAGGCCCTTTCATCATCAGCAAAGCCTTGGGCAACAACTCCTACTACCTGATTGATGCCCAGAAGCCCAGGGCACGCAAGAGGGACGACTCCGGCAAGGAAACAGAGCGCCCACGAAATGCAAATCTCCTTCGAAGATTTTACAGTTGATCCAGTATGTACCATGCTACCTTTTGTATTAAGTACGAAGACTTCGGGTCCCTCGAGGAGCACTCGAGGGCTACCCCTTTTTATCTATATGATAAGTATTATGCCTGTGAATGTGTTATTTCATTCCTCCGCCTGAAACCGGGTTCAACTAGTCGGCCCGGGGGCTTGCCGCCTTGTACTATGTCGGTGTTTCCTGCAGTCAGACAAGTAATGTGCAAGCACCTAAGCCCTCTCTTGCCACAAGCCACAGCTCGCAGAGCGGCTGTTCGCTAGGCAAGAGTTAAAGGCAAGAAACAGTGCTCACATGAAAAATGGCTAAGGATCAAAGCATCTACATAGGACAAGCCGACCCTTCTCCTCACCGACCGGCTGCTGAGCAGCCGGCCAGCCGGCTTCCTACTTAGCTTGCAACGTTCCAATCGGCCAAAGTACTTGTCATCCCACAATGGTGAAATACTTGACCAGGACACAGTCTGCAGAGCGGCTGTCCGGCTGGCAAGTAGGAAACTAGGGGAGGGCGGCAAAGGAAAAAAGCCAAGGAACGAAAAGCAAGAAATGTCGAAACTCGGCAAAAGCACAGCGTGTGCATGAAATAATTTACATACCAAAAGGACATCGGCCAATATTCAACATAGTTTGAGTACACCCCGCAGGTGGAATTGTGCAAATTTAACAAAAGTTTGTTGATAAGACTACTAAGCATGAAAAGCTGTGATAAATCGGAGGCCTAGACCAAAGGGGCACCAGGCGAGTCCGGCAGGTTGGTGGAGTCGGGGGCGCCGACTGGTGGAGTGGTCGGCTGGCAAGTCTCGGCTTGGCCGCTTTCAGCAACAGTCAGCATGCTTGCACGCGGCTCGGTGTTGGAGGCGCGGTCGAGTTGAGGCTGGCCGTCCGCTCCGACCTCCGGCGCGTCGTCTTCATCATCCTCGTCTTCCTCGTCCCCCCCTTTGTCGCCGGAGGCGATCTCCTCTGCCGAGTATTCTCCATCATCCGGGTTCAGTCCGAACCATTCTGGCGGAACCTCAACGCCGTTCTCGTTCGGCTTAGGGACGAATTTGCCGGTGTTGGTGTACTCGGCGATCACTGCCGCGCGGATAGTGAGGTCGCGCTCCACCGCTGCCAGTTTGGCGCTAGCTTCCTGCCGAAACGTGGCCAACTGGGCTAGATCTAGCCCAGGATACCACGCCTTGGCGAACTCCAAGGCCCGCCGCGCTCCTGCTCGGGCCGCGGAGCCCTTCCACGCCTCAAGACGGCCGGCGGCCACTTCCAACCAGTCGGCGGTCCGACTGGGCGTGCGTGGGGCTTGCCTGTCTGGCCAGAGGGCGGAGACTGCCTGAGCCCCAACGCGCTGCAGCCGATGGAGCATCCGGTGGGCCGGCTGGAGACGAGCTTGAATGCTCAGGATCTGCTCGCCAAGGGTCCGAGGGGCGTCGGCAGCAATCTGTGCGCCTCCCGCCCTTCGCTCCTCGCGGCAAGCCTCAATGGCCAGGTTGGCGGCGGCAGAATGGCCAGGGAAGAAGTCTACACAAGCAAACAAATAAGTCAGGAGTCATAAGCTAGAAGCCGGCTCGCTCGACAAGCCGACAGTTGGGAAAAGAGAAGAAAGCTCACCGTCGACTATGTCTTTGATCTGGCCGTAATCAGCGGTCAGTGCTGCCTCTGTCTCGGCCCGACCCGTGCGCTCGATCTCGAACTCGGCCAGGAGCTTGGCGTCGTTGTCCTCCGCCTGCTTCAGGGCCGCCTTGTAAAGCTCCACCTGGTCCTTCAGTTCCTTGGCCAGGCGGTCACGCTCCTGGTCCACCTTGTTGCACTCGTCCTCCTTGGCACGCAGTGCGGTGTTGGCTTCGCCCAGTTGCTGCTGCAAGACGGCGTTGGTCTCTGCAAGAGCAAGAAAGGAAAGATATCAACAAATCAAGAAAGAAGAAAAGTAATTACCGGAAGATCCGACCTGACTACTCAGCAGTCGGCTCGCATCTCGGGGACTACAGCCTGCGGGTGCGCTGACGCGCCCCCGCGGAGAAAAGAGGATGGAGTGCATACTCCGGCTTTCCATCAAATCGGCGGTCCGTCGGTCCATCTCCCGGACGTCGGCGTTGAAGGTGGCCGCGCGGATGTTGTGGTAATCCTGCAACGCAGCAACAAAAAGAGAAGTGAGCCAGAGCTCAGAGCCCACTATGAAGTTCGGGCCGCTGCTCGCCAGCGGCCCGAACTCGGGACTACACCCAGCAGTGCTGTTGGCGCTTCACCCAAGATTACAGGAATCAAAAGCAAAAAGCAAGTCGCGTACCCGGACGATGGCCCGCATCTTCACGAACGCCTTCATGCACTGTGAGAGGGCGGCGGCTTCGGCATTAAAATCGGCATGAACATCTTGTGCCGCCTTGATCAAGGCGCTCGTCCCGCCCCCGTGCACCCATTCTGCCGGCGCGGCGCAGGTTGCATCGGCTTCAGGGGACGACGAGCTAGCGCTCCTGACCTCCATCGGCCTCGGCGCCGATACCGCCTTCTCCATCCGACGGTGCACTGGAGTGCGGGCCGTAGGAGCCGAGCCCACCACCAGCTTGCCTCCGGCTGGTGTCACCAATGGGGCGGCCGGCTGGCTGCCCTGGGCATCCACAATCGGTGGTTGCGGAGGCACTTCCACCTCTGGCAAGACAACGTCGCCGCCTTCCCTCTCCATGACCGGCTGCTCATCGCCGGCTCCCCTAGCCGGCACCAAGAACTCTGGCGCCGGTGGCGCAAAGCACAGGGGGTGATGAGCTGCGGGATCTGCTGGCGTGCGGCATCCTCCGCCCCTCCCTTGGTCGCGGCGTCGGCTTGGGCCTTCGCCGCCGTGTCCGCGTCCGCTTGCGCCGCCTTGGCTGCGGCCGCCTTGTCGGCCTCCGCCTTCTTGGCGGTGGCTTCCTTCTCCTCCCGCACCTCCCGTGTGTTCCTCACCCGTGCCTCCCGGAGATCGGCGGCCAGGTCTATACGGCGGTTGTTGGTGGAGCCCTCTGCCGTCCTGAGGACGGAGGCCGAGGTCGACCGCTCAAGAGAGAGCGGGGCCTTGCTAAAGAGAAGGATGATAAGGAAATTTAGAAGGAATCAACAATATAAAAAGTAGAAAGAAGATTCAGAAGGAGTCATCAAGACAAAAAGACAGGAGAGAGGTTGAAGACTTACGCCGACACCATCGGAGGCTGCTTGGGGGCTTTTTGGAACTTGGCCGCCTTCGCGGCGGCCTCGCGCCGCTTGGTCGCAGCGGCCGTGTTCTTGGCCGCGGCGGCCGAGTGCTTGGCCTTCTTGGGGTGGCTGCCGAATAGCAGCACACCTCACTTCGGCCCATCGCCTGGTGCGGTTGGTGCGGCTGAGGAGCTTGTGCCCGCCCTGTCGGAAGGCGGCGGGTGGCGCGGCGCCTCCTCCTCCTATTCCTCCCTCTCGTCGTCATTTGACCAGTCTTCCATGCCTCCTTCTCCTCCGGAGCCGCCTGCTCCACCACCACCGCCTGTGGCATCGTCTTCCAGGACGGCCGCCCCCAAGTCGGGGTCCGCCACGTCGCTCGCGTCTCGGTCCGGCATGAAGTCGATGTTGGCCTCCAGCTGGAGGGGGAGGACCTGCGTCATGGTCGACCTAGTCAGCCGGCAAGAGAGAACCTGGCAATAGAGAAACCGGCAAGAGAGAACCCGGCAATAGAGAACCCGGCAAGTGAGAACCCGGCAAGAGAGAGCCCAACAAGAGGAAAAGAAAAGAATTAAGAGCTTACCATAGGCGGTGGATCTGCGTGGGAGTACGGACGCTTGCCGAACCGCCACTCCTCCGGCTCGAGCTTGAGGTTGGCAATTTCATTCACCAGATAGGCCACCTCAGCAGTCGGCATCTCCTTGGTGCACATCCTACATGGGTCGCGATGCCCACTCATCTGGCTGATGATGTGAGGCCGGCCTTGGAGCGGGAGGACTCGGCGCACCACGAAGGCAAGCAGCAAGTCGGACGCCCTGAGGCCCTCTGACTCCTTCATCACCTTGAGGCGGGCAAAGGCGTAGGGAGACAGCGGCTTCGGCTTGAAGCCCCAATTGGTGTGGCCCGGCCAGGTATTCCCGCACGTTGATGAAGTCGATCGCCGGGTTGACGTTCTTCACGTAGAAGTACGACTTCTGCCACAGCTTCACCGACTGTAACAGCTTGATGGCCGGGAAGGCGTTTCTAGCACCCGGACGCCGTACGGCGATGAAAGCACCACACTGAGCCGCCTCCTCCCTCGCGGAGGTGCCAAGCTTGGTGTAGAAGAAAGCCCCCCAAAGCTCGATGGTGGGGAGGATGCCAAGGTACCCCTCGCAGAGGGTGACAAAAGCCGACAGCAGCACCACCGTGTTCGGTGTGAGGTGGTGCAGCTGAAGTCGATAGAAGGCGAGGAACGAGCGGAGGAAGCCGCTCGCCGGCAGGCCGAAGCCGCGGAGGAAGTGCGAGCGTAAGATGACGTGCTCGCCTTCCTCCGGCATCGGTGAGATCTCATCGGCAGGCGGCAGGCGCGTCTTGATGTAGCCCGCGCCGGGCAGCCACCGCGCGTCGCGGAGGAAGGTGAGATGATCTTCATGGAGGTTGGAGCCGTCCAGTCGCCGGAGCACTCCATGGCGGCCCGAGCTTGACGAGGAGGAACGGTGGCAATGAGCGCGCGAGCTCTCCGCGAAGCAGAGAGAGGGCTTGAGGAGGAGAAGCTCGAAGGCGACGGTGAGCCGTGGCAGCACTTCGACGGAGCGCGAGTGCGGCGCCAGTGAAGAAGAGGCAAAAGTGAGAGGAGGCAAGGGAGAGGAGAGAGCGCGTGCCTCTGCCGCTCCTCTTCTCGAGGGACATCACCGAGCTGTACGTGTGCAGATCGCGGAGGTGCCGTCCGTTCGGTACTTGATCGGTTGGATCGCGAAGACGTTCGACTACATCAACCGCGTTACTAAACGCTTCCGCTTTCGGTCTACGAGGGTACGTAGACGCACTCTCCCCGCTCGTTGCTATGCTTCTCCTAGATAGATCTTGCGTGATCGTAGGCAATTTTTTTGAAATACTACGTTCCCCAACAGAACTCGATAACATAGCATCGGATAAGAAATGCCATGCATGGGTGGTTGTACTCCTGTAGGATTTGCTGCAATTTTAGCACCAGTGCCTTCTCTGTCACACTAGTCGTCGCCAGGTACACCCGTTGGTCTCTGGGCTCACCAGCCATGAGGCGCACCATCCATGACAACACCACCACCATCCAGGAAGTTTACCCATGATGACCAGTTGAAAGAGATAAGCCCCAAGGTGGCGCCTCCAAGAAGAAAACTACATCAGCAGACTACACCAATGGGTCTTCACCTGGATCCAAAGCTGAGGAGCACAATTCATAGTGAGTAGTGAGTAGTGACGCCTAATATGATGGGAGTGACGACGCTCGTGAGAAGTGTTGAGCTTGATTGCATACCAACCAACTACCGTTCTGAGACAGGAGGAAGGCAATGGTTGTAAGCGATTTTTTATGATGCACTTTTTTATAATACAGAAATGTGTTTGCTAAAATTACACGAATATTTGAGTGTACTTACAATGTGAAGAGTTAAAAAATAGTTTCACAGAAAAAGTATGTACATACGCCAAGAATGAATAAGTCAAGCTCCAATGCAGGAAACTTCAGGATATATTCATCAGCTTCAATGCAGACGTGACAAGCGAGGGGACACTGACGACATGGCGGCTGAGACCGACGCTCCCAGAGAAAGCGTTGAAGCACTCGAGCTCTGAGGTGGTGCCAGTGATGTGCCTCAGGACGCCTTCCATCCCATGCTCCACAAACATGGCCATGTAACGCGGGTCCAATTGCATCATGGCTACTGTGAGCTCGATAGCGTAACATCGGATTCAAGGGATGGTCATGCATGGGCGCTTGTACTCCCGCAGGATATGCAGCAGCATCTGCACCAGTGCCTTCTCCGTCACACTTGTCACCGCCAGGCACGCCCGCAGGTCTCCGGGCTCCATGAATCGGAGCATCTGCACCGCGAGGCCGAGGAAGATGTTGAGGATTTTGGTCTTCTCGACCATGATGGCACTCAGCACCTGAGTAACAAGGTCATGAATCGTGATCAGCAATGTGTAGTACTCCCTTCATTTTTATTTACTCCGCATATTAGGTTTATGTAAAGTCAAATTTTATATCTTATTTTCCGTCTCGTAATATAAGAATGTTTTTTGACAGTGTAGTGTCGAAACAATCTTATATTATGGAGACGAAAAATCTTTCAACAAGTTTGTTTATACACCACCAATTAGTACCATCTCATCATTGCATATATTTTCACATCATATAAATTTGTTATTGTAAATATTCATATTGTTTTCTATAAATTTGGTCAAACTTTAAAATTTTTGACTTCAGTTAAAGCTAATACGCCCAATAAATAAAAACGGAGGGCAAGGTTTAATCTCGTGAGAAGCACAAGATGCAACTGTCCGTCCGTACCTTGGTGGCACAGGTGGTGACTCCACTGAGGGGAAGCTGCCACTCGTTCCCGGCGTAGGTGCACAGGTTGAGTAGGATTCTCGCCACACCGATGACGACGACGTCATCACTCAGGGCCTCGACCAGCCGCTCCACGCCTCCGCCGCAAGCCATTATTATGGCGCCGCAGTTGGTCCTGGCTTCCAGCGCAAGCATGGCCAGCGCCTCGCTGGACTGCACCCGGATCGCGTCTGTCTGCCGGTTTCCTTTAGCCTGATCCTTTCCAGGTAGAAATATGGCGACCAGCTCCCTGACCACGCCCCCCGTCCTGCCTATCTTCTCCCTCGCCTCCTTGTCAATGGCGAGGCTCGTCAGCACCTCGATCGCCAGCTAGTGCAGCTCGGACTGGACCTTTCCGTCACGCTGCTCCAGCACCTCCCTGAGGTTGCTCACGGTGAACACGATGTCGGAGAGCTCCCTCCGTAGAAGCTTCCCGGTGGTTCCCGTCATGCTCGTCAGCCTCTTCACCACAAGGAGCGACTGCTTCACCGCCTTCAACCGCATGTCCGTCGGCGCTACCGCCTGTCCCCCGCCAGTGATGCTACAGTATGAAATGATCTTGTCGACGAGATTCCGGGTCTTGCCGATCTTGTCGCAGTTATCATGGTCGTACGCCAGCTTATTGAGGATGGAGAGGCCGAGGAGGTTGAGCTCGTCGAGGTCGGCATACAGCAACGAAGCGACGGACTCCACCGCCCCAGGGATGCTGGTGACGCGGAGGGCGACGAACTTCCTCCCGGTGAGCATGGAGACGACAACCGCGGCCGATCTGCGCGCGTCCCTCTCGGACGTGCTCTTCCAGCTGAGCATCTGGACGAGCCGCTCGATGGTGGAGGCGGACATGCCGATCTTGCGGAGCGTGGAGTCCGCGAAGCGGTGGGACTCGGGCGAGAGCGACGAGGATGCCGGCCCCGAGGCTCTGCTCGTCGTGCGAGCCGGCCGTGAGCATCTCGTCGGCGTAGGACACGAGGTCCATGTGCAGGCCGTCGAAGATGCTCCCATTCAGGCTCCGGGAGTAAGAGCAGTAGAAGAAGCGGCGGACGGCGACCAGGCCACACGCGGTGGCGAGGTGGCACTCCTTGGCGACGCGCTCGAGGAGGCGGTGGTGCCCCATCCTCCACTGCCACAGGGCCTTCTCGACGAGGAACAAGAGCGACTCCACCAGCGCGAGCCCGTAGAATATGTCGAGAGCGGCATGGCGGTTGGTGGAGAGGTCGGCGCCGTCGCCGCCGTGGCGCTGGGTGACGAGGCGGACGAGCGAGACGGTGACGCACACCGACGCGGACAGCAGCTGAAGCCAGTGGAAGACGTGGACGGCGGCGGCGCGCGACACGGGCGGGCAACACCACCAGGGCGTGACCCTCTGCTGCCACTGCAGCTCGTGGCTGCGGCCCTGGATGCGGGCGCCCTCGGTGAGCAGCAGCACGGTGATGCACCAGAAGTCGGTGCGGCTGAGCGTGATGGCGAAGCCGCCGAGCAGGACCACCGTGGCCCAGACGAAGGCCAGCGTGCCGAGGCGGCTCACGGCCTTCTCCAGGACCGCCAGCTGCATGGCCAGCACGGTGAGCCGGTGCTCCGGCGGCGCCGCGTCGCAGCCGTCGACGCCGGAGCGGATGCGTGGGGTCACTATGGCCTTCTGCGGCTCGAACGGCGTCGTCCGCAGCTGGAGCTGGTCGGGGATTTGGATGCAGACGCTGGGGACGGCGACGCTAGCGCGGTGATCCATCCGTGCCGTACGTGTGTTTTACAATTCAAGTGACTGGCTGCCGCTTTTGCTGCCTACCTGACGAGTGATTATATACCCATCGGATGGTGCACAGAGAGGGAGGGAGGGAATGAAATGCCCATCGGATTGTGCATGGAACAGATGTCAATTAGGGGTTCAGACAAGTTGTTTTCTTCTTTATTCTTGTTACAGAGAATGTTGCTCTATAAGGCTAGTCATACTGGGGTAACTTAGATAGTAACTTAACACATTTCAAGATAATTTTGCTTATGTGGCAAGTATTCAATGAGGAAAGAGGTGTTTGTGGTAACATAATATGTTAGTGTAACATAGCGCTTCCCGAAGCAAAATGAGTCTATGAGCTAATAAATGAAACCATCTATGACACTACTAGTATGTTACTTTCTGTTATAGAGGTAGATAATCTTGGACTAGTGTCGTATCTTGTACACTAAGTATAAGTTATTCCCCACTATCACGAGCCTAAAGGCAATGAATGAATGGTCTAGCGTATATTCTGGACCAACTGCATCTGCACGTTCTCCAGCTGTGCATAACTATATTTACGTATCTTTTGAAAAATAGGAAATACAATAAAAATCGAGAAACATAAAAGAAAACCGAAAAATTAAAGAAGAAGAAGAAGAAGAAAAACAAAAAAGAGAACAACGAAATGAACATTGTTGCCAAATCTCAGTCGACTAAGACTTATTTATGTCTCAGTCGATGCTATATTCATGAGATCTTGCATGGAGATTTGTGCAAAATTTATTTTCTTTTTCTTATATGTTACTCCCTTCGGCCCCACAATATAACATCTTTTTCAAGTTACATAGCTTGGAAAACGATTTTACATTAGAGGATGATGAAGGGAGTATGTTACTTGATTGAGACTTCGAAGTCTCAATCGACTGAGACCTGGTTAAGTCTCTGTCGACTCAGACCTAGTCACACCGAGAAAAAAAGTAGTCATGTCCTTAGCATGCTCTGGTGATCACAAGGTTGTTATCAAATGATGTTATTGTTCACGCGTTGTTGTCATCGGCCTATTCGAACTTTCCTGATGCATCGTCTCTCCTCAGTTTCCCGATGAGCAAAGTGTTTATCTGTTATGGTCGACTCGGCTTATTTTCCATTTAGTTTTCATTCCACAATCATCACCTAAACAGCTAAACTCCTCGTTGTTAAAATAACCAGCTATTCTGTTTAACGCGGCATTGCTGTTAGCGGTGATGTGAAGCTCTCTCGCCAGCTTAGGCCCTGTTTATTTGGACTTTTACTTATGCTTTTGCAGCTTTTTTACTCTGGCCCAAAAGTCATAAAAGCTCCTAAATATGTGCTTTTGGAGCTTTTATGGCTTTTGATTAATCAATATAACAATATTTAGCTCTAAAAAGTTGTAAAAGCTCTAAAAGCACCTATTTAGGAGCTTTTATGGCTTTTTGGCCAAAATGGAAAAGCTGCAAAAGCCCAAACAAACAGGGCTTTAGTCTGGTCGTTGACTTGGTCGTTGTTTGACTGCAACACAGATCACAAATCCACCACCTGCCTGGCACGCGTCCCATAGCAAAAAATCTACAGTTGGACTGTCCTCTGAGCAAACTGGCCGGAATAGGCCCTTCACTGCCTGACCGAACATGGGCATTGCATGTGGATCAGGACCAAACACAGCTGATGCCAGTGACGGAGCTATGTAGGCTCCTGGGGTGGCTATGCCCCCCCCAATATTGATGCAACTTGTGAAGAAAAAAATTGGGATGGCTTACATGAGAATTTTTTTAGCTTTTGGCCCCCCACAAACACTCGTATTTTACCTCCCCCCCCCCCCCCCACACACACACATACAGTTGATTCTAGCTAGCTCCGTCACTGGCTTGCCAAATTGAAAGAATTGCATATTCTTGTGAAAATGGATCAGGATGCGATATATTGGTTGCAACGTGGTCGAGCTAATTGGTTGTTACATGGAGACCAAAACTCTTCGTACTTCCGTAATGCGGAAAGAAAAGAAACCAAATTAAAATATTGATGGATGACTCGGGTGAGAGCAAGTACCATAGAGCTGAGTCAGCTGCTATAAGGAATAAACTAGTATATTTCTGCTTAGTTGGAGGAAAAAGAAGAGGAAAGAAAAGGTAAGCGGGCTTTTCGTGAAGAGCCAGCTTTAGCACGTGCTTCTAGGCACTTTGTGAGAATGAAAAATGGGCCACATAATAAAAAAGTAGTAAACTTTTTTGATCTACTATTATACATGTCGGCTATAAAATGGGCTATAAATAACATGGCACTAGCTTATAGCCAGCAGCCGGTTATACTATTAACCATGCTCTAAGGGCGCGCTTGGGAATGGTGTAATCTAATGCGGAGGTGTTTAACTTACACATGTATAATACCGGCCGCCGAGTAATTTAGGCTGGAGACAAAACGACGGGGCGGGGCATGTGTTTTTTACAAGGGTGTTTCAAAGTAAAACGATAATACAAACAGGACCTAATTGGAGGGAAGGTGCCGACTAGCTTAGAAATCATATTTCTTGCTATCCAAGATCATACCATTTTGTCTCATGTTAAGCGCGCGGTGTGTGACAAATGATAGGGAATGAAGCTTTGTTAGCTCCTTACTCGGAGGATGAGGTTCGGAAAGCTTTGCTTGCTATTGGTGATTTAAAGGATCTCGGTCCGAACGACCTCCATGCCATTTTAATTGGAAAAAGTCCAATTTAAACCCTGAATTCGTAGAGGTAGGCGAAATGAACCCCCACATCAAAATCCATGTCGTTTGCATCCCGAACTATACAATCCCGGTCTAAAATGAACCCTAGGATCGTTTGGAACACCGGGATTACGGACGTGGCCAGGATTGGTCGCGCGCGGGAAAACAAATGGACGAGCCCAGTCTGGCCCAGGGCGCTGTCCATTTCGTCCAGTCTGTGAGGCCCAGCGACATTTGAAGAACGTAAAAGAAAAAAAATGCATACGTTGACCTTTTCCATTAATTTGCGAGTAGCAAGAATCAAACTATAGTGGTGTACGTTGACAGCTGTAGCCATTAACCACTACGTCAATATCACTTACTCGTACACTACAGCAAAAATATGAATATTTTACCCTTTTTTAGTTCGCGAAATAAAAAAAAAGAACTGCAGAAATTCGAGATAGTTCAGGGAAAGAAAACAAGATCATGAATTTGGCAAAAAAATACAACTTTGAAAAAAATTTGTGGATTTTAAAAAGTTCATGGATTATAAAAATTGCACGAGTTTTATAAAAAAGTTCACAAATTTTAAAAACATATTGAAAAAGGTTCCATGCATTAGATAATTCTTTTACAGATTATATAATAAAGAAAAAAGGAAAAGAATCACGCACTAATTTGTTTCGACGGATTATTAAAAAAGAAAAATGGAAAGGTGTTTCCTGCATTAGATATTTTTAGCAGTGTAACAGACAAAATGGGGCGGCCCAGCGTGGGGACGAGTGCACACCGGGGTCAACACTGCGGCTTAAGTTCATCAATTAAAAAATGTTAATTGTGTATAATTTAAAATGCCCATCGTATATTAAGAAAATGTTCAATAGATATTACAAAATCTTCAGTCCATAATACTTGCAAATGTTTTTAAAAGATATTCTATACATAACGTACCGCGCCACGAATCTACAGTTCAACTAACTAGTTTGGTACGTTCAAAAAAAAAACTAACTAGTTTGGTACGTTCAAAAAAAAACTAACTAGTTTGGTTGGCAAGTTCCAACGTCTAACAAGACCCAAGTCCCGAGTTCGAGTCACTCAGCAGGACTTTTCCAGATTTATTTTTGCGAACCTTCTATTCAATAGCTCCAAATGGGCCGGTTTTTATATACTTTAAAATAATTTAAACATTAAAAAATATTTACAGGGTTTTTTTGCACGCCTGCTATTCAATAGCTCCACATAGGCCGGTTTTTATATACTTTAAAATAATTGAGCATTCAGAAAAAATATTTACAGGATTTGAAAACAATATGGAAATTTGGAAAAAAGTTCGTAGATTTTAGATAAGGTGTCCCCGTGGTTTGTTGCTTCGATCAACAACGAGTGATTTTCTGTTCGAGCTACCACCGCACGCTAATTTTTTTTCTTTAACTAAAGCGGGCCGGTGAGCAGGGTGTGTGCCCTTTGGAATTTTTGTTTTTGAACGAAAAAATACTCTAGTGGGCCGGCCCACCAAACGAATCCTAGTTCAAACGATGCCAGGGTCCGATTTAAACCGGGATTGCAGAGTTAAGAGTGCAATCGACCGGGATTTCGAATTGGGGGTTCATTTCGCCCGACCTCTATAAGTTCAAGGTTTAAAATGGACTTTTTCCCATTTTAATTTGCCATCGGGCTGGCTCTTTGTTGGTCCTGGGAGGATAGCCATCAAGTGGGGCTTGGATCCAGTGGTGGCAATGCATTTGTCGGTTGCTCACGGCACATGTCCTCTTCGGAGCTGAAGCCGAAGCCGGCAACGACAGTATTGTCCGAGTGACCCCGACATTGGGTCCATGTCCCAGCAGCGTCGCGCTCCGAGTCCGAGGCCCACCGTGCCTGTCGGGAGGGTGAAGGCATGCCTTGCCGTGGAGGCGGAGTCGCACCGCGCCGTGTTGGAACAACCCACGGAGGACAAAGCCATGGGTGATATCTGTGCCCGGATCTTGAGGAAGCAAATCCGGGTCGTCCTTTATCAGCCAGCCTCTCAAAAAGGAGGAGGAGACCTGTGCTGTATCCGACACCTCCAGCTCCAACGTCGAGCAAATCTGCCTCTTCGAGTTTATCTTTGAGCGCTACAATCTTTTACCCACCTAACAAAGGCAAGGGTGACAGTGGGTGAACATCCTCTATAGCCTTATAATTAGTTGTACATGCCTAATTTTGGTTGGTGGCATGTATGATGAACTACTAGTACATGCTAAGTCTTACTCTCTCCATTGCAGAATATAACGTGCATCAGTTCATGCAACTCAAACACATGTATGTTTGACCAAGATTATAGAACAAAATGTCAATATTTACAACACAAAATGGCCTAGAGCGCCACCGGTGCCGTGTCCTGGTCTTCGCACCTATTCAATGTCGGAGCGGCATGACTGGACGGGACGACTATCTAGCGCTTTCAAACCCGATGCATGTCCGACTGCCTATCGGTATTAAACAGGCGACACATCCCACCGCTTAGCCTGGCTGACACCCGCAATTTAAACACGGCCTCGCCGGGCACCATCCGCACCACAAACACATCTGCTTCCAATCCTCCTTCGTGCACCACCTCCACCATGACCGTGGGCTCTAGAATGATGTGGAAGAGCCTCTTGATGGAGCAGAAGCACATGGCGGCTAGCCTTGCGGCCGGCCGGCAGGGCCGCCATGTGCGGCGGATAGAGGCCGACTTGCCGGCAAGCTCAGCTCCAACGATGACCCGACAATGGAGGAGACCTCCGATGACGAGTCGAGCCCCTGCCCATGCCGTTCCATGTCGGCTTCACCATGAAGCAGGCGCATGCACACTTTGATGATATCATGGTGGAGAAGCAATCGGTGCCGCAGCCGCCAACCATAGCCTCCTCGCGCATCACCGACTAGCGAAGGGCCAAATCTACCGAGAGTTCACAAGCAAGGAGGTCGTGACGGCCATGGCCATGAAGAAACGAACTTCGTCGAGGAGCAGCGGGCACTCTACAAGGCCGCACGCAATGCTCGTGTGTCAGTGGCGGACGCTCAGGCTGCGGGGGTGGTCGCTCGGTCGTGGTTCTGAGTTGCGGGATGATTGATGTTCATTTGCGCCGGCAGCTGCGTGCCATTGGCGCCGCTACAACCACGAAGCCGGCCCATCCAAGTCCATTGTTGACCTCACCTCCACTGGCGACGACCAAGGCGCGGACTCCAACAAAGAGTAGGGCATGGTAGACGGCAGCGTCTCGTGTCCCATGTGGGCCAATCTGTGTCCCATGTCCTACTCTTCCTCGCCGGCAACTGCGCCTTCACTTCTCAGGGCTCACGACCATTGGAGAAAAACAACAAGGACTTGAAGGACAGACGCAGGCGAAGATTTAGACTAGGTTTACTTCCGGATGCTTTTGTTTAATGAAAGATGTCAAAATGTAATAAATTTAGTCCGATTTGCATGAAAATCACCCAATTTGTTCAAAATTTGCTTTGGAATGTATATGGGCATAGTTGAATAGCCAACTCCCATATCATTATCTGCGGATATGTCCAGATGCATCAGCGGACAGATACAATATCCGTTTTAGAGGTCCACGTTGAAGATTGCCTTATATTTTGGACTGAACAGAATAGTTCCCTGTCTTGTACTAATCGTCCTATATGTCCGCGGACAGTGTCTAATCACCCTTTATTTGTCCGCGTCCATAGCTGCCCCCTATGAAGACCCTCAAATCCTAGAAATTGGTCCGTTTTTCACTTGACGCTTTCAGGTGTTGGTCACACACGAACTCCATACGTAATATACATATAGTAGATTGGCTCACACCCAGCAAAGCAGCATGCTAGGGCGCACGCAATCGCAAGAAGGCTCAAGACAAACAAACATCAATCGCCCCGCAACTCACAACGACGACCTCACATCCAGCCGGTATGTGATCCGATCACACAAATCAGGCTGCTTATTGCTTGAAACTCTGCCATGGAGACCAGACAAACCCACACCACACACACACACACACACACACACACAGTGAGCTCATCACACCATACATATGATATCAAATCAGCTGGAACTGATCCATCGACGGGATGGCAAGCACGCGGGCAGAATAAATGCGCAACTAGCTGCATCCGCAGCAGAAGAAGCAACGAAATCTTAAGTTCACCTGGGCACTGTGTCACAGTTGCACACAGAAACAAAGAGTAAGTAACAGGATAAACATAAATGGATAAAATTCTTTCAATTGTCTAGAGAGTAAGTACCTAAGGACGGAGACCCTGGGCAATGTGACCTTGTAGTAGCGTGAGCGACGAAGAGAAGAGGGGGGGGGGTGTCCGGCCTCCACCCCGTCCCACTCCAGCGCGTCCCAACACATCCTTCTCGATCTCGACATCTGGCTTCTTCATGTGTATGCCACGGGTGGCCCCTGTCCCTACTTATACTAGCCTTGGTCCACTTTCCCCGAAAACACTTGGCGGGAAAGGTTGCCACAACGGCCAATTCAAAGGGGAACAGAAGTACAGCTTATCCTGACTAAAGGTGGTCTTGGCCTGCAAAAGCCTTCCGCCGTGGCAGCGCTGTGGGCTCGGTGATGACCTCCGTCCTGCAGAACCCGCCGTCTTGGTCTTCTTGCACGAAAGGGTAAGCTTTGGGGATTGCTTGGGAACCGTGCACCGCCCTTGCTCCCTTAGCACGAAAAAGGAAAGCCTCCGTATCCGCGCCACTGGCGCCCTCCAGCTTCACTCGTTGCTCGCGCGTCACCCACGTGAAGGCGCAGGCCGCTGACTCTGCAGCATGATCCTTGCCTCGTACAACTCCGTGAGGGGCCTCATGAGGCAGCCTCGGGAAGCCTCCTCGCGAGACTCTGGTGATCCCCGATGACGGCGAGCGCCACGCGAGGTGAGGCCCTCGTGAGGGTCTTGCTCGTGAAGCTCTGGTGGTGAGCCAGCCTTGGGCCTCCAGGTAGGCGCCAGACATCTGGGCAGCAGTGACGGACTGGATACCCCAGTCCCACGGGCCCGACAACCAAATCTAGTGGTGATGTGGAAATTGTAATGCAAAGATAACTCTAAGAGACAACACTCTGTAACGATTGTTGAGTCAATACCCAGCATACATGGGTAGCGAGCAATTGTTGTAGCAGCCTCTCCGTGCACCAGTGCACAAAATTCCAACCCCGTGATCTGATACTCTCCATACACCAATGCAGCATCTAGGAAAAGTTGGGTGTTTCTTAGTTTTCTCTTATCCCAGAAGGGCGGCTATGAATCGTCAACGAGCTTCTCTTGAATGTCCATATAATTCTGTTGTTGCGAAATTCTGTCATCTAGGAATGCCAAATCTATTGACATCAACCTCATCATCACTTCCATTAAGAAAAATCATCATAAACCTACAATCCCGCAGAGTTCGATCAATCTCTGTTGCAATACTTGGTATCACATCCCTAGAGTCTTGATCCAGTCCATTGAAGTCATCCTCCTCATCCTGCTTAATGAACGTGTCCATTGTTGCACGGTCAAGTTTTAGCTCCTCCGCAATAACCCTCTGCATTTCCCTTTACTTTTCCATCTCAAGCAGTCAACATAAATTATTTTGTCAAAGCATAGTTCACGGGGAGCATCCACTTTCAATGATAATAGTACTTGTGCTATGGATCTAAGGACCGGGGACGCCCCAAATCCATGCCATCCATGAAAATATATAACTTTTTTCTCTCGCCGTCCGTAACATATTCAAGTATCTGCTCTTTGGCTCCATCAATTAATATCCCACCCAAAGATATCCTGAAATGGAGGGAAAAGTAAAGTGAGACCATCTTAATTATTAGCTTCAACAAACCTATTGACTGATTTGTCTTGCCAGACACAGGCATGCATACTCTGATCGAGTGCATAAATCGACCAATACAGGCCTCCACCCCGTCCCACTCCAGCGCGTCCCAACACATCCTTCTCGATCTCGACATCTGGCTTCTTCATGTGTATGCCACGGGTGGCCCCTGTCCCTACTTATACTAGCCTTGGTCCACTTTCCCCGAAAACACTTGGCGGGAAAGGTTGCCACAACGGCCAATTCAAAGGGGAACAGAAGTACAGCTTATCCTGACTAAAGGTGGTCTTGGCCTGCAAAAGCCTTCCGCCGTGACGCGCCTGTGGGCTCGGTGATGACCTCCGTCCTGCAGAACCCGCCGTCTTGGTCTTCTTGCACCGAAAGGGTAAGCTTTGGGGATTGCTTCGGGAACCGGTGCACTGCCCTTGCTCCCTTAGCACGAAAAAGGAAAGCCTCCGTATCCGCGCCCGCTGGCGCCCTCCTGGCTTCACTCGTTGCTACGCGCGTCACCCACGTGAAGACGCAGGGCCGCCTGACTCTGCAGCATGATCCTTGCCTCGTACAACTCCGTGAGGGGCCTCATGAGGCAGCCTCGGGAAGCCTCCTCGCGAGACTCCTGGTGATCCCTGATGACGACGCACGCCACGCGAGGTGAGGCCCTCGTGAGGGTCTTGCTCGTGAAGCTCTGGTGGTGAGCCAGCCTTGGGCCTCCAGGCGGGCGCCGTACACTGGGCCGCAGGCAGACGGACCTGGATACCCCAGTCCCACGGGCCCGACAACCAAATCTAGTGGTGATGTGGAAATTGTAATGCAAAGATAACTCTAAGAGACAACACTCTGTAACGATTGTTGAGTCAATACCCAGCATACATGGGTAGCGAGCAATTGTTGTAGCAGCCTCTCCGTGCACCAGTGCACAAAATTCCAACCCCGTGATCTGATACTCTCCATACACCAATGCAGCATCTAGGAAAAGTTGGGTGTTTCTTAGTTTTCTCTTATCCCAGAAGGGCGGCTATGAATCGTCAACGAGCTTCTCTTGAATGTCCATATCATTCTGTTGTTGCGAAATTCTGTCATCTAGGAATGCCAAATCTATTGACATCAACCTCATCATCACTTCCATTAAGAAAAATCATCATAAACCTACAATCCCGCAGAGTTCGATCAATCTCTGTTGCAATACTTGGTATCACATCCCTAGAGTCTTGATCCAGTCCATTGAAGTCATCCTCCTCATCCTGCTTAATGAACGTGTCCATTGTTGCACGGTCAAGTTTTAGCTCCTCCGCAATAACCCTCTGCATTTCCCTTTACTTTTCCATCTCAAGCAGTCAACATAAATTATTTTGTCAAAGCATAGTTCACGGGGAGCATCCACTTTCAATGATAATAGTACTTGTGCTATGGATCTAAGGACCGGGGACGCCCCAAATCCATGCCATCCATGAAAATATATAACTTTTTTTCTCTGGCCGTCCCGTAACATATTCAAGTATCTGCTCTTTGGCTCCATCAATTAATATCCCACCCAAAGATATCCTGAAATGGAGGGAAAAGTAAAGTGAGACCATCTTAATTATTAGCTTCAACAAACCTATTGACTGATTTGTCTTGCCAGACACAGGCATGCATACTCTGATCGAGTGCATAAATCGACCAATACATACCATGTAGTATATCTATATCTGTATGTACACACTAGTTGGGATATCTATACCTATATGTATACACGTCCATGATGAGTTCCTCTGTATAAGACCAAGCAAGAACAGCAACAGTGCCAGCATAAATCTAACCCATCAGTTGAGGATTTTCTTTCCACCACCTACATATAAACGAAATAAGTAAATGCTACATTCTTGCCTCCACTACATCGATGATAGCAGAACTGGAATTGAGATATTTGAGGCATTCCTACGTGCTACAGATGGAGTAAAAGTTGAGACTTGAGACGGATGGAATGGTTTGCCTCTGAGAGTTGGCCAAGCTACCAGTGTACCCTTTCCATTCTGTAAAGCATATATGATTCCTTTCATGTCTCTTCCCCATGTACGATGCATTGGTCCTTACTCTGCTTCAACTGCTCTTTCCTTTCCCTTTTCCCTACCCGAAGGCAAGAGAAATCCACCCCTACTTTGCCTTTTCCAAAGATGCATGGGTTCTTGAGAAAAATTAACTCAGGTTGGAGAATAATTCTGGAGTGGCGATGAAATGCTCCCTCCGCCCCTCCCTCCCCCTCGACGGTTACCAAGCCGCCATTAAAGCCCAATCCACACTTCCCACCCACCCCCACACCTCACCGAGCTCTCCCGCTCGAATCCGCATGGTGAGAAGGCGCATGGCTGGAGCGTGTGGCCTTGTGGCGTCTTGAGTTCGCCGGCTTGTGCGGTGGCGCGGGTTGCGGAGCCGCGGGCACTTCCGCCCCGATTCTGCGCGCGCTGCCGAGATCGATCCGCTCTCGCGGGAGGCTCGCCGAAGATGGGCGGGTGGTGATGGGCGCTTCCCGACGCGGCGAGTGGGGAGATCCACTTGCACATCCTCCGCCACGCGAACCCGTCGAGTCGCGCGCGCTTCATCGGAGACGCGGCTGCGAGGATGTGGAGCTTCTCTTCAGGCGATTCAGAGGCGGAATCATCGATCCGCGGCAGCCGCCTACCGGGAGAACTTCAGACGGCGAACCCCTCGAGGCTCAACATCAGGCCGCCGTCGTGGGAGGGGATCGCCAGGATCCCGCCGGAGTTCCTCCCTGCGGGGACCGTCTGGCCTCCGCGTCGTCAGTAGATCGTCTTCCCCGACCGGTGCAGGCACAGCGACGAGCCATCGATCCTCCCCCATGGCCTCGTGAGTTTGGTGTACATTTTCGTGCTAGTTCAGTTCTTAAGGCTAGGCTTAGGGATTTTCGATTGCACCGCCGCGGGATGCATGAGGTTGTGTGTTCGATTGAACAGTCTGGTTCGATTCCTAGTGGGTTAGTTCAAAATTTGGGGATAGATCCGGGGGTTCTCCCTCTTGTTTCTCAATATAGTAAGGATTCTGTGGCTGCTTCTGCGGCGGGCGAGACCTCGTCGGAGGATTTTTCCGGCGAGGGGCTCGACCAGGTTTTTAATCCCAACCCGGTTTCAGAAACGGGATCGCTGTGCTGTTCCCACGGGGTGAGTCCAGCTTTGCCTGGGCCCACGGTCATGTTGCGTGTCGTTGGAGAGAAAGCGGAAAGAACGAGGGGGTTACGTAAAGTGGAATCCCTAGAAAACGTTGAGGAGCACTTTGGCCAGCTCTGGCTCATTCCCTCTCCCCCTCGCCGCCCCCCCCCCCCCCCAGAAACCCTACCTCTCGACCTCAAGACCACCAAAAATCCGGGCTCCTTTGCTGGATCCGGAAAGACCTCGTTGAGAACAAAGCCTTTTCGGCTGCGGATTGTTTTCCTGCAACCCGTCGCCCGTTCAATCCTCCTCCAGCACAAATCAGAGTTGCTCGTGAGGGATCGGCCAGTTCTATCTCCTTCGCCGAGGCTTTGTTAAGTGTGGGGTGAAGATGATAGATCGTCGTGCCGGAGGAAGCAGCCACCCTGCTGTCCCAACCAAAGGAGTTGGGCAGAAGCCTGTTGCGTCTGCTGGGAGGAAGCCAACTGCGCCTGCTGCAAAGGAGCAGGCTCCTGCTCCCAAGCCTACCAGATCCACAGCATCTACCGCTGGATCTGCTCAGGTACAGTCATCCCAATCTGTGGAGGTTGAGGTGGAACAAGTTCTTGACCCTAGGTATAAAGACATGATTTGCTTTAACTGTGGTGGACCGGGACATTATGTTGGGAATTGTGTGAAGCCGAAGGCCTGCTTTATTTGTCAGCAGAATCACAATGTCAACAATTGTGCAGCATGGTCTAAGGTTCAACCTACTGCTGCCTTTTTTGGTAGTGGAGCTCAAGGTCTTGGTTTTTACCATGTTGATGTCCCTGTTGCAAATGAGTCCAATTGGCTGAACTTCCAGAATTGTGCAGTGGTTAACATCTTGAGAGCGGAAGTGAATGGTGCTAAGTTGAGGGAATTACTATCTGCTACATTCTGTAAAAATAAACATTGGCCTTGGCAAATCAGAGGCTTGTCTAGTAAGACCTTTTTGGTCAGGTTTCCTCCCTGGAAGAAAGTGGAAGATCTTATTGAGTTGCCTGGGTTCTCCCTGCCACAAGATGTTAATGTGACTCTAACTGAATGGAAAGGTGGGTGCGAGCCATTTGGTGAGTTGATTGAATCGTGGGTTTTGATTGAGGGAATTCCTCCAAAGTGGTGCACATGGAAAGTATTTGCTCAGATTGCTTCATTGTTTGGGGCCCTTACAGATGTGGATTGGAATGGGATGTTCATAACTTTTTTTGAGAATGTCAGAGTCAAGATTGCCTGCAGAGACCCCCACCAAAATTCCTTTTGAAAGACTGATTGAGATGAAGAAGAAGCTGTTTCTACTTGGCTTTACTGTGGAAGGTTTTGAACAAACAGGTGGGGCTGATTCTGTCATTGATGTTGATGGGGATGAAGATGATTTTGAGGAAGATGGAAAGGTGAGGAGGATCGAGACGAAAGGGCATGAAGGAACACAGGGTGACCATGCTTCGATGGTTCGGAGGTGGTGACCTAGCTATTGATGAGCTGGACAAGGCCAATTTCTCATCCAAACAAAACTCTTCAAAAAGATCTGGTGACCAGGGGGTGGTGGATGCACCCATGAATGAGGATATTAACACCGACCGGGAGGAATTTATTCGAAATGTGCTTTGACAAAGTCAACCTTGAGGTTCATCTTGATGGACATGGATGTGCTCCTGGGCATATGAGTCAGCTTACAACTCAAGTCCTAAACTGTGGTGGAAAGGAGAAGGATGCTATTTGCAAAACTCCTGCTCCAACTAAGGAAGTTTCTGTCAGCGTGACTCCTGAGAAGAATACTGAGAATATGGAATATTGTGAGGATCTGTTAAGATCAGTGGACATCTGTGATTCTGAAGATGAGGGAACAGAAGATGAGCTGGGGGTTCTCCCTCCTGAGGCTGTCCAAATTCTCCAGAGCGAAACTTGGAGGAGGTCTCTGATGGAATCACTTACTCAAGTTAAAGATGGAGAGGCTGGTCATGAAAACAAGTCAAGATGGGGCTCTGTTGTTGCAAAAAGACCTGCTACCAGGGGCCATGGCAATGTTAACATCATGGAAAAAGCTGTAGCATATAAGAGTAAGAAGAATCTGGAAATCCCACCCACATTCAAAGGTAAATCCTTCTCTACTATGGATAAAAACACTCTTGCTAATCAGATATGTCAAATGAATTTGGTGATTGGGGGGGATGACATTCAAAAGATCTCTACTATAGATGAGATGATAGAGGTAGAGAAGGGAAGGTGTTTGGTTTTTGCCAACAATAACCCTGAAATTGTGCTTCCTAATAACCTTGATTTTGATGCCAGTGATTTAGTTAGTACACCTATTGATGCCCCTTCCCTGGAACCAGTGGGCTCTGCTGTTGCTTCCAGGGGAACACCAATGGTTCTAACTAAAGTTAAGCCTTGTGGCTTGTCCCATCCTTTCAAAATTAACTAAATGATAGGTCTGATTTGGAACATTAGAGGTTTAGGGTAGCATGGGAAGATTCAGTGCCTTTGTGATACCATTGCTAAGTCTAATCCTGATTTTATTGGTTTTCAAGAAACTAAGAGAGAGATCATTTATGAGGGCTTCCTCAAGTCTATAGATAAATTCGATAATTTTGCGTGGCACTTCTTGCCAGCTGATAATACTGCAGGAGGGATCCTTGTGGGTCTCAAAAAAATTTGCTTTGAAGTAGTTGGTTTTATTAACCAGAAGTTCTCTATTATTGCTACCATTAAAAATAAATCTGATGGCTTCATTTGGCAATTGGTATTGGTTTATGGGTCTGCTTACCCTGAATTTAAGATAGACTTTATCACTGAGCTGCATGATACTTTGTCTAATTCTTCTTATCCGGTTATGATCTGTGGAGATTTCAATTTGGTTAGGAATGATAAGGAGAAAAGTAGTGGTTTGGTTAATCAACAAACTGCTTTCTTATTTAATGATTGGATCAATAGGTGGGCATTGCCGGAGATTTCTATCTCCAATAGGGTGTTTACTTGGTCTAACAACCAGGTTTCCCCTGTTTTTGCTGTATTGGATAGAGTGTTCATTTCTGTGAGCTGGGATACACATTTTCCTTTTTCTACTTTAGTTGCTCTTCCTAGGGTGGGAGTGACCACACCCCACAGTCTGAATCTTGGTGCGAGCCCCAACCACCCCCAAACCATTTAGGTTTGAGAAAAATGGTGGCTCTCACAGCCATACTTTCACCAAATGGTGGTGGAAGCCTGGAACTCCGTGTCTTTAGACAAATCCTCTGCTGATAATTGGATGGCTAAGACTAGGAATCTCAGGAAGAAAACTAAGGGGTGGAGTATTAATAGGGAAGCTGCTCTTAAAAAGAAGAAGAAAGAACTCCTTCTGGAGTTTGATATTTTGGATGTCATGTCTAAAACCCATCAACTTTCCGTTGCTGAGTTTGATAGGATGAAAGAGATTAAGAAAGAGCTAGATGATGTATGGAAGAAAGAGGAAACTGCCCTTTGGCAGAGGTCCAGACATAGAAAAATCCTAGAAGGTGATAGGAATAATGCTTATTTTAGAGCCTTTGCTAATCATGACACGAAAGAACCATTTAGCTGAGTTGAATAGCCCCAATGGTGTGGTCACTTCGACCGGAGAGATGCTTGAGGTGGCTACCTCTTTTATAAAGAGCTTTTGCCTTTGAACCCAAACACGATATCCATTTGGATACTAACTTCGTGCGAGGATGAGTTGGTTAGTCTTGACGAGAGAGAATACTGAGAGACCTTTTTCTGAGGAGGAAATTAGGCAAGCTGTGATGAGCTCCTATGCTAGTGGTGCCCCTGGCCCTGATGGTCTGTCCTTTCTATTTTACCAAGCCTTTTGGGACCTGATTAAAGAAGACCTTATGTGGATGGTTAGAGATTTTGAAAGAGGCACCCTTGATATATATAAGCTCAACCATGCCATTATTACTCTTATCCCCAAAATCCCTATGGCAAGAGACATGAAGAATTTCAGGCCCATTAGCCTTAGTAATTGTGTTGTTAAGATTTTTTTCTAAAGCTATGACAACTAGGGCCTCTCCCTTGTGTGACAGGCTAATTTCCTCTAATCAAACTGCGTTTATCAAGGGGAGATTCATTCTGGAAAGTGTGGTTATGGCCCATGAGGTCATTCATGAAGTTCATAGGTCTGGTTCTGCTGGCTTGATTCTTAAACTAGACTATGAAAAAGCCTATGACAGAGTTAGTTGGTATTTCTTAAAAGAGATGCTTCTTTCTAGATGCTTTGGGATTAAATGGGTGGATTGGGTGATTTCTGTAACGCCCCGGATTCGATGCGCCAGGTGTCCGTCAGTTATTTGCCGTCCTTGCCATGTCATTTGCTTGCGTGTTGCACTTTGCCATGTCATCATCTGCATTTCATATCATGTCATCATGTGCATTTCATTTTGCATACGTGTTCGTCTCATGCATCCGAGCATTTTCCCCGTTGTCCGTTTTCCAATCCGGCACTCCTATGTCTCCCGGCGCCCCCTTTTACCTCTTTTAGGTAATGCGGGTGTTACGTTCTCGGAATGGGTTGAAGCTTGACTTGCGGTCTTATTATAGTGTAGACAGAGCGCCTGCCAAGTTTCATCACATTCGGAGTCCGTTTGATAGCCCAACCGTTAAATGCATAGCGGCACCCTTGCCGGTTTATTCGTCGGATGTTTCGGCCTCCGAAACTGCCGTCGGGCCTCTCTCTCTCTCTCTTCTCTCCACTCAGCCCAACCCCTCTTCTCAACCCACTAAACCCTCCGTTCTGATCGTCGGATCATGATCGGAGGCTCAACAACCTCAAAACCCCTAAACCCAAACCCTAGCCATCCACGCCTATATATGGACATCCCCTTCCAATTTTGGCATCCTAGCCCTCCACCTACCTCTAGCCTCCCCTCGGGATCCCATGCAGCCAAATGACCCGCCGCTCCCTCCATTTCCGCCTCTCCGGCCCTGCGCGACACTTGGCGACTCCCCACAGGCGCGCCACCCAGCCGTCGCCCCCAGCCACTCTAGGCGCGCCACACAGCCTCCCCGTCCCTCGGAGCCTCCCGCCACCGCAGGCCGTCCCAGCCCGCCTGGGCCCGATCTGAGCCCGAGGGCCGCAGCCAGCCAGGCGCCCGCTCGCTCCTCCCGTTGCCTCTGTCCGACCCCGTCGTCGGCGTGTCGCCGTCGGGTCGCCGGAGCCCCGCCGTGATGCCCCCAGGCCAGGCCTCGCCACCCCTCTCCTTCCCGTCCTTCGTCCTCCTCGCGCGCTCACCTTCTCTCTCTCCCTCTGTTTCCTTGCAGCGCCGCCGCCCATGGATGCCCGTCGCCGCCGGCCTCAAGCTCGCATCCCCGGTGACCTCCCGACCCCTCTACCTCGCGTTGACGCCGGGAACGGGATCCCCGGGTCCGGATCCGGCCGGATCTGGCCTCCCTCGCCTTCCTCCCCTCGCCGGACCACTCCTGCCTCGCCGCCGTCCACTCCCGAAGGCCGCGCCGCCCCTGCTTCCCTCGACCCCCCTCTGGATCGAGGAAGAGGACGACGGGCGCCACCCGCCGCGTGGGCCCGCGGCCCCGACCCCGTCGGCCCAGCTCCAGCCGGCCCAGCCCGACTCCCCCTCCAAGGCCCAGTCCAGCCGCGCCACCGTCCTGGGCCGAGCCCAATGGTGAGAGACCAACAAGTCCCGCCCCGGTCGCACTTTAGCTATCCAGCGCTCACATATTTTTTTTTCTTGAAAATGCCTAAGTCCCCGAAACTGTGATTATTTTATTGCTTTTTCATCGCATCATATCTCTGTCATCACTGCTCCGTTTTGCGCGTGTAATATGTCAAAATGTTCGTCTCGATGAGTAGATCATTTCATCTCATTGCGCCATTTTTATTTGAGCTCATCTTGATGCCCTAAATGCTGTTATAATAGTGCTATGTGATGTTAGTTTCTGTTTCTTAACAGAACTTGCACTTTTGTCATTTTTGCCATGATTGATGTGTGCACCCTATGGATTTGAATCCTACATGTGTTTTGTAATATGCCATGCCATCTTTCCAGGGATGTATGCCATGTATTTTTGTGATTAATGTGGTGACTAGCACAAGCATGCAAACTAGGTGTCCTGATATTGCTGATTTCAGCCATGTTCTGCTGATATTTTCATGCCATGTTAACTTGATGCTACCGAGAGATCCATGCTTATTTTGAGATACTTCAGTAAGGATGTTTTGTTATACATGTCTTGCTCTATCCATCCATGCCCTTGTTTGCAATTATGGAGTGCCATAGCTTGAGTCAATCGAGCTCTACTTTTGCTATAAAATGTTCCTGGCAGATTGTTTACATGTTATTCAATTTTGCCAAGGTTGTTGTAGTTGATCCATGCACCCTATGATGTTGTTCTTGCCATATATAGCTTCTATAATATGTATTCTTGCTGTTGGTTGCCTTGCCATGCCATGTATTGCTCTGTGGTGAGTGGTTCAAGCTCACCAACATGCCTACTTGTTGTTGTTCCTGCCATGTTCAAATCTGTAATAAAACTTGCCATGTTTACATGGGTGCCATCATATCTTATGATCCTTTTTGGCTTATGGTCAGTAAGGGACTTTTGTTCTATGCATTTAGTAGATTCATGCCATACCTTTGTTTGCCATGATAAGTTCCTGTAACATGTTGTTTGATAGCTCTAAACATTGCAACCTGATGTTATTTCTGCCAATGCCTGAAACTGTTATTATTTGCAATCTTGCCATGTCCTTTTGAGCATGTTCTAGTGATTTCTGGAGATAGCTCAGTGTTCATGTTTTGCAATGCTTTACCTGTACATCATGCCCATGCCTTTTGTTATTATGTTGAGGTCCTGTAGCATATTGTTTTGATGCTTGCAATATGCCTAGTTGTTGTTTTGGACAGTTTGTTGTCATGTCTTGTATTGTGTGTATGTGTTGAACCGTTGCTCCGTTTTGAGTGTGCTCTATATGAAACTTGCTTGATTTTTCATGTAGTTTCATATTATCATGTTGCATCCATGATTTGAGGTGTGTGCTTGATGTTTCTATGCATTTTGCATCAATGCCATGCTTATCTTGTTTTGCTCATATCTTCTAGGCCGTAGCTCCGTATCTAATGAACTTTATATGTAACTTGACTAGAATTTCGTGTAGATCATCGTGGTGCATCTTAACTTTCTGTTTAACAACTTTAACATAAGATTTATCCAGATCTGGACCAATTTCGAAATTTGCATATGAGGACTTACCGAATTGTTATATGTTGTTTCCGGCCTCATTTAAACTTGCCTTGATGTGTTGCTCTTGTTTGCATCATCTCTTGCCATGAGTAGCTTCATGTAGCTTTGTCATGCATCATGCTTGTTGTGCATCATGTCTTGTCTATGTGTGGTGTGTTTACTATGTTGTGTGCTTCTTCTTGTTAGTTCCTGTTTCGTTGCGATCGTGAGGATTCGTTCGTCTACGCTTGGTTCGGCTTCATCCGTTCATCTTCTTCATGGACTCGTTCTTCTTCCTTGCGAGATTTCAGGCAAGATGACCGCTACCCTGGATCTCACTACTAACATTGCTATGCTAGCTGCTTCGTTCTTTCGCTATGCTGCGCTACCTATCACTTGCTGCTCAAGCCTACCTAATTGCCATGTCAGCCTCTAACCTTTGTCACCCTTCCTAGCAAACCGTTGTTTGGTTATGTTACCGCTTTGCTCAGCCCCTCTTATAGCGTTGTTAGTTGCAGGTGAAGATGAAGTTTGTTCCTTGTTGGAACATGGAGATGTTGTTCCTTGTTGGAACATGTTTACTTGTTGGGATATCACAATATATCTTATTTAATTAATGCATCTATATACTTGGTAAAGGGTGGAAGGCTCGGCCTTATGCCTGGTGTTTTGTTCCTCTTACCGCCTAGTTTCCGTCATATCGGTGTTATGTTCCCGGATTTTGCGTCCCTAACGCGGTCGGGTGATTTATGGGACCCCCTTGACAGTTCGCTTTGAATAAGACTTTTCCAGCAAGGCCCAACATTGGTTTTACCATTTGCCTCACCTACCCCTTTTTCCCTTGGGTTTCCGGAGCCCAAGGGTCATCTTTATTTTAGCCCCCGGCCAGTGCTTCTCTAAGTCTTGGCTTTGAACAGCTACTGCGGAGGCCACCTTGAGGCAACTCGAGGGTTGGTTTTACTCGTAGCTAGTCTCATCCGATGTTGCCACGAGAACGAGGTACGTCGACTCCTATCGGGATTTGTCGGCACATCGGGCGGCTTTGCTGGTCTTGTTTTATTCTTGTCGAAATGTCTTGTAGCCAGGATTCCGAGGGCGATCGGGTCTTCCCGGGAGAAGGAATATCCTTCGTTGATCGCGAGAGCTTATCATGGGCTAAGTTGGGACACCCTGCGAGGTATAAACTTTCGAGAGCCGTGCCCGCGATTATGTGGCGATGGGAATTTGTTAATGTCCGGTTGTAGAAAACCTGAAGTTGATCTTAATTAAAATACACCAACCGTGTGTGTAACCGTGAGTGTCTCTTTTCGGGGTTGATCGAGAGGAGAACACGGTTTCTGGGTTATGTTTGACGTAAGTAGGAGTTCGGATCACTTCTTGATCATTACTAGTTGACGACCGTTCCTTTGTTTCTCTTCTCGCTCCCATTTGCGTATGTTAGCCACCATATATGCTTAGTCGTTGCTGCAACCTCACCACTTTACCCCTTCCTTTCCCTTTAAGCTTTGCTAGTCTTGATACCCATGGTAATGGGATTCTTTGAGTCCTCGCGGCTCACAGATTACTACACCACCGATTCAGGTGCAGATTCGATGCTCATGACGCGAGAGCGATGTTTGCTGCGTTGAGTTCTTCTTCGCTTCTTCTTGATCGGGGATAGGTTCGGTCGGCAGCCTGGGCTAGCGAGGTGGATCTTGTTTGAGCTTCTGTTTATGTTTCATCCGTAGTCGGATGTTGATCTCTTGTATACGATGTTGATGTATTCTTGTGGCAATGGTGCCTTATGTATGTATCCCCATCTATTATGTAATGTTGATGTAATGATATCCACTGTGCAAAAGCGTTTCCAATATGCGGGTCTATCCTTGGTGGGACCTTCGAGTTCCTTTTGGATAGGGTCGCATATTGGGCGTGACATTTCCACCATACATCAAAGCACTTTTCAAGTCAGGATTAATGATTCTAATGGTCCCCAATTCTCTGGGGGGAAAGGCTTGAAACAGGGTGACCCTCATTCACCCCTTCTTTTTAATTTGGTTGCTGATGTGTTTTCAAAAATGCTTCAAAAGGCTACAAGTATTGGCTTGATTCGTGGGCTTCTGCCACGGGCCTTACCAGGTGGTGTGGTCAGCCTGCAATATGCTGATGACACCATCCTATTTTTAGAGAACTCACTAGAATATGCCAAGAATTTGAAGTGGATTCTTTCATGCTTTGAAAATCTGTTTGGATTAAAAATTAATTTTCATAAGAGTGATTTGCATGCTATTAATATCTCTGAACAACTGTCCAATGAATTTGCTCAAGTCTTTTGCTATCAACTGGGGGATTTCCCCTTTAAATATTTAGGTGTCCCCCTTCACTTTAAAAAATTGAGAAGGGAGGACCTTCAACCCATTATCGATAGGATTATTAAGAACATCTCAGGCTGGTTGGGAAGATTTCTATCTTACAGAGGAAAATTGATTCTGCTTACCACTTGCATTGCTAGTATTCCTACTTATCTTATGTATATTATGAAATTTCCTAAATGGGCAATTGATATGATTACTTCTCAAATGTCCCACTTCTTCTGGGGTGATATGGGGGATTCTCATAAATACCACCTTGCTAATTGGGGGTTGATTTCTAGAAAAAAGGAGTTTGGTGGTTTGGGGGTACCCAATCTTAGAGATTTTAATATGGCCCTCTTGGCATCGTGGGGTAAAAGATTTTATGATGATAGGAGCAGTGATTGGAAGGAGGTGCTGAAATATAAATATAACACCACTTGCCCTAATTTTTTTAATACTAGGGTGGTTCTTGGTTCTCCATTCATGAAAAGTTTATCTTGGGCTCTTGCAGCTGCTAAGAACTTCTATAGATGGGTCCACGGAGATGGGAACAGCATTGCCTTCGGCATGACATTTGGACAGGAGATTGTTCTTTAAAACTGCTTTTGGGACCTTTACAAGATTTGCCAACAGCAAGACTCTACCACAGCTCAGTGCAGGTGGATGGTGAGCTGCGGTTAACTTTAGGAGGTGTGTCACAGAAAATACACTAGTAAGATGGGAGGAACTTACCGAGATTGTTAAGGCTATGCATGCATCGACTCTCCGGATCAACATGTCCGGATGTTGGATTCTTCCAACAAATACTCACAAATCCTTTTATAAACTAATTAATTTTGGAGGATTCCCTCTGCCATTAAAGATGATATCTGGAAAATCAAAGTGCCGCCGAATATACATGTTTTTTATGGCTGGTTTATTACAACAAAAGTTTAACGGAGATAATTTAGCTAAGCGTAGGCATGTTGAGGACATGTCCTGTGTCTTTTGCTGCAAACCTGAATCTATCCAACATCTGTCTTTCGACTGCATTGTTGCTAGATCTGTCTGGAGTTTAATTGTTGATATCTTTGTGATTGATGTTCCTAAATCTTTTGATCAATTAACTTCCTTCTGGAAGAGAAGAAAACATTATGAAGTTTTGAACATTGTTTCCGTTGCTGCCTTGTGGAGCTTATGGCGTCTTCGGAATGATTTTGTTTTCCAGGGGCGAAGATGGCGAAGTTTGAGGTGTGTCTTGGACCTGTTGGGGGCGACGAACAAGAAATGAAAAATATTATGCTCAGAAGCTCAGGGTACGCTACTTCTCCGGTGCTTAAGGCTTTTGGACCACCGAAGAGGGGAATTGCTTAGAATTGCGTGGAGATCTTAGTTTGGCGTCGCTGGGCTGTAATAGTTGTTCCTGTAATTGCTTAGAATTACTCCTGGATGTTTACTTTGGTTTGAACTTCCCAATTCTTGTAATAGGGCAGTCCTTTAAATCCTTTCTTTCTGCGGCAGCTACTCTCTGTCGTCGAGTGCTGTTAACAGTCCGTGCCTGGTTATTTTGCCTTGGCTTTATATAAAGTTGGGGTGGGGGGAAACCCCTTTTCGTTCAAAAAAAAATTTAACTCAGGCTTCTTATGGTCATAAAGCATGAGTAATTTTTTTAAAAAGGATGCACTGAGGCCTCAAAACTTTGACTAATGGCGTCTTAAATATTTAGATTAATTGCGACGCAAAGTAGCTTTATAATGACAATTTCATTAGGTTTTATAAATAGGGAAAGTATATTTTTTTCGTCTCTCAACTCTTTCGAAAGTGTAGCAATGGTCCCTCAACACCAAAACCAGCAAAACTAGGTCCCTCAACTTTTAAAACCGGATAAGTTTAGTCCCTCGGGTGGTTTTCGTCCGGTGTGAACAGTACACATATGAACAGTAAATTCAAAATAAAATAGAAAAAATCTGAAATTTGATGACATCGAAGATACTCAGGTGCACAATGTGCGTGCAAATTTTAGTCGTGTTTGCACGTTCAAGGAGCTCGCGGCAAAAAAAAGAACGTAAATCTGCTCTATCATAGACAGTAATTTTAAAAAAGATAACAAACAAAATAAAAACAATCTGAAATTTCTTGGAATCCAAGATGATTGGGTGAGCAAGGTGTGTGCAAATGTTTTGGGGTCAAATGATATCCAAGGCGCTCGTAGCGAAATAAACAAAATAATGTACGTGTGCGTGCCATTTCGGGTGGTTTCCAAACACCATGACCTCCTCGGATGTTATTTGACCACAAAATTTTGCATGCACCTTGCACAACCGAGCATCTTCGACGCCAAAAAAAATTAGATTTTGTTGAATTTTTTTGAATTTACTGTTCATTGTAGAGCAAATTTAATTTTGTTTTTTGCCTTGAGCTCCCGAGACTCAAAACATGACGAAAATTTGCATGCACCTTGCGTACCCAAGTATTTTCGATGTCATAAAATTTCAGATTTTTTTTAGTTTGTTTACTAATTTTTCGGATTTACCGTTCGGTGTACTGTTCATGCCAGACGAAAACCATCTGAGGGACTAAACTTATCTGGTTTTGAAAGTTGAGGAACCAAGTTTTGCTGGTTTTGGAGTTGAGGGACTATTTCTAAACTTTTAAAAGAGTTAAGGGATGAAAAATATACTTATCCCTTATAAATAGTACTCCATTCGTTCACAAATATAAGATATTTTGGATATTTCAAAATAAACTACCTACGAACTGAAATGAGTGTATATACGTCCGATTCACAAAAAAGATAGATCTTATATTTGTGAATGGAGGGAGTACATAGCATCAGAAACAAAGATAAAAAATAATATTGTGAATTTCAGTGCGTGAAAGAGAAAAAAAGTATGGTCCAACATTAAAGAGTGGAGCAGCTCTCTTCTCCTTTGTTTAAAGAGGAGCATGTGACAGATTACATCTACTCCCTCTCCGAAAAAGCTTGTCCCTAAATGAATGTATATAGCACCAAGTTAGTGTTAAATACATTCATTTGAGAGACAAGGTTGGGACAAGCTTTTTCAGAGAGAGTAGGAGGTAAAAAAACTCTACGAGAGAAGTGACAGGCTCTAGCTTACTGGTCAAACAAGAACACTAGGGATTTCTGAGAGAATCGCGCTCAAATTTCAGAGGAAATAGCTAGGGTTCTTACAGTAAGAGGAAAGTGTTGCCAACCACTCTAGTGGCGGCCAGGGTTTACAACCCGATTACAGTGCCGACAGCAACATGAGCTGAAACAGTAAAACGCGAAAGCAGGTGAATTGATCACAGCCACCCGGTGGGGATCGGACGACGCCAGGGAGATGACTAGGCTGGTTCAGCGTACCGCTTCGCAAGCGCATCCGGATCGCCAGTTGTAGATCCAACGGCTTGAAGCTGTTGCCGGCCAAAGAACAGTAACTGAAGAATAACAGAGGAGAGGGGAGCCTGACAATACCCCCTAAGAAAAATGCCAGACATGGGATTGACAGAGGCATCCCAGTCCAGCCAGAGAGAGGATACCTCCATTGAACATTATATATGCAAAAAGGAGAAAAATGGAACCAAATATGACTAGTTAACTCATGTATAGATTGCAAAAATGTTCTATGTATGCATGCATTACAATCAGAGGCGCTCACAAGGAAACAAACATGACCAACTAATTGATTATCAGGATTAAAAATGAGATAAAAGGAATGCACTATGTATGCATGTATTACCATCAGACACTATAAAACCAGATGCCAGACATCCTGAAACACGCTGTACTTCAACTAAAATAAGAAAAATGACTAGACATCCAGAAGCCCCATCGCCCTGATGCCTATGTTTCTAATATCTAGTTTAATGCTTTATCGGCCACTGAATCAGTATCAGTAACCTAGAAGACATCATTTTTCATAGTAAATTCATATTACGGAACTCATTTCTCTGCAATGTGAATATGAAAAGGAACCTAAATCATTGTCAGAGATACTGCATACTTCCGAAGTGCATCTCATTTGGATCATAAACACTCAATTATTCAAACCTAGAAGGATAAAACACCTATCAAGTATCAACCAACCACTATCACTAGGATCAAAACAAACTACACACAGAGGATAGAACACCTATCAAGTATCAATTGACATCCAATACCACTAGTATAAAAAAATTATACACAGCAAGCAGAACAAACCTAACATAATGATGGTGATTGATCCAGGCAACACACTCCCTTCGACAATCCCCAGGATTTGCTTCCACCCATGGGTAAGTGAGTCACCCAACATGGCAGCATCGACAAACTTCCTCCGCTGCCTCTAAATCCCCCACTGCCCCTCCGATGCAAACCCATTCACGAACCTAGCAGCTCGGATTCCAGAGCATCATCTCTACTTGTCTAATGGGCAAAGTTTCCACTGTTGACCTAATTAGTAGGTTCAACAACAGCTTCCGTACAAGAACAAGGGATGTTTCTACGAAGTAAAAATGGGAAAGGGATTAAACTGAACTTACTTTCTGTCTGAACAAGATTAGAATCTGAAAACAGTTGAAGGGACAGCAATAAACCTTTTTCAAATAAAGACAAGCAGGCTCTAAATTAGTTAGCAACAAGAAATCATATAGCTAACATGCGATGTTTCTCAGAAATAAACATCCTTCACAGCAACGCAATGTTTAACATAGATGAAGTTGTGGTTCCTAGAGATAAGCATGAAATGATAAAACATGAACTAAAATGATTAGGCTACATCCGCCCCATAGCCGACTTTACAGCATCCACGATTCTGAAGTAGTGGTAGAACAAAGCAGATTGCTCGCCCTCCAAGCCATCACGGTGGTGCCTGTTGCTGCCGGCGAGGTTGTTACATGGGCTGCCCCCAATCACCAAGTCAAAGCCGCCAAATCTTCTAACAAACGTTGCAATTCTCTCGTCAGTAAGAGATTTTACATCAGCAATCTCAATTAATGTGCCAGTTTGAGTCTGATCCCACCAACCCCTCAAAATCCTCCTATTAACTTCGCCTATCTCAACCGAAACTACAGTCCTCATGTGGATCCCAAGCCTGTGCAGTGCTACCTCTCCTCCTCCAATACCAGTGAATAAAGATAGCACATTAACACCATTGGGATACATGTCCTTCAGCACTGACAGGTGATAAGCAACGGTATCTACTTGGAACGAATTGCCAAGAGATTTGAACCTCTCTGTTTTGCCAACTCCCCTTGTGTGGTCCCTTGGAAAACCAAGCAGGTATTCTACCTCATCCGGTTCCAAATGAGCAACTTTGTTCTTCCCAACCCAGACAAGATTCCATTTTCTGCACTCATCCATGACATACTTTTGAACACTTTTAGGTGGTGGATTGCCTGAGCTTGCAAGAGCACTTTGGATTCTTTCTGTCAGTTTCGCACTTGACATGCTTGTCTGCAAACAATTGAGTTGCCTTCTCGGGTCCCAAGAAGGCCACCACTTCTTGTAATGAGGAAAAGCCTCAAATATAGTCTTTGGAGGGAGAGGCAGGAGGGGAAATCTGTTCTCAATTGGCAAATTATGGATATAGCCTCTTTTTCTAGCAGCTGCACACAAGTGCTTAGAATCCACAAACTCTGGCTCAATGTCATACAGGAATCTTGAAATTGTCGCCCATACACCTTTTGGAGCTAGTGCCACATTTTCATAGTAGAAGAAAGGTGGCCCAATAGCTTGTTGGGGAAGCCGTCTGGTCACTGATCGTAGCCTATCATTAGGCAGGTTAAATCCAACCATTGGATTTGGGAGAGGCATTGGTTCTTCATGGCTACCATCCAAGGGCCGTCGATTTCCTTGTGCTGCACCTCCATACCGCTTCCGCTTTTTCTTGCTCCCTTCCATCAACCTTGCTCTCTTTCTCCCTCCCAAAGAATCAAAGCAGCTACCAGTAACCTGCCAAATTATACACAAATTCCAACGTCCTTGCATCAAATCAAAGAGAGAAACCATTTTTTATTCGAATATACAGTCAAACCACAAGGTACCTCATAGTCAGACAAGTTCCCATAATGACAATATCCTGCAGCCTGTGATGCATAGACTGAATCAGCTAATACAGTGAGAGCGGCATCCACACCTAGGAAATTTCAAACATAAATATACAGCATAAGGTGCCTTCTCCATGAAAGCATGACTGTCAGGTAACAACTTCAAAAAAGAGGCATACCACATCTGGTAATAGCCATATTTGCTTCATCTTCAGGAAAGCCCATGTCTACTAAGGACTTGATCTTGTTGTCCTTCTCTGACATCTCTCTTAGGAAATCCTGCACAGAGGCAAAGCAAAAATAGAAATTAGAAAATAATTTATATATCTCACTTCCTTTTCAATGCCAACTAAGTGACCAATGATAGGGAAATACAAGTGCACAACAACATCTACAAGGGCACAGAAAAGGAGGGCTACAGCTAATCAATGATCAGGAAATATATAACACATTTCTTCGGAAAGCTCCTACTAAGACTAGAAATTCCCGATAAAAGCTAAAGAGGAAAAAGAAAGAATATGGTAGAGAAATTTGACATGGCGCTCACTAAACGTCCACAATATCTAACAAGTCACCCAAGAAACAAGAGAAAAGAAACTGAACAAGAATCAATGAGATTGTTTAGGAACCCAACTTGTTATTCTCTGGTGCTGTTTGAGAATGATCCAAACACAAAAGTTAATGTATGCATGAACATGAAAGCTCATCGTCTTACACTTGAAACAACTACCTACACCCGCAAGATGAAGCACTTCTGGCTGTGCTGGAATAAACTTTGTAGCTTCAAATGATGGAATTTTGTGCTGGATGCACAGCAGTGATGAATCACAAGTTTCTGGTCTCATCATGTTGCTTTCCTTATAAAAACTGATGGTTGATGAGGCAAATGGGTGTATAGAAGATTAATGATAATATTCCCATGCCACCCTATTTCAGGTTCATTGCCTTGCTCGAATTCGATGTATTTTTGGCTGAGCAGGTGGAATAGATATCAAACACTCCATATTCTTTCCCTACTTATTATAAATCATTACATATAACCAGGTCTTCCGAAAACATATATATCTAGCCATGAATAGCATTGAACTATACAATATTATCTTCACTCATTTTATTTGCATAACTTGTGGCATGATCTATGATTTATACACACTAATATGAAATTGTGTAGCATAAATGGCCGTAACACCCTTTTTGCCCTCATCCCTAAGCGCCATGCTAATAGCCGTACAGTTCAAGATGCGCTGACTGGGAATTGCTGGGTGGAAGACATACAGGGCACTCTCTTGGTGTTGTCCTGCCCGAATATTTGGATATATGGGACCTTGTGTCCAGTGCGGAGCTCCAGAATGATATAGAAGATGAGCATGCTTGGAGATTTGCTGGGGATGGGCAGTACTCGGCAAAAAAGCTTATGAAGCTTTATTTATTGTTTCAGCTGGTCTGGAACTTTGGAGGTCGATTTGGAAGTCATGGAGCCCTAAGAAATGCCTATGGTTGGTTGCCCATAATAGATGCTGGATGGCTGGCCGCCTTTCTCGGAGGGGTTTGCCACATCCAGAATGCTGCCTGTTATATGATCATGAAGAGGAAACAATACATCACATCCTTGCCTCTTGTGTCTTTGCAAGAGAGACCTGGTCACTCTTGTTTAGACATCTAGGTCTCCCTGACTTCGCTCCCCAATCACCATCTGAGCTTTTCGTTGATTGGTGGCTCAGAACCATCTCTATGGTGCCATGTTCGACGAAGGCTGGTTTGAACTCCTTGATCACTCTCTGTGCTTAGATGATTTCGAAGCATCGAAATGATTGTGTCTTCCACGGGAGTTCGCGTAGTGTCCAAAGGGGTGCTGCTGGCTGTTAAAGATGAGCCGCAGCTTTGGTCCATGGCCGAGGCAAAAGGCTTGGCCAGGCTGACCATGGGACAGCCTTAGTTTGGTCATGCTTGAGTGTTGGCCATGGTTTTTTTTTTTTTTGCTTGTGTGCGTCTGTTTTATAGCTGTTTTAGTGGGTGTGTGGGTGTCTTTGTACTATATGTACACTTATTCTTCTTAATGCAATGATGCACAGCTCCTGCATATTCAAGAAAAGAAATATTCCGTTATGGGATTTGCTGGGGATGGGCAGTACTTGGCAAAAAAGCTTATGAAGCTTTATTTATTGTTTCAGCTGGTCTGGAACTTTGGAGGTTGATTTGGAAGTCATGGAGCCCTAAGAAATGCCTATGGTTGGTTGCCCATAATAGATACTGGATGGCTGGCCGCCTTTCTCGGAGAGGTTTGCCACATCCAGAATGCTGCCTGTTATATGATCAGGAAGAGGAAACAATACATCACATCCTTGCCTCTTGTGTCTTTGCAAGAGAGACCTGGCCACTCTTGTTTAGGCATTCTTAATGCAATGATGGACAGCTCCTGCGTATTCTTCTTAGTTGAAATTCCTAGTGGCAAAACAGAGCAGTGGGACATAACCAGTGGCATAAATGATAAAAACCCTTCTAAATTAGTGACTCTCTATATGTTTCTGGAAGAACATCTATGGATCGAATCCCTCCTATTTCTCAGCACTAACAGGTAGGTGTTGCTCTTCTGAGGTTGGCCTTAGAGGGAAGTTTGATGCAACTAGTCTGGTACCTGAAGTTCTTTCAGGTGATATGATTTTGTGTAAGTGAAAGTCAAAAGAAGAATCTTGAACTATGTCATTTAAGTTTTAAGGCCTTATCATCCTACCTGCACACTAAGTTTCCAACCCCACTTTGATTCTACTGAGACAAGATGAAGTAGGCCACATCACTAACTCTACTAGCAGTGCAAGATAGATTTATTTAGGTCCAGCTATATTCTTGCTTCTTTCTTTAGTATTCAGCATTTAGCTTGTGCTACTTCCAAACCCTTCTGAGCTCAGTTAGATTATACCTATATCTTAGACTATATAAAAATCCAAGAGCATATTTGTTGTGTAAATTTGCATCTCTGAAGGTTAAAGCACATGTATGGGCAATATATTCTCTTGGATATGATCATATGAAACTCTTGCATAGCACCCATTAAGAAGAGAAATCATAAGAGAGCTGCTCAACGCATGCATATGGCAAAGATTTCACATCATCACATGTATCAGCATACATATGATCAACGATTTCTCAGTTACCGAACTAATGATAGAGAATCAACTACCTCATCACCAGAACTATCAGGGTTGGGCTCTCTCCCATCAGCATCAACGTCTCCATCCCAGTTTTCAAAATCAAAATCATCATCATCTTCAACACTCTGGGGTAAGCAGCCAGAAGTAGAGCAATTACCCGCTGCAGCGTCATCACCCAGTGTCTGCAGTTCACATGACCAATTGTAACATATAATTCTTGCCACCATGTAGCGAAAGCATCATAGGATAAACTAAGTAGCAGAATCATATGGACAAAATACCTTATATGTGAGAAGTAGTTCCAGCAACGCATTTGCATCACTGTGCCCTGAAAGCAAAAACCTGGTTAAAACAGGAGGGCAAAGGCACAAAAAGACAATGAAATGAAATTGATTAATTTCAGTATTACCAATCTCCTTAATTCCCTTCAAAACCATCTCTTTCGGGAAACCCATTGACACATATCCCTCGACTAACGAAGTGGGTGGTGCTTCCTCGTTGGCCCACCCATTAGAATCCTTTAGACAGTTGCATGAACAAATATCACACTATGATCATAATAAAAAATCCTAGCTAGCTCTTGTTCAAAAAGACATAATTTTCTATCAAGCACTATTCGCCGTACCAGCGTGGAAGGACCAGCGGCATCCAAGTTCCTGAAGGCCGGAGCCGATGAAGGTTCAGCCTCACCATCACTTTCCCACTCAAACTTATCACTATCATCGTTATCGCTAGTCCAGTCCTGTGACATGTCACATGAATTGTCAATACTGAAAAAAAACTACCAGCAAAGCAATTATAAAGAGTAAAATAATATGAATGAGGAATTTTACTGTGCCACAAGCCCAAAACAACAAGATACTAAAATTGAAATCTCTATCGAAATCAGCGCAACCAAATTCAATTCTAGAACCTAAAAGGCTAGATCAAACCAAAAAGGAATAAAATACCATTTGTTTATTATTGAACAAAACCCCCTCAACCTCCGTCCTCCGGTCACAACAAGACAACAAGCTAACGCCAGAAGAGTATACATCAGCTACGTTGCGCGGATACTTCAAAAAGTGCGCGTATCCAGCCGGATACTGCCCCGATACTCGGATACTGCCCCGATACTTCCCGATACGTATCCCGTAAGTATCCCTCGATATTTTGATATTAAAAAAAGAAAATAATGTTTGATACTCCTAGGATACTTCTGCGATACGTTTTGGATACCTGAAACCCCTCGTTCGACGTGAAATCCCCTCAATAATAAAGGCGCCTTTGAAGATTCCCAACATGGGCGTGAGTTTATGTGAAAACATGTCTGTCAATGTTTTTTATTCAATTGAAAGGTGAGCAAGAGAGAGTCGACGCATTGATTGGAACAGCAAACCTGGTCAAATCTCACGGCCAACTAATAAAAGTGGACTAAGTGCAAGAAAAGAAAGGGGTAATCTTATTGAGGCATGCTTTGACCTAGAAGCTCCTTAATTTTTTTCTTCATATTTGTAATAATTAATATTTAACATCTATATATTAACGTATCCCCGTATCCATGTTTTTAGAAAATTGACGTATCAGGCGTATCCCCGTATCGCGTATCCGATACGTATCCAAGTATCCGTGCAACGTAGTACATCAGTACGATTAGAAACATCGGTTATGGGGATGCCTAACAAACTTAAGTGTGAACATTCAGAGGTCCGGAAGAAAATTTCTCTGGGAACTAGAACACATTATGAATAAGAGGGCATTTATGGGACGACACTGATCAGATTGGTAAATGTGAAAAGGTGATCAGATTAAACAGGTTTGCCCATTTTGTCACCTGGAATAAGATTAACCAAAAAAGACACTACTGTAGTACAGCTTGGCGGTGCATGCATCAAATTGATAAACAAAGATACTTTGCGATCGAAATTAACTGCTCAAATGCATGAGGTGAAGTGCCAGAGAAGTAAGAATTTTGGACCATATGGGTGGACCAGTGTAACACAAACTAAAACCATACAGTTCCTTATGCCATATGCCTGAATTCTGATCACAAGAGTGTCAACATGTCGTCATGAACGACATATGAAACAAGATCATGCACGATTGAAAACGAAGGCAAAATCAGCACAGCCCCATTCAACTCTACAGTCCAGAATGCATCAAGTATAAGATTAAAAAAAGGATTGAATGGACCATAAAGAAAAGATACACATGAGAGTGTCCTATGAAGAAGGCATTCAGTTTGTGCTGCGAACAATCAATATTCAATCTTTCAGTTGTGAATTCACCAGAGGCTGGGGTTTATCCTCCTCCCGGAAAAAGAAAAAAATGGTGTTGTGAATTCACCTATACAGATCAATACTTTGACAAAGTATTGCAGCAGAGTATTTGGCGTAATCCATTCATGACCTATGTGCTTAAATGCAGACAAGGACCAGTGAGCTGATCACATGGTACAAGAAACAGACGGAGGAGCTAACGAGACGATGGAACATGAAATCCGGTGAGTGCGATATTCTGAAATCAGCACAGGACGAGGCCGATCCAATTCTAGGGTCTGGGACACACTGAATCCCCTCTTAGGTGTGACAACTGAGGAACGGGGGGCATTTTTTCGATCGAAGAAACCAAAATAACCTCGCGTGCGAACCAAATCGTCCACGGAGAGATACGTCACCGATAAATAAAAACGCGAGATCTTCCCGACATCTGGGGGAGTTAGTTTGATTCGATTTGCGCCGAAGAGAAGAGAAAGGATACCCCTTTCCGAGTGTTTCGGGTCAATCGAAATTGGATGTAGTGCGCAAGGAGTCCTAGGTAGAAATCCCATGAAATGCAATCCTCACATAAAGATTATTACTAAGCATTCCATTTCTCAATCGAAAATCCCTTTAATCATAGGGCCCAGAGACCGCCGTAACAGAGGAAGGGGAGGAGAACCTACCACCATTGTTGATCTGAGAAGATGCGCCCCCTCTGGGCTCTGGCCCTCTCTTTCTCTCTCTGCGGTAAAGAGAAGGAGGATGAGGACGAAGGAGTGAGCAGGAGGGAGAGCGGAGGCGGAGGTGGAGCCGCGGAGGAGAGCGCGAAGGCGGAAAAGCAGGCAAGCACACGAGGAAGGGCGGAGGTGGAGCCGCGG